>JAJMRR010000003.1:0-682500 GCA_030578455.1 Metschnikowia sp. yHQL527 | reverse complement strand
TTTACATTAGGTATTTAGAGCTTATGTAAGAATCGAGATGTAGAGTAAATGAAAATTATTCTTTTCCAGACATTAACTTTACAAATTCTAAAAGGCACAAGAGCTTGGGAATTGGTCAGTAACAAGTAAAATTTATTCTTTGTACAGTTTTTGTAGTCAAGTGCATCAAGAAATAGTATGTATAGAACAATCTAACAATATGTCAAACAGGGAAAGGGTCCAAAACTCCAACCTAATTCAGCCGATGAAAAAACAAAGAAGTTATGATAGTTGTGAAGTGAGCCTTCAGGTATCCACGTTAAACTATTGTCTTTTGGATCGTACCGAAGTTAACAATACATCTTAAGAATTTACACCAAGAGATTTTATCGCAGTGTTTATAATTGTTTGAGAAGTTTTAGTGGCTGCAAAAACCGTTGCAGTTAAAATCCTGTATAAGGGACGGTGCACGGGCGCGGGTCACGATCCCCCTCTCAAATAGACCAATCACAGCCCTCGAGTTTGTCAGCACATCGAGACCATCGCCTTATATGCAGGCAAACTTGTGGCTTTTGCCATGCTGACAAAAATTCTAGGGTTTATACATACATATAAAATTAGCTGCCACTCCAAGAATTAGCGAAATTTCACCAGTCTTTTTTCAAATTTAAATTATACCCCATATCCGATAATTTCAAAGTTATATTTTCAAGTATTTCATTGTTTTATTACTTACTTTGTTACCTTTATTGTTGTGTTTCGTGATTCTCCTCAAACATCCGTACATACTCACACAAAAGCATAAATTTCACTATTTGTATACAATTGCTTTTCAATTTCACGAATTTAACAAGATTTTCTTTAAATAATTATCAACCACATCAAAATGTCATTAGTGGCCATCAAGAATAATATCACTTCATTATTACAAAAGTCAAAATCACAAGAACAATTAGATCATGTTCAACATCTTTTAGATAATAATCAATCACCATATGGATCAACTGAAAACCCTGATAGAGCACAAAATGTTGCAAATGAAGAAGCAATTTTGAATGCTATTAAGTCTAATGCAACTGGTGAGAGTGATGAAGAAGATTCAAACGGATTCTTTCAAAATTTTGACCCAAGAGTTATGTCTGATATTATAATTGGATTATCTGATGGGTTAACAGTTCCATTTGCTCTTACTGCTGGATTATCATCATTAGGTTCATCTAAATTAGTCATTACAGGTGGTATGGCAGAATTAGTATCTGGATCTATATCTATGGGATTAGGTGGTTATTTAGCTGCTAAATCTGAATTAGATTATTATAAATCAGAAGTTAAAAAAGAAAAATTACAATTTTTTAAAAAACCAGAATTAATCAATCAAGATGCTGCTGAAATAATGTTAGATTTAGGAGCATCAGAATCAACAATTGCTTCATTTTTAAAAGATTTAGATTCACAACCAAAAAATCTTATTGATTTTGTCATTAGATTTGGTAAAGGTTTAGAAGAACCAACAGAAGGTAGAGAATTTACTTCTGCTATTACAATTGGATTAAGTTACTTCTTAGGAGGATTTGTTCCATTAATTCCATACTTTTTTTGCAGTGTTGTTAAAACTGGATTAATTGTTTCTGTCATTGTTATGCTTGTTACTTTATTCATTTTCGGTTACGTTAAAACTTCCATCTCATTAGGTGAAGATTGTGGTACACATAAAAAAGTTATAGAAGGTGTACAAATGATTGTAATTGGATCAGTTGCAGCCGGTGCCGCTTGGACCCTTGTGTATTTCATTGATAATTAACACTAAATTGTTTTAGGTCAAATTGACCATATTTATTAAAGTTAGATACCGTCATTTTCTCGTGAATTTTACCATTGAGTAATGAAGTATCTGTTTGCATTTTCTTAGTACATAATTAGCTAAGCCGCATGTATAATAGTAATTAAATTGTGTAGATTGGTAAGCATATTTAGCTATAAAGCATCTGCTATAAAGTATTTAAAGGCTGGTGTACGGGGGTAATTATAGTGGCAATAAGTTTTTCACAAGTGAGAATATTCATCTTCACTAAATCTACAATGAGTTCTAGAGTTGCAAATTTCCTTTCCAAAATAGCAGTTCCTGCTGGGATTGCCATCACTCTTGCACAATCGGCCATGTACGATGTTGAAGGAGGAAAAAGAGCCGTTATTTTTGACAGATTAAATGGGGTGCAATCTAAAGTTGTCGGCGAAGGTACTCATTTTGTAATTCCATGGCTACAAAAACCAATCATTTATGACGTTAGAACCAAAGCCAAGGTAATTGCTACTACAACAGGATCAAAAGATTTACAAAATGTATCACTTACTTTAAGAGTTTTACATCGTCCTGAAGTACCAAATTTACCAAAAATTTATCAGACATTAGGTTTAGATTATGATGAAAGAGTTTTACCCGCCATTGGGAATGAAGTTTTGAAGAGTATTGTAGCACAATTTGATGCTGCTGAATTAATTACTCAAAGAGAAGTAGTAAGTGCTAGAATTAGACAAGAATTAAGCAAACGTTCTAATGAGTTTAATATTAAACTTGAAGATGTTTCAATTACTCATATGACTTTTGGTAGAGAATTTACTAAAGCTGTTGAACAAAAACAAATTGCACAACAAGATGCTGAAAGAGCTAAATTTCTTGTGGAAAGAGCAGAACAAGAACGTAAGGCAAATGTTATTAGAGCTGAAGGTGAAGCTGAATCTGCAGAAACCGTTTCAAAAGCTTTAGCAAAAGCTGGTGATGGTTTATTAATGATTAGAAGACTTGAAGCCTCTAAAGATATCGCCACATTACTTGCAAATTCACCAAATGTTAGTTATTTACCAAGTGGTAGAGGTGGAGATAGTGAAGCCAGTGGTAATTCCAATAGTTTATTGTTAAATATTGGTCGTTAACTCGATGAATCCTGTAAATAAATGTATGATGATAAAAACTACGTATTGATATTCAAAAAAATTTCTATATACACCAAGTATCTATTTGAACCTTTCAATGTACGATGACAAGAACTACGTAAATTTCTATATACACTAAATATCTATTTGAACCATTTCATCGTAGGCACCAGGTGTTGAAACTTTGCCCAGTTTAATCAAAGCTTCAATATCAGCAACCTCTTTTACACATCCACTAGATAAATTAAGAATTTCATTCTTGGATTTACCTACTACAACATCATCTTCAACTCTAACTCCAATACCTTGATACTCTTTAGGCCATTTATCATCTTTCGGAATATAAAGACCTGGTTCAATGGTTATAACATTCCCAGCTCGTAATTTTTGGTATCGAGATATAGATGGTATGTCGTGGAGGTCAAGACCAAGATGGTGTCCAATATAATGAGGATAAAGGTATCTACTGATATCAGTCTTTGTTACATTTCGAAATCCCGGAATATCTTTTAGTCTTTCATAAAGCAGTTTCACACTTATCTCATGAATATCATTTAATGAAACTTGATTATCTTCATAGCATTGATCGATACATAATTTATTAGTATCTAAAACTGCCTGATAAATTTGCTTCTGTTCCTTGGAAAATCCTCTTGGAGAATTAGGCCATGTTCTAGAAATATCAGCACAATAACCTCCTAATTTACCTCCGGCATCAACGAAAACCATTTCATCACGATATAGTAAATCATCATTTCGAGTATAATGAATAACCAAAGCATTACAACCACTGGCAACTACAGGAATATAAGCTTGCTTATCACAGCCACCTTTAACAAATTGATAGTCGAGATACCTTGCAAGGGTCTTTTCGGTATTTATAGGAGAATCTGACCCGACCTTGGCGATAGCCTTGTTTATAGCTTTTGATGATATTTGTGCAGCCTTATGTAAAACTTTTACTTCTGCTGCAGACTTTATAGACCTTTGTTTTGCTACGAGAGTCGCTAGAGGTCTTACTGTAACATTTTTGGACGATCTTATAAGATCACCAATAGTATTTGGGATTTTATTGAAAGAAAAATTAGTGAAAAATGTCAGAAATTTTGAGTTATTGTTCACACCGGATTTCTTCTTTGAAATATCATCCCAAAATACAAATTCATTGGTCTTGAGAAGACCGTCGATATAATTTTCAGCCTTGTCGATATCCTCAACGTAGTCAGCATTGAAAAAGTCGTAGGCACCTTGAAGACCCGATCTTTCACCTTCCCATAATTCTACTGATGGATTTTTCAGAGGTACAAGCATGTGAAGCACCAAATCTTCTTCAGTCCCGCTATTCAGTTTCTTTTCAATAACAGCAACAGAATCGGGTTCTAACCACCCAGTCATATAGTACAAGTCATTATCCTGTTGGAAATCGTGAAAAACGCTGCCGCTGCTATATTGGATCAGATTACCTACCAAAATGGCAATTGATTTCACCGGGAGTTTCCGAGCCAATTCAGCACGACGATTATAGTATTCCAATGCCGAGATCCCGGGTGTTAAATTACCTGGTTTAGGAAGATAGTGCGGTCTTGTTTCGTGAGTAGGCTGTCCGGTAGTGAAAAGTTGTTGCTGAGGAGATCGGGATTCAAGGTGATAATTTCGGGTCGGAAGAAGAGTGGATTTCAACCACAGAATATGACACGGCCTTCCGATTCTTATCATGATATGGAAAAGGCCACTTGGCTTTGGGCAGTGGAAGTGCAAGCTAATAGAGTTTTGAGAATAAGCTTAAAACAAGTTTTTTATGTGCGGACAGGTGATTCAACTATATTTGGAACACTTTACTCCGAAACAGTGCCGGCTAGCTCCGGTCAATTGGCCATATATCACCACAATCCAGCAGCTTCCACAACATATTCACAAAACAGAGACCATATACAAGTATTTATTCAATTGTAGACTTGTATCAGAACTGAAAATTGCAGCTGACAAGTCTACCTCTTACGTATTATTCAGAATTTTCAACCTTGCATAATCTACTGCATCCCACCCTGCATTCTTACCAATATGCCATACGTTGTATTCAGCCCAACCAAGGGGTTCTGCAACACCGACCACCACGGCGATAAAAAACTCCGGTCACAAATCCTACATACCAATGGGTTCGACATGCTACCGTGGGAACTGGAGAATAATGAAGACGACCAACCGGACCTAGAACCTGAACCGGAAGCTGAACCGGGGAAATCAGACACTAAGAAGAAACTCTCGAGGCAACAGAAGAAAGAATTGAAACAACAGAAGAAAGTGAATGCTTCCAGAAACAAAATGAATAAATTATCACAGGAGTTGGGTACAAAAACCCCGGTACCGGAGTATAATCCATACGTTAGCAAAAAACAGATCAAAACGACATACAATAAGATCCTTGATTTGTACAATGAGCCAAATAAAGAATTCAAACTATTCCAGTTTGATTCAGTTGCATTGTATAAGTCTGACGTTGACTTTATGTTACCAGAAGAATGGCTCAATGACAATAACATTTCTTTCATATACGAAGTAGTAATTAAGTATTTCATAAAGCCCAGTCAATTCAATTTTGAAGTTCAGTTACTTGTTCCTTCGGTGATACAGTTATTTCTACATTTCCCAGCTGGTGATGATTTGGTTAACATTTTACCGGTCAGCGACTTGAAAAAGCTGAAATTCATATTTATTCCGTTCAACTTCATGGATAAAGATATGGTTGATTTTGAAAATGCTAATAATGGTGATCATTGGTGTCTTTGTGTGCTTAATTTATTGAATAACACTCTTTATGTCTACGATTCTATGACCGAGGAAGATGATGATGATGAACCAATAAAAGATTTAGCAAAAAGACTACAACTTTGTAAACCAATCCTCAAATCTAATTCTCCAATCCAAATTGTTAATATGAAATGTGACCAACAAGATAATTCCGATGACTGTGGAGTTTATCTCATAATGATAACCTGTATTTTAGTACAACGACTCTTTTACAGTAACGAAGACGACTACAATGACTACATGGTTGATCTTGATATCAGTAATGTTAAATTTAATGCATTAAGTGGTCGTCATTTCATGATAAATTTAGTATACAAATTAGCAAAACAGTTCAAGCAGGTTTAAGACAAATTAACTCTTATCTAATACTAAGATGAAAACTTTTCCACCAACAATCCCTTCATCAAAGTTGCCAAAGCTTCAGATTCCAAAGAATGTTGTATTTCATCAACTTCCTGACGTAGAAGCAGTTTTTGAACCAAAGTATTCGTCCCTTGTGTACCGTGATTATAAAAAATTTCACGATGAGAATCATATCCCATTCCGAGGTCACCAAGATTGAAACAAGATAACAATGTAATCAAATTATCTGTAACTGTTTTAAGTTTCTCCGGTGCTTCATCCGAAGCGTAACCTAATTTCCTCAAAAGAGTTGATCGAGGTATTTGTTTGGTAATAGTCATGATAAGTATAAAGCTTTTTAAATCAATAACTAACTCAATAAATTGTATAAACTGAACAACTTTGAATGTAGGTTTGAGTTCCTTCACAGATAAAAGAAACCCAACTTTTGACTCGAGTTCAAATAAAAGGAAAGGTTCATGTAATGAAGCCTTTACTGAGGTCAAATTGTTAGCATTCAAGTCAAGAAGTATACGGTAAATTTTTGATTCTAAAACATCACCCGAAGAAAATAAATCTACGAGTTTTTGATTGATGGAATTGATTTCTGTAGCATCAGAGGTTTGTGAAATTAAAGATAAATCTTTGAATGGTTTATCAAGGATAGATGCTAAACCTACCAATACCAAAATTTCATGATTGAAGTTCAAATCTTCAGTTAAAATATCTAAAGTTGAACAATCAGGTATATAGCTTGGAGATGAAGCAATTTTATAGAATTGAGATAAGAATTCATGAAGTTTGTTTTGCTTGAAAAGTGACAAAACCACAATCCATTGTGTAGACCAGTAAAATTTTAATTCTGGAATAACAGCAGGATTTCCTGAAGTTAAAAGCGACTCATTTTTTGTATAGTAAAAATTGATTTTCTTCAATAAACCTTCACAAGCTTTCCAAGTTTTAGTATGTTGAAACATATAGCGATTAGAGCTACCAACCAGATTACTAGCACTTGAAGATGGTTGGAAAATTGTAAGACTATTTTGAAGTCCCCAAATTGATCCATAAACCATTAGCACATAATGATAGAAGAAGAATTCAAAGAATCGATTTTGAGCAAGATGATTTATATCTCCTGGTTGAGAAGAGAACTGAAGTAATGATGAAAATGAGTTAATCTTATAAAGAGCTTTTTCAAAGTCTCCCTGGATAAAGTATACGATTATAACCGATTTAAGAGTATCAAATATAACTTTCCTTTCAGGACCGTAGTCATCAGAACCAGTATCTTCCTCATCAGCATCTGTACAAATCTTATAAGCGGCATTGATGACGGCATCACCGGCGTCTCGGATCTCATTGCACCACTCCGGGGTGTATTTGTGAGAAATATTATGTTGATTAAGAACATCAATCATTTCGTTATAGTTTGGGTGTCGACATTTAAAGGTATCCATAATGGCAAGACAAGCAGCAGCCAGGGTCTCCAGACGAGACAATTGAAAGTCATAGAACACTTTGGGGGCACTCAAGAAGGAGATGTCCATGACAACAAGTATTTAAAAAGAAATGAATGGAGAATTAAAATATGTAATAGATGTAAAGAAGTAGTTAAAGGAATATGAAAAATCCATAGTTTCCGCGCCCTTCAGTAAGTGCAGCTTCGCTGCAAAATACTAACAGATTATTAACTAACAGCAGCAATTCCAAACGTTTCCTCTTCACAAGATGAAAGAAGATGTTCTGTATGAGCTGCAAATATTAAAGAGAATCGACGCCACCCCCCAGCAAAATGGGATCCAGGTACTCATTGAAAGAGATCCAGCTTTGTAGATGGCCAGTAGAAGTACGCCAATAATAGCCCCCGTTATAAAACCTTGGGCAAGACCCACAAGGAAGTAACTCGCTAGTATTGCGAGTCCGGCTATTATACTGGAACGAGAAGTAGTAGATTTTCTAGACTCAGAAATTGCAATATTGAAAGCTGCCCAAGCGCCAACTACTAAATAGAATCCTCCAAATAACATTAGCGACCAGAATACAGTGAACAGCCACATATCGTACGAGTAGTATAGAAACAGCAGCGAGTACTTGCTGGAGTCACCAGGAAAATGAAGCGATGGGAATTTTGGAACCGTGTACCCGATTGGGACATTCAAAGAAGAGACAAATACTTGCATGCTACGGAGAAGTAAATAGGTAGTATCGGAACTAACAGAGAAGGTTCGGAAGGATCAAAAGGTTCGAAACTAACAGAGAAGGTTCTGGAGAAACGTTCGGTGTACGGCTCTATTTAAGGTGAATGCTCTGTGGAGTATCGTTCGATTTGGCGGTGTCGTGGATATTTTGTTGATGTTGAGTGCGATTTCTTTATTGCCACTCTTTATCCCATGTCTAGAAGATACGATTCAAGAACCACCATCTTCTCTCCAGAAGGGAGATTATATCAAGTTGAATATGCTCAAGAATCTATTTCAAATGCAGGTACAGCCATTGGGATTTTATCAGAACAAGGAGTTGTTTTAGCTTGTGAAAAAAAATTCACTTCAAAATTATTAGATAATGATGGAAGTGCCGAAAAGCTTTACGTTCTTGATGATCATATGATTTGTGCTGTAGCAGGAATGACATCAGATGCATCAATTTTAGTTAATAATGCAAGAGTTAATGCTCAAAGTTATTTGAAAACTTACAATGAACCAATTCCATGTGAGACTTTAATTAAACGTCTATGTGATGTTAAACAAGGTTATACTCAACATGGAGGATTAAGACCTTTTGGTGTAAGTTTCTTATACGCTGGGTATGATGATAGATATCAATATCAACTTTTCACATCTAATCCGTCAGGTAATTATAGTGGATGGAGAGCCACTTCAATTGGTGCTAATAATTCAGCAGCTCAAACATTATTAAAGAAAGATTATAAAGATGATATGTCATTAAAAGAAGCTTGTTTTTTGGCCATTAAAGTGTTATCAAAGACAATGGATAGTAGTAATTTAAATAGTGATAAGTTAGAGTTTGCTACCTTAAGTCAATCAGGTGAAAAAATCGTGCATAAAATTTGGTCCGATAACGATATTGATGCTTTGATTAAAGAAAGTGGAGTTTTGGACGAGAAGAATGAAGATGATGATTAGGCTTTTGGACTACAGTCTGAAGTTTCCCATAAATAGGATTAGTAGAATACATGATGTTGAAAAATTTAAGTAGTGAGGTTTTCACATTGTAGCTATACACCGTCAAAACCCTTATATACCAATGACGTAACAGTTAAGCTAGTATATACTCATATCGAACATATTTGATAACAATACCTTCTTTTGTGTACTGGAATTTTCCCTGGATCTTGATATTTCACTCATCGCATTATTGCTACTCCTTCTACTCCTCCTGCTGACCATGGACTCGATTGGACTCGGACTCACTCGTCCCAACAGACTCCTCAAGCAGATTGAATCACACAATACCATTCTGATCAAGCTACATGCCCATTTGGTCAAACTCAATGCGTTCACCAATTCTTTCCTTGCTGAAACAACCCCAGGTTTGATGGCAGCGGTTCTGGATTCAAATTCTGTTTCTAATGAACAATTCCAGTGTCTTCAAAATTCGTTTCAAGATTTTTACTACGCCTACAATGCTGACTCGTCCAAAACCGACCTTCATTCAGCTCCTTCGATGCTGGAATTGCAAAAATTTAGATCTAATATTGAAGTCATCCCCAAAGATGATCTTTCTCTGTCTTTGGTGAATTTTATCAATTACTACACCGCCATTGCCATCGCACACGAACTTCTGAACCGTCTAATTTATAAGACCGTGTTGGATTATCAGCAATTGCAGTACTGGCAGAACTTACTGATGTCACGTCTGGCAAAGGTCATCTTTGCGGTGCAAATGAGTCCAATAAAAATCTATGAATTTATCAAGTCTCTTGTATCGGCATCCGTAGCCAAAGCTCAGGACTTGGCGGAATTTGATTCGTTTACTACCGCATCTGGTTCTTCACTAGAAGAGGATAATTGGTTGTATCATAAGTACATTTACTATAAGAAGATGGGAATCGTCGTTATTAATACCTTCACGAATATGGTGCGTGATTTGGTGATAGATACAAACCCTATTCTTTTCATTAAAGCCTCTTCAACGAATAAACAGCTTCCTTGGATCCAATTCGTTCAGGAAAATGTGAAGAAGATTCGTAAGTTTCCTTACAAGCTTGTGAATAATGAGATTAACCGTAATATTAATATATTGAAACAGGAACTTGGCACCAACCATTCCAGAATAGGTAAATTGATCAATAATCTTCCTATTTCCGAGAGATCGCTCCAGGTTTTAGAATTTACTAAACCCAATAATGACTTATTTAATTTAGATGTGTTACAAGAAATCGAAACGGAGACTATTACTACCGAAACTGACAGTGGAAATGTCAGTGAAAGAATTAATAATTTGGTGAGTACTCTTGTGGCTGACTATCAACATCAGCCCGTAGCACCTCCTCCATCGACATTAACAAGATGGTGGCCGGTACTTTTCCTTTTACTTGAATACGGTCCTGGTTTGACGCTTACTGCTGTCAATCAAAGACAGGAAATAGCTCATTGGATCAAGCACAACTTGGTTGATACTGTGACTGGATTCTGGACTAATTGGGTCATTAGTCCTGTTCAAAATATGTTAGGAATATTGAGAAATGATGAAATTAACGAATTAAGTATTACCAGTAAAGAATCATTAAAAAGTGATTTGGATTCTTTAGAACGTATGGTTGTTGACTACGTGGTTGACTACGAGGGAACCACCATTGGAAAGAGTGAATTAAAACAACAAATCCACCAAAGTGTTAGCAATGGAGATTTGACGGCGCTCATGTCAAACTACGAAAAAGATTTAAAACAGCCATTCAAGTCTATCGTTAAAGGATCGCTCGTAAGAGCGTTATTGATTCAAGTTCAAAAGACCAAAGTTGATGGAGCCGTTGCCATTAGCGGGATCGATAAGTTACTCAAATCTCAGCAACTTGTATTTGGTGTAGTTTCAATAAGTCCTTCCCTCTTGGTATTATATAAAGGTTACCAATACTTTATTTCCAGTGACCGTAACATTGTGGTTAATGGTAAGCAAGTCAAATGGCTCTGTCTCAAGAGTTTGAACACTATCGAGAAGCTTTTATCTGAAGAACAAACAGATGCTACAAAAGGTAGATTATTTGTTGAAATTATCAATTTAATCATCACGTCCAATAAAATCGTGCCACGCCAACTCAGTGACGAGTGGATAAATGATGTGAATCAACTTAATGATATAGATATCAGCAGAAATGATAAGCTTGTGGCAATTGGCCGAATTTGGCACATGTACGGCAGTTACTTCAGATAATTTAGCAAGTGACAATGACGACAATAACTGTGTGATAAAAATGATCAATTCGAGCCATAATTCGAGAAATTCACCTAAACCCGGTCATTATTTAGGTATTGGTGAACTTTTCCTTGACTTGCTATAAATCGCTTGGTTCCCATTATCCTTAACGTTGTAGTATCCGTTTGTCCATCGGACTTTGGTTTGACACATTTTAACTCTAAAATCCGGCTGGTGCACGGATGTCTGTTTTTTTTTTATAATTTACATACTATAACAATACAACAATACAAAACTAACGTCTTATGCCTCACTTTGTGTTAGCAACATATGCTAGTCCAAGTTGCTACCATCTCTTGTGTTATCGGTTCCCCTCCAAATCACGGTGGTTTACACACGTAGTGTTCCCCCCCTCTATTTGAAGATTTAACGTCCGCACAGATTTTGCGGGGTCCATCTCCAGCTCCCCTCCGATACTGGAGGATTCTACTTAATACTACTTTCTCTTTATCAGTTGAATATATAGCTGTTATTATTTATTATAGTTGAATTAACTGTAACAAGAAGATTCTTTGTTGTTTACTTTGAATCAACTAATTTCTTTTAACTTGTTACACTTTTCTCCACACTAAATCCGTCAACTAACAAGTCCGTCAACTCACCGAACACCAATTTTAAACCTCAGAATTCCCTAAGGTTTCATTTAAAACTTCAAAATAAATTCGTATAAATCCTTCTATGCTCCGAAATAGCCCGCTAGTTAATAGCCCTACGCTTCCTATAGTGTCAAATATTGTTAGTAATACTCGTCTGACTCTCGGACATACGGCTAGCAAACATACTAAAACTGAAGTTATGGATCCAAAGACTTCAACCGATATTCTGCTGTCTTCCATTGATACAGGAACTGATACAGGAACTGATTCAGGTGGTGATTCAGGTGGTGAAATTAATTTTGAACCCACTACAAAATCACCTACTTTGAAAACTTCTGCTTATGGTACTAAGACAGCATCCGGGAATGCTAGAATATTTAAATGCTCTCAATGTAATCGAGCATTTACTAGAGAAGAACATCTTACTCGTCATACACTTCTGACTCACAATAAACTTAAACCATTTATTTGTGGAATTTGCACAAGACCATTCTCAAGAAGAGATTTACTTCTTCGACATGCTAAAAACCTCCATCAAGGATCAGAACTCGCAGTTAGCAGGATTCGTAGACTGTATCGTAAAAAAGAAGGTGAAAGCAGTAATGAAGACGAAGATGATGAAGATAAAGATGATGAAGATAAAGATGATGAAGATAAAGATGATGAATATAAAGATGAAGAAGAAAAAGGTCAATCACCTGAACCTGGTGTAAAAACTGAATTCGAATCGCTGGACGATTTTGATTCTCATCAGAAAAAGCGATTGAAAATGTCCGTCAATATGTTGGTTAGCTGATATATCAATAATTTCAGCCTATTATTTAAACCGACTGGCACATGTCAGTGATGGATATGATTTATAGGAATAAAATGCGCGCACCCGTACATATGAGAATTATGAACAAGTAGATTAAATAGAATAATTAATGGTACAGCTAAAATTTCAATATCAAGTACCTTACGACTCAAATCAATGGCATATTGTCATCACTTCGGAAGGGCGACATTTCTACTTTAATAAAATTTTGAAAAAATCTTATTGGCAAATAAGTGACTTCGTTAGTGAAATCCATAAGGAAGAGTTTGTGAATAGCATAAATTACGATGAAGTAGCTATTTTAATGGCCAAAGTCAACGGTCTAGACTTGAAGGCGAAGAGAAATAAACATAAGTCGAAACAAGCATCAAAAGAAGAAGAAAATGACCTCAAACACAAAGAAATTTTAGATGAAGAAGAAGATGGAAGTGAAGAAGATGAAAATTACGGAAGTAAATTCGATCATATTGATGCCAGTGACGCCAATGACCTCATAAAGGGCCTTCTCCAAGAAGAAGGAGTACTTCAGGAAAGTGCAGAAGAAAGTACAGACCCAGAACCAACACAAGAATCAGAAGTAGAGACCCAGGGCTTGAATTTGGGATACTCGCTGAGTGAAGACGAAGATGATGAAGTCGAAGAGAAGGAGAAAGAAAAGCAAATTGAAGAGGAGGATGAAGAGGAGGATGAAGAGGAGGAAGACGATGTAGAGTCGATTAAAGCAGAATCGTCTGATTTCTTCTCTCTTTTAGATTCCTTCAAAGACCAGATTTCTGTATACGATCCCTGGTTCTTGGTAGAAGAGCAGCTAGTTGGAGAATTTGCTCAAAGAAGTGAATTTTACGGCGTTGAAGAGGATGAAAGAGAACAACTATATGATCAATGGGTCAAACTTCAGAATGAATCTAAAGAGATTTCAAAACCTGAGACCGAAACTGAAACAATGGATGAGATCTTCCCTACACCAACACAAGAGTTCCTTCGATTTTTACAAGAAAATAAAGATTCTATGAAAAAACTCGATTACGGTGGATTTAAGGCCAAATTTAGACAAGATTTTGATGGGTTTGAACTTCTGCCTAGGTTATTGGAAGATTCATTTCGTGTTTATAAAATGACAGTAACCGAATTCAGTCAGTATGAGAGAAAACATAAAAAGTCCAACCTTGGTGTCAATTTGAAGAAGCAGAGAGTGGATGACTTTCTTGCAAAGCATCAGGTGAAAGACCTTGTTGAAATAGAAGGTTCAAGTAATGATTTCAATCATTGGATTAAAATTTGTAATGCCGCTAAAGTTCCTTTAGAATTGGCAGAGTCACCCGTCAACTTCCTTTTAGGTGATGAAAAACGGTGTCAAAGCTATCGAGAACATTTTGTGAAGAAGTCAGAGACAGAATAGAAGAAGACAGAATAGAACACTTGACATTTGTAAATAGATAGTTTAATGATTTACGACATTTAAATTCAGCACAATAGGAATTAGACATGAATACTTAGAGAATGGTAAGCCGAGTGTTTGCTACAAATCTAACGAAACACCCGCTTCAGTCTTTTGAAGTCCAGGAGCACAGTCCAAACTGTCAGGAGTCAGCAAAGACTTTCGAACCTTCTTCGGAGCCAAATACGAGTGAAACGTTCGAATAAAGTTAACTTTCAAAACCGGTCTCACTGTACATGAAAGGTGAATATTTTTTAAGACATTCATGCACCGACCATATTTTTAGCCAGAACTTGTAACAAGTGAACTTTTACTTTACGATCACAGAAAGTTGGCCGGCTAAGCATTAGTGACTTGCTTATAGAGAAGTAGTTCAAGAAGTGATCCGAAGCCAGACACTACAAGCCAAGCACGAAGATCGAGTCAAGGTTCAGAAAGCAGTTCTGTCCGTAGACCAATTACTTTGAACATTCCTCTCCTAAGCAGAGCGCTGACGTTCTGAGAGGACCAAATACAAAGTAAATTTCAACGATTAATGACTCAATGAATTGAGTTTGATCGAATGAACGACTAATTAAAGTTTGCCATTATGCGTTCAATGAGACTAGAACGTGCAGAACTAAGCCTACAGAAGACTGGACTAAGTATAGGGGTATTTCTGACGTCAGCTCACTGCTGAAGTGTACCATTCGATTCTGTAAATACTATCTTCTATCTGCTTACCTAACGATTAGTTTTAGTTACTGTAATTGTATCTGCTTACCTAACGAAAAGTTTTTGCAGTCTGTATCTGTCTCTGTCTGTGTCGCAGTCTGTGTTATATGCGTCCTTTGATCGTCTCTCTCTCTCTCTCTACCTCTCTCTCTCTCTCTCTACCTCTACCTCTACCTCTACCTCTTCCTCTCTGTCTACCTCTTCCTCTCTGTCTGTCTCTAACTCTGCCTCTAACTCTCTCTCTACCTCTGCCTCTCTGTCTTTTTCCTCTCCCTCTCCTCTTCCTCTCTCTCTCTCTCTCTCTTTCTCACCGCTTAACCCCGGGAATTACCGTATCACCAACCCGCCTACAAATTATCACCATCAACTCACCACCAACTCAACTTAACATCAACTCAACTCAATCTCCATCAACTCACCAGCTCAAACATATACACCTACTACTTCACTTGATCAGATTACCTGATATTTATTGGCCCCTGCAATCTACAATGGAGCCGTACAGAACAATAGGAATGAATATACAATCCGCACTTGATCCGAAGTAAATTATTCCTTGATACTTCGGATAATTTATTCTTTTTGATAATTTTTTTCAACTACTTTTTCTTTTAACTCAATGGCTTCAAATCGTGTTGTAGTTACTGGGATGGGACTTGTGACACCATTAGGTGTTGGACTTAAACATAATTGGAAAGGAATTCTTAATAGTGAATGTGGAATTGTTTCAACTTCAACATTTAAAGATTATAAAGAACTGTCTTGGGATAAAGTTCCATCAAAAGTTTGTGGGAAAGTTCCAATTGGACTGAAAGATCAAGGAGGTTGGGATCTTGCTGAACATTTTGAAAATGTTCATGAAGCTAAACGTCTTGGAGTTTTCTCTCAATATGCTGTTGCAGCAGCTACTGAAGCAATTGAAGATTCAAAAATTGATCTTAGAGATATCGATCCAACAAGATTTGGTGTTTGTGTTGGAAGTGCAGTTGGTTCTTTTGATGATGTAGTTGAAACTGGGAATGTTTATGCAACAAGAGGTTATAGAAAAGTTAACCCATTATTTGTTCCAAAATTATTAATTAATATGGCAGCTGGAAATATTTCAATTAAATTTGGTTTACAAGGTCCTCTTCATACAGCTGCTACTGCTTGTGCTACTGGACTACATTCAGTTGGTGATGCTTATAATTTTATTCTTAATGGTTATGCTGATATGATGCTTGCAGGTGCTGCTGAAAGTATTAGTCATCCGTTAGGTTTAGCAGGTTTTGCAAGAGCTCGTTCTTTGTGTAGTGATTTTAATGATACTCCTGAACAATCAAGTCGTCCATTTGATGCTACAAGAGCAGGTTTTGTTCTTGGTGAAGGTAGTGGAGTCCTCACTTTAGAAAGACTTTCAAATGTTATTGCAAGAGGTGCTGAAGATAAAATTTATGGTGAAATTGTTGGTTACGGATTAACTGGTGATGCTCATCATATAACTGCTCCTCTGTCAACTGGTAATGGTGCATTTAGAGCCATGAAAATGGCAGTTGATAGAGCAGGTATTGATCCAACTCAAATTGATTATGTAAATGCTCATGCAACTTCGACAGTTATTGGAGATAGAGCAGAAAATAATGCTCTTAATGATCTTTTTGCTGATAATGATCATTTATCAGTTTCATCAACAAAATCTTCAATTGGTCATTTACTTGGTGCAGCAGGTTCAGTTGAATCAATTTATACTTTAATGGGACTTAAAGAAGATATTTGTCCTGCAACATTAAATTTAGAAAATATCGGTCAACATCCTGATGATGATCCTGAAAAATTCAGTAAATTTGACTATGTTCCAAAAGTTCCAAGAAAGAAGACTATAAATTATGCTATTTGTAATTCATTTGGTTTTGGTGGTGTTAATGGATCTTTAGTTGTGAAGAAATATAATAAAGATGAGTAGATCAAAAGACAGCTTTGAAACTTACGCTTGACTTATTCAATTAATTTATTCAATTAACTTATACTTCATACAACTTCACATTTAACAACTTTATTATTACAATTTAATTTAAACAACTACTTTATACTCATTTCACTCAATAATATACATTAGTATGACAATATAATACAAGTACGTATCCAGGGTTTAAGGCTGTGGCCCAAAGCTGGTTCAAAGGTTGGTCAAAGGTTGAAGGTTCGATTGTCATAGACCTTCCAACTCTGTCTCGTCTGTGTCTCTAACATCCTTGAACCAATTTATTCTTTGGGAATTCATATCCAGCGTCTTTCCAGCTCGTTAAGTTAACATTATGATAGGCATTATAATGATTTTGAATATAATCATAAGTAGGGTAATCATCAGGGTCACAAGTAACATTAATATCATCTTCTGGTTGATAAACTCTTACATAGTCAACACTCATAGTCATTGGGAATTTCAATGCTGTCCAGTCAATGTATGCCCAACTATTTGAAATCCCCATATTCATAATAACAGACATTGGCTCTTTTGAAACCCTTCTCCATCCAATATTCCCATTTGGTGAAAGTGCCCATGCATTCATGGTAAGTGTTGGTTCTCCAACGTACCAAGTAATATACCCATCATCATTATCATTCTTGTATTCGTATCCGTAAACCTGAAAGTTTTGATCTCCACCTTTTTGATACCAATCTGAATTCAAAGTAGTTGTACCTGATACTGCTTGTTGGAATGGTCCTCCCGTATAAGTATTCATAGATGTAACGTCTTTATCATGGATTTGAATATGTTTATAATCAGGAATATACCAAATATCCATTGGTGCAATTTGATAAGATTGTGATGCAACTCCAATAGCTTTTGTAGTATCAGTTTCTGCTTCAATGATATCAATTTCTGGAGCTCCTCTTGCTGTTCCAACATTTGGATGATCTTCACCAGGACACACACAAACGTTTAATTTTTGTCCTGGTAAGTAAGAAATTCCATCAGGACTTGATTGATTTGCAGTAATTCCAGCATCACATGAATCATAAGTATAAGGCCAAACACCTTCAGTAGTAGCCATATAACCTGATCTTCCCAAATTACCCATAGTCCAAAGACCGGGCCAAAGTCCAGAAACTGCTCCATAATTTGGAAGACGAGCTGAAACAAGAATAAGTCCTTGGGTAAAACAAAGTTGATTCCATGATTGAACCATCCCTGATCTATAAAATAAATCGTGATTCTTATAAGCATCCATTGTAAGAGTTAAAGTACCATTAGTTGTAGTTACAGCATCTGGACTATACCATTCTAAATCTTCAGTAGCAGCATAATTAAGATCTACAGCTGTGAAAAATTGATCATCTTGTTCATAGAAAGTTCTTCCTTCTATAGCAAATTCATCACTGAAAACCAATTGCCATTCATCACCATTTGAATTTTTATAAGTTTTAGCATGATCTGGAGTATCAGGATCTACTAAACTTGTCCTTATAGCACTTAATGGAGGATACTGATAAGATGAAAGAATTTCATAAGTTTGTGGTTTATAAGGATCAGTAATTCCAGAATATGTTAATACTGGGAAAATAATAAATACTGCTACAGCAGCTAGTAAAAGAAATATTATACCAAATAATCCACCAAATGAACGTTTATCTAGATGTTTTAAATCATGAAGAAATCTATTCTTATCATATTGAGCATCTTGGATTGGATCAGGATTATGAAGATAATCATCAGGTTCCTTTTCATCGATATGAAGAGGGAATGAATGAGCAGGATATCCACCAAAAGGACTAAAATCATGTTCACTAACGAATGGATTATCAACTAATGAATTTGCACCCAATTTTTTTGTTTGCGAAGTAATAGAACCACTTGAAGATTCAACTCGTGGTGTATTTCCAGTAAGGGTTGGATATCTATCATAAACTGGAGGTGCACTAACACTATTTGTATCAGGAGAAACACTTGATGGTTCATTACCCAGAACATCAGAAGAAGAATCTTGATTTGAAAGAAGATTTGAAGTAGTTCCGTTAGAAGAATAATATCCATTATAAGCTTGAAATGGTCGACTTCCATAAAGTTGACGTTGAGGACGATTTACTTCATATTCTTCCAGTACAGATGAATCATCATCTGGTGTTACAAAAGGATTTTGATTTTCTAATTCTGGGGTATTAGAATTTGCCCTAGGGTTATTAAACGTTAAATCACGAGCCATAGAAAAGATTTCTATTAAACTATAAAGAAAAGTAGTAGATAATATTGTAGATTCTATTAATATTTTAACTTACAATTATTCCATGGCTATGTTCATTATACACACACCATCAACAAGAGGGTTCTGATCGTTGCCAAACCGAAGTAAATGTTAGCAACTGCTGCACGATATGCAGGATGCGTGGGGATGGCGCTCGCAACCGCCACTCAAACGGGCTTACCCATAACCTGCAAACCGTAACTGGACAGAGATATACCCCCGGGAACACACCGGCACCAGCAACATCCAAATGTCGGGCGGAGGCGCGGCACGTGAGCGGCACACACAGTCGGTCGTATTTCATTATCAGCCTGATTTTCGGGGATGCATAATCTGCAATATTATTAGGTACCGAATTCATCATTATTACAGTACAACACGGTAATTCGAAAAAAATATTTCCCTAATTCTACTGTTTTGGATCAATTGATCGTATTGACCCCACGCGCAAACTATTGCTTGGCTTTTTCATAGATAATTTACTTAATCCCATTATTTTTGTAAAAGTAATAATCCTTTATTTATAGTATATAGGTTTTTTCCTCTGTAGCCGTTTATGAGCCAAGGCCGTTTTGTTTGAGCAATGTCCTTGGCTAGGTGTCAACATAAAACGTACCTTAAATTCGCATCTATAGATCTTAAACATTTCTCTAGAAGCGTTAGATGTTTCTAATTTTATGCCATACATTTTGGCCTGCAATCTTTGCTAAATCAAACCATTAGACTCTTTTAAGCCCCTCGCTACAATTTTAAAACGTCATATGAAAATGATGGTGTACGGATCTAAAGTACGGAAATTTTTTTTTCCTTTTCGTGGGTGGTTATGCGGCCCTGGTATTTCTGGGGCTGGGTGATATGTGGTGTATGGGCTTTTGACAAGGCTACAGAAAAGCCCATACACCACATGTTATCGCTACTCACAACTGATAGCTATCGACTACATCTTTTCATCATGACAGATCTGAACTCTCAGGAACCCAATAATGATACCTTCCTCTCGAGGGTATTTGGGCTTCACTCAATCTATAATCAGTTACAGGATAATTATCAGTATTATGATCCTGATACTGATGATATAGCATCTTATAACCAACCTGAATCTCCGTTGATGCAAACTTCTCTACCTCAAAGTGAAAGCCCTACAAATCTTTTGGACTCCGAACTGGACCTGGATTTATCGTCATCGGAATCAGAAGAAGAAATCCGACAAATGCCAACGATCAGAAAAAAAAACCACAATCAATCAAATATTATAGAACCAAACTCGCCTCCTAAAGAAAGAACATTGAAATTTAATGTAGGCAATGTTAAGGGAGCCAAAAATTTTATTAAAAATAAACTAAACACATCTACTTCTGGTCCTAGTCTTCCACTTTATAATGATCCTTCTTCTGCACGAGCTTCTGTCGTACAACAATTCAGAAAACCTGCTGAAGAATCTCAACCTCAACCTCAACCTCAAAATAACTATCAGCGCCGTAATAGAGATAGGGCAGTCATTCCTCCCAAGGAAAGAGCACTATACTTGTGGGCAAACATAATCAATATGGATGAATTTCTCATTGACTTGTACTATTACTACCGTGGAAAAGGTCTTCTTAATATAATAATGACAAGAATAGTAAGTCTATTAATATTAGTGTTCATTTTATCATTCACGGTTTTCTTGAAATGGGGGATCAATTACAACTTCTTTCTCAATGAATGGAATCCTCTTACTTCCGATCCTATTACTTTAAGTGATTTGGTATTTCCTCATTTTGTTTATAGAAGAGTACCTTTTTTTACAAAATTATTATTATTTGGATTCTCGTGCTATGTGATATTAAGAGTAATTCAACTATATTTCGATTACAAGTATAAGTTAAAAGAAATAAAGAATTTTTACAAGCATTTACTTGGAATTTCAAATGACGATGAATTAATGACTATCTCTTGGTCAGTCATCGTGGAAAGATTAATGCTTTTAAAAGATTATAATACTCTTACTTCAACAAATGCAAACCTACCTCCTCATTATTTGAATGATTTGAACTCGAAAATTAGACTTAATGCCCATGACATTGCCAATAGAATTATGAGGAAAGAAAATTATATGATTGCACTCATAAATAAAGAAGTTTTAGATTTATCAATTCCAATCTTCGGACAGACTAATCCAAATTCATTTGTGGGTCAATTGAATATTTTTTCAACAAAATCTGTTTTGACTAAAACTCTTGAATGGAACTTAAAATTGTGCATCAATAATTTTATATTCAATACTCATGGTCAAATTAATTCAAAAATTTTGAAAGAATCAAATAGAAACCAACTTGCTAAAGACTTGAGCTCAAGATTTAAAATGGCTGCTATCATTAATTTGATATTGTGTCCTTTCATTGTAATTTACTTTGTATTGTTATACTTTTTCCGTTACTTCAATGAGTATAAATCGAATCCTGCTTCAATTCTTGGACTTAGGCAATATACTCCATGGGCTGAATGGAAACTAAGAGAATTTAATGAATTGCCACATTTTTTCATAAAAAGGCTACATCTTTCAATTGGACCAGCAAATACTTATATTAATCAATTCCCAGGTGGATTTCTTGTGATTAACATAATGACTTTAGTCAATTTTATTTCTGGTGCAATAATGGCAGTGTTAGTAATTATGGGACTTTTCCTTGAAGATGAAGAACATAATTTCTGGTCATTTGAAATAACCACAGGTAGAACGTCATTATTTTATATTAGTTTATTTGGTACATTATGGGCAGTTACTTCATCTACTAGAAATGTTAATAATACCTCAGAAAACTTGAATAATCAATCGTCTTCATTCTTTTATGATCCAGAAGCAAGTTTGCGATATGTTTCTCAATTTACACATTATTTACCAACTTCATGGAAAGGAAGATTACATTCTGTCGAAGTTAAAAATGATTTTTGTGAACTTTACA
The DNA here is from genome assembly GCA_030578455.1 of Metschnikowia sp. yHQL527. Classification (NCBI taxonomy): domain Eukaryota; kingdom Fungi; phylum Ascomycota; class Pichiomycetes; order Serinales; family Metschnikowiaceae; genus Metschnikowia; species Metschnikowia sp. yHQL527. The sequence continues at coordinate 660,277 of JAJMRR010000003.1, read as the reverse complement.
GTCTTAAAATCATCATCATAATTAACGAAATTATAAGTCTTATCCTAACGCCATTTATTCTTTGGTTTAAAATATCAAATAGTGCTGGATCCATTATTGATTTTTTCCGGGAATATTCTATTCATGTTGATGGCCTTGGATATGTTTGTTACTTTGCCATGTTCAATTTTGAAGAAAAAGATAAGAATATGATGTACGATTTGAATAAAAAGAAAAGACGGCCCAAAAAATTTAAAAAGCAAAAGGCAAAAATATCTTCAAATATAGAGTTAGATGATGTTAAACCACGTCGTATGGCTGATGATTCTCTGGATGAATCTGATTCAAGTTCAAGTATTAATGATTTTACTAAAGATGATAAGATGATTAAATCATACATGTATTTTCTCGAAAGTTATGGAAATCCTTCAAAATCTAATGAGACCAAATCAAAATCAGTTTTACATCATCGTAATTCACCTAGGAAACAACTAGGTATTGCAGATTCAGCTATTGGGCCTTCTAACTCAATAGCTTTTAGCGCTAAACAACTGACGTCTCAACCTCTGCAACTTAAAGATCTCAGTCTTTCTGGGTCAACCTACAATTTCCACCATCGTCTAGATGACGATGACGACGATGATGAAGATGAAGAGGGTGTAGATCGCAGAGATAAGAAAGGTGTTTTTGGTATGTTGAACCAATTTTACAGACAAGATGCCAGTCGCTAAAACTTATACAGCTAAGAGTTAATAGTGAAATCTTAGCAATAAAATATCAAAATACCCGAAATAAGTAAGTAAACCCAAGTTTAGTGGCAATAAAGTAAAGCCTAATAGTTTAAATTTTATGAGATGTACGGGTGTTTGTCTGCAAATAATTTAGAAATACATAAACCCCAGTAAATTTAGTAAACTGAACAATGTCTGTTTAACAGACTGAGTGCATTCGTCACAAGGGCTCGACGCCTTTTCGACGTTGGCATAAGTTGCTTAAATTCGTCTTTTGTCGTACGTAGATTTTTATCCATCATTTTAGCCATCGATTTTGCGATGAGCATATTTTTTTCACTACTTCATCACAAGTTATAATATGGCCGGATCTCAGTTAAAGCAGTTGAAAGCTGCTTTGAAAGCAAACGGATTAGTGGGACAGACTAATGTTAAGAAGAAGAATAAGAAGGCCAAAACTCCATCTGAAACAAGACGAGCTAATGATGAGTCAAAGAATATTCTCAGTAATTTAAGAACTCAATTTAATCAGTTCGATACAAGAATTAATAGAGCTAAACATGACTATACTGTTATTCAAGGAGGTAAGTTTGTCAAGGCTGGTTCCAACCAACATAATCAGTCTAGTAAAAATAAGTCTAAAATCGAAAAAAGTATGAGATTAGACTATGATTCCAGTAAGAAACAGAAAGGTAGAACTGGTGGTCTCCAAGATAAAAGATTTGGTGAAAATAATAAAGACATGACATCAGAGGAAATCATGTTGGCTAGATTCACAAAGGAAAGACAAATGTCGACCAAGAAAGGAAAGAAGAATACATTTTCACTTGAAAGTGAAGATGAAGCCAGTGATGATGATGATGGATTTACTTTAACTCATTCAGGAAAATCATTAGCTTTTGAAGAAGAAGATGAATCTTTAGGAAGAGGACAAAAGTATTACGATGAAGATCAATTAATGCCTGCAGAAGAAGGAAAACCAAAACGTAAAAGTAAGAAAGAAGTAATGCAAGAAGTTATTGCCAAATCCAAATTTTATAAGAAGCAAAGACAAATGGAGCATGAGAAAACTCAAGAAGAAATAATGGATTTAGATGAAGATTTTGGTGATGTTATGGGAGAAATCAATCAAGCAACAGTTGCTAACACTAAGAAGAATCAATTCCTGACTAAAAGTGCTGCAGATATCGAATATGATAGTAAAATGAGAGAGTTGGTTTTCGAAAGAAGATCTGTTCCAGCAGATAGAACCAAAACAGAAGAAGAAGTGGCACAAGAATATAAAGAAAAGATGAAGAAGTTAGAAGATGATAGATTACGCAGAATGAATGGAGATGATGATCGTAATGCTGAAGGTGATGACTTGGACGATGATTTTTGGGGACAAAATGAAAGTGAAGAAGGAGAAGAAGGTTCTGCTGTAGACAGCGAACAAAGTGGAGCCGAAGAAGAATCCGAATCTCAACTGGAATCTGAGTCAACTCCGAAATTAGGAAGAACTCTTCCTAAAGCCAAATCCGTAGGCATGCCAGAAACTCAGGAAGAGTTAGCAGAAGCCATTCAATCTCTTACTAAAGAAAAACAAGTATCTCATATAAAAAAGATCATTGACGCTTACAAGCCAAATTTAGCTGAAGCAAACAAAGATAAGATGAATCAATTTGTTGCTATATTATTGCAATATATTCTCAAATTGTCAAATAATGAAACATCTCAACAGAATCAACCTTTAATCGAAAGTATGATACAAATCTTGAAAAAATTAGCTGGAACTTTCAATGAGTCTTTGGTCGAAAGCATAAGAAGTGAAATTCTTGAAATTCAATCGAGAATAATTAGCAAGAAAGTACAAAAGAGAGATTTGGTGTTTTTCACTATAATTGGATATTTATTTTCAACATCAGATCATTATCATTTAATTGTCACTCCTACTTTAATCTTGATGAATGAATATTTGTCAAGCACTTTCATCTATGGAGAAAAGACAACTACCACATCCAGCGTAGGTAGTATAGGTAAAGGAGTATATGTAAGTGAAATATTACTCAATTATCAAAAAATTGCCAAAAGATACGATCCAGAAATGGTTAATTTCCTTGAAAAATCGTTATTAGCATTGATTCCAGAACCAGAGAACATTGTCACCACATCCCAGTTTGTGTCAGTCAGAAAAGTCAGCGTCAAACCACTTAGTACAAATATCTCAAAAAGTGATAAGGTCAAATATAATTCCAATGAAGTATTGAGTTTACTGAGTTTATTTGATGAAAAAAATTATCAAGATTCGAGTTTTAAATTCAAATTAATTGTTAAAATCTTACATTTACTTGATAAGATGACAACTATATGGAGAGATAGATCGTCATTACCAGAAATTTTTGGATCATTCAATCAAATAATCAAACACTTGCTCAAATATTATGCATCAACATTAACATTTTTACCACAATTATTGGAGAAACTTAACAAGTTAGAAACCAATTCATTAAAAGATAGGAAGCCACTTACATTACAAAGTCATAGAGCATTGGCAATTCCTACATTTGCACCTAAATTTGAAGAAAATTTCAATCCAGATAAAAAATCATACGATCCAAATGCTGAACGTCAAGAAATCAATAAGATGCGTCATCTCTTGAAGAAAGAAAAGAAGGGAGTCTTGAAAGATATCAGAAAACAAACCAAATTTGTTGCTAGAGAACAAATCAAAGAGAAGAAAGATATGTATTCTGATTATCATAAGAAGATGGCAAATATTGTTAACTCTATTTCCACAGTAGAAGGAGCAGAAAAAAATCAATATGATAGAGAAAGAAAGAAGCGGAAGTAGTATAAATAGGTAATTTAACTTTTAATCAAGCAGATTTTTAATATAAGATCAACATCAAGCGTATTTTGGTATTAAAAAATTAATTTGTAGAAATTATGAATTTTGTTTAAAAATTGCAAAAAGTTGCAAAAATGCACCCGATGAAAAAAATATCGCTGAAAACAGTCGAGAAATTCCCAAAACGATACAAAGTAACAAAATTTTCGAATTTTACTATCAATGATAATTGAGAAACCATAAAAATACATATATTGCAATTACAAGGATAATGAAATTATTAAACAAGGGTAATATATTATCATACACACGTATGAAGAGAAATAGAAAAAAAACGTCAAATAATTCTATTTTTCCAACCGTTTGGTAATTTTTGAAAGGCAGGCATTTTGAACATAAAAGGATTGAACAATGATTATTTAACCTTTTAAAATTTAAACTTGAGCAACTGAAGGGACACCAACTCTTGGAGCAGATTTTGAAGATGAACCAAATAATCCACCTTTAGCAACAGAAATGATTGAGAAAACGGTTGAAGCAAGGAAAATGAAGAATGAAAAGTAAAGGAAAGCAACAGAACCTTGAGCTTTTCTACAACGACCAGAAGATCCTTGAGCAATGGTATTATCTTTAATATAATCAGAATTTGAACAAGAATGAACATGAATTGCAGCAGCAATTGCAGTTGCAGCAGCAAAAGTGAAAATTAAATTAAGGAAATCAAATGCTGCTAAAATTACTGGCCAAGCAAAAGCAGCAAATAAATAAGCTAAAATTCCATAAAATGTTGAAGTTAAAATTGCAAAAGCAGCAGCAAATACAGCAAAATTAACTTGTGGATTTGAATGGTGAATTGTTGTAGCAGCTAATGAACCAGTTAATCCAAGAGCAAGAACTAAAACCACAAAATTTACTATACGTAAAATACTATCACCAATTGCTAACATTATTAATTTTTTTATAAAGGTTTATCAATTAATGAGATTGGGGATTGAAATTTTTAATTGAAAAATATATGTTAAAAAATTCTTTGAGCGAAGGGATGAATATTTATTGAGTAAGTTCCATTTTCATAATGGCCCAATATGGCAATGGTCACTACTTCATCAGTTCGGCTGAAACAGACTCAGGGCTGTTTTTAATTCGGCTGCTTCGGGAAAATTGTGCCGGCCGGAAATGCGCACACCTACCGGCACTAAAGTGGTATTGCCCTCGGAAGTCCGCAGTCACTGGCTGCAATAATAAGGTAGAGAGTAATAGTTTTATACTTGAATAGTGTCATTACGTACAGATTAGTTATATTTTTAAGTAATGTTTTATAATATTATATACCCAGACGGAAAAAATCTGCAACTTTGGCATCTACTGCCACTTCAATTGGTGTTTTACCATCTTGATTTTCAACTGTAGCGTCTGCTCCTAAATTAACTAGGAGAACCGCTACATCTCCATAACCCTCGGCCAAAGCATGATGTAAACTGGTCCAGCCTTCCTTATCGGTAGCATTTACATTGGCTTTACCTTTTTCTATCAAAAGACGGACTAATACTTGATTTCCAATACATGCTGCTCGATGTAGTGGTGTCATCCCCTTCTTATCTTTAACTCGACAAGAGCATTTATATTCATTGACCAACTCCTTAACAACATCCATATGATTTTTACTGATGGCGAGGTGAATCGATGTTGTTCCTTGTCCGGTAGCCAAGTCTACATCTGGAGATGGCTCATGATGCATTAGTTTGTTAAGAATCGAACAATTTCCAACAGCACATGAAATATGAATTGGTGTCCACCCGCTACCGTCGACCAAATCATCAATATCATATTCAAATGTTGCAAACTTCATAAGTAATTCAACCATTTTGAAGTTGTTCGTAGAACATGCCCAATGAAGTGCTGTTCTTTCGTCTTCGTCTCTTATAAGAAAGAGTTTGGGATTTTCAGTAAGGAGATGCTCTACTGTTAGTGGCTTGTTTTCTCTAACTGCTTCGTGAAGAGCATACTTATCGGGTTGTTCCAGGCTCATTACTGATGATGGCTTGGTATCAAAATTTTTTATAGTGAGTTCAATTGAGTTTTGCAGCAATTATTGATATCCAGTTTTGCCTTCGATTAAATTTTTCAAAATCAGAGTCACCCCCGGAAATCAGGCGCGCTGCACGTGACACGCACTAGCAGCCATCATCAGATTCTCGATGATTGCTAACCGTAGCAATTGAGGTGGCAACGGCAAGTGAGACTTTGTGATTTGGAATGTGACAGTACCGTCAAGTCAATTAGTTTTGGACAGGTGGTAACGGATTTTAATTGTCGAGATGATTCCCTTTTTTGAGCAAACGTAATTTTAATTCATCTCATCGGGTCACACCAATTCCATCTTGCTCTCGGTCGGAAGTGGATAATTCCGAGCTATCCTAAATGCGGAATAAACACACACTAAATAGGATGCATCCATCCTCGTTTCGGTGTTCTTTCATGCATCTTATTTAACTATTACGTAAATAATCTAAATACTATGCTATAATAGCTATTTCAGGTTAGTTAATGCTACAGTTACCTTAATCTGACACATCAACAAAATAGTAAACATGTTACGCTACCACAAGCGTAAAGATGTTATTTCCTAATTAAGAATTTTAGACTAGATGCTGCAAACTATGACATACTTGTGTCTTTTTATTCAAATTGAGTATAAGTTAAATGAGTATAAGTTAAATGAGTATAAGTCAAATGAGTATAAGTTAAATGAGTATAAGTTAAATGAGTATAATATTTATAATTATTTATATATAATCTTATTGTACATAATTTCATGTTTTGTTTGGATGCATTGATTTTATTTCGTTATTCATTAATGGCTTATTATTCTTCACTATCACTATCGCTTGGAGGTGATGATAAAAAAGCTGCCGCTATCATGGTATTTGTAGGATTTAAATTACTTATGTTATTGCTAATATTATTACTAATACTGCTCATATTGTTAGTATTGCTATTAGTATTACTGATATTATTAGTTGAAGGTGGTTGATTTAGTCGTGAATTCGTAGTGTGATCTGTAAAATCTTTGGAGTAATGTCTTAAAATTGATAATGATGTATGTGAAGTATTAGTGTGACTTTCAACTGAAGATTTTTGTAAAGTCTCTAAATATCTTTGATAGTCATTACTTCCCAGTGATGAATGTGTAGATACACTGGATGAAGATATTGTCCTACTTAGATGAGCATTTTCATAAGGAACAATTGAGATTACTCCGTTATCAATAGGAGCTATTTCTTGATCTTTTTCATGGCTATTTAATGGTGAGTCAATTTTACTATTCGACCGAAGGTCATTAGTTGCAACAGTTGCAGATTCAGTATTATTTTTGAAAGTTCCGGACTTGAAATGTGTAGATTGTCTTGAATTTTCACAGTGTAAATACATAAAATCAACTTCTTCTAATTTTAACCCTTTTGTTTCGTAAACCATAAAATACACATAAACAACTCCAAGAGCATTTAGACCACCCCATATGAAAAAAATTTTGTTTCCAATTGCTGCTGTATGAGAACCGGTATCAATTAAATATGGGGTTATGTATGCAAAGATAAAATTTACCAACCAGTTGGTAGCTGCTGTTATTGCAATTGCCTTTTGCCTAATTCCAATACCATATATATCGGAAGAAATAGCCCAAACTGCACCACCCCAAGAAGAAGCAAAGCATGCAATAAAACAACACAGAAATGAAATACTAAAGATCGAGTTGATTTGGGTGTTATTAACCGAAACACCAATAATTGCAATGATAAAATTGGATATAGCCATTCCAATACCACCACCTAGTAGAAGTTTTCTTCTTCCAATGACATCAACAAGAAGTAAACCAGGAATGGTAAAAACAGTATTCACTACATAAGTGATGAAAGACATCAAATAGTAGTTTTTCATACCAGAACTTGCAAAAAAGTTGACTCCATAGTAAAAGATAAAATTTATCCCACTACATTGTTGAAAAGCATGTACACCCATACCGGTAAGAATTCTCAAAGGTTGTTTATGACGACCACCACCAGATCTGAAACAGTCTATGATGGTTGTTTTTCCAAAAGATAACTCGTAATCATAATTTGCCTTAATTTCTACTAATTCTTCAATAAGATCTGTATCATCATGAGGTAATCTTCGTAGCTTTGAAAGACTTGATAATGCTTTTTGAATATCATTTTTTTGTACATAATAACGAGGACTTTCAGGTAGGAATAACATTCCTAGACATAAACTTAAAGACCATACAAATTGTAAACCTATAGGAATTCTATAAGAACCACTATTTGATAATTTACGAGTCCCCTGACATACAGCACTAGCAATAAGTAAGCCCCAAGTTATAGCCCATTGATAAGTATAAACGATAGAACCTCTAACCCATTTAGGAGAGGCTTCAGCTTGATATAAAGGTACAATAGCAGATAAAATACCCACCGAAAGACCAGATATAGCTCTTCCAATAGTCATTAGTGGAACTGTAGATGAAGCTACTTGAAGAACATTCCCCACATTAAATATAATTGCTGCTGATAAAACTATAGAGAATTTTCTTCCATAATTATCTGAAATTATAGGAGCCACTAAAGCGCCTATAAAAGTACCTAATGATAAGACGGCAGTAAGTAAAGCTCTTTCATGAGTATTAAACCCATTATTACTTGAAGGGAGGGTTCTAGAAACATAAGACATTTCTAATATATCATTAATTAATCCAGTATCATATCCATATAAAAAACCTCCGGAAGCAGCTACTAAACCTACGACAATAGCAGAAGAAGAAGAAGATTTTTGCCGGATTTTCCGGTAATATTCTTCCTCAACCGTATTATCATAAAGAAGCCCGGCAAGGGAGTGTTTTATTCGGTCCATGAACAGAGCAAGTACTGAAAATGTTAGCCTAGAAATTCTTTATATAGATCTTGGCTTTGATAATTGTGCGTAAAAATATCACTTGTGGGGGCACCGAACACGACCGAAAAAACCCTTACCACCAGGTAAAAAATATCTGATCCACAAAGTACTAACATTTCAACAACTCATAGTAAAGAAATCAAAATGTCTCTTAGACAGCGGACAGGAGAGCAAATTCAACTGGATCAGAATGAAAACCTCGAAACTTCACTGAAATTTGAGTCAGATCAAGTAAAATTTCAATCATCTCAAAAATCATCTCAAGACCACCCATCAATATACCAATCTACCCGCTACCTCATTAATAACTCCAAGAAAGTCAAGGATAATAATTCATTGTTTCTGTCATTAACTTTCTTTATAGCGCATTGCATTTTATTATGTATTTTTTTCTTAATTTCAATCTACAGAAATGCCCAATATATTTCACGTAAATTGAAATTGAAATTCTTCACATTAGCATACAATCCCAATAGTAGTCCGCAAATTATTCGTGATGATATTAAGAAATTAGGTAAAATTCCTCGTCGAGTAAGTACCATTCTTAATTTAAAAGATGATGATGACGAAAATGGTGGCATTGAAGGTTTAATTAGTGATATAAGTGAATTAACTGCTTGGTGTGTAAGTAGTGGGATCCCATCAATTTCTATATATGAATATAATGGTATAATTTCTGATAATTTACAGGAATTACGCCGATACATCAATAAGAATCTTACGACTTATTTTGGTACAGAAAATTTACCTCGTTATGTTATAAAAGTACCTCATTCAAATACGTTACTATTTTCAAGTGATGAAAATGATTCAAGTGAAATTAAATTAGAAATCATTCTTCTTCTGAGAGTAGATGGGAAACCGACTATAGTTGAACTTACGAGAACCATGGCTGATTTAGCTGCAAATAAAGAATTAAATATTGAAGATATTTCTTGTGAACTTATTGATGAAGAATTAAGTGAATTAGTTGGTAAAGAACCTGATCTTCTTATTAGTTTTGCACCAGCACTTGATCTTCAAGACTATCCACCGTGGCATATCAGATTATCTGAAATTTACTGGGAACCAGATAATAGTGGAGTTAATTATGCTGTATTTCTCAGAGCCTTGCAGAAATACAGCCACAGTAAAGTCAACTTAGGTAAATAAGTAGTCGTCCATTGGGTATCACATTATCTTGCTAAATCTTGCTACAGTCTTATCTACAACCTAATCTTGAGTCGTTATCTTGAGTCGCTAACTTGTGTGTAGATCTTGCGGTGACCAGTCACCTAGATCGATCTTTTGCAGCCAAATTGCACAGCGAATAAGTGCTTCATTTAAATGAAAAAAAAACTAGATAGTTTCTATACACCTTCTAGAAGTAATAACAACCCTATAAGTAACTGCTATCTAAGCTTAATGTAAAAACTCCCCCAACTAGTCTCCGTTTTACGTCATCTAATCTGAGCCTTAGTATTAAATTCGCTAAAATATAACCCGGCCTCTACGCGATACGTGTTCTTTGCCTCACACTACCCCTATGGGAATTTCATCGATAAACGATTGGGCGAATATCAACAACACCTGATCTAATTCTTAATTAGTAAAGAAGTATCAATCAATCAACAGGTAATAAATAAATTTGATTCAAGATGGGTATGTCAATTTCGAAGTTGCTCAGCAACCTTTTCGGTAATAAAGAGATGAGAATTTTAATGGTTGGTTTAGATGCCGCTGGTAAAACTACAATTTTATATAAATTAAAATTAGGAGAAATTGTTACTACTATTCCAACTATTGGTTTTAATGTTGAAACCGTTGAATATAAAAATATTTCATTTACTGTTTGGGATGTTGGTGGACAAGATAAAATTAGACCATTATGGAGATATTATTTTCAAAATACTCAAGGTATCATTTTCGTAGTTGATTCAAATGATAGAGATCGTATTGCTGAAGCAAGAGAAGAATTACAACAAATGTTAAATGAAGATGAATTAAGAGATGCTTTATTATTAGTATTTGCTAATAAACAAGATTTACCAAATGCAATGAATGCTGCAGAAATAACTGAAAAATTAGGTTTACATTCGATTCGTCAAAGACCATGGTATATTCAATCAACTTGTGCTACTACTGGTGATGGTTTATATGAAGGTTTAGAATGGTTATCAACCAACTTAAAAAACTCTTCCTAATTTAAAAATTATATCTTTAATTAAGGTTCTCTTTTAAAAATGCTCCATTAAATAGATATGATTATATATTGTTTCATTCAATTCTGTAGTTTTACAGTAATAAATCATTAATTAAACATTCTGTAGTTAAAGTTACTTTATTGATACCAACTTTTTAATATTTAATTCATTTGCAGTTGATAAATTATCTTGATTTAAAGACAGTTGTTCTATTTTTACTTTTGAATCATTTTACAACTAGGGCTCGATGCCCTAACCTTTCTACCATCAACACCGACAATTGCGCACACAGCACGTGACACACAAAACCTGTAAGTGATCTGTTCTAATCTGTAATATCACCCGGGGCTCTGTGCAGGTTCATCAATTCTCAGCGAAAATTTTGTTCCTCTGTGAAAAAAAATTGTTTGAAGACTCGTTAACAGTTTTTACCAACTAGTAATACAATTCAAAATGGTATGTAAAATCATTAAATATCCATGATATAACTATACATATTACTCCTCGATGAATCCTTATCCTTTATGAAGTCCATTAATCCTTTCGTTGAATAGTCGTAATTTTATTATAGATTCTAAATCCCATAATCCATCCCATCAACGATGATAATTATCCTACTATTAACATGAAAAATTTAACTATATCTTATGAAACAATATCATTGGCTTTACCATCATCAAAACCATTTACTAACGAATTTAGGCCGGTGTCAAAGCTCATGAATTAAGAACCAAATCTAAGGAACAATTAGAAACTCAATTAGTTGAATTAAAACAAGAGTTAGCTAACTTGAGAGTTCAAAAATTACAAAGACCATCTTTACCAAAGATCGGATCTGTCAGAAAAGACATTGCCCGTGTTTTAACTGTCATTAACGCTCAACAAAGATCAAATGTTAGAGCTTTCTATGAAGGTAAAAAATACATTCCAAAAGATTTAAGAGCTAAACAAACCAGAGCTATCAGAAGAAAGTTAACTGAAGACGAAGCTTCTAGAATCACTGAAAGAGCTAGAAAACAAAAACTTGCTTTCCCACAAAGAAAGTACGCCATCAAAGCTTAAGTTTCCTACGGTTAGTGGAATGGTTATATAGGCTCTGTTAATTGTATATGTCATTAATCTAATTAAGATTCGATATAATTTCTTGTAGATCATAAGTAGTGATGGATGAGTGACCTTATAGGGCTGACTCTTATCAGGATACTGTGCTTTTGTTATCAGCTCAATCTAATGTAATTTCTTTACTTTTGCTAAAGTAAAACTTATTTATTTACTGGTTTCAAGACCATTCTTATATTGACTAAACTAACTTCAATATTACGCTTGTTCTTCATAATCTTATGCTTGTTCCATTTCAACGTCTTCATTTTCAAGCTTTTGACGTTTTTTACTCATTTTAAATTGAACTATTTTACTTTTAAGCTCAACATCCTCTATAACATCTTCTAATTTTAATGGCAGTCTATTAAATGGATCCGTTGAATCACTCAATAAATGGGCCTTGATAGTAGATCTGTCAATACTAATTCTTGATGTTGGTAATATAACAGGATCTTCCATTAATGTAAACATTAAAGGATCTAAAAATTCATCAGGTATTTCACCTAATTCCATCTCTTCATCTTCATCTGTTTGCTTTTGTAAATCAGCTTCTCTACCAAACTTAAGAAATTGTTCAACTAGCGAAGAATTGATAAATGTTCTCTTCAATAAAATACTATGAGCTTTTTCAAAGTATTTAAGATTGAAAGATCTTCCATCTCTTGCAACGGCTTGTAAAAATTTAATTTCTCTTGAAAGATTAGAGTATATTTCACATAAATCTGCCAAAATCTTTTTAGGATCAAAATCATACTTCTCAGGTTGTTTCACCTTTAAGTTGGAACATTTTGGTCCCACCATTATGGATAAATTATAGTCTAACATTCCTGCTAATCTATCAACAATTTCCGGTAAAACAAAACCCAGTGGAACTTGTTTAGTAAACAATTTGAAAAGTTCCATAGTCTTATTACTTAATCCCATATAAGATTTTGCCTTTCTTTCAGCAGATTTCAAATTATTTGATAATTCTTCGTCATTTCCCATTTCTTCGTTAGCTTCAAGACCTTGCTGTCTTTTACTTAATTCTTGTTGATAGTCATGAATGGAATTCAACTCATTGAATGTTTCATCTAATAAATAAGTTGTATCATTCAACATTCTAGCAATAAATCTAATAAAGAAATCCACATTGTTGGTGGAGTAGTCAGTAAGCTGATTCTTATAGAAATCATTAGTCCATAAAGTCTCTAAAATAACAGAAATATAGTATCTGCTATTAAACTTATCATAGAATTGAGATGAAGCACCGGTTTTTTCAACCATTACATAGAAATCAAGTAAAGAGTATAATATATTCTCATTAACCAATTTATTATTGTTGAAAATACTTGTCATAAAACCTGGATCTCCATTCGAAAGAGGTAATGATCCAAAGAATAATACTTCAATTAAATGTGCCTTCATATGTGGATTACCGATTAATTCAGGACATCTAAGTAAAATAATAGCAAATTCAACAAAATTTGATAATTTTTCAGGATTTCTAATCAATGGATTTTCACTAAAGTTAGTAATGAATTTACAATAATTAATGAGACCTTCTAATATAAATTCCGGGAAAAACTTCCATGGGATTGGAGTTTTCGTCTTCAAAAAATCATGATCGTCCAATTCAGACACTTTACTGATCTTGAAAATTGGAACTGATAATTTGTTTTGCGGATAACTATGAGAAGGATCAATTAATCTTGTAATGAAAGTAATTGCACCAATAATAAAGTCAAAAATATCTAAATTAAGCACCTTAAAGTTAAAGATTGATTGTATTGAATGTCTCAATGCCTTTAAAGAATTACAAACTTTTTTGAATTTTGGTAATTGACCTCTTAGCATATGATTCATCATTTGTTGATTTGATCCTGATTCAAGCTGAGCAATTCTTTCATCATACTGCTTGATTTGTTGTTTTAATCTGTCATAGTGAACAAGTATTCCTCCGACCCCATAGTGGAAGTATGCTAAGGATAAGAAAAAGCAGTCACTGATGAAGTTTGTAGTAGATTCCGATTCATTAAACTTCTCATAGTATTCACTAGCTTCTTTTATGGTAGAATTAACTCTTGACTCTTCAGATACATCAAGAAGTTTGTTTTTACTAAAATAATCAAAATCAATCTTATCAATCTTGGAGTATGTTGGATACTCAAGGAATGGTAAACTCAACTTGATGAGAATTAAGGAAATATTAAACATGAATCCATGAGAAGGTAATTTTGAAAAATCGGCATGACTTCCTGTTCTCAAGTGACTTACATTAACTAAATCAGCAAGCCATTTAATGATATCTTGACGAGTAGTAACAGATCCTCTAATTAATCGATCCACAATAAAGAAAAGACGGTCAGATACAACTTTATACTCATTTTGTACTGAGCCATAAACGGAATTAAGTTGAACTCTTGACATGTTCAGAACATCATCGGTAAAATAGTAAGAGCCTACTGACTCCAGTAAAGGTGATAATCTCAAGAAAGAACCCAAAAGAGTCTTATTTTCAAAGTCTAACCCTTGTTTAAGATCTGGAGGTTGAAATCCATCAACCTGTGAGAATATTGCAGCCACTGGTTTAACCAGAACCAAGCATTCGTAAAGTGATAAATAGTTGGAATAAGATGTATCGTTCAAATTTACCCTGTAAAGTTTAGCACTAATACTTGGCAAGAGAATATTAAGTAGTTCTTTAAGAGCATCTTGTTGAGATGCCTGTTTGATGATATCAACCAAAAATGGACTCATTGAACTCTGTTTTGCAATGAATATGTCTACGGAAGTATTCAAGTCGTTATCTAAAAACATATCAGGAACTTGGAATGCAATTAAACCAAAAGAGCATGCAAAATTAATAATTGAATTAATAATCGATAGTTTAGTTTCGTAAAGTGAATCTTTCTTTGGAAGAATTCTTTTCAATTGAAAACATCTGGAGTAAACATGGAAAAGGTATTCAATTGGTGTAGAAAACGAACGTGGAGTTCCAACATCCGTCAATACTTCCATGAATAGACTCTCTAAATTATCTGGGATTAATAAATCAGCCTGTTCATTGACCACTTCCAGAGCCAAAGATTCGAGGAAAACCAACCCCGCCGGTTTATCGGTGATGGAGGCCTCGAAAATATCATGGATCTCAACCTTCAACCAGTCAGAGATCAACTCATCTGGAGTAAGTGAATCAACAGGTTCCAGAACTGGTGTAGGTGCTGATTTAGGAACATCAGGAGAAGAAATATCTTTTTTGGGGTCTTGTTTCTTTGGTTTCTCCTTCTTTATCTCTACTTTTACAGGTGGCTTAACCGGGTCTTTTTTGACCGATTTTTCACCCTCTTGGGAACTGGAGCTGGAGTTTGTACTAGGCGTTGGCGATTTCTTGTCAAGGGCAGCCAATCGAGCTAGTCTTTTCGCTCTGATCTATTGAAGTTAGTAAGTTGTAAGAGTACAAGTATCGTATCACATACATCGTCAGCACTCATTTTAGTAGTTGGTTGTTAAGAAAATGAAGTTACTTTTATGGATTGTTAACTATGGAGACTCTCACCAATTGCCTCTTTCACCGTGCAGGACTATGGAATTTACGGATCAACGACTACCTTAAAAGAAAAACCAGCTTATAAACCGACAACTTCAACGTGATTAGACTACGCCTATACAAAGGGAGATACGCTGGAACACAGGAAACTTCAACGAATTTTAAATCTGAAAATTATAAAAATTGCATGCTGAAAAATTATGCCTTCTGATACCGCCCTGCCAATTCAGGTAGCTCTAACTAAACCTCCAGAGCGAGTGTTTTTATTGCATCTAGAGAAGGAGCTCATAGATCTCATTAGAAAGATCGGGCATGGAAAGTCTAACTATACGATCCAAGCTCAATACTTGAAAAATTCATATTATCGGTTATTGAGCCATCAATTGTGCCAGTACTATCATTTGCAGCATTGGAATACCAACACAAGCGATATCATGGTGCGACCAGATAGAAATATAGATTACGAAGGGTTGTTAGAGCTGATAGAAAACGGGCTGTTGACTCGTTTGGCACATTTGGAACCTAATCAGAATGGCTCAATCAAGAGGAAAGTCACCATCAAAAGAAAAGAACAGAAAGAACAGAAAGAACTAGAAGAATTAAAAGAACCCGAAGAGCCAACAAAACCACTTGAAACTGCTCCCGCTACAGATGAAGAGCGTATTGTAAAAGACAAGTATACCAATTACATGGAGACTCGAAATCGAGTATTTCAAGACGATGAACAGTCCAAGACCGGTCTGTTTGTTTCGGATACAGAAAGCGATAGTGAAAGAGACACATCAGTTTCAAGCGAATCTACTCGGACATCTGTGGCACTGTTTACGTCGCCATCATCTGGATCTTTCAGTCCTGGTGGAAATCCAGTAGTTTTTATACCACAAATCCCCCAATTTTACCCCTACACTTACTACCAACCAGGGTACCCTGCATTCATTCCATACGATTTCAGACCATACCAACGCTACGATAAGGAGACAGAAAGACGACTTCTTAATAATCCGTACATCATTTTACCAGAAGACGTGAGAGAACGAAGAGAACGACGTAAAGGCAAGCGAACCTCAAACACGAGATGAAAAGAAAAAGCCTGAAGATACGCGAAGAAGAGAAGAGAACAGAAGAGAACAGAAGAGAAGAAACGCGAAGAACCCGGGAATGGTAAAGAGAAGGACCATCAAACTTGTATGTAATCAGCATTTAGTTCATTAAACGAGCACTAAGAATTAAACCACCCCTTTAGGCTGTAAGCACTTGTTGTTCAGTAAAGACAGCAAGTTCGTACCACTTGTAACAAGACGGCATCGACGATGTGATGGCGATATGTTGACGATGTCACGGCTGCAAGAGGCTTAAAAATGAGATTAATTTTTAGTTATTTTGCAACAATAACTCGTCTAACGTCGTGTCAGTCCCAACCGTCCGATTTATACGTGTAAATTCAACCCTGATTGTTTTGTAAATATATATTGCTTTACTTATAACGATGTCACAACAAGATGATGATTTAATTCCAGAAAGTGTTGAAGGATACACAGTTGGAGAAAAGAAAACCATTGCTGAATATACAAAATTAGATGCAGAAGATGAAAGTTTAGCTAAATGGAAAGCATCATTAGGATTATCAAGTGATTCAAGTGCATACCCAGTTAAATCTGGTGATAAAAGGAAAGTTGTTATTGTAGAAATGTCATTAGAATTTCCAGATCAACCTGAATTAAAACCAGTAGTTATTAATTTAGAAGATGCAAATGGTAATACAATTGATGGACAAGAAATTAAATTTGATATTAAAGAAAAATCAATTTATCAATTAAAGATTAAATTTAGAGTTCAACATGAAATTATTACTGGTTTAAAGTATTTGCATTCTGTTAAAAAAAATGGTTTTAGAGTTGATAAATTAGAAGAACCTCTTGGTTCTTATGCTCCAAATACTACTGATAGACCTTATTATGAAAGAACTTTCTCTGAAGTTGAAGCTCCTTCGGGAATGATGGTTAGAGGTGGTTATAATGCCATTACTAAATTTGTCGATGACGATAAAACCGTTCACTTGACTTTTCCATGGAGTTTCAAAATTACAAAATAATGTATACGGATTAATAACATGTAAATTTATTTAGTGTAGTATTGAAATACTAGTTTTCAATCTTGACCTCTATAAGCTACTCTATATAACATAAACTACTCTTATAGTCTCTAGCCTCTACTCTTCCTCTCCCCTTTCTCTCCTCTTTCTCTATAATATTCTCTTGACACTCTGCTTGCCCTTGCACTGCTTTAACTGCAATAAAATATTGCTACCTTTAACCTTTTGGAGTCTAAGTTTTTTCAGTATAGGCGAAAATATATCGTCTGTAGGCGATGCAATCTTACGCCGTATACAGCGTTGGGGTGTAACAGTTGATTTATGTATGATTGCCATAGTATTAATTTGCTATTGAAATTATTAGATAATTATTGCTCTTTTTATGTGATTTTTCAAGCATGACTTTACTTTTCAAATCACTTCTACTTTCGGATTACTGACCTGAAATTTTTAGCTACAAATGACATCCCGCCAATTCCCTACATAAAATTTCTCAATTGAGTCAGTGATGCTGCAAGCTTTTAAATGAGTCCCAATTGGGAAGGTCCTGAAAGGGTTATTTGTTTTGATTTCGGTATTTATTTTTTTTCTCTCAGAAAAGCCGTTATGCATATTTACCGTTTTTTCAGGTAGAATATAGGTAAGTTTTTAGCTAGATTTCAGCTAAGTTAGCTACTTTTTTTAGCTACTTTTTACTTACTGGTAGGTTTTCGTACCGGGATATACGCCGGGGCTTTACTCCTCTGTGGAATATACGCTGGAGCTTTACTCCTCTGTGGAATATATGCAGGGGCTTTTTTCCGATCCGGAATGTAGCTTGGGGCCCTTTTAGATCCTGACAATGGTTTATTCGGTGCAATCTCATTATGCTGATTGGTAAAATTGACGGTGCGTAGAGGCCGGGAAGTTTTGTGTCGCTTGAACTTCATGGAACTGACGTTGGTAAATGCGTTGACAAGACCACTGTATTTATTCTGGTATTGTTCATTAAATAAACTTGCATTTATTGTGAAATCTTCTCCTTCCATAAAACCCTCCATACGATTAGTATAGAACTGATTGAATGACTCTATTTGGCAGGATTCAAGTTTCGGAATGTCTTTCTGCATCAATTCGTAAATCCGATTAATATCAGCTTGATTTTTAAACAATGGACTGATCCCATCGTGTATTATTTTGGTCTTAAGACCATTGAGAAACTGTGATACATCTTCAATGGGTTTCTGGCCCCATTTGCCAATTTTCTCTACATATGATGATAGGAATAGTAGTGTTTTCGCTCTTGTAGTTGCAACGTAAAAACACCTTCTTTCTTCATTAAGACTATCTCCTCCTGATTGAAGTGCAAATCGTGCTGGAAGTAAACCTTCCGAGACTCCAGGAACGAAAACTACAGGCCACTCTAATCCTTTGGCTCCATGAATCGTCGATAATGCCACCTTCTCCGAGCTCTCATTATCTTTAGAGTCGTCTAAGCTATAAAGTCCAATAGACTGAATGAAGCTCTGTAGATGGTTGATTTCTGGTTGATTTTGATCAGATTTAGAACCTCCAAGAAATACTGGCATTTCATCGTCACCAGTTGGAGGCTCAAACTCAACAAACTGCCGTCTTACCTCCATAACATTGAGGTACTGATCGGTATCTTCTTTGTATTCGTCGACTAATCCCGAATGCTTAAAGATGAAATCGAAAAGGTCGCCGAACTCTTCACTCAGATTGTTTTGATTATTGAGTGTTTCTCTTGCTTTAAAAACGAATGCTAAATAAGATTCGAGAGCACTTGAAGCCTTTGCTGGTAAGGATGTGCATTCATTCAAGAGGATAGAGTGTACTGACTGTTTCAGCTGTTGGGAAACAACCGAATTATGAAGTTTTTCAAGGGTTTTATCACCTAAGCTTCTTTTGGGGAAGTTCAAAGTACGAAAATATGCTAGTTTATCATTAGTATTAGCAACAACTCGAATGTAATCCAATATAGCCACAACTTCTTTTCTTTCCCAGAAAGCCCTACCTCTTACCATGAAATATGGAATTCTACATTTGACAAACTCGTTTTCAATAGCTCTGGTTTGGTAGGCTGTACGAACTAAGATTGCCATGTCTGAATATCGGAAAGGAGACAGGGGAAGTGCCATTAGGTGCTTAATCTGGTACGCTATCCACCTGGCTTCTCCTTCAGGGGATTTGGCGGTCATATGAACAGGTTTAAAAGAGCAGTCTAATTGAGACTTTAATGATTTAGTAATTCTTCCACACTGCTGCCTCATAATTGTCTCTGAAACGCCTAGAATATCACTTGTTGAACGATAGTTCTCGTCTAGCGTTATCACGGTACAATTTTCTTTTCCGTAGTGTTTAAGCATCTTTTCAAAGTTTATACTTTGAGCATCTCTAAATCCATAAATGCTTTGGTCGGGATCGCCAACAATGGTGACATTTTCCTGTAGGGTTGGATCTGACGGATGCCCTTTAGCAAATTGATACATAAGGTTGAGCTGAATCTCATTGGTATCTTGAAATTCGTCAACCAAAACGTGTTGAATGTAGTTCAAAACAGGAAATTGAGATATTATATCGTAGCAATACATTAAACAGTCATCGAAGTCAAGAAGATTGTTTTTACGGAGGAGGTCTTGGTACAGCAGATAAACCTTCTTCACTATATCATTACAGTTCTTTCTAGTCAGATATGTTGTTGGAGTCACTCCATTTGATTTAAGCTTAGAGATTTCTTTTTTCAACCATTTTACGTCAAGAGAGTCTTCCTTCTTAAATAACTGACTTTTCTCGTCAAACTCAAGCTGTGACATGTCTATAGCGGCCACTGCCTCCTTAAGAAGCACGGTGCTATCTTTTTCGTCGGCAATAGAGTAATTTTGAATTCCAATCTTTGAGCCATATATTTTAATGATTTTAAAGCAAATACTATGGAATGTTCCAATGAAAAGTTTGGAAATATCAACTCTCCCATCTAGAAGTTTGTTCAATCGTTCCACCATCTCATTGGCAGCCTTCTTGGTGAATGTGGTCACGATAATATTTTGTGGTGCTATACGTTGTTCAAGTAAAAGATACGCTACTCTAGATATAAGTACTTTGGTCTTTCCGGTACCGGGACCTGCAATTATCTGGAGCCTTCCGGTAGCGGGAGATTCAACCGCTAGTCTCTGGTTGTGATTAAGATCCATAGAAGATGCTAGAAGAACCAAAACGGCTGGAATCGGTAAAGAGCCTGTAGTGTATTGAAAAGCTGGAGATTGTTTGCAATCGCGATGTTAGTAAATATCAGGGCCTGTTTTTCACTACTAAAAAATACAGCTTATTCCTTTTTTTTCATCTTCAACACAAACGTGGGTAATTCACCAAAAGTTTGCTATAAATCTGCCTGCTGTGACTTGCGTGTTTCATGCCATTAAAAAACATACAAGATGTCGTTATTTATAATAGTCTTATTTTACCTACTACTACCGTCTATAGCTCTAGATAACTGGCCAGTGCTCACAGAACAGCAACAGGTAGCGGTTCGAGCCCAGCGAGACATCGCCGAAAACATCCCGGTGAACCAAGAAGTGTCTCTAGGGGTATCTTTGAACCAGCTTGTCTTCGATAACTATGGCTATACTACTTCTTCCATATATAAGGTAACTGAACTCTTAGACGTCAATATCAAGATCCTAATGGTAGATTTCTACTGGAACGAGTACATTAAGAAATGGCAACTATGTCCAGCACCTATTCCTGCCAACTCCACCCACAATCTCGGCTCTACTGTCAATGTAACTTGGAATCATCAAACATACTCTTGCCAGCCTTCACTCACCCCCACCGACTTAATTAATGCATTAGATAACTACCTATTTATGACCAATTCCAATATGGATATCAACACTATCCAGATCCTTTTAAGGCTCAAGACAATTCATCCTCCCAGGTCGAACAGCTCATCTACCACCAATAAACTATACTCATCTTACAGTCATGATTATTTAGCATTAGGTAATAGTTCGCTATACGAGGCATTTCAACCTCTTGGAACAAGTCTTTTTACTTATAGTGATCTTAAAGCTTATGATAATAATCCGGGAAATAGCGCCGGTTCTTCATTTTATAATTCATCAGACGGGGCATTTCCTAACTCTGATGCTTTCTTGCTATCTCAGTATAAAAGAGTGATTGCCACTATAGTCAGTGACAGTTCCGCCTACGAGTTGACATCCACAGATAGAGACACTTTTTTCAACTTTACCGATACTATAGCTAAATTTGATTCTAGTGTTATCGATTCATGTGAAGATTTATTGAATGACGATACTTCAATAGATGAGTTTAATTCTCTTGCACAAAGTTCTGATTTTAGATTCATTTCAGATTCTCTGTCCGAACTGTTCACCAATTCTTCTATTAGAGGGTTGCTTCGGTGTGGATATTCTCCAATTTTAAATGCTACATCTTACCGATTATTTGAGAATTCAACTGAAAAATCTAACGAACTTGGCGTGATAATCAATGAGTTCATTCCAATATCATACTGGTCATGGGCCCCTAATCAACCATCAGGTGTATCTACTGAATCCACGAGGAATAGCACATATTCCAACGGAGATTCTGGAAATTCTCAAAATCAAGTTGCTTATAAATGTGTTACTCTAACTAGTGATGGATGGAGATTAGCAAATTGTTATGATGATTATCCATACGTGTGTCAAAATACCGAATCACCTAATGATTGGTATATTGATGCTAGTAAAAAGATGCTGTATTTTGATACTGATAAATCTGAGTGTCCCGATTATTATCTGTTTTCTATTCCACAACTGAGTATTGAAATGCTTTCATTAATGAGTTACATAGAAAATAGTGATGTTAATTATCCTGTTTGGATAGATATGAATGATATTACGGTTACAGATTGTTTTGTTACCGGTGGACCATACGCTCAATGTACTTATCAGAGAACTATAACCAAACTGACATTAGCTAAGTTGATCGCACCCAGTGCAATCTTAGCAATTTTTTTTCTACTACTAGTATTTCTAGAGAAAGTTATTAGAATAAATCCCATCCAGACCAACCGGAAACGTCATTGGAGGAGACTTATAAATGATTATTATAAGGAGAATGAGTACGAGGGAGTTCCTTCGTAGACGCAAAGGTCAAGATGAAACTACAACACCATTATAGAGCCAACAGCACACCACTAGCATCAGTATCATTATAATCTATATACTAATTTTCAGCTAATTTCAACGACATTATAAGCTGAAATCTACACCTAAAAAACCCCAAAAACCCCCAAAATTCTAAATCGTATCTACAGTCACATTTATGACCAACCTCCGTCTATTCGTCAACCTCCTCCTCTTCATCATCTCCATCTTCTTCTTCACCATCTTCACCCTCTTCACCATCTTCATGTGTAGTAGCCAATTTAGTAGCTGCACGACAACGGCAATATGAGAGGCAAAAAAACTCACCACTAAACTCAACTCTAACTACTACTATAATGAGTGATCGTGAACAGTGGCAGCAAGTAGCCAACCAATTAAGACGTAAAGCCGAGCAAGCCCGTGCTGGAGGAGCAGGTAAGAGACCAGGTGGAATTTTCGCTGGATTTGGTGGCTTAATTGCCTTGGGTGGTTTAGCTTTCTTTGCTCAAAATGCCTTATTTAACGTTGATGGTGGACAAAGAGCAATTGTTTATTCTCGTTTAAATGGGGTTCAACCAAATATTTATCCTGAAGGTACTCATTTGATCATCCCATGGTTACAAAGACCGGTTGTTTTCGATGTTCGAGCTAAACCAAGAAATGTATCTTCATTAACAGGAACAAAAGATTTACAAATGGTTAATATAACTTGTAGAGTTTTATTTAAACCTGATGTACTTCAATTACCAAATATTTATAGAACTCTTGGTTCAGATTATGATGAAAAAGTATTACCTTCAATTGTTAATGAAGTTTTAAAATCAGTTATTGCTCAATTTAATGCATCTCAACTTATTACTCAAAGAGAAAAAGTTTCAAGATTAGTCAAAGAAAATTTACTTCGCCGTGCTAAAAAATTCAATATCGAATTAGATGATGTTTCTTTAACTTTCATGACTTTCTCTCCAGAATTTAGTGCTGCAGTTGAAGCCAAACAAATTGCTCAACAAGATGCTCAAAGAGCTGCATTTGTTGTCGATAAAGCAATTCAAGAAAAACAACAATTGGTTGTTAAAGCTTCGGGTGAAGCTCAATCAGCTCAATTGATTGGTGAAGCAATTAAAAAATCAAGAGATTATGTTGAATTGAAAAGATTAGATACTGCAAGAGAAATTGCTGGTATTTTAGCAAATTCTCCAAACAGAATCTTATTGGATAATGAAACTTTGTTGTTAAATACAGTTTCAGATAGCAGAAAATAATGTAAATAGAAATAAATGTAAATTATGAAAAGGTCAAGTAGTAGTAGGCGAAAACATTTTAGGACTAACCTTTGAGGACTAACCTTCGAAGGACTATCCTAATTTCTACAAGTCTTGTCACTAGCTTTTCTATAAATCTCCCCTCCTATACTGTTCTACTGTTTACTCTTACAAAAACATTCATTAACGATCATATAAGTCAAACTACATATATCCTAAAAGATAGAATTAACAAGATCACTACCAATAGTGGCACCAGCACCGAAAATAGCAGCATTACCTAATTTACTACCGAATTTTTTAACATGAGGATGTTGTTGACCAAGCTGACTGGCTTGTCCCTGAATACCTTGATATTGCTGAGGTTGTTGTTCTGCTTGTGGTTGTTGATAATAATTGGTAGAAACTGGAGGATATTGAGCATATCCACCATATGAAGGTTGTGATTGTTGTGGTTGAATTGGAGGTGCTTGTTGATTTGGTGAGTATTGTGGAGGTGCATTGTAGGTAGCAGGAACATATTCTGCCTTTTCATTACTAGCAGATCTTGGTGGCTGACTTACTTCAAATTCTTGTTGAGAGATTACATTAACATAATTTGATGGAAAAACTCCAGCTTGACCTGGTCCTTCATTAGCTTTATATCCTTTCCACCAATCTTCAGATAAGTGTTCAATAACAGCGATTTTATCATCTTTTACAATTGATAAATCACCAGCTTCTTGTCCTTTATAATCAAATAGAGCTTTACAATAACCTACTGGATTAACTGCAAGTTTGGCAGGAGCAGGAGGTGGAACTGGACGTCCAATAGAAGTTTGTGATAAATTTTGTGATAATTGTTCAACAGATGGACCTGACGATGGAGTAGGACCAGAAGGAGCTGAAGGAACTGATGGTTCGGCTCTGGAATTAATACGATCAGTATCCCATGGTTGCATATCTTTTTGATACTTTGAAGGGATTGATTCAAGTAACTTTGAGTAAAGATTTTCAGTAATTACATCAGAATCACGTAAGAATTCAAGCTCAGTTCTAATCGTCGTTAATGAACGATTAATTAATGCGTTAGACATATTGAAGGATGAAATTAGGGTAGGTAATTGGAAAAAATACTTCTATTTCTGTCCATGTGCGGATTACCAAAATGCAAAGCCTCAAATGCAACGCTACTGGATTGGGCAATTGCAGCCAATTTAATAATTTAATGTATTATACTACTTATCGTATTGGGCCTAATCGGGTCATTATCCCTTCTTTAAGCTCTATTAATGGACTTCCATACAGCCCCAATCCGGTGATTTCGGGTGAATTACTTAAACTGGCAGTAGCTTCCCATACATCATAGATTCTCACAGTATAGTCATCGGTTGCAATGCAAATTCTCCTCTTATCGGGAGACTGTGAAGCACTTAGTGCTCTAATATATGGCGGGGCTGGAACGTACAGCTTTAATTCCATGTTAGGATAGCTGTACACACCAATAAGAAGAGATTGTCGCAAATTACTAAATCCAAATGTTACAGCCAACTCTTTCTTGACATCAGACCAGAATATCGATGTAATTTGTGAATTGGTATGATGACTACTTAATAACTTACCCGACTTGGTATGCCAAAATCTCACATTTCTATCTCCCATACCTCCACCGGTGGCTAGAAGCGACTTGGACCACGGACAGTAGCTCAAGGCTTTCACTGCTGCAGAGTGTTTAAGAAGGAACTTAAATATAGGCTGTTTTACGTCTTGGAAATCCCATATCGTGCATCTGTTGTCGTTCCCTCCAACTGCAACTTCGTTGGTTTGTTCATTAATAGCGATACCTATGGTTAGTACTGATGGTATTTGGTTGCAAAATATGGCTGCAAAAAATGCGTACCGCATATAGCGTGTTTATGACCTCTAGCCACACCTTTCCTTATCATTCTGCATTCATCTCCTACTCTATTGTTGTCTAACTTCGACAACTCATAATAACTGACACAACCAGTCTCGTCACCTATTAAAAACAGTCTTCCGTTAGAAAACCATTTAATAACGTGTACTTTTCCCCTTTTATTTTCTACGAAACCTTTGACATCAAGCAGATGCTGATTTACCAAGAAAATATTCCCGTCCCCCCAAGAAACTAAGGAGTATTCACCGGATGAAGCCTCTACGCAATTAACAGGGCTGGCGGGACTGAAGCGCATCAAATTCAATGACATGTCTAATCCCAATACATATACAGATCTATCCAACCCTAATTGAAGTTGATCTGTTCTGGGAGACCAGCTGACCAAATTCAAATAAAAATCATTCCTGAGCCCAGGGGCATTTAACACTATGGTTCCAAATAGACACTTAGCCCCAGCAAGCTTTTGCAGTGAGTTAATACACGATTTATCAGGATTGACGTTGGGATGATCTGGATGCTGTTCATCATTTTCATTAATCTTAATTTTGTTGGTCTTGAACAGGAAAACCTTCGACTTCATACCTAGCGCGGACGCTAGTTGGCGCTGGTAAGGGCTTCTTGTAGGACGAGCAACCTTGGAAGTACCATTACGATCAGGTGGTGAAGTACTTGTATTTGGTGAGGGTCGATTTTGTAGTTCAGCGTTGAAATTTGAAATGCTAACATCACGTCTGGGAAGCAAAGTTTGATAGCTATGGAAAACATCACGATTGACCTGTGAAGGAAAAAATCGTGGATTTTCTACTGTTTGTATATTCAAATTAGCCATTGTGTGACAAATGGGTAAAAATCGAACTTTTTAGCAATAATCACAAAAATTAAAAAATTTTAATAAGATAAAGATTACAATAACGATAGGAGTAATAAGCAATTCAAGCAATTGTTGGTAGTAAATTCAAATTAATCTTATAGCAAAATGTGTAGAATTGTGGTTGCAAAATTATCAAGAAGTACAAATCGGGCTGCGGATTTTTCACTGAGAACCCGATTGAAATATATCACCAAAAGCTAGATATGGCAAATGTACAACTCCTTTTTGCGGGTGTTTTGATGGCCATATGTGGGGTGGTCCACCACTTGATGCTGGTGGAAGTGGAATATCCCTACATTGACGAGATCTTCCACTTGAATCAGTGTATGACGTTCTGTAAATATAGCCATGATCTATGGGCAGATAAGTGGGACTCCAAGATTACAACACCCCCCGGGCTATACATACTTGGAAACGTGTATTCGCGTGCGATGAGCGTATTTGGAACTTCATTCTATGATGCTTGTTTTAACCGTGACGTTCTTCGTTCTCTTAATTTGGTTGGAGGTATTGGATTTCTTCCCATATGTCTTTATTTTGTTCAACAAGTTGTACCACAATCCAAGGGACAATTCTGGATAGTTACTTTTGTATCCACTCCTTTGCTATTCACCTACTACTTCTTGTTTTACACAGACGTGTGGGCAGCTGTATTGGTGGTTATGGCACTAGTATGTATCGAGCCGCAATCCAGCTTCATTAAAGTAGCTATCAGTGGTCTCATAGGATTCGCCAGTCTATGGTTTAGACAAACCAATGTGGTGTGGCTTGCCTTCATCTACTCAGTAGCTATCGATAAGTACACCGACAAGAGTACGTCGTCTAATCACGTAATTTCGTTTATCAGACAATGTTTTGTTCATTGGACGTTTTTCGTACCGTATGCTGCCAATTTCTTGTTATTTGGAGCATTCTTGAAAATAAATGGTGGCATTACTTTTGGAGATAAGGAGAATCACGAATTGAATCTTCATTTGGTCCAATTTTTCTACTGCTTCACTTTCATAACTGCATTCACTCTTCCTGTATGGATTTCGAGGAAAACTATCGTCAATTACTTGACCTTTTGGACTAAACATCAAGGGGTGAACTTTGTAGTGAACTTTGGATCTCTATTTGTCATAAAATTGATAATGGATAACTTCACTGTGGTACATCCATTCCTTCTAGCTGATAACAGACACTATACTTTTTACATCTATAGAAAGATCCTCAACCACAAATTCAGCTACTTCTACATGGCCCCAATCTACCATTTTGGAACCTGGTTGATCGTCTACCAATTAAACGAGAACAGAACTGGATTATATTTGAGTCCTGTTACAGTAGTGACTTTTATAGGTGCAATAATCATTACAATTGTTCCTTCTCCGTTATTTGAACCTCGTTACTACATAATACCATTACTTATATTCAGATTATTCACCAGACCTCCCAAATCCAGCATAAACCGTCATGTTTTAGAATTCTTGTGGTACCACTTGATAAATGCTGTGGTATTCCTTATTTTCTTTACCTACAAGTTCAAATGGGACTCTGAAGGTGATGTACCACAAAGAATTATCTGGTAGCTTCTATGGCCTGATGAAAACTAACTACTAGACTACTGGTTAGCTCACGGAGCTGGTTGAAAGTTTGTAGTTTCTATAGTCATTATACAAGTTAATACACAAAATCTAATGTTATCTCATTGAATGTTACTAGTTCCGATTTATAATCTCGACTAAGTCGTAGACAGGATCAGAATCATCGTTTCTGACTAGGTCCTCTTTTAAGATGAGGATATTTGGATGGTTTTGCTATCTTTAATTCTTCATCACTGTCGTCATCATCTACAATATTATCGAAAATAGAGCCATCAAGACCCGTCTCTCTTGTGATTTCTTGATGAAGTGGACTATTTGTAGCTTTATAAGGATTTTCTGGTTCTGTAGCTTTCACCGGTGGTTTTTCATTAAGGCCATCTAGATCTTTCAAATTGCTATTTATAGATCCATCAACGGAATTAAACTTGGCAAAATCAATACGGAAAGTATTCAGATGTTGCTCTTGTTGCAGTTTGACATATGACACAGCCTCATTAATATGTGGTTTTGCCAAGTCTTTATCAGTAAGAGAACTCATCCAAGACTTAATACATCTATTTTTCAATACTTCTAAATATGAAACTTCTTCTCCATTTCCTGGAGTATTATTATCAATTTTATTATTGATAAAAACAAGTTCTCCTTCACTTCCAACCATTAAATCATCATTATCATTAGTATTAAAAGTTTTAATTTTCCAATTTTCTAATTCTAAATCATTTGCAAAAATTAAAAGGAAATCTCCAAAATTTGAAGCTACAAAATATTTAGTATCAAAATCACGTCCAAATAAGATAACTTGACCCCATTTCCCATCACCAGAAGATGGAGGAGAAAGATCAATACCAATACAATTTCCTGAATTATCAGTTATGATGGGAATCCACAGTGGATGGGCATAAGTTGCATGAATTTTACCAGGAGGAATTGATCTTTGATTAGGAACTGATGATTTTTCATTATGAGAAGAATTTGAAGGTGTTTCAAAAGATGAAACAGAAGATGCAGGATTAGAATTCGGATTACTATGACTTACTTGAACTTTTTGTAGTTCTTGTAGTTTATTTGTAGATCTTAATTGACTCAATTCAATATTGAGGTTTTTAGCTACTTTTCTCCAATTTTCCGTCATAACAACTATTTCATCAATAGACATAAGTTTTAAACCAAATATAAGGCCACCACTACCATTTTCATTGAAAGACGATTGACCATCAGTCAAACGGAAGAATTCAAGTAAGCAATTTGGTACTTTTAAATTTAAATCTTTTTCAAATTCGTGAAGGTCAGAAGAAGTACATGGACTAGCTAATGAACTATTTAAATCAGGAGAATAAGTTCCAAGCCAATTCTTGATGTGTCTCCAAGCCAATCTTACTTCGTGAACACCGTCTATATTTGCCGAATTTGGATCGTCATTTAAAACACCCAAAGTTAGACCTTGAGAACTAGAATTATGATGAGAGTATAATAAATGGTCTTCACTTTCGGGTTTGTTCAACCGATTGAAAGATTTACGAGAATCAAATTCAGAGTACTTATCATTAGTACTTATGGAGTAGACGAACTCCTGAAATTTCTTAGCTAGGGTCATTAAAGAGTAAGTAGTATTATGTGAGGCGACGCGTATAATTTCAACAAAAATATCACGAGAACATAGGTCAAAATGTAGAGGTATAAACGATAAGCCAGCACAGATAGAGATTAGACATTTAATAGAACAGTACGGTGAAAGAACAGATATGGTAAACTCACAAAAGTAGATGGAATTTACTATCCATTTCCAAAACAAGAAGGTAGTCAATTACGATACAATTTACGAATATTCCCCGGGCATGAAGTACTGATTCTATTGAAGAGAAAAAGAACGATAAACCGGGATTTGATCTGGGAAATGCCACTAAAACAAAAAACAAGAACCCTAAAACAAAAGGCAACGATACTGTGATGTACAAAAGAGTATTAAATACAACTTGTGAAACTAAAAGTATCATCTAGAGAATGCACCTATATAACTCTAATTCTATTTCAAATACAATCTATTCAGAACGAATAAATCATAATTTGAAACTGATAGTCAGCAAACAGAGTTTACTAACAAATCAAGCGAATTAGAATAGACGACTAGGTTAATTTGATTTTAAAGATTTCCGTGGTAAACAAATTGAAGAAGAAAAAATAGAGGAAAAATACATGGCTATTTAAATCATCGGAAAAAAGACGTGCAATACCAAATGATTTTTTCACAATTTAACTTAGTGAATCACCTACAATTAATTTTTCAAGACAATTTATATAATTTCAGGATAATTTATATAATTTATAGATACGGTTACAACTTCTACCATATATATATTAAAGATATTAAACAATAATAAAAAAGTAAGGATAACCTCTAATATGAAGATGAAAAGAATCGAGAAGATAGGTACAGGTAGTTTAGAAGGTTAAACAATTAATAAAAAGACCGTTATATTTTAATGGATACATGCATGAATTTTATTCAATTGTTCTTTTATTATATCTTTACTTTCTTAAATTATGTATTACAAACTTACCAGTTAGAAGCAGCAGCTTCTTCACCGGCAGCAGTAACACCAGAATCAGCCCAGTCTTCAACATTAGTTTCAGCATTCCAATCAGCATCAACATCAGCATTTTCAGCAGCAGCTTCAGTAGATTCTTCAGCAGCTTGAGCTTTAGCTTCTTCAGCAGTAGCTTGATCAACTTCTTCAGGATCTCTGTAAAAGTATAAATCTGGCATAACAGACCATTCAGTAGTTCTATCTGGGATAATACCTCTTAATCTTAAGACTTCTCTAGCGATTAACCACCAGATTAAACCGATGGAATGTTTACCTTTATTATTACATGGAATGGCAACATCAACGTATTCAGTTGGAGAATCAACATCACATAAAGCAATAACTGGAATGTTAACATAAGAAGATTCTTTGATGGCTTGAGCATCAGTTCTTGGATCAGTAACAATAACTAATCTTGGTTCTTTGAAAGAACGAGTGATATAGTTAGTAAAGTTACCTGGAGTGAATCTACCGGCAATTGGAGTAGCACCAGTATGAGCAGCGAATTTTAAAACAGCTCTTTGTCCAAAAGTTCTGGTTGAACAAACGGCAACATCAGCAGCAGTTGGGATAGCAGCAATAATTCTGGCAGCTAAAACAATTTTTTCCCAAGTTTTACCAATGTTAATAACATTAACACCATCTGGTCTAGTTTTGAAAACGTATGGTTTGTTGTGGACCTAAAACTTGTTAGTATTAATTGATATTTTAAACTTTATTTAAAAATGTTTACATACTTGAACGTTCTTGGAACCCAAGTGAACGTTGGCAGCTAATAACAATTT
This sequence comes from Metschnikowia sp. yHQL527, assembly GCA_030578455.1. Taxonomy (NCBI): domain Eukaryota; kingdom Fungi; phylum Ascomycota; class Pichiomycetes; order Serinales; family Metschnikowiaceae; genus Metschnikowia; species Metschnikowia sp. yHQL527. The sequence goes on along the minus strand of JAJMRR010000003.1, from coordinate 628,749 downwards.
AGCGTCTTCTGGAGTCAAATCAAATGAAGCTGGTAATGACATTTTGACTGTCTTAATATACTTTATGTTAAAGGAAAAGCTTTTTTTTTTTCACCAAGCGATTTTTTTCAAAAACGTATTTGTGAGGGTAACTTTCTCTACCAAAAACGAGTCTCACAGTGAGAGCACCGCTATTGAAAAAAATTTTCAACGCGCACGTGACCCCCTCACAATACATGCAGGAAATATACCCATCCGCGCAAAGCACGTGTGAAACAGACAGACTAGGGCACATAGCCCTCAACGTTATCGTAAATGATCATCAATCAGGAACGAAAGCCTATATTCAATTGTACAGATCAAAATGCAAATGAACTGGTTGAAGAGATTGAGTGTGTCTGGAGATTATAAGTCACTATCGCTGGTACTAACTGGGGTTGTTTATGTCCTCTTATCGGTGTCTAGGTAGATCATGTGAAATATTCAGTGCATTGAGTATACCGACCACGCTTAGCACTGATATCTCAAATAATTCTATATATCGCTTCGTATTGTACCATTGCCTAGTTCCGTGTAAGCTTCCAAGAAATTTTGATGGTTTTGGCTGAGGCATGTGGCGCCGTACAGAGAGTGGCAGGTTGCAAATAGCTCTCACACTAAAACGGTAACTTGCTCGCATAAATCTATTGATAGCTACTGATAAGAGCTAGAACCTTTTTCTTGCTTTACTAACGATGTCTGACAGACCAGAAGATGATGGAAACTCAGGGAGTAAGGCCTTAGAAACCAACGATAGAGATGCTCTTCTTGAAACAGCCGTTAACGATACGTACCGTGCAATTTACGAAGACGAAGAAGAACTGGAAGATGAGGACATCACTTATCTCCGCCAACAACGTGATCACCACAAGACATTACACTGGAGCAAAAGACCTTCGATCTACAATCTTGGAGCATCGGTATTCGTCATTGCTTTGGGGGTTGCCGCCGTGCAAAATTCTATGGAAACTATCAACAATAAACTAGTATGTAATTCGCTTATCGATAACAAAACCGGAGTTTGCAATCGTGAACAGGTGCAAGTAGTTATCTCAAAGTATAAGTTACTGAACACAATTATTGGTTCATTTCTTGGTGTATTTACCGCTGCAAAATATGGTGGATTGTCTGATATTTACGGAAGGAAACCATTTATTGTATCTTTTGCAATTTGTCTTGCAACAGGAGCTACTTTCATTTACCTTATAGCAAGTAGATCGACAGTTTTCCATTTCACTGCTATGGTGCTAAGTGAAGCTGTCATATGCAACCTTGGAGGTACTACTGCTTCGTTATTCGCTATATCCAAAGCATATGTCTCAGATACTGCTGAACCTCACCAAAGAATTTATTTCCTTGGTTTGATTTCAGGGTTTGTACTTGCAGGAATGACAACATCTCCTTTACTTATTGCATTCTTGTATAAAATGATATCGAAAGTTCCACCCACAGAGAAGGAGTTACCTCATACTTTGGGTGCTGGTACATTCCAAAATATAGATTCCAAGGAATTTTTACCAGTTAAACTCGGACTTTTGGTTCTTTATATTGCAGTTGCATACACGATATTAATGGTCCCTGAATCTAGAGGTGAAAGGGCCAGACAAAAGCTGAGAAGTCTCTCAACTGCTGCTCCTGTAGATGCTGCCTTCAATTTACAACATCTACATGAAAGATCATTGACCTGGAAACAAAGATTTAACAGGTACTTGAACTTCCTTCAACCTTTGTGGTTACTATTTTATCCTGATGAAGTAATAACCACCAACTGGGATCCAGAACAAACCAAGCGCATGAGAGGTATGTTTATGACGGTTTCCTTGATGAGTGTATTTTTTAAAATCTTATCTGATAGCATCATGCAATTACTCTCTCAGTATGGAATCTACAAATTAGACTGGACTGCTTTTGAAGTTTCGCTTTCATTATTTACCATAACAGGTACAAGAGCAATAATCCTTTTCATTATAAGTCCTATTATCAGTAACTTGATTTTTAGAAAGTGGTTTGGATTCAAAGAATTGAAAAATCAGATCGACATGGTCGATTCAACAATCCTTATATTTTGTATCTTGAGTGAAGTTTTAGGATACTTTCTTGCTGGTATTTCAAACTCTACAGGTGAGTTCTTGAGTAGTTTACTGATCATGGCATTTGGTGTGATGGTAGATCCGGTTCTTTCTTCAGTGGCCATTAAGTATCTCCCAGAAAATAAAGTTGGTGAGTATTTCGGTGCCACCACTTTGTTACATAGTATTTGCTTGACCGTATTCTCTGTATTGGTCACTTACATCTACGCCTTTGGAATTACCCACGCAATAAGCGGCCTAGTATTCTTCGTAATTGGCACAGGATACTTTTCCGGTGGAGCTGTTTTTCTTTATAGTAAATGCCGCATTGGACTCACTAGAGACTCAGTGGAAACCGAGCCTAAACTTAGATCAAGGTCAATTTCTCGTTCCAGTAGCCAAATTGCCTAATATTTATTTATGAGTATATAGATTTAATCTTCAACTATAGTGAAATCACCGATCCCGTCTTGTGCAGATAAGTGCAAGGGAGTGCGGCAGACGTCTAAGCTAGGCTATTTTTGCAGCAATCGATAAAGAACTGTATCGAATCACAATCGAATCACAAAATGCAACCTATATGTAAAGATACTATCTATTGGCATGTGAATCGATCACTATACCATGAAGGTATATGGAAACTATAATTTGAACGATACGAAGCGGTGTGGCGTACGGCGCCGTACAAGAGTGGCGATTACCAAGTTGAGACTTATACGAATATGGCAAGCAAGTCGCATAAAAGAATAGCAGGCTGCTGATAAGAAGTTAATCCCTGAAGTGACTATTTGATTCTAACAAACATGTCACAGCCCCAGGTAGATGATGAGCACCACAATGCTGCTTTAGAAAATCCCGATACACAAGCTCTTCTTGAAACAGCTGTCAACGATACGTACCGTGCAATTTACGAAGACGAAGAAGAACTGGAAGATGAAGACATCACGTATCTCCGCCAACAACGTGATCGCCACAAGACATTACACTGGAGCAAAAGACCTTCGATCTACAATCTTGGAGTATCGGTGTTTTTAATTGGATTAGGAATTACAGCGGCTATGAATTCTATGGAAACCGTCAAGAACAAATTACTTTGTAACTCGCTTATCGATAACAAAACCGGAGTTTGCAATCGGGAACAGGTGCAAGTAGTGATGTCGAAATATATCTTGTTGTCCACACTAATCAACTCTTTATTTGGTTTAATTACAGCTGCAAAATTTGGTGGGTTATCAGACATTTATGGACGGAAACCTTTTGTTATATCATTTGCTGTTAGTCTTTCACTTGGTACGACATTGACGTATTTAATTATAAGCAGGTCTAACACATTCCATTTCACTTCCATGCTTATATGTGAATCTGTAATTAGCTATCTCGGAGGTTCCACTATTTCTTTGGCTGCTGTAGCTAAGGCTTATGTTTCAGATACTGCTGAACCTCATCAAAGAATTTATTTTATAGGTTTAATTTCGGGTTTCTTACTCGCCGGGATGACAGCAGCTCCTTTATTTATTGCCCTATTGTATACGTTTATGGCAAAAGTTCCAACAGATAGCGGACAAGTATTTCATGCTTCAGGTGCTGGTACATTTGAAGAAATAAACCCCCAGGAATTTTTACCGGTAAAAGCTGGACTCTTAATCCTTTACTTGGCAGTTGCGTACACGATATTTGTTCTTCCCGAATCAAGAGGTGAAAGAGCCAGACAGAAGCTGAGAAGTCTTTCAACTGTTACACCTGTAGATGCTGCCTTGAATTTACAACATTTACACGAAAGATCATTGAACTGGAAACAAAAATTCAATAGATACTTGAACTTCCTTCAGCCATTGAAGCTATTACTTTATCCTGATGAAGTAATAACCACCAACTGGGATCCAGAACAAACTAAGCGCATGAGAGGTATGTTCATTTCGGTTTCTTTATTGAGTATAATTCTTCGAGTATTGTCGGAAAGTGTGTTGCCATTTATCTCACAGTTTGGTATTTACAAGTTTGACTGGACTACTGTTGAAGTATCACTCTCGTTATTCACCTTAACTAGTACCAGATCAGTGATTATTTTCTTTATAAGTCCTATTATCAGTAACTTAATCTTTAAAAAGTGGATTGGATTCAAAGAATTGAAAAATCAAATTGACATGATCGATTCATCGATCCTTATATTGTGTATCCTGAGTGAGGTTTTGGGTTATCTTCTTGCCGGTATTTCGAACTCCACCGGCGCACTATTAAGTGGTTTACTGATTACGTCATTTGGTGTAATGATAGATGCTGTTCTTTCGTCAGTAGCCATTAAGTATCTCCCAGAACACAAAGTTGGTGAGTATTTTGGTGCAACTGCATTATCACATAGTTTCTGCTCAATTGCATTCCCTGTGTTATTTACTTATGTCTACTCATTTGGAATTACCCACGCTATAAGCGGACTAGCATTTCTTACAACTGCTGTGGGATACTTTTTGGGTGGACTTTTCTTTATTTACCACAAGTTTCGGATCGGTCTCACCAGAGACTCGACTGAAGCCGAACCTAGGATCAGGTCTAGATCGTTATCTCGTTCTAGCAGCCAAATTGCGTAGAGTTTATTTATGAGTTATATATAGTGTTAAATTGTAGTGAAATTACAGATAGAGTAGTATAGGATTCAACCGAATTTCGTGTGTTAGGTGCCGCCTCGAGCTAATTATAGATCCACTTAATCTCCATGAGTCATAGCTCCAAATGTCCCCTCCTTGATTTCATAGACCCAGATATGGTGCTGTTTGTCGGTATGTTGCACTGCCGTTTTGAGATCGTGCATGTGACCGTATATCGATCCAAACTGAGCCTCCTAATCTATGCAGAGTTTCTTGATATAAATAGCTTTTGATTTTTCTTCAATAATATGCTAGAGAATCGTGGTGACGAAGACGGTGCCGATTTCTTGAACCTGGACCTGAACATGAGGCCGGAATTAACTTTCGAAATAGAAGCCAATGATGTGTATGTGGGTTTGATGGAAAACGGTGAAATGCTGGATGATGAAGATCTTTCTTACCTCCGAAGTCAGCGTGAATATCACCAGAAAATGCCATGATTCAAAAGGCCGTCCATATACAAGCTTGGAATGGCGGTTTTCGTACTTGGACTAGGATTTATGGCGGTTTTCATGTCGCTAGAATCCATCATTAACAAACTAGTATGTAATTCACTTATAGATAGCAAAACAGGTGTTTGTAATCGTGAAGATGTACAGGTAGTGGTTTCAAATTATAAATTAGCAAGTATTATGACTGGGTCTTTTATTGGGATATTCACGGCTGCCAAAATTGGTAGTTTATCCGATATCTACGGAAGAAAACCGTTCATCATATCATACGGAGTTAGTAGTTCATTGGGACTAACTTTGATATACCTTTTAACGAGTCATTCTAACAAGTTTCACTTGGTTCCTATGATTATATTTGGCGGTATCATTTGTAATCTTGGTGGCTCAACTCTTTCGTTTATGGCTGTATCAAAAGCATATGTCACAGATATCACCCAGCCTCACCAAAGAATCTATTGCTTGGGTTTAATTACTGCATTTATATTCGCTGGAATCTCCATGGCTCCGTTATTCGTTGCCTTGATATTCCAGCTAGCATCGAATGCCTCCACAGGTAAAGACACTTCTGAATCACTACCGGGAAACACTTTCCAGAGAATTACTTCAAATGAGCTTTTACCGGTGAAATCAGGATTACTTTTCTTGTATTTTGGTCTCATATTTGCCTTGGTATTGGTACCTGAATCTAGAAGTGCAGAGGCTATGGCAAAGCTGAAGAATGTGTCGGCTCTAGCTGATGATACCCTTAACTCACAAAATCTTAGATCTTCAAATTGGAAACAAAAGTTCAACAAGTGTCTAAATTTCCTTCGGCCATTACGATTATTGTGCTATCCGGATGACATGATAACTGTCAACTGGAATCCAGAACAAGTCAAACGTATGAGAATCTTTTTCATGACCATATCGCTAATGGATATTACTTTACGAATATTATCTGACAGTGTAGGTACTCTTATACCTCAGTACGGGATATATAAATTTCAGTGGACCACTTACGAAGTTTCCATGTCATCTTTCGTTACAGCTGGAGCAAGAACACTCACGTTAGTTATCATCAGCCCATTACTTAGTAATTTACTTTTCAAAAAGTGGATTGGGTTCACCCCTTTGAAAAGCCAAGTTGACATGATAGATATTTCAATGATTTTACTATGCATGTCATGTGAAGCCATTGGGTTCATTGCAGCCGGGATCTCCAGCTCAAGTAATGAATTCTTTGCCAGCTTACCGGTGATGGCATTTGGAGCATTATTTGATCCGGTGGTTTCTTCCACAGCCATTAAATTCTTACCCGAAAGCAAGGTGGGAGAATATCTCGGTGCCGTGACTTTATTGCATAGTATATGCTTGACTATAGTTCCTATATTGGCTACTTACATCTACAATATTGGTATCACTCATGCGATGAGTAGTCTAGTCTTTTTCTTTGTTGCAATCGCATGCTTTTCGGGCGGAGCCTTGTTGCTATTCAACAAGGGACGCATTGGGCTCACCAGAGACTCAGTAGAGGTAGAACCCAAACCAAGGTCGAGGTCCCCTGCTGAAGCTTGAAGGTCAAAGCTTACACAAAAGACCCGTACACCAAACAACAAAAGACCCGTGCATCAAAATTGAAAAGTGTTAAAATCAACAACTAGACGTTCTGGTTGTTTCGGGATTACCTTTGATATCCAAAAGGGTCATTAGACCGTTCATATGTAAAGATATTGTATTTATTTCATAGACCCTTTTTCGTTGTAAGGTCGGGAACAATTCCGCTTTTAGTCTATTCGCAAACAACTGCCGATGCCTGCGCGGCCATGATAAGCAATTGCTTTGATCCATTGTTAGTAGACTTTAGTATTTCATATTAGAATCATATTTATAGCTATTTAATCTAGTGCTTAAAGTAAGGTCATTCACCATGGAGGAAGATCCATTACTTAAAGGATCTCCAGATTCGAATTACGGTGCACCAGATTCAAGTCATGCTACACCATTATCTAAAAAGCCATCATTCTCAACCACAACCAGGTATCCCAACGAATTGAACCTTGAACACGCTGTCAACGACATTTATGAAGCTCTTGTGGATGAAGATACTGAGGCTTACGATGAAGATGTTCTGTGGCTTCGAGAACAACGGAATGCCAATAAGACCCTTCATTGGGCTAAAAGACCTTCAGTAATTATGGTTGGAATTACTATATTTTTCTTTGCCTTTGGTTTAACCAGCGGAGAATCAACACGTCAAATGATAAGTTTCAAGCTTGCTTGTAATTACTTGATGAAGGTTACTGGTAATGATACTTGTAATCCTAAGGCAAATCAAGTGATTATTTCAAATTTACAATTAGCTTACAATATAGCTACAAGTTCTGCTACTATGTTTGCATCAGGTAAAGTTGGATCACTTTCAGATCAACATGGACGGAAATTGTTTATCTGCTTGATTGCCGGTACTTTCTTTGTGGCTAGATCAATGAGATTTATTATCATGTATACATCTCCTTATTTACACTTTACCTTGATGGTTATCACGGAAATTATTTCAAACTTATGTGGAGGAGTGGTGACGTTGGTATCTCTCTCTCATTGCTATATCAGTGACGTTTCAGAACCTCATGAACGGATTTACGCCATGGGGTTGGCTCTTGCCTCTTTATTCATTGGAATGTCTACCGGTCCTTTGGTTGGTAATCTTATAAGTACGTTAAACAATAAGTATGCTGGGCACGGCTCAAAAGTAGGTGGAGATGTATCCAAGGCAATGATAGATATCAACAAGAATGAATTTCTCCCATTCAAGTTTGAACTTTGCGTCTACTTCTTGTTATTTTTATTTACGGTGTTTATTCTACCAGAATCTCGCTCTCGTAAAGCTAGAAAGAAATCAAGAACATTATCTAGAAGTTCTTCAAACTCACTGCTCAATGGTGTTGCTGGTCAACCTGTAATAGAGTTGAGCTTTTTGCAAAAAGTTAAACAAGCTGTGAATTTTTTGCAACCAATTAAATTATTGATGATCCCCGAAGAAATAGTCCATCCTGCAAATCTTCACCGTATTGAAGCAGATAGGACTGCAGTGAGAATTTTGGTCTTCGTTGAATGTGTTGTTGCAAGTAGTGGGATGCTTTTAGGAGAAATTAGTATTCTTTACGGATATTATAAATTTAATTGGGTAGCAGCAGATATCAGTCATTTGATTGCCATTTCATGTGCTTCCAAAGCATTTGTTCTACTTGTTTTATCACCAATCATAAGTCACAGAATATTCCAGAAGAAGTTTGGATTTAAATCAATAAAACATCAGTTGGACATGATTGATTTTTCAATGATTACACTTGCAGTAACTTGTGAAGCAATTGGCCTCTTAATCATGGCTTTCGCTCCAAGTACAGGATGGTTTTTATCATCATACTTTTTCACTAGCTTTGGGACATTGTGTATCCCATCAATTAGTTCGTGTCTTATTAAATTTTACCCTGAATCTAAAGTTGGAGAATTATTTGGAGGTGTTGCACTTCTTAAGAATTGTTTCGGTCTTTTAGCACCAATAATTCTTATAAATATTTACAAATTTGCTTTAGTTCATTGGGATATGCCTAATTTACCATTTTTAACAATATTTGTCCTTGAAATTATGAACTTGATACTTTTATTTATACTTAAAAGAGTGTTAAAATTAAATAAGGATCTGAATCCTACTATTTTAACCAGATCCAATTCTTCGGTTGCATTTGCAGGGTACGAAACTCCCAAACTAACTGGTGGCTCTAAATTCACGCCGTTGGAAGATTCTAGTAATTCTACATCTCCAATGGCCGTAACTCATGTCAGAAAACAAAGTACGTCAAGTCTTCAGAAAGGTTTTGCTCGTTCTGAATAATGTGAATTTTTTTAAATACTGTAAAAGCCTGTATCCCGTCACTGTCAAGCCTCGCCCCATTTAAGCCTTCTCTCCCTTCAATGCTTCTCGCATGAGTATCTTCTCTCCGTCTCTTCTCTTCGTCCGTTGCTGGATTGAAATACTTCATAGAAGTAGTGTGAGACTCACCGGAACATCTACTTATCTTCTACCCATCTTCTTCTAATCTATACAGACATGTGTAGCTATTGATCTCTATGTTCCATCCACCCGATCTCCTATTCACATCCAGTATATACACGCGGTTATTACAGTGTACTGTCTCTTTCATAGTTTTTCTTATTGCCAGCTACATCGTTATTGAAAAAACCATAGTCCAACGCTACCACCTCATAGAAGTCGAAGACCCCATTGAAGACGAGCGTTTCGAAGATATCCATAGCTTCCGATTATCAACACCTTCTCCCACGCCCGAACTGGAAGTTGAATCGGAACTCTCCGACTCAGAAGCGAACGATTCCTTCAGATTTCTTGACCATAAGAGATTCTATAAAAACTTAAACAACAGCTCTCAGTACCTTCGTCGGGACAGTTTCTCCATCAACCATTCGATATGAGCTATCATATGTACTTCCCCCGGGACTTGATCCGGCGAAAACATCTGGGTCAACGATTTTATCTCATTGGATACAAATTGCAAAACGTCTACGTGATAATCCAAAAATGCCCCGTGATTCCTGAAAAATTGGTACATGGTCTTCTAATCGTTGGAACCGTGAATTTTTCAGGTGATTTCGACTTGCAATTCATTTATTTGCTGTCGAAATACCCATTAATTCGTAATGATTCAAATTACACCGTAATCTTATTTGATCCTCCAAATTTCAATAACTTAGAGTATTTCTCTCTAAACCCCATTCTTCTCCAATCAACAGGCTCTGAGCTTGATGATACTTCACAAAACCATCAATTGAAAGATAAACTCAATGAGTACGATATGAGTCCGGCTACAAAAGAGCTATCCATTAACAACGACGCTGTTTTGGATAAAGTAAACCAGTGTCTTAAAATACGGGGGATTTTCAATAAGTCCATCAAGGTTTCACTGGCCAAGAAAAGCCTGTCGCTGCTTCTCAATAAGATCAAGAAGAAATTGCTCAAGATGCTTTTGGTTGTAATTATTTTTTTTCAGACTATAACCATTTATTTGATAAATATCATTAACATGAAAATCGCCGGTTTTTCATTAACAGACGTGCTGGAGGTGTTTAAACAGGCTGATCTTCGCTTGAGACAGTTTAATTACTTTCCTACTCAGTTTCTATGCTATTACGACAAGAGTATCTTATACAATACCAATTCTAAGTATCTCAAGACGCTAGATTTCCCATTCTTGAACTCGAATCTTAATATCAATAATTCCAACTACATAAACCTTTATAACTCTCTTTGGTTGATTATCAACGATTTTCTACTTGGAATTACCCTCTACAAGATCTTAATGGGGAACTATCTGTATTTATACGATACTTTGATTAATTCTGTCGACAAGGTGCTATTCACAGACCTTCATAACTTAATTGGATGGGTATCTTTTGACCATCCAGCTGGGTTTAAATTGAATAACGAATTGGGTAGATTTATGGGCGACTTGTTCTTATGGACACTAAAGTTCTGGAAACTCCTTGTCATGCGTGTAGATGGAGACAACCAACCGTCATTAGCAGGAATATCGTATCTAGTTGGCAATCATCCTGAGACATCAAGACTCATTTTGAAACTTATATGTTATGGCGGACTAACTACGGTATTGAGTTTTACCATGGATTACATACGACTCATCACTTTTCACCTCTACTGCTTCTACTACACCCTGGCCAAAATCTACAATCGTCAAATCGAGACCATGAAGTCGTTATTCCAATTATTCAGAGGTAAAAAGTATAATGTCTTGAGACACAGAATTGATAGTATTGATCTAAACGATAATTTCGACTTGGACCAAATGTTAGTTGGAACCTTGCTATTCATCATTCTAATTTACCTTTTCCCCACCATATTTGCATTTTACTTGATGTTTTCAATTATAAGAGTAGTAGTTCTCATTACTTTAAATGTAATTGAGACACTTATAACGGTGCTAAACTTCACACCACTTTTCGTGATTCTTCTTAAATCGAAGAATTCCAGTCGACTCCAGGGCGGAATAACATTCAAGTACTTGAATAGCGTTGAAAATACCCACTACGTAAGGTTGAGTAATAAGTCTCTTACGTATAGTGAAATATTCAAAAATTTCTATACTCTCATTAAAAAGAATAATGTCCGAGAGCTAAAACTCGTTAAAAAATTCATAACGGGGCACCCGGTAAAACTTCATGACTTCAAGACCCTAAAATTCAACTACCTGATGTTACCCAAGAATTATCAGAAGATTAATGATTTCTGGACATCAGTTGGAAAGTCCCTAGCATAGACCCGTGCACCGCGCCATTATTTGAAAAATTATCATAGCTTTGTATTCTGTAACCAATGCATACCATCTACATCAACAACTTGAACGACCACGTAAACCTCCACCGGCTCAAGGGAAGCCTCCATACGCTTTTCAGCCAGTTTGGTGAAATTATCCAACTCACGGCTCATAAAAACCTCAAGATGAAGGGCCAGGCATTTATAACCTTTTCTAAAGAGGAAAGTGCCGCTAAGGCAGTAGAGTCAATGAATGGTAGAAAACTCTATAAGAAGTTTATAAACGTCGGGTATGCCAAGCAGGATTCCGACGCTTATTTCAAGTTGGCGAAACAAGAGTCTAGAATCGAAGAAAGAAAACTAGCCAAACAAGAACGGAATAAGTTGGAGGAGAAAACCGTCAAGAAACCCAAAACCAAACAGGAAGGAACGAAGAAGAACGCCGGGGTTAATTATTGGAAATCACTTCCTCCTAATAGCGTGTTGTTAATCCAGCGAATTGGTGATAATGTGCTTGAAGAAGCCGAGGTTGAATTAGAGGAATTCTTTGAACAATTCAATGGGTTCAATAAGTTACGGTTTATTAAGGCCAGAAAACTAGCGTTTATTGAGTTTGACGACTCGGTGCTTTCGGGGAAGTGCTTGGAGATTGTCAATTTCGAACATGTCAAGCAAAAGTTTGGCGATGAAGTGATCTTGAGTTTTGCAAAGAGATAGAGAGAGAGAGAAGGTACAGAGCAAAAGGAAGAGGCTAAGAGGAGAAGAATCAAGAGGGAGGGGGAAGGGCAGGATGGTCAATACCAAGAAGGAAGAGAATGTAAAGATAGTAAGACCTGAAACATCAGGAAGTACGGACCATTGACTTGTCAGATGAAACCAGAGTAATCTACAAAAGAATGGGTGTGTTGGTTCAAAGCAGGACTACAGTTTCAGATGTTGCTAAAGAGATTAGAACCCTACTCCCTACATTTAGGTAAGACAAAGCTTTTGGCAGTACCATTCAAGGGTCAGTGTAAAGTAAAATGGTAGCCTATAGGAAGCTCGAACTAAAGTAAAATAATTATGACTTCCAGGGACAAACACCACCACATGAATCAGCTTAACAAATTTCAATCGGCTTCCACGAAATCCTCAAGAAACCATGCAAGTTGCATGGCGCTGGCTCGATGCCCAAGATCAATTGGATGAAGAGCAAAAGAAAGACGGTGGCCCAGTATATGATTGAAGGGTATCAGTCTTAGTATAGTGAGTATACGAGCGTACGAATGTAAATTACATGCTATATGTTGCCGCTTTTACTACATATGAATAGACAGCTATTAGCTGGTATAAATGTCGGTCCAATTGGTTTTTCACAAATTCTTCTTTACTGATCTTATCCATTAAATTCAAGTCACGAATCAAGGAAGAGGTAGGGTGACAAAAGTGCTTTGAATTGTAGTGATTAGTGTGATATAGCTTTATAGCATTATAGCAGTATATGTAACGATTAAACGAAGAAAAACTACATGAAGAAAACTTGAATTGCAACGACTTCAGCGATACGTGACTCCTTGGCCGTGACGTAGTCATCGTCTTGACTTTGAGTCCAACTTTGAATCATTGAGTCTCAAGACTCCGAGTCTAAATTCTTTACTTCACCATCTCCGTATATTAACTCACCTCCTCTGTTTCTACACTTGTTCTTTTACTTATTTATTATTATACATCATATAAAATCAATACTCTACACCATTCATTGATAAAAGTTCTCTTAATCTAACAACTTCTCTTTCTAAACCTTCTTTATCACTTAATAATTCTTCAACTTTAGCTTCTAATTGTGACATACGTTCCATCTTACGGGCACGTGAACGTCTAGCAGCTTCAGTATTCTTAGCACGTTTTAAAGCACTTGGATCAGAATTATCAACATCAACAGGTTTTAAATCAGTTGATCTTTGTTTTTTAGAAAATGGAACAACACCTAAATGATCTAACTTCTTAGATTTAGGAGGTTTTATTATTCTATTTGGTTTTGAAATTGGTTTAGATTTAAAATCTTTATCAAGAACAGGGGTTGAGAAAACTGAGGAATTAGCACTTGATGTAACATCAAATGTCAGAGAAACACTACTTGATGATGATTGTTCATCTTCAAAAAGTAATACATTCTCTAAATCTTCATCCTTGACAATAGTTGCTGAACCTTCAGAAGGTTCAGCATCACCAAAGAGTGAGAACCAATCTTCCTTAGAATTAACTTTTGATCCGTCAATGATGAAATCTAACTCATCAAACATGGGAGTATTTTCTTGAAGATCACCATCTTCTAATGATGCCGAAAACACAGAGTCTAAGACATCAGAATGGATGTTGAAAGGTGATGTTGTTGTAGTTGTAACAACATCAGAATTACCATTACAAGTTGGTAAATGGGATGATAATTCACCAATTTGATCAATTTTTTCAATTCGGGGAGTTTCCGAAATTGTATGATCTTTAAAAACTTCTGATGACTCAAATAAGAGGGAATCATCAGAAATTATCATAGGATTTGAACTTGTAGCAGACATTATTAATATTTTAACTGGGATTTTGATTTAATTTACTTTAAATTAGGATATAAACTCGAACGCCATAATGGACGGGATTGAAAACTTTACGATAACATAATTGGAGATTTATAATAAAACAACAACAAAGGTTTATTTATATTTAATAAACATTTAATACTCTTTTTTATTTTATAATTTGATGATTATAAAAAAGACACACTTTTTAGGGAAAAATTTAGGCACACATGGTAAAACACTTTAATAGATAACAGGGGATAATATAATTAAATTTAAAGATTTGATGTTGTTGAGTTAAGGAAAAGAAAAGAAAAAAAAAAGATTTTTTTTGAGGATTTTGCACTCCTTATATACTTTTTGATAAATTCCGTTTAGCGCGGTGAAAAATTTTCACCTGCCTAATTGGTTGAAATCGCGACTGATACGAGGGGTAGCGTGCTGAAATGTACTGAGCCGTGCTTATCTATGGGTAAATGCGAAGGAGGTGGTGGGCGTAACTATTATACTACATTTACGAAATAGGGTGAGTCATATAATTGACGAATTAATTAGTAATTAAGAAATAGACAAGAAAATTAAAATGAAAAATTAAATTGAAAAGAAATGAATAGTTTAAATAGGGTAGATCAAAATTGTGACTGTTAGTTTTAAATAAGTTTTAAAAATTACGAAATTTTCAAAACTCCGTAACCGGAATTTTTAAGACATTTAAATTAAATTTTTGTATCATTCCGTATACCGGCGATTGTATACAGGATACGATAAATTATATTTTGATTAAAATTTAAAACTAAAAGAAAATAGTGCGAAATGATATCTAGTTTTTTCCTTTAGAATTGTATACAGGATTTAGTTTTAATTTAAAAATTTTAAATAATATGTAAATTTAATTCTCTCTTCCTCACTATATGCAGTCCACGATTAACGATATTATTTAAGCTTGAACCATTTAGGAACCTTTTTCCCATTCTGGCTAGTTTTAGATGAATTAGGACTTTGTTTAGATGTAGATGAAGATATTTTTGATGCAGAAGGACCCTCATCGTCTTCTAATTCACCTCTATGGCTCTCCAATACCATCTCAGGTAATTGATCACTTTGTTTGATATTAATTAAATCCTCTTTTAGGAAAGGTCCAACTTTATTAAATTCATTATTTGTAGATTCCCAAATAAGAGTAATTTTACTACTTTTGAATCCATCAAAACTATTAAGTAACTTATTGTTATTTGTAAAATTCATATCTAATTTCTTAAATGGTGGATACCCTAATTTTAGATTATAACAATTGACGTATTTATCAACTAAAAGTTCATCGATTTTCTTTAAAAGTTGTCCTAGTTTAACATTAAGTCCATCTTCCAATTGTAATTGAAGAATCGACTGATTAGGAAACTTTATTCTGATTGCATACACTTCAGGCAATGAGGCTTGGGTTTGTGTTTGTTTACGAACTGTTCTGGCACTATTTGAAATAAGCTGCTGATATTTTTGAGCTTGCGAAAGTGTCACTTCGTAATCTTGATCGGGATTTTCGTATGAAGATGAAGGAATTTCTGACGCCTTGAATAGAGTGGGGCCAGGTGTTAGAGATGGCGGTTGAAGGGTTGGTTCAGGTGATGGTGGGGAAGGAGAAAGTTGTGTGTTGAATGCCGGATCCTGTGAATGCAGGGCCAAAGAATTCTGAGATGAAGTTTCATGTACTTTAGGCAAAGTGGCAGGTGCAGCAGGTGTAATTGAAGGGGATATATCATTATCAGCACCAGAATGGATATTTGTTGGTTCCGATTGTGGTTCCGATTGTGATTGTAGGTCTTCTTCCCTCTGTTGGTCTTGTGCCTGTTTTTGGTCTTGCACCTGTTTTTCTTGTCTGAGTTTTTGCTGTTCCAACTGCAATTGAACTATCTTATCCTGTTCCTGTTTCTGTTTATCGTTGTTTAGCGCCACATACTCGATTCTGATGACCACGCTTGATACTTGACCAATTAACGAGTTCAATTTAGAGTCCAGTTGCAAATTGGTGAAATTAATTCGATTATTCAATATATTCAATTGTAAATGATACTTTTCAGAGTCATAATCAAGAACATTTAGTCCATTATCGACTACTGACTGAATTAAACCAGTTATAGTGGTAGAATTTGCTACTTTTAGCACTATTGTAGATGAATTCTTATCGATATGACTTACTACAATTTTCAAATTAACTAATTGAGTAGAACCAGTAGATTTTGCACCCAAATCAAGCTGAAGCTTGGAGTTGTTAATCACATTAGATAATCGGATAGGAAGTAATAAATCAAGTTTTTTATTGGAAGTTGCTGGATGAATTGCCACTGCCGGATACTCATCTGGGTTTAAATTGAATTTAACTAATGAATCTTGCACCAATTGTCCAACTGTA
This sequence comes from Metschnikowia sp. yHQL527, assembly GCA_030578455.1. NCBI lineage: Eukaryota > Fungi > Ascomycota > Pichiomycetes > Serinales > Metschnikowiaceae > Metschnikowia > Metschnikowia sp. yHQL527. The sequence goes on along the minus strand of JAJMRR010000003.1, from coordinate 612,287 downwards.
GAAGTTTTCAAACAGGAAATTTTCTTACTGACCCCATTGAGCGATACATGAACAATAACAGACATAATTAGTCGAAAACGGAAATATTTAGCCCAATAAGTATATAGATAAAATAGTTAGACTAGCTAGAAGTTAAGTATTCGCCTCTATGCGGGTCGTGCACCGGCGCTTCTATTCTGTGTCACGCCATGAGAAATTTCTTTTACTCCAAAACCAATCGGCAAGGCGATTAATTTACAACATTAAATTCAAGTATAAGTTGAGTTAAATCCCTTTTAATTTACTAAAAAGTTGATATATCACATTAAACAGAATAATCGTCAATTATAATTTTAAATGTGCTGCTCAGAGTGTCTTTCAGACCTTTGTCTTATAATTATCTCAGTGCTTTTCCCTCCATTACCGGTATGGATAAGAAGAGGAATATGTTCTAGTGACTCTGTAATCAACATCCTTCTTTGTATGTTGGGTTACTTCCCGGGTCTTATTCATTCCTGGTACATCATTGCCAAGTACCCACCTTACTCCCACGAAACAAAAACTTATTATATCTACCAAGCACAACGTCCAGATATCGAAAACCAAATTCACCACCATCACCATCAACAAACCACCATCACCACTGCACCTTCAGCAGAGTCTCGTATGTCGTATGGGGCCACCAATGAAAACTCAGAGTCTTTGCCGCCAGCTTACACCGAGCTTGAACCAAGAAAGTGAACAAACTGGTGAACAAACTGATCCCTACTGGACCTACCGGCTGACTCAGATTCCCTACTGGACCTTCAAAGCCATTTTTTTGATCGCTGCTCTCTACAAAGTGTACATGATCTCCGGACTACTTAGATAGCCAGCTAGTCTTATAGATGCTGCGCTTATGCTTATTTATGAATTTACCTTCTTTTCGTTATTTATTTCGGTTCTGTGATTTAATCTCTAGAATACCCCAATTACTTTACATACCCATAATATACAATATAGTGTATCTGACCAAATGCTACTAATTCAATAATATTGCAATATTAATCTCAATTTAATTTAGTTCAAATTATCATCTGACTTGATGCACTTTGTCCCGTAATTGCATGCTTCTTTGCATAAGTCTTTGCATAACCACGCATGCCCTAGAAGTACTGTAGATCTGTTTCTAGGCTACAGCTTCTTTGCAGTGGGGGGCTATGCACTTGACCTTTTGAATGCTGGTCGTGCGTCGCTCGCCCCTGATAAGATCTTATCGTATTTGGAAGCTTTTCATTACTTTAACCGCCCATAATGACTAGTATAGTAGCTGATTCAATCAATACAATGGGTGATCCCAACGCCTCCGTGCATCATAAGCCGGCCCAATCATCAATATCGGTGGCTGACTCATTTAAGCATTGGTGGAATTCTTCTTCTCTTTTAACTCATGCTTCAACTTTGTCGACTTATAATAATGAAAAATATCATCAGGCAAGACTACATCATATTCGTTTAGAATACGACCTTTATAAGGCCATCTTGTCCTCAGATTTGTTTATTGTTCCTCCTACAAAATCTCCAAATTTCCTCTCTGATTCCGAAACAGTTGCTCCTTCTTCCATATATGCTGAACTAGTAGATACCGAGGTTGAACCAGGTGAATTAATTCACGAAGTTTACCTTCGAAACAAAACTAACGAGTCATTACCTCACAAGACGATTATAATCATCCACGGGTACATGGCAGCGTCTGGGTATTTCGTCAAGAACTTTGAAGAGTTGATAAAATCCTACGATAATTTATCAATTCACGTTATTGATTTGCCAGGGTTTGGAAACTCTTCAAGGCCTTTGTTCCCAAAACATCTTCTTCATGACCCCAAGCCACCAACAGTTGCCAATCAAATAAGTCAGATTTTGGATATTGAAAACTGGTTTATTGATAAATTAGAGTGCTACAGACAAAAATGGAGTATTAGACACTTTAAACTTATAGGTCACTCCATGGGTGCGTATGTTTCGAGTTGCTACCTCTTGAAGTATAACGATCAGTATGAGGACTCCAAGATTGTTGATGATTTTGTTGTTGTGAGTCCAATGGGAACCGAGTCTAGTTACGTTAGTTTACTCAAAGACTCAAAATATCAATTTAATCACCACGAAGCAGGGGGCAATCCGTTCCGTGAGCTCATTGCCACTCAGGAAGAAGATGATGAAGAGTTTCTTGTAAGTGACGAATTAAACAAACTTTGGGATAAATTAGGACGCCCAAAATTCCCTAAAAACTTGATTCTTCGTAAATTATGGGAATGGCACAAGTCTCCATTTCAACTACTTCAATTCTTTGGTCCTTTTTACTCCAAAGTGGTTTCCATCTGGTCATTTCAAAGATTCAGAAACTTGAAGGCCAACAGCGGCGTGAAATCAGAGTCACATGAAATGAACGTCGACTTAATATTGAAATTACACAACTACTCATTTTCTATATTTAATCAGTATCAAGGTTCAGGAGAATTGGCCATCACCAAGTTTATCAACCATGAAATTTTACCCAGATTACCTCTTTGCGACCGAGGCTTTCTTGAATTCGTCCACAAGTCTGAAATTAAAACTTTATGGATGTACGGAGACAAGGACTGGATGAACCAACACGGTGGGAAAAACTGCTACGATAAATTGGTAGAAATGGGCGATGAAAACACTTCTTTTGAAATTGTAAAGGATGCTGGTCACCATATCTATTTGGATAACTCTCAGCTATTCAATAAGAGCTGTAAAGAGTTTTTTCAATTGTAGAAAATTTAAACAGACCAAAGAACAAGACTAAAAGAATCAGACAAAGATTCAGACTAAAAGAATCAGACAAAGATTCAGACTAAAAGAATCAGACAAAGATTCAGACTAAAAGTAAATTGACATTACGCATATGGATTTAGCTAAATAAAAGTAGGATAATAAAAGAAATTAAATCGATGTAGACTTAAATGGAATTAAGCTGGTGTAACCTTCTACACCTGATACGTTTGAAAGTAATTTTGGAGAACTTACATACTTTGGGTTAAACATCAAGCAAATCCTCTAATTGTCCACTCTTTAACACACGCTGGATCTTCTTGACCAACGCCAAATCGTTTTTCCTCTCAATTTCGCTCTTCATAGACTCCGATACTTCAAATGCACTGTTGATAACATCTTCAGGTACGCCGGCCAAACGAGCCACATTCAACCCGTAAGAGTTGCTTATAACTCCCTTCACCAAGGTATATAAAAAGACAATCTCTGGCCATTCGCTGCCACTAGACTCTTTTTCCAAGAACCCCATGTGGTAATTTGCAACCAATCCGGGATATTGGTCTTCGAGAACACCTAGTGAAGGATAATGGGTTATGAAAAGAGTAAGCGGCAGCTTGGGATCTTCTACGAGATACTTGAGTATAGCATAGGCAATTGAAATACCATCATTAGTTCCTGTACCACGTCCTATTTCATCTAAGATTATCAACGATTTGGACGTAAAATTGGAAATGATATTAGCAGCCTCTAACATTTCAACCATAAACGTCGATTTACCCTTCAAGATATTGTCGGAAGCACCCATTCGAATGTAAATAGAGTCAAATGTTCCTAGTGTGGCCTCAGTGCACGGGAGAAAGCACCCTATATGAGCCATAATAACTAGTAGTGCTACTTGTTTTACATACGACGACTTCCCTCCCATGTTGGGACCTGTGATGATAGTTACCCTGTTCTTTTCCAGAGATATGTCAATGTCATTGGATACGTATGATGAGTAGCCATGCGGGAGAGTTTCGATGATCGGATTTCGACTATTTTTGATCTCCACAATCTGGCTTTCGTTGACAAGTTTTGGCCTGGTATACTCCGACTTAATAAGCGAAGCAGACGCTAGGGATAGCAAGCAATCAAACGTGGCTAGCTGTGACACAATAGAGCGGAAAAATGGGTATTTTTCATCAAGTATAATCAAGAAATTATGGTAGGCTTCATCGCATGCATTTGCTAGTAACTCTTGGTGGTAATGAAGCTGCTTATGCAACTTAGTAACAGTAGCTGGTCTATATCTGGACACTGTTTTGGTAGCGTTGATTTTGAGCCAATCGTTGGGAACAGTATCTGCAGCTTTACCATTTCTGACTTCAATCAAGTGAGTATCCTTTAAAACTGACACATACAGTAAGTTAGGGCGTTTCAAGTACTTCCTAACGGCTTCTAATTCAACTTGAAGGTCCATTTCTACTTGTTCAATGTTTTTGAACTGTTCAACAACCTTGTCACAGAGGTAATTATCATCCAAGTTGAAAAAGTCTGTCTTGGAGTTTTCCTGTGCTCCCAGTGGATTTATCATAGACAAGTAGTTTTCCAAGTGATCTAGCTGAGACAACTCGTATAATGTTTCAAATAAAGATTTGATAGAAGAAGATTTCTTGGTGTTTTTGATTTCTTCTATTGCTTCTTTCCCAAAACCAGCAGTCATTTTCATTATATCATTAAAAGATTTAAGCATTAAGTAAAGCTCTTTCCTGGTGATTCTCTCGAGATTATAAGTGGAAGAGTAATGTATTTTTATGAGTAGTTTCTCCAAGTCCATGTTGGACTTATTGAGCTTGGTTAGCTGTGCCTTTAAAGCGTCTATAACATGGCAGAATCCCGAGGTAATGTCTTCTATGGCGTCTAGTCTAGCATTTATATCGTCTATGCTGACTAGCGGTTTACTTATCCATTTCGATAGAAGTCGCCGACCCATTCTGGTGCTGGTATTGTCCAAAAGCCAAAGTAACGTACCCTTCTCCAGTGATGGGTCAGTAGAGTTCTGAAAGATCTCAAGTGCCTGGACAGTTTGGCCCGGTAAAAGCATATACTTTCCCGAAGCAGCAAATGAGTGGATATTGGAGGTTATGGTGAAAACATTAGAGAGCTTGAACTGATCCAAATACTTTATCAACTCCACCACGCACGCTTGGACTTCGATATGGTAATTTAATTGATAATGTTCAACTATAGGGTACGAATCTTCATCGGGTTTACAGGTATTTTGCACCCAGTCCCGGAGCTCATCTTCTACTTGGTCATGGGCAGCAGGCTCCCGGTGGAACATACTCATGCTGGGGTCCTGTGTGATCTTGAGACATTTGGCCGTTTGCTTGGAGATCTCGCCTTGCCCTATGACAATAACTTCGCTAGGTAAAATATACGACAATCTTGTCTCAAGGTTATCTCTGGTTAATGAATCATCAAACCGGTCAAAAACAATGTCTCCAGTAGCTGGCTGGACTGCCACCAAGCTGATGGTTTTAGGGTTTACTTCATTTATACACATGATATAATCTCCTAGCGAAGAATCTTCAAATGTAGTATCTGAAGTTAGTTCACCTCCCATATACGTTGCCTTCGTGTAAATTCCAGTAACTTGTCTTTCAAAAACCGACGACTTGGACCCTTCTACGGATTTAATGGCGGCGGTTTCCACCTGCTTGACCACGCCGACTTTATGGCCGTGATTTAGAAGCCGTTGGAGGTGAATATGAAGTCTATTTTCGGGAATGGAACAGTAGGCAAAATTTCCGTCCTTCATCTCTTCAAGCGTCAAACTCCCGGGGAGCAACATTATATTGAGGATTTTGGCAGCCACCTGAGCATCTTCACCAAAGAACTTGTACTTATAGCCAACTTGTACTGCTAAAAGTTTATCGGTATGGCCATTTTTGAGGTCTAGAACCTGGCTTTCAAGTGGGGTGAGTTTCTTGGTGGTTTTTAATTTCTTGGTGGGGGGACCTGCTGGAGATTTGGGAGATCTGGGTTTTTTGATGGGCTTGACGGGTTCTGATTCTGAAATGTCTTCTTTTGCTACATTGACCGGGACAGAAGTATCGGATTGTTTCGGCTCCAGCTTGATTGTGAGCGGGCTCGGTATTTGCGACTGGTTCTTGGGCGCCACCTTGAAGAACCGGCTTATTCCGGGCTGTGACGGAGGCATGGGTCTGACTTGCAGTTGAAAAGGTGTTGCAATTGAAAATTCGCGTTCACCATCTCAAGACCTCAACTACCAATTTTCAAGCTACGATTATTAGACAGTAAGGTGTGTTTTTTTTTGGTGAATTACAGGCTTTCTACTTAGTGAACTACTTGGTATTAGCTTGGTGTATTTGCTAGTAGAAAGGTTTTGGTAAATGTGTAGTTACTTCATTGTCAATTGTCTTCTGAAAAATTGCAGTCACCTCACGGGATTGAACGAGATGCTACTTGCCGCATGGCCCAGGAGCGTGGTGAGAGACCCTGTAGACCGGCCTGCTGAGTCTGTTGATGATGTGGAGAGACTTGAGCGAGATTTTCGGAGTTTGGGCGGTGATCGCATCGATGGGGTGGATATTGGAACCGATACATGATATCCAGTAGGAGGTATCAAAGCTTCAATTTCCATCAGCTGTAGCGGTTGGAATGTACTGGACGCGCCGGTGGTTGGGATGGATGAAACTGTCGAAATAGACAGTGGTGACGACATTTCTACTGGTCTTGCACTGAGTATAGGATCATTTTTAGTATCCAAATTAGCTCTGGGAGATATCGTGAACAGTTTGAGCGAAGGTTGTTTCGGTATGGGCAGGGCCTGTGGCCGAGAATATGCAGTGTTGGCTCTTCTTCGAGAGATGAGATGGGGTGCTGGGGCTGAAGGAAGCAGCTGTGAATGGGACCTACCTTTTTCATGATCAATTTCATCTAGCGATTCATTCAGTCCAATTTCATCTTGCCGAGACTGAATCAGCACAATAGGGCTAGCAAGCATTCGTGATATACTAGAATCAGACCGGTTAGCGTGCATATATGGAGCTGGGGTTGGAGTTACATTAACCAACTCATCTTTAGCTCTAGTGAACCCCCGAGTAACATCAAAAGAAGCAGCGCATTCAGAAGCTGTAAGTCCTCTTTTATTAGTGATCGATTCAAATGCAGTCACAGATTTGGACTTATCGGCGAATGCATCGGTAGTCACTTGTGAAACTATGGCTCTTGCACCTTGAACAAATCCATATTGTAGGCATAAATGTAGACATGTATCACCATTATCGTCTTGAATCCAGACGTTGGCGCCAAACTCTAGGAGAAGGTTCAAACCATCGAAGAAACGATATTTGGCACAATAATGAAGCGGAGTTTGTCCCATAGGTCCTTTATGATTAAGCCATAGTCTTCCGGGGAACTCCTGGAGTAAATAATGTAGAGTTTGCGTATGGTGATGAATGAGAGGAAGATGAAGAATGGTGGTATTATCGAACGCAAGTAAGTCAATGGCGGCAGTACTCAAGTTGATGACATTTGACCTATTGGCGAACGATACCAAGTGGAAACACACAAGGTAGTTTCCGTTATATGCAGCATAATGAAGATTGCTCCAACCATCGTGGGCAGGGTCGGGATTGAGCCAGAGATCGGGGAACCGATGGAGAATCCGTTTGGTGATGGTCAAATTACCGTTGATAACGGCGTCCCGAAGACGTGACGATACTTCCATTGGATCTATTATTACACACCGGTTTCAGATAAGATCAATGAGATCAGAGTAGGTGCGATTTCAACGAGTAAAGCAGAACTCGAGATAATTCTAAGGCCTGAGGCTAGGTGGTAGTGTATGAAAAGCCGTTATAGACGAATAATCAGTGTTTCAACGGTGGTCTAAAACGATTTCCTGGTCAGAGTTTCGAGTTCAAATGAAGGCAGCGAAGGGATAACTGAAGAAATCACCAGAAAGTCAATTACTTCAAAATTTTGCTAAATTAGCTTAATATGGTAAGAAATACAGCAGATAGCCACCAAACCTACCTTGTTCAAAGGATTTATAGTCAAAGATTATCGTAGGTTTCACCAGTACCTCAATAGTAGTCAGTAAATTTCACTTGATGTTCGCGAATTGTACGATTCTTATCTCAACTACTAAGAGCCAAATTCTACACCATGAGGCTTCTAGCCATTTCTGATCTCCACGGCAACGTGGACCTGCTTACGTCCATGGCATCCCGTCATAAAACAGATTACATAATTCACACGGGAAATTTTGGATTTTGGACTAATGATACTTTTGAATCTCACAATGACGTCAATTACCTCAAACAGATTGTAGCGTTTCTGCCAGTTCTTGATCCTAAATTAGTAAGTGAATTGAATGACTTATCCACCATCAACTCCGGCCTGGCGCCGGCACCCCCGGCGGGTTCTTCCTCGGCACAAGGCCCAGGAAATGAATTTTTCATGTTCAAGGATAAACTACAGCCCCATCCTGTTTCACACCTTCAACAGTACATTGATGGGTCTAAAGTCCTCCCATGCCCTGTGTATACCACAATTGGGCCACTAGACGATCCAGAAATTGTTGAACGATTTCTATTGGGCGAATTATCGGTGCCAAATTTATATATAGTTGACCATTTACACCAGCATGATTTACAGTCTACCGACCATCGTCAACCAAATATCAGACTCTATGGATTGGGAGGGAACCTAAAAATTCACAGTCTTTTCGATAGTGGCAATCTCCTGCTGCAGTACCTTTCTGGAAAATTGGGCGATCTATGGATCACTCTAGTCCAGGTAGCTCAACTATACCAGCAAATCAAGATGCTTCAACAGAATGATGCTCAATCTGGGAAAAGTACTATCAATGTCTTCATGTCCTATGCACCGGTTGTTAAGACTCCATTCTTGGAGCATTTGGCAATAATTACAAACGCTGACTTTACGATAAGTCAAGGACTTCATTTTAGGTATCCCGTAATGGGAAATGGTATGAGTTTTGTTGATACAATGGGAGGTTCTGCAGGATACATAGAGAATTACCGGTCGAAATTTTCTCGACTTCGAATGATCTTGGGAGAAGTATGGCTCATTGTAAAAGATCATATAAACGAATTACTCTCTGAGACAGAAGATCCTACACTACAAAAGCATTTGGAAGTAGGGTTAAGCCTTTTCGATAAGATCCCAGTGTCGATATCGGATCTGATCGATAAGATTGTACCATTGACATTATTTGAACAAATACCAGAAGAAGACACCGATGTGAATAAACAAATTTTGAAGAAGATTAATGACTATTTTTTCTCTGCATACTATAACTTATGGCATTTTAATCTATGTGACCACCTAATAACCGACTATCAAGATGAAGACGATGAAGATACTGAAGAAATAGATGATTATAATATTATGGTATTTAAATTGACCAAATCAGGAAATTTTAAACTAGATTATTGTTCCAGTCAAGGATTCAATTTTAACTTCAAACAATCACAAGAACAAAAGTTGGACTTAACTTTGCATCACGAAGAAGATGAAGAAGAAGGTGAAGAAGAATTTGAAGATGGTGATGGACTTTATAAAACAAAACACCTAATAAATAGTTCCAGAGGAAGAGGAAGAGGAAGAGGACGCGGCGGAAGAAGAACAAGCCGAAGTCGTAACTTCAGAGCAAGAGGAAGACAATGGTAATGACTATCACGAGAATTAGATTTAGACTACATTAAAGGTAGGTTATACTTGAAGGTTTATTAATGTACACTTGTAATAAATATATAAGCATGTACACTTTCATCTTAGACCACACAATCATACAGTTTTATTCACTGAAAGAAAAAACTGATGATACTTAGATTCTGAATCAATGGGTTAGTCTAAACATGCTAATGCAATTTAATGATGTTCAAAAGGAAGCTTTTGACCGAAAATAACAGGTCCATCTTCTTTGACTCTGTAAAAAATGTAAAACCACATGGTAGCACCCAAAAGTTTAGATGCCCATTTTATTCTCAAATCAACGTGTGGATGTCCCACAGCTCCGTGACGAACGTATTTGGCGATATGATGACCTGCCATGTTTAATGAAGATGTAATGGTTAAAAAGCGAACATTTGGTTGGCTGGAAAAACTGAGGATATTGGGCTGTGCGCACGACCCCAAGCTCGATTGAATTTGGCTGCAATAAATACGCCAGGGATAAGATGATAGATTTTAATCATAAATTTAGGCCGCCCATAAGCGGACGGGTAATTCGGCTAATTAATAATTGAATGAAATCCAAAATTCATCAGGTAGTGGTAATTATTTCAAATCAAAAAATAGCTACAGATTCGTTGAAAAATACGTAACTAACATAAAAAATAACCTCAAAACCAACTAGAAAATAACTATAAACCTGTAAAAATCATTTTAGCTTACGGACCCATACTACCTAAACGAACTATTAGATTTGAACTTTCCACTAATTTGGCTTCGAGTTGGTTACCGAATAAAAGTTGTAAATTCCGAAACGACGTACAGTGGCATGAAGGGCTTGGATATTTTTGACGGCAATGCAAGATATTTTTTGGAATATGCATATTGCGCGTTTGCTCGTAACTACTGGAGGTAAAACGACCCAAGTTGCATGCCAACGTCGAATACTTTTCATTCAGTTTGTTAAGAATTAATTGTCAAACCCGAGATTTTGACAATAATAATGTGAGCCCATTTTCGTTAGTTGCGCGGGTAGTTTTTGCGCCTGTGATAACCTAATTCGGTAATAAGTTGCATTTAATTATTTTATTTTTACAGGTCACTAACATCTATTGTTCTCAAGCATATTTTTATTGTGAATTCGGTTCGATGTAATAACGGAGTACCGTGATTGCATTGATTTCCCGTAAGGGAAATTTATACGGAGAAGTATTAAACACAATGTATTATAAAGAATATATATAATGAATCTCTATTAATAGTTCAATAAGTATCTGAATAGATAAGACTTGGCAAATAATTGGCCACGGCATTTACCGACCCATCCCGAGTTCGTCTTGTAGTCCTGCGGTACGTGTAATTCAATATACTAATTTTGAAACTTGGTTGGCCGTACTTAACATATACCGCTTACCGTAAACCTGGTAGCAAACGTCAACATATTCACCGATAACGTGGTTTATTAACAATAGCTTTACTGGTTAGGTATAAATTATGGAAAATCTCAACCTCGATAGTGCTGCACGCCGCCTAATATTGAAACTAATTATTACTGCTACTAGAGACACAAAGAACAATGATCAGCATGATCCGCGGATTACTTAGATTATAATTAACATAAACTGACAGTTTATTTAAGATTAATAAAACTATCGGATTTTGTACTCATGTAGTTCATGTTAATTATTTTTCGCTAGTTCCATGTTTAAGTTCAAACAAGTCAACAAATTCCTGTTGACGTAATGTTTCGTACCGAGATTGTAGTAGAGATTTGTGTCCAATTTTACGTCATAACGTTTCACAATAATGACAATAGCATGAACGAAAATTTGTTGCTATTATGTACTTCACATTCGATCAACAACTTCTTATACTTTTCATGTAGAGAATTCGGGTGTTTAAAGCTAATTTGTTTAGGGCCGTTTTATGCTGTAGATGCAGATAATTGACACATGCTCCTAGCTACTTCGGTCTCAAAACAGTCACAATAGCATTAAATTTCATCGCTGATCTACCTGATTATGCTGGTAAAGATATAAGAACAATTATGATCGACAACTTATTGCTATTTTGTAAATGTATTTATTAGTGATTACATATTAGTACATGTTTATGTTTTTGAATGTTCACCCCTCTGTAACCTTTTCAAATCCCGTTCGTGGAGCTTTGCATGACGAGTCATATTTGACTTTACTGAAAAGTGTCGCCCACAATCTGGCCATGGACATCTAAATAATTTTTCACCTGTATGAGAGTAAACATGAGTTTGTAACGAAGAAGGTCGTTTAAATTGTTTATTACATATTTGACATCGATTTCGGGCTGCTGTTTCTGGTGTCATATCGTATGCATTTGATGTTTCTCTTTTTTTCTTTTTACCTTTATGGAATGTCAGACCTGAAGGGAAACTTTCCAGCCTTGTAGAGTAACTTATTGGTAATTGAGTGGTCATGGAGGGTAAACTTCCAGTTCTTGTATAAGATTGTTGATTATATGTAAAGTCTGGCACATAACTTGTAGAAAGATTTTTGGTAATATTAGCTTGATCATGTTGTTGAAGGAGTTCTAGATTAGTTGGTACTGACGGGAAAGCCAACCCAGAACTATCTGAATTAGTTTCAACTTGTTCTGGAATTGTTGGTTCAGAATTTATAAGTGATAATCCTTGATTATTATATACGGGAGTATTAAAAACGATTGGATGTTGATCATATGATTGATGTGGAAATGAAGGTTGTGTAATTTGATTTAAATTCGGTTGATTTAAATTGGATTGAATTAAATTAGGTTGATTTTGCATATTAATCCTTGCCAAATCTTGTAAAGAGTTCGATATAGGGATTTTACCCGAAGTTGAATAGTCTGGTAATGTAGACTGAGAAGGATGAATTTTGTATTCAGCAGGAGAAAGTTGTTGAATACTATGAGGCTGATATTGAGGACGGAAACCAACATTAACTTTACTGTAATCTCCGTAATAATTTCCATATGATTCAGATTTCAGATGAGGTGATACTCTTGGTAAAGAATCTTGCATTATATTATTCGGTAGTTGATAATTTTGTTGAATTTCAGATATCTGAGGGGCATCATATTGTGGTTGTTGAAAGTTATTAGAAATAGAAGCCATATTAATAGGATGAGATATAGGATTTATAGGTATTTGAGAGTAGATGTCAGACGAATGGGTTATATTAGGGTACAGATCAGAAACACCAGTGATATTTTTATTATCTATAGGTAGTTTACCATCGGCACCAGTAGACATTAATGCTAATAAAATGAAATATATGAAAGGAACTTTTAATTTAAAGAAAACAACGAAAAATCACGTACTTTATTAACTTTTAAACGCTTTATTTTCTTAAGATTTGTAATGTTACAACATAACTCAAATATTATCTAAAAATTTTGTACTTTTAAAATACTATTTTTCTTTTTTTTTAAATATTAATTTTGATAATTTTTCAAGCCTTAAGTTACTACTTAAGGGACTGAAAAACAGACTGCTCCTAACCAAAAGATAAAGAATCTGCTAAAGGTTTAAATCCAACAAAGTACGATGACCAATCAAAATCTATAGGATTTGAAAAAATATAAGTTTTACCACAATTATAAGTATGGTTATATCCTTAAGGTAAAAAAATAATACTTATTAAGCTAATTGCGGCAAATTTATAATTGATATCCATATCTCAATTCAAACGAGATATGAAATTATTTTTTTAATCGGTTGGGCTATTATTTCCATTTTAATTTGTTCTTTTAGTGTAGACCGTTGATCATTCCTGAAGTCATCATCCATGAATGTCACCAAAGTAATGGTAAATATTGACATTACTTATAATTATTATTTAATAATTAAAACTCTTAATTAATCACTTTATTCCTCATAATTTAATTATACCACTGTACTCACACATATCCGGCATAAGTTTTCATGCATATCATGTGTACAGTAATTATTCAATAGATCCTTATTATAGAACAGTTAGTGCTTCTCACGAAAATATTTTTTCAATTTTTTTTTTTTTGGCTTTTGCTTCAGATAGCCACTACGCTTGCTGCCACTAAATAATTTATAACAAAGGAACCCTTTGCTTCTACACACAATAGGAACCTGATGCATGTCTGTAAATAGTGCGACGATATGGTGAGAAGAATGAGTAACTGTAAACTATAATTTCTCCACAAAATCAAACGTTGCATTATCAATCTAATACCATTTTCAATCGTGATTCTACTGTTCAAAACTTGTTTCTTTCTTGATTAGTCGTTCCATGTGGACTATTTCTACTACTTCGAGTTGTCCCCCACCGTTCAACCTCGCTGTGAACCTCGCTGTGAACCTCGCTGTGAACCTCGCTGAAGTCGGCTAAACCTGCCGCACTTATAATTAAATATCATCTTATTAATCTATTTTTACTTACTTTGTCTAATAATTTAACCCTGATGTATTTACTATGTTTGATTTTTCATTATTCAAACATTCGTACCTGAGACATACTATAATTTGATTGTGAAAATCTAAACTATTCTCTGTAATTTTCTGATATTTGATTTATGCATCATGCCATGCACATGCGTCTACGTCACTAAAAAATAGCTTTCTCACATCGTGAACGCCGTAAGATCTTGGCTACCCTTGTAATTTCCGACCCGCTACAAAAGCCGCGGTACTCCGAGTGGGTAAGACCCGTACATCACATATATCAAATGACCCCCCAATTCCGTGATCCTGTTTTGGTCCAATTCCGTGAAGATCCTGTGGTGTATGGGTGTTTTGTCGATATTTTTGCGCTGCTGCAACCAGCATCCTGTTTGGTGCGCTTTGTGGCTGGCGCACGACTGTTTATACCCAGCCATCGTGCTGGCTGCAAATGAAACTTGAACTATATCCAGCCTTGTGTATGTTACAATAATGTCTTGATTTGGGATAAACCAGCCCAAATCATGATCTGATTTCAGGGGAATGGCTATGTAAGTCATGTTTCAACCTTCAATGCAAGCCATTTGTTGTCATCCCAAATTTACTATATATAGTGATGATTTGTCCCCCTGGATAGTTTTTACATATTATCATCAATTAAACAATCTTGATAAACTCATAATCAAACCTCATCTTTATCAATCCACAATGAAATACGCTTCTTCTGTCTTGGGCTCTGCCTCATTCTTATCCGTTGTTTTAGGTGCTTACGTTCCTTCTGAACCTTGGTCAACTTTAACTCCATCAGCTTCTGCTCCTTCTGGTGCTTCAACTGATCATACTCAATCTTTTGGTATCCAAATTAAAACTATTTCTGCTGCATCTGCTTCTGCTTCATCTACTGCTGCTGCCAAAAGAAACCTTGTCAAAAAAGATGTCGTTAATCAAATCACTGATGGTCAAATTCAGCATCAAACTTCTTCAACTACTTCTGTTGCTACTGCTTCTGTTATAAATCAAATTGGTGATGGTCAAATTCAACATCAAACTGCCACTTCATCCGCTACTGCTCCTACCACTGCTTCTGTCATTAACCAAATTGGTGATGGTCAAATTCAACATCAAACTGCTACTTCATCTTCTGTCACTACTGCTTCTGTCATTAACCAAATTGGTGATGGTCAAATTCAACATCAAACTGCTACTTCATCTTCTGTCACTACTGCTTCTGTCATTAATCAAATCACCGATGGTCAAATTCAAGATCAAACTTCCGCTGCTACCGCTACTGTTGCTTCTCAAATTGATGATGGTCAAGTTCAAGCTACTTCTACTACTTCTACTGAAGACTCTGATGATGATGGACTTCCACAAGCTTGTCTTACTGGTGACTCTTTAGCTATGACCTTAAACTCTTCTATGTTAACTGATTCAAAAGGAAGAGTTGGTGCTATTGTTGCTAACAGACAATTCCAATTCGATGGTCCTCCACCACAAGCTGGTTCTATTTACGCTGCTGGTTGGTCTATCACTTCTGATGGTGTTTTAGCTTTAGGTGATCAAACTACTTTCTACGAATGTGCCTCAGGTGATTTCTACAACTTATACGATGAAAATGTCGCTGATCAATGTGCCGCTGTTGAATTAGGAATTATTGACTTAGTCAGCTGTTAATTCATTTGCATCTTGTTATAGAATTTTTCCCTGTTTGCATTTGTTGTATTTTTATGTTTATGACTTTCGGTTCGTGTTTCACTAGGTATTTAAAAATAAATAAATTATATCTTAAACTTTGTAAATTTTAAACTTTCAAGTTAAATTGATATCGGTGATATTAATTCTCGTTGCCTTCACTCTTTAGAAAGTATCTACAAGATCTCTGTTTAATATAAAATAGATTGTTCTTTTAACTATGCTATATCGTAATTCGTAATCATCTTTTTAAAAATCCTTTTTGTCTTCTTGGACTTACTCCATTAGGATTCGTCATGGTATATACCACGTTTGTATATATGGTATTATCAGAGCTGTACATCATAGATTGATCAGCTGATTCATTGTCATTATAATTTAATGTTACTGAGCTAAATTTAGCAAAAGGATCAGTTTCACTCTTTACAGGACTTTTCTCAACTGGTGATACAGTCAGTGAATTATCTTCACTTTCAAATGCTTTATTTTGAGGAGGATCTGGCTTTTTAGCCTTTGTGAGGACTGGGATCATTGGTGGTTTTTGATTTCTTAATAAAGCCCATTGTGTACTCTTGAAAAATATATGGTTTTTAATGTCTGATGCACCTGATTTTGAACCTAGTCTTTTAGCTTCATCTTTAATAAGTAATTTCTTAATTAAACTTTTGCAACTTGAAGATAGTTGATGACTATCTGCGAATTTAACATCCTTCTTTAAAATATTAACGAATGTCTTTTTCCTGTCTTTGCCTTTAAATGGTGTAGTTCCATAAAGCATTTCATAAATGAAAATACCTAAAGTCCACCAATCAACTGCACTGGTATGTCCCTTACCTCTAATAACTTCTGGGGCAATATATTCCTCTGTCCCGACAAAAGAATTGGTCCTAAATCCATCAATACATGCTTTAGTATCAAGGGTTGGTCCATTATGTGTATGTGAATTTTTACTAAAGAAAACATCAGGATTCTTTGTACTTTCACTCTGTTTAGATAAATCAAAATCACTTAACATTATATGTCCTGATTGGTGAAGTAAAATATTTTCAGGTTTTAAATCACGATAAATAAATCCCATTAAATGAAGGTATTCTAATGCAGCAGTTACTTCTGCTGCATAAAATTTTGCATCTTCTTCACTAATTGATTTAGTTTTTCTAGTTTGTAATGCTCTGAAAAACTCTCCTCCCATACAGTATTCCATACACAAAAATAAATGATCACGAGATTGGAATGAATGGTATAAAGTAACGATGAATGGGTGATTTGAAGTTGCTAAAATCTCTTGTTCTGCTAATGCACGCTTAATTTTATTCCTTTCAATCATTTCTTTCTTATTCAAGACTTTCATGGCATATAACTTGGATGATGCCTTTTCTCTAACGAGGAAAACTTTCCCTACATCACCTTTACCAAGAAGTTTGATTTTTTCAAAGCAATGTTGATTAACTTGAGCTTCCATGATTTTTGTAGCAGAATTTGAATACATTCTACCTTGTGTATAAGTTCTTTTTCTTCCTGTAGACACTGTGATTTCACCGATATGCTTATTAATATCAAATTCTTCTTCTTGGTCTACAAGTTCTTGCTTTGAGTTATTCTCATTCAATAAACGATGAACAAGTGGTGCAGATGCTACTCTTCTCAAAGTACGTTGAAATGATGTTTGTGGTGAACTTAAAGTATCCCTACTTGGACTATATTCTTTATCTTTGGAAGGAGTTATAGTATCTAGCTTATCACGATTTGGACTTAATAAATCTACCCTTGGAGTAATGGCATTGGGACTAGTCAACAGAAGTGTATCTAACTTTGATGGAGAAGATGGCTCTTTTCTTGGAGAAGGTGGTTCTTCATGAACCTTTGGAGGTTTCAAGAGTTTCCCACCTTCTTGTAAAGAAAATACTGAATCATTATGTCTTAAAGCAACTGCTAAATCTTCCTTTGTGTTAGATAGACTAACATCTTGGGCGACTTGTAATTTATTATTACCATTTAAATGAGGAGGGAGTCCCTGATGAGCAAAATATAAATTTGAGTTAACAACCGGACTTTTATTATCAGTAGTTGATTCTTTAATTTCGGGGATTTTAATCTTTAACTTATCTTTACTATCTTCATGACTTTTAAAACTTGATACGCTTGGAATTCTACTATGATTTGGAGTTGATTGAGATCTTTTTCTACCAATCATAAACCGTTTGATCATACCAGGACTTGCATCTTGTCTTGGATTTCTTTCGTTATTACCAACTTCCATATGAGATCGTTCATAATCTTTCAGCTCGTCTAGCTTAAAATTACCTTCAGGTAACTTATCAACAGAAGAAAAATGACTTTCTGAACTAAAATTTGGAGACACAGACGTTGAAGTAGATATTTTAAATAAATTTTTTAATTTAGCTATACTTGGCAGCTTTTTATCATCAGATAATTCTTCTTCAAATTCATCAGGCGTAGATTCTTTTGTGAAAAAAAATTTAGTAATTGAAATTGATCGAGATCTCGTCTTACTATTAGTATCCTCAGGACGAATTATGGGTGGGGCTTTCAACCCTTCTTCAGGCATTTCGACTAAAAACTATACAGTTAAAATAAAATGAATGAATATTTCGTGATTGAAAGGAGAAACGTTGACATTTATGAAATGCGCAACGTAGCGAGTATGCATATAGGCTTAGACCAGATCTAGAAAGGCTACAAAAAAATTCACAATACCCAAGGAGACAAAATTACAGTAATTAAGTAAAGAAGATGATGAATGTAAGAAGATGATGAATGTAAGAAGATATTGGTAAAGAGATGTTTTTTTTTGAAGATGAAAATTTGAAACATTGTCATATTTCCAGCCACTTTATTGAAAAGTTGATTGATGACATAATACTTGTTGATTGACTACAAAACATGATCATTTCGTTCATTCTATCTATAGTACACTAGCACAAATGAGGAGGTAAAAGAAAGTTTGGAATTGAATTCTTAATGTGGTAAATATGTTGACAATTTTTACACTTCATCTGACCTTCTACTATTTGAGTTTCCATTAATAAAGTATGCAAATCCTTTAACACCGCTTGGTCGTCTTCCATGATAGGATCCAATCCTTCGGGTTTGACCGGTGGGAGTTGATCATTTCCTAAATCATGTGCTACCTTAATTACTGCATCCCAATCGAGTCTTTCTAACATATGACATATAAACTCTGGATTATACTCTTGTTCTTCTTGGGCAAGAACACATTCATTATATTGAAGTGGGAATGAGTCTAATGAAGAGCTGCAACTTTTAACTGCACATTTGACAAAATTAGTAGTTATAAACTTCATACTGATGAGATGACTTGAAAAATTTATAATGAGCTTTTTCTAATGAGCTTTTGAAAAATCATACGCTGCTGGTCACGTGCGCATTGAAGTCAAGAATATTATCATAATACTTAAACTTGTCACTACCAAGTTCAAGAAGTGTATTGTATATCATCAGAATAATTTCCATGTCAATTGGGGCATATTGATCTTTTAATAAAAATTCTTTTGAAATATCTTGCTGTTCGATTACTGTTTCAATATGCTGCAAATGGTCTCTGCATGACTTATCTTTTAAATGGCTGCAAATATACCAATCTAAATGTGGTAATAACCATTCAAGTCTAACATTATCTTTTGTTATATTGGTAACCTTTAAAAGTGCCTTGAGTAGATCTTTGGAGAATACTTTCAATGAGTATTCTTCGGGTTGTAGTTTTTTACCTATGAGCAATTGATTTTTGATCTGTTTAAGCTTATCACTGATAGTACCTAAACTCAAGGGAAGCATTCCACTATCCCCATCTAGTGAGTACACAACAAGCTTGGAGATAAGAGGATCAATATACATATGTAGATCTAGCTCAATACAAGCTGTAATTGCCTTAATTATAGTATCAACAGAAATGTATATTGGCTCATCTGTGTGGAAAATAACCACTGGCTTTCCTTCTTCCAAATCTTGTTTTACAATCTTGGAAAACTCATTATGTGTTCTAGATTGCGGCACGAGTTCTTTTGCCCCTTGTTGAATTAAAAAGTTCTGATAATCTACTAGTACATCGAGTCTGAAAAATCTTAAAAGCTCAATCATAGCATCTCGGTCCTTGTGGACAACTTGATATTCTATTAAAGCATCGAGACACTGAGGGGCATTTTCTATTATATGCTGGAAATGAAAGTGATAACTATTTCCTAACATGGCTGTCCCTATAGACAGGTATGACGGAAGACAGCGATATAGGATCGTTTGATACTGTGGAAGGTTGTGTTTTTCAAAAGATTGTAGTAAAAATCCAAATATGGCATACGTAGGAATATATTCGTTGGTCATAAGTAATATTTTGGAAATCTCCATTAATAAATTTTGGTTTTTAGTAGATGAATTGCTATTTTGGAAAACTTTAAAACTGTGTTTAAACTTTTCAATGTACTCGAAATCATCTGTTTCTAGCGTAGTAAATTTTATTGGAATACTCGCCTTCATAAGTCCAGACTTATCAGAGTCAAGGTAATTGAGATTTCTTGCAGATTTATAGTGTAAGAAGATTGGTCTTAAAAAAGTCAAAGAATTAAGACATTTGGATATGCTCTCTCTCACTTGTTCATTCAAGTCTTTATTCTCGAGAAGCTGGTCAAAGGTTTCAGGTGTGCCTCCAAACCTCTCGAGTATCATAAAAGCCAAATTTGAAAGGATTTCGTCCTCGGGTAGATGCGATATGTTCTTTAGTATATGCTTTGAGTCTTCCGGGTTCATCTGAAGTAGTTCTCTTGTTAGATCTACATCTTTGAACATATGAGGAACTATAAGTTCATATATACAAGTGGAAAGGAATGTGAATGATACTAATGCAATGGTGTTGGTGAGTTCAGTGGTTGGACTATAATGTCTTTCATGAAATTCTATCTCTTTATTTCCAAGGACAACTTCATTGTATGGTCTGAATAGTTCATCTATTAACGCTGTATCCCTGAACGTAAGAGCTATACGCTTTCTGTGCTGGTTGAAGTTACTAGCGAACACTTTTCTATTATGGAGGAGCAGAAGCTCTTTATCGAAAAGTTTTTTAATGGCCAGAGACTCATTGTACGATTTTTGAAGTCGTAATGCTAAAGAGAAATTCCGTTGGTGAAAAATCCCAATTTTCAGTGAAATTTCTCCTAGAAAACGGGAATTACCAAGTCCAATAACTCCTCTCTGTATCATATGAGCCAGGGGTGAAGTTTTGCAGTATCTTTGCAGAATTCGTAGCGCCGTTTGATTATGGAAATATTGGTGTTACAGCTACATAAATCGAACGAGATGCTGCAACATGGACGTGCACGACTCCAGCCAATTCATTCATTTGTTCCCCAGATGGATTTTCCAGTCAATTAATACCAAAAGCTAGGTGCTAGGACGAGAAGGCTGGTGCTATGATTAACGATGGGTGTGAAGGTGTTAATTTGTAATAGTTTAAGAAATTGCCAATTTTGTATGTTTTTTGCAATATCTACAATTAGCAATCAAATTTAGATCCATCGATCGTTTCCCATATTTACGTAGCTATCAGTTATACCACTAAAAATGATAAATAGGTTGTAATATCAGAATCAAGCACCAAAACACCCAGTGACACACTACGATTCTCCACAAAGCAGTTTGAGTCTTAATGATCAATTATTTGATTAATTCTAGCCGGTTTGCATTCTCCAGCTTTTTGTTCACTATGGCTGCAAATACGTGTCTTCCCCGACTTTCGCATCATAACTTGACTTCAAGTCATTTGCAAAAACACCACGTAACCATGAAATTTTGGAAAGTAGTGTCCCTGTTGTTCACAGCAGCTGTAGCCATTGCAGCTGTAGCAGAAAGTGAACCAAACCCTGAAGAAGTTGATCCTTCCTTAATTACAATTAATATTTACGTTGACTACGCATTCAAAGAATACCCTGAAGTTTCTAACCTTGACGTGGCTGAATTAACTAATGGTGATACTATTGCTGTTGAATATACATGTGTTAACAACGAAAATGGAAATATCACTTTAATTGGTATTGGTGGATCTTTCAAAGATCCTGTTACTGGTTTAGTTCAAACTAACCTTACTGCAGGTAATATTGGACCAGTTTTACTTAAACCGGGAGAAATTCGTCGATTTATTCAAAATATCGAGTTAGATGTTTTCCCAGGAAATTACTTATTACAACCACAACTTTATGCTGTTTATGAAGAGCAAATTAGGTTAATTCCTGCAAGAGGTCAATTAGTTACTATATCTGATCTTCCAATTTCTTTCTTAGATCCTCAATTATTGTTCTTAGAAGTAATCTTAGTAGCTTTCTTAGGAATTGGTGCTTACGTTTTTATAAAACCTCTGGTTAAGAAATATAACCAGGGTACTGCTCCAATTAAGAAAGTTGATGGTAAATCTTACGATACTTCTTGGGTTCCAGAACATCACCTTCAAAATACTGAAAAGAAGAGAACTAGATCCAGAAAAGCATATTAGGATAGCTAAATATATCTAGTGGGTGACCATCAATGAGAAACCATGAATGAATGCAAAATTTGATCTGTTCAAATTTAAAAGGTGCAAATAGTAAAAATGTGTATGTACGAATTATGTAAAGCTTTAGTTTTGACCCTGGTGAAAACCTCGATATAAATAATTTGGCTCTAAATAGCAATACATTAAACGACTTAAATGACGTAATTACATAGTTTGTAGTGGAATTATACACGAGTCTTCGTTTATTATTTATAGCATTACAATGTCTGGTGTACGGACTTCTCTTATCACAGAGCTCACGTGCTGAGTAAAGAGGCTATATGGTTACACAAATATCTGCTACTCAACATATTTCATCAACTGCTAGCCAATTGTAGCCAGTTAAGTTACCCTACGCTTCATTTGATCCTATGAAGCTTTATCTCAATGAGAGCCCGAGAACGTTTGTGGTCGCAAGTAAAAATTATGGTCTAATTATAAGGCATCCAAATCCAACCTATAAATCATCAAATTATCATCATATTCACCATCATCATTCCTCGAAGAAAACTAGCGATAATGACAATGCTCATGTAATTGTGGAATTTGTTCGTTTAGATCTTTTGAATTTATCAACTTATAAAGATATAACCCCTTCGAGGTTCCGTCTGAATTCTCAATTACTTGCATTTATTGGATTTTTAAACGTTAAATCAAATATTTATTTGGGTTTCGTTACAGGTAGTACAACAGTAGCATCTCCAACTTCTAATGAAAAAGTAGAACAAATAACAAATGTGGCATTTTATTGTTTAAATAATGATGAATTCGATCATTTAATTCATACTGCTAAAAATATCGACGATTTACAACAATCTTCAACTGATCCAGAAAGAATTACTTCAGACCAACCAGCAGCATCTGTACGTAAAATGTTAAGTCTGGGTTGCTTTTATTATTCTAAACAATTCGATATGACTTCAAATGTTCAAGAAAGAGGCTTTGTACCTGGGTTTAAACTTTTAGCTGATTCTCCATATTATACCAGATTTATGTGGAATTCATTCATGATGTCACAACTAATAGAGTTTAGAAATCGTCTATCTCCGTTTGAACAATCTCAGCTAGATACATCTGGGTTTTTAACAATAATAGTCAGAGGCTATGCAAAAACTGTAAATACAACTATTGGTGATTTCGAAGATGTGATTCTTACTCTCATCTCTAAACAATCTTGCATTAAAAATGGCCCTCTATTCGGAGATTGGGGGTCGGACGATGATGGTGCTGTATCAAATTATGTTGAAACAGAAGTAGTCATCTATTCCGAAAATTTCTGTTTTGCTTACGTTTTGGTAAGAGGTAATGTTCCTCTTCCATGGGAACTTGAAACTAATTTTGGTAAAACAAATTTGATGTCAGGAAAGAAAAATAAAAAAATTGCATTCCCAAGATCGTTCGAAGCATCTCAGCATGTATTCTACCGTCATTTCGATAGACTAATTAATCAGTTTGGTGACGTTCAAATTGTAAATACTCTCACTGATAATGTTCAAAAATATAAAGGTCAATTAAATGAAAAATATAAAGAACATATAAAATATTTTAACGAAACCCAGTCGCCAAATGCCACAGGAGCTTCAAATTATACTTTAAATGCTATTAATATCCCGATCTCTACAGCAACAA
Organism: Metschnikowia sp. yHQL527; assembly: GCA_030578455.1. NCBI lineage: Eukaryota > Fungi > Ascomycota > Pichiomycetes > Serinales > Metschnikowiaceae > Metschnikowia > Metschnikowia sp. yHQL527. The sequence goes on along the minus strand of JAJMRR010000003.1, from coordinate 588,519 downwards.
TGAAAAAAGTTGGCTACAGTGGTTACAACCCTTATGATATTGTTCCTCTTTTGGTAGACCCCATAATCAATTTTGGCGCTACGTTTTATGATACTCAAAAGCAAAACTTTCGTGGGAAGCAATTGGGAGTTTTCAGAGTGAACTCATTCGATAGCTTGAACAAATCTAATTTCATTTCTAAAATAATTTGTCAAGAAGTAATTGAATTGGCATTTCGTGATATTGGTGTGCAAGTTACTAGCGATTTATTTATAAAGCATTCAAAATTATGGCAAGAAAATGAAGAGTATCTAAGTAAGTTTACATTAAACTACTTGACTTACTCTAAAAAATTACATGAATCCAGTGCCACTTCAACTAAAAACTCAGTAAAATCACATTTCACTAAAAAGTACTTGAGTTCTGTGGTTGAGCCTAAGCCCAATGAAATGGCAATGTTGAAATTACTTGGAAGACTTCAAGATCAAAGTGATATTATGATACATAACCCTATCCATGATAGCGTGGCTAAAGAAATTGAAAAGAGAAGTAACGAGTACAGTTCTTTCAAAAATATTCTGGTATTTGCAAGTACTTTCAACGTTAATGGTGCTACTTATGAAGAAGAAGTTCAAGAATGGCTTTTTCCATCAAAGCACAATATAACTGAAAGTTACGATCTTGTTCTTATTGGATTTCAAGAAATTGTAGAGCTTAATGCAAGTCAAATGGTGAATACCGAATCACAAAATAAGCTATTTTGGGAGTCAAAGCTAAAGTTAAGTTTAGATAAGTACAATCCAGAAAAAGTGAAATATGTTTCGTTATGGACTGGTCAAATCGGGGGAATTGCATTACTCTTATTCATTAAAGAACTGGAAATAGGAAATATATCTAATGTTGAAAGTTCTTTTAAGAAGACAGGACTTGGAGGAATGAGTGCTAATAAAGGAGGAGTTGCAGTAAGTTTCAAATACTCAAACACTAGAATGTGTTTTGTACTGGCTCATTTAGCAGCCGGACTCGGTAATATTGAAGAACGTCATCATAATTATAAAACATTAGTCAAAGGACTAAAATTTAGTAAAAATAGAAGGATTAAAGATCACGACGCTGTAATTTGGCTTGGTGATTTTAATTTTAGAATTGGATTACCTAATGAACAAGTTAAACCACTAATTGAACAAGAGAAATTTAATAAATTATTTGAATTTGATCAATTGAATAAACAAATGGCCAATGGAGAAACTTTCCCATTTTTCGATGAGATGGAAATTAAATTTCCACCAACTTATAAATTCGATCATGGTACTAGTGAATATGATAGTTCAGAAAAGCAAAGAATCCCAGCATGGACAGATCGAATTCTTAGTTTATCACAGAAAAAGATAATCAAGCAGAAACTTTACGATTGTGTTGAAGACATCAAATTTTCAGATCATAGACCGGTAGTTGCAGTATTTCAAATTTCAGTTAATATTGTTGATGAAAAAATTAAGAAAGATATTAGTTTTGAAATTTACGAAAGCTACAGAAAGAAATTAGGAGGTGATATAAATGATTTATTCATTGCTAATAATAATTTATCGTTTTTAGTTGGTGATAATGAAAGTAGACTTCCAGCACCAAGTTCAGAAATTGCGAAATGGTGGTTACAAGGAGGAGTTCCAGCTAAAATTCTGATTCTGCAATTAAATTCGGTACAAGATGATGAAGGCAATCGTATAATAATTAATCCCAAGAGACCTAATAATCCATTTGAACCAACGGAAGAACCAGAGTTTATTACTTGGAATCAACTTATGAATTTATTAGAGTAATTATTTATAGTAATGTATGAAGTCAAATATCAAATGTAGATATGACGTAGTATTGCTATTTTGACAGATTTGACAGGTCAATATTTTCACTAATTACCGGATTAATTAGTCTCTTTTGATTGCTCTGCATCTTCAGTGGTGTGGATATTCTTTGCTTCTTCAAGGATCGAATCCATTTTTGCATCAAGTTGGTCTAGCATTTTTTCTAAAGCAGCTGCCTGCTTCTCCGCTTCGGCAATCTGCTTGTAAGTTTCACCTACACTAACATCAGCCTCTTGTGTCATTGTTACGTAATTTAGCAATTTATAGGCGGTTTACTTTTCCATTATATTCTAATTCCCACAGTTCGTGTTACTACCGTATTAGTTCGCCATACTATTATTAATAAGCGGGTAGTATAAAAATGTGTCAAATATCCACATTTTATAGCTAAATCATTAAAAACATGTCTAAAGCTGCTATATTTACCGGATCAAAAGACCCTAAAGAATTGACTAAAGTAAGTCAAATTGCTATTTCAGAAATTGGAGAAAATCAAATTTTAATTAAAAACGTGGCAGTAGCTGCAAATCCAACCGATTGGAAACATTTATTATACTTTGATGCCAAAAAAGGCGTTGTTGTCGGATCTGATTCTGCAGGTATTGTTGAAAAAGTTGGTTCTCAAGTCACTAGATTCAAAGTTGGTGATTATGCTGCTGGTTTCTTGAGAGGTAATAGCTATGATTATAATGGTTCATTTAGTGAATATTCAGCTGTTCCTGATTTAGGTGCTATTAAACTTGATAAAAGTAAATTCAATACTACTCCACTTAAAGTGGGTACTCATTTATCTCAACACGCTACTAATTTTGAAGCCGGTGCTTCTATTGCTTTAGGACTTACTACTGTAAGTTTATCTTTCAGTCACAATTTTAAGCTTAAGCCAAATTCAAGAGATGAAACTATTTTAATTTGGGGTGGTGCTACTGCTACCGGACTTCTTGCAATTCAAGTGGCCAAATTGGTTTATGGATTGAAGGTTGTGGCTACTGCTTCTTCAAAGCATCATTCATTTTTGACTTCAATTGGTGCTGACGCTGTTTATGATTACAATGATGCAGATGTTGTCTCAAAACTTCAAACTCATAAATACAATTATGCGCTAGATACCGTGTCATCAAAGGAAACTTGGCAATCTGTTTATGATGCAACCTCAGGCAGCGAGGGAGTTCAATTAGACAATCTTTTATGGTTAAAAGAGACCGACTTGAAAACTGATTCTTCAAGAAAAGTCACTATCCATAATACTTTAGCTTATTTCGCTCTTGGACAAGACTTCAATTTTAATGGAGATGTCTTGAAACCAAGCCCTGAACTTATCGCTGACCATAAAAAATTTTGGTTCGACTTATTACCACCTCAATTGAGTAAATTCAAGACTGCTCAATTGAAAGTGTTATCTCCAGGATTAGAATCTGCCAATGAAGCTTTGCAATTACTTTATGATGGAAAAGTCAGTGGTGAAAAAGTGGTGTTCAGGGTTTAAGACCAGTTCTAAGTCATGGAGATGCTTTTAGTAATTTTTTATTAAAATATGTAATGAACTATCTAATGTTAAATCAATGTTTCGTTTAAGTAGAATCTTTGTAAAGACTATTGAGAATTGAAATCATCGATAAGAGTGAAGCTTGGGTTACATCTTCATTTATACCGACACCCCAACGGGTGGTTTTATCGTCAATATGACATTCTGTATAAGTAGCAGCTCTAGAATTTGACTTAGTACCTAAAGTATGTTCATGATAATGTTGAACTTCGAGTTTTGTACCCAAATGTTTATGAATGGCGTCACAGAAAGCTGAGATAGCACCATTACCTTGACCTGTTAATTTTCTAATGTCATTCCCAACTTCAAGATCGAAATGAATAGATTTTTGACCACCTTGAGTGAACATGGAGTAATCATGTAATTTGTAATATTGGCTGGAAAAATCATCATCCTTTTCATAGTTAACAAAGTATGATTTCTTGAATAAGTCACATAATTCGGCATTAGTCAATTCTCTTCCTTCAACTTCAGCACGTTCTTGTACAAGTTTTGAGAATGCAACTTGTAAGCCACGAGGTAAATCTAATTCTAAGTTCTTGAGAATAACCCAAGCAGAACCACCTTTACCAGATTGTGAGTTAACTCTAATGATTGCTTCATAGGTTCTACCAATATCTGCTGGATCTAATGGCAAATAAGGTAACTTCCAATGTTGATTTCCTTTCTTTGCTTGCTTATCCCAAACATTGAAACCTTTTTTGATAGCATCTTGATGTGATCCTGAAAATGCACAAACCACCAAAGAACCTCCATAAGGAGCACGAGCATGAATAGGAATTTTATTACATTTTTCAACAGTATCAATAACGGAATTAATATCAGAGAAATCAAGTTTAGGAGATACCCCTTGTGTATACAAATTGAGAGCTAATGTTACTAAATCGACATTACCAGTTCTTTCACCATTTCCGAAAAGACAACCTTCAATTCTATCAGCACCTGCCATTTGTCCTAATTCAGCAGCAGCCACTGCACAACCACGATCATTATGAGGATGTAAAGAAATGCAAATTTTTTCACGTTCAGTTATTTTAGTTGAAAAATATTCAATTTGATCAGCATAAACATTTGGAGTTGACATTTCAACAGTAGCAGGTAAATTGAAAATTATAGGTTTTTCCACAGTTGGTACCCAAGCTGATTTTACAGCTTCACAAATTTCAACAGCATAATCAAGTCGAGTGTCTGAGAAAGTTTCTGGACTAAATTCGAAATCCCAATCAGTACCTGACATTTCTGGATCATCTTTAGTTAATTTTCTTACTAAAGTTGCACATTTTACTGCAAGTTCCAAAGATTGTTGTTCGGTCATTCCAAATACAACATTACGAAAGCATTCAGAAGTAGCCAAATAAATATGAATAGTAGCTTTTTTAGCACCTTTCACAGCTTCAACAGTTCTTTTGATTAAATCTTCTCTACATGGACTTAAAACTTGAATTGAAACATCAGAAGGAGCATTTTCCACAGCGTATCTGGTAAAATCAAAGTCAATTTGTGATGCTGATGGGAAAGAAACTTCAATTTCCTTAAATCCAAGATCCACAAGTTTATGGAAGTACTGTTTCTTTTCAGCGATAGACATTGGGTCAGGTAATGACTGATTTCCATCTCTTAAGTCCGTAGATAACCATCGAGGACATTTTTCAAGAGTCTTAGATGGCCACAGACGATTAGGTAAATGTACAGGGGGAAATTGCTTATACTTTATAGAAGGATCTTGAAGCATCTTGATGGTTTACAATATTTTTGGACCTTCGACAATTTTTATAGTAAGTGGTATGATCTTAGTATGACTAATTTTTCACCCCCACAATTGCGATAATAACCGAAGCGATGCGACACGTGATGCGGACTCGGGGTTTAATGCTATGTACGTGGTAGCGCCATCGACGATTATCGGTTAGAGATGGTAGCGGACAAGCGGCAGAGACAAGAAATCTCCGGTACCGGTCTGAACCAGAGTTTTTTTTGGATAGCCAGGTCAAAAATAATCAAGGTCAGTTAAGAGGAAATCTCCTGTTACGGCCAGAAACTGAAGAGGGAGTTGAAAGTATGTGATTATTCAGTTTTTCGTGAAATTTCTTTAGGGCACTAATTTAGCAGATAAAGTCGTAGAACTTCAAAAATCATGATTATTACGTTAATTCGTAAGTGAACTAAAAAGCAGTAATTTGAAATGTAGAATTGAATGATTAAACGCCTAATTATATAAATTAAGATTGGTGTGTAGTAATAGGTTTCTTATCAGAATCGAGATCAGAATCATCAACCAAGTCATCAGCCAATACGACTTCTTCTTCTTGATTAACTTCTTCTTGAGTACCAAAAGTACCTTTCCAACCATTATCAAGTAAATAATTCTTGAATCTGATGTCTTCTTCTAATAAATCATCCTCTTTCAATTGTGGAATAAATAAGTAGGAAACAATAATACCTACGAGACCACAGATTGCAGCAATAATGAAGGTCCATTTTTGACCAAGATTCAACTCAATTGGAGTGAAACATTTAGTTCCTACAACTGCACCAACTTTACCAATAGCAGCAGAAATACCATAGCAAGTACCTCTAATTGGAGTAGCAAAAGATTCAGATGAAACCAAACCCATCATATCACCAGGACCAAGGTTACCAGAAGACAACATTAAACCGTAAAACACAATGAATAAACCTGTAATTTTTTTGATTTTATCAAAAGCACAACCAATAATAAGACCAAAAACAATATAACCAGAAAATCCAAGCATCAAAGTATTTCTACGACCAATACGATCACATAAGAATGCACCAATAATAACACCAGGAATTGCAATTATTCCAAGTAATAAATTCCATTCAGCAACTCTTTCCAAGTTAGCTTGGTCGTCAGTACTTAACACAGATGCAATAATGGTAGCAGAAAAAACACCATTGGGGAAAGTAACAAAATCATACAAAAACCAAGCGAAACAAGTTCCAAATAATCTTGGATAGTAAAACTTCAAAGCTAACCAGTAAGGAACATTTCTTCTGATTGCAGATTTTTTGAAAAGAACCGAAGTTGCCATTTTCAATCTAAAGTAGAAAACAGAAAGAGGCCAGAAACAACCAATAGCAAACATAGTTCTCCAAAGAGCATCAGAAACATGGGTAATTTGGTAAACGATTAAAAAAATAATTAATGCAAATGGACCTCCAAAACTTAATGGTAAATTAGTGACCAAGCAGAAAGCCCGACCTCTACGCTTAACAGATTCATTTGCAGCTTCATTTGCACTTACTGAGGAAGATGGATATTCGGCACCAATACCAAAACCGGTAACACCTCTTGAAACAATTAACATCCAAAACATACCGTTTACAGTAACACCATGGGTTGCAGCACACATAATAGTACCCAAAATTAAAAATACAGTTGCAATAATAATTGAAGTTTTTCTGTCAAGTAAATCAGAAGCGAAACCAATAGCAACTTGACCAAAAATTGTACCCACTATAGAAGCATTGGAAACAGCAGTTTTCATATCAGCAGTATATTCTTTGGGATAAAGCTGAGTATACACAGTATTTAACATGGTCATGACATTATTTTGGTAACCATCAGAAATTAATGCAAATCCAGCACAAGCAATAGTAAGTATATCAGTTAATCTTGCCTTTTTATTATGACGACTTAATCTAAGTTCTGCATCATATACAAAGTGTTTATGATTGGCATTATGGGTATCAGAATCAGAATCATTGGCGTTGGAAATATCAGCTACAACAACTGGTTGTTTCTTATCATCAGTTTGAATCTTAGACATTGAATTAGCAGCTGTCAATACTTGATAATCAATAGTATATACGGCAGTTAAAGTTACTAACTAAAAAGTTATTAATTATACGAATTAGCAAAATCTTTATCAAGATGAAGATGTTGGTTATTTTTTTGACAGTACCAAGGAATTTTCCAGTTTTTATATCGCATACATAATTCCCCTCGTAGGTATATTTACGATGACAGGAGGACGAGCCGTATCGGGAACAGCGCGATTTCCCCACGTGTAGAACCACATGGACCGACGACTTTCCTATTTGGGCAATTTGTCCCTGGTCCGCTGCCAGTAATTAATTATATGCTAATTTCCCAATGCAAACTTAAATTTGGCCGGCATAATTTAATCCTAATTTGCAGCCACTTCCAATTTTTTTTCGGAATAATTGTTTGCATTGCCGTACAACGTGGTAGTATTGGACTTTTTCGGATTCTATTGATATTAATCGGCTACTATTGTGTTATTCATAGTGAGATTGTACAAAGAAGTAGTTGTGCATCAACGTATTAATCCGACTCGTATTGCTTATTCCAGCTATAAAGTATAATATAGGTGGATCAAGGAACAGTCAATAATCACTCAACTTGGCATTATTTGGTTCCTAAAATTGTATTGATTACTATGAGTAAAAAGAACTAAGAAATGTCTGAATTTGGCCTAATTAACTCAATATACATGATATTATCAAAATCTTGTTCGAAACTTTTTAATTTCAATGTAGCTTAATTTGTTTATTCCTAAATGCCATTATAAATCGTTATCTACTGTAGCTAAATCTACTCATCATCTTCGCCCTTCGTGAGGTGAGTATATACTTGAGGAATATCTACCTCTGGCTTCAGTGACCAACCGTTCAATTTCACTTGTGCCGTGTCACTGATGGCTGGAACGCTGTGCCAAAAGTCACTACCTATAACAATGGCTGATGGCCAAAGAACAATCATGGTTAAACTGACTAAAGTACCCTGGACGAATCTGGGAAGCGCTTTCTTGAGAATAGGCCACACGGTGCCCAGTGGAAAAAGAGGAGTTCCGACAACTCCGTTCTTGATGCTGGCAGCAGCATGTGTTGCTGGCTTTTCATGTGATGTAAGTAGCGTCTTTTCGAAAACGGGTTTTTTGAAACCCGGATTGGCAACTCCTCTGCGGAATATCATCTGACTTCTAAAGTTTCTGGAAAGCATTTTGTGTGGTTGTGATTCAATAAATATACCTGATTTTATGTGAAAATACACGATATAAGCTCTTTTATTTACAGTGTCTTATTATCGCTTTATATACTTCTCCTCTTTTTGCACCCATTTAGTTGCTCCGCAACTTACCGTCACCACGATTATTTTCCAGAGTTGCTATTGGTAAGCGGCCAGATTAGACAACAGTCTTAAGTCACGAGACTCGAGTGTGATTGTCACCTTCATAACCGTCAGCAAGTATTATCGTGGTTGCTTGCTGACTTAATCATATCCGTACACCTAATCGAAATTAATGAAATCCGTGCACCACCGATCGATTAACAGCGACGCGATGGAGAATCTACACCTCTATGGCTGAAGACTCAATTCCGGTAGTCACCATAGCTCGAATCTTCGAGAAGGCCTCTTTCAAGCGGAATGATACAAAGGTTACCGCCAATACTCTTAGATTGGCATCGGAGTACATCAAGCTTTTCATTGACGAAGCATTAATTCGGTCTAATAACGAGCGTCTAAAAGAAGGTGATATTCACTCTAAAGTCGATGGAATAGACAATGTGCCAAACGATGATGACGTGATGCCAGGAGAAGAGATGGATGATATTGATATTCCTGGTGTTACTCAAGCACCAGAATCCCAAACGGCAACCAATGGCGAGGTTATCGATACCAGACATCTTTCTCGAGCTGCTGGTGTTCTCGTGCTTGACTTCTGAGGTACAAATTAGCTAGAGAATGTAAGATAAATAGTTCTTATAACTGTATGTAATTTTAATAACAAATAAGGATATGATATGACGTGTACGAACAAGAATTAAATATAACAGGATCGTAACCTACCATATAAATTATGGTTGTAATGTGCATTAATTCTACTAGTTCTAATTGTGATGTCAAGTACGTTTGCTTTCTAATATACTTTAGTTCAGCGGTAGTGTCACACTACGCTGACCCTGCCCAAACTTACTACACTCCAAAATCCATATTTGAGCCGTTTGTGAGATAAGTCCAATTGTTTTACGGAGTCAGGTAGCTTAGACTCTACTGTAGTATAAAACGGTATAGCGACATTTAAAATATCGGTGTCATGATCGTCAATACTCAGATTTTGACCACGTTCGATGGTGATGGATAAAGGAGCCAGAGCCCAATTATATCCTTTATCTGCTAAAGAATTCTCCAAATCTACTGAATCATCCGGAGAAGCAAATTTAAGCAGCCCAATTCTTGTCATAAACTCTACTCGGGATACCTTTGTCTTTTGTGTAAGGAGCGGCGTAGGAATCCGTTTTATATATGCTATACTTTCCTGATTGTCACCATCAACAGTGAAATTTGTCACCGGTAGAGTAAGGTTAACTTTGTACTGCCTGTGTAATTGAGATTCATACATTTGATCTGGGACTTGAAAAGGAATAGACATAGAAATGGTTATTTCGTTTGGAAGAGGGTTTACCACGTTGACCAAGAAATGCTCCAGATGTCCAGCCTTAATAGTCTTTGGAAATGGTTTATTTATAAGATTAGATATGCTCAATGAAGGAAAGAAATCAATAGCATTCCATTTGTGAATAAATTTTACCAGAAGAGGATCATTTGTAGGCTGCTGAAGGAAAACTTTACAGTCGGGACACTTGTAAGATTTTTTCACCACCAAAGACTTGGGCTGAGGGAACTGAATAGTTTTCTTTGTAGAATGCAAATTTTCAATTAGTTCAACTGATTTAGAAGGCTGATGCGGTATAGAGATTTTAGCAACTTCAAAATTCTTGAGTTTTTGATCGTCTGTGACAGTCTTGATGTCCTTCAGTCTACCATGATAGTTGGCGAGAAATCTAGAGTACATATGAAGAAATCCATTTGACAGATCTTCCAGATTATCAATTTCCGCCTTGATGATATTGGGTAAGGATCTGGGTTTGGTTATGACGTCGGTCGAGTACTTGTAAGAGCAATACGGACATTTGAACTTGAACCTTTTACCTGGCTTTCCATTAAGTGAATCGTTAGAAACTCCTATGGTGAGAGTCGATGAGCAATGGGGACAGTCAAAACAGGTCTTACTACATGAAGTATCTTTATGACCAGAAAATTTCGTCAAGCAGTTCGGACAGTATTTGCATTCAATGTCGTATGATGAACATGTGGTACATTTATGGGTCTGGCAAGAGGGACAGAAGAATATATCGGCTAGACTATGGAGGAATAGAGGATGCGATATTTGATCAGGTAATGCCAGCGATTTGGGAGTAAAACACGAACAGAAAACGTTCATACGATTGGAGATGTGCTGGAACCGATTTGGACGGTGATTGTGTCTTTTGCAGACAAAAACAGGTATTTGATAGTTAGCGAGGTTTAATGCTTTATCAATTGATTGATTTTGCACTACGCGATTTGGCTACTTGCAACCTTTTCCCACGTGTAACCAACAGGGTCACAAGACATGTAGATAAGCTATAAAAATAACTTGATTAAGTTTTTGGAGTAATTTTTCTTCTTCAACTTAATCGTCTTGATGTTCTTTAGGTGGCTTGTTTTCTTCATTTCTGTAGCTGCTTCTCAGCAGATTCTTCACCGCCAGTGTCAGCTATATTCTCTTGATGGGTTCTTTAAGCAAAGCAGTCCGCAAACCAACGATACTGAATTTGATGTTCTTGATGATTTTGGCCTTGAACTGTATCTTTCGTGGCAATCAGTCATCGATAAGCTCGATAATCTTAACAAATCTCCTACAACTTCCTACAAGTTGTTCTTTCTTGCCAGACACGGAGAAGCATACCACAATTTAGCTGCCCTGTACTACCATGATAAAAACTGGAAATGCCACTGGCAGAAGTTGGAAGGTAACGGTTCCGTCACCTGGTTTGATGCTCAACTAACCCAAAATGGAGAACTTCAAGCTCACAAGTTGCACGAGGCATGGTTGCATCAAATTGAATCAAATAATGTCCCTGTCCCAGAATCTTTTTATGTTTCTCCTCTCACAAGGACACTCCAGACATTTGATTTTACCTGGTCCTTCATAACAGATAAGAAACCTTTAGTCAAGGAATATGCTCGAGAAACTTATGGGTTTGGCACTGAAAGTAAACGTCATAATGCATCTTACATTGAAGAAAACTTTCCTTTTGCTAATTTAGAGCCTCTCTTCTCTTTCGAAGATACTTTATGGAGCAAAAAGTTCCATGAAAATCACCAACACCGAAACTATAGGGCTGAAAGTCTTCTACATGAGATTTTTTCAAATGACCCTAGTCCAGTCGTTTCAGTCACTTCACATTCAGGACTCATAAGTTCAATTCTTGAAGTTACTGGTCATCGGAAGTGGAAATTGAAAACAGGACAGATGCTTCCTGTAATAATCGGAGCCACAGGAGACGGTCTTCGACCGGAACCGTATGAATGGCGATCTGTCTGTAAATAGTCTAGATACAATTACTTAAGTATTCATATCATAAAGTTAGTCTTAGAAGACCGGTATATATTCTATAGCTCGTATACAATTCTTCCAAGAGGAGATACATGTCTTAGCAATACTATATAAGTTTACGTCTTTTACACTCTAAATTTGAAATTAAGTTATTTGTTACCTCTAAAACCTACATAAAATCGTCATCTTCGAAGTCATCGTAATCGTCGACCCCACCAGATTTCATGAATGAAGACTCCGATACATTTGGTCTTGCTGCAGGTTTAGCCTTCTTCTTACCAGCACCACCAGTAGAAGTACCACCGGCTTTTGCTAATCTAGCTTGTCTTTCAATTCTTTCTTTTTCTTTTAAACTAATATTAAGAGTTGAAATAGCTTTTCTTATTTGTTCCACAGTCAATGGTTGAGCAACATCTCTAATTAAATCGATGGCTAAATTCGATGAATAGTTAATTTGTGATTCTTTGGCTAATTTAGTTATAGCAGGTGATAATGATTTTCTCAATTTTTCAAACTCTTGCTTAGTAGTTGGTTGAAATAATGGATGAGCATCAATTGGAGTATCTTTAGTTAAGACAGGAACTGACTCCTTTTTAGCAGCAGCAGCAGCAGCAGCAGCAGCAGCTTTTTCTCTTGGATGAGCATTGATATCTTCAGCTACACCCAAACCTCCAAATAAATCAGCAGCATTATTTAAATCAGAATCTAATTCTGCTTTTCTTAATAATTCTTTTCTTGTTTTTTCATCAACGCTATCAAGATCTAATTCTTTTCCTCCCTTTTTAACTACAGGTTTTGTTGCCTTTTTAGTAGTTTTAGCAGGAGTTTTCGAGGCTGTTTTAGCAGCTGGTTTTGCTGGTTCTTCTTCAGCATCCCAAGAGTCCATTATTGGTTCATTATCTTCTTCATCATCCCAAGAAGCTCCTGCAACAGGCGCAGTAGAAGGTATATCAAAATCTTCGTCGTCCCAAGACATGTTAGTAAATACGGTAATTAATTTTTAGTCAAATGTCAAATATTTTTTTCCTTGATTACTGCGATGTCGGTCAAATACACTATGCGAAAAATGTATAGTTGACAGACTATTAACAGCCAATCAGAATAAACTCCAGAATGGACATTATAAAGTCATCAGGTGCTCAATTGCATCCACAAGTTTCTGTACAAAAAAGTAAGCTTGGAGGTTTTGGATTATTCTATTCAGGAAATGTTCCTAATGAAGATATTGTGCTCTTGAGAGTACCGTATGCTTCTGTGTATGATATGAATAATCTACTTCAGTTGTTAGACGAATTGAAAGAAGACCACAAGTCACTGGCAGATCATATTGTCAATATCCTAAAGAACTACAGTCCCAACTCGGAAGTTGAATTGATTTTCTGCTACTTTTTAGGTCTTTTTTCACTTCCTGGCTGCAATTCTATGGCAAGCTACTTGAAAATTTTGACAACTACTGAAATATCCGATATAGATTCGTATACGAGCGATTACAGTGATTATTTCATAACGTCTTTACGAGACCAGAAAGAAAAACTTCGTGAGAAGTATTTTGAAATCAAGCCATATCTAGACTCTAAGCTTGATTTCCAAATGTTTTTCCAATTACACCAAGCAGTACAATCCAGAGTTTTGGAAATTCCCCATGAAGTGGAAGGGAGCGACAATGACTTCACTACAAACATAACTTTAGTCCCGGTGTTAGACTTTGTAAATCATTCTCATAAGAACAATGCATACTTTGACGTCGATAGACAAAATAAAGATATTCTACTCAAACTCGATTCTTCAGTGGTAACCAGCAATGAATTCGAAGTGTTCATCAGCTACTCTCCACAGGAATCAGTGGAAACTTTTATCACAAGCCATGGATTTATTCCACAATTATATAGCGAACAGCTATTGGAGTACCGAATTGACCATATGGACCAGTTACTCGGTAACCAGCTCGATCTCGTGGCTAAGTGGCTAGGGGTTGTGCCCAATTTAAGAGTTATCAATACCCCAAATCATGCTTGGGTTTGTTTGATTGATCCGGAAAATACTTATTTCCCGGTAATCTTCACTTCAGGCCTTTCTTACGACAACGACTGGAAATCTGCCGACAAACTTGGAAACGTTACAGGAATCGAGCTTGATGAAACCGTGTTCGAGATGGTGCAGTTTCAAGAGCAGCATTGTGATAACATTGCTGATATGCCACCTCTAGCAGTGCTCAGAGATGAAGAGCTTCTCGACCCTGAATCGCTCGAAATAACTCTGGATCTTTTGGAAAAAGCTAGTGAATTCATCATCAAGTCAATGAAAGAAGAGTTGAATAAAGTGGTACAGTCAGGAAGCCTCGAAGGAGGAACAGTGATTGCAAATTACCTCAACTACAAAAAAACCGTGATAGAGAAGCTAATAAAACAATTTGATTCTGGTGAAGATATTTTGCTCTCTGAATCAGAACTCGAAAAATATGACTGGATCTTGGAAGTGCCGCTTCATGTGAAAGAACTTAGTTAAGTCTACAAAACAGAATCCAGAATACTTTAGGATGAATGTTGCAAAGCTGCGAAAAACCGTCAAGGATCAACCACGTGCATAACTCACTTGCACTAAACATATGCATAAAGTCCGAACCGATAATCAATAGAATCTTCTTTTACATTCCAAAGATAAAATCAACGATTACAAAAAATACCACTATTTGTCAGTGTTATCTTGGTCATTCAGACCCTTACAAACTACATTTATAAGCATCGGTTGTGGGTGCAGCAATCGCGTGACAAATGGCGAATCTGGACGCGGCATTCCTTACGTAATCGTGGCGGCGCACGACAAACACCGGTTTTTTTTTGTCAGCGACCTCAAGTATAAATACTCCTGGATAGCCGTTTAAATTAAACAATATTTAGAAAATTAATAATAATGGTTGCTGCTGTCACTAGTAAACAAGAATTCACCGAAGCTTTAGGACACGACGGATTAGTCGTTGTTGACTTTTTCGCCACTTGGTGTGGTCCATGTAAAGCCATTGCTCCAATGTTAGAAAAATGGTCAAAAGATTACACTAGTGCTAAATTCATCAAGCTTGATGTTGATGAATTACCAGAAATCTCACAAGAATACGAAGTCTCGTCCATGCCAACCATTCTTTTCTTCAAAGATGGTAAAGTCATCAGCAAAGTTATTGGTGCCAACCCACCTTTAATCAAGAAGAATCTTGAAGAACACGCTTAAGTGTTTAGACTAGAATAAATGAAACCGTTTATGAAAATCGTAGAAAACTTTGTAGTTTGTCTTTCACTGTAAAATAGTCGCTTATGCAATATCGAAATTGTACTGATTAATCATCTTTGCATAGTTCCGAGAGTATGTTTTAAGGTTTATGCTTTGTTCAACTAAACTTAATTAAATGAACTAATAATTTGGTAAGGATCTCAACTCAAATCTCCTTTTGATCTTGTTGATCTTCGAAAACTCTACTCAACTCTACTTTGATGTTGTTAATCTTCACATACTCTACTCAACTACACGATTGAACTCGTTTCGTTTATTCGTTATTCATAATTTAGTGCTTACTTTCCAACAGCCTTTCGATGAATTCATTGATAATTCCCAATTCGATTATTTGGTGCCATGGCGAATTATTTCCCACGGTATTCATGAAATATAATAAAGTATCATAAATGAAGTAATACTGTCTCAAAGTTTGTACCATTGAAATTCTTTGTCTTCTAAAATTATCAACAATGGAGAAAGTTGGATTGAATTTTAATTCATGCTTATGATCTCCATTGAACTTCAAAATATTAACAAATGAATCAATAGTACAAAACGTACCGGTTCTACCACATCCTGCACTGCAATTAACCACTGAAGAATATCCATTATAATCACGCCCAAGAAGACGAGTCAAAATGTAATTCTTTGCAATGACAATTTGCATAATATCTTGAGGTGTAAGCATAGTTTGCATATCTGGCCAAGTGAGTAAATGAATTTGTAAAACTTCATGAACAAATTCATTATCCATATAAATTTTGAAACATCTAATTGCTAAGTATTCTTCATTTGTATCACGACTTACTTTTGTTTCCTTGATCAATTCAACTTTAATTTCATTATCATTAGATTTATAAGTACCTGGTGTCCAAAATGGAGCACACTTGACTACTCCATTTTCTTCTTCACTAGTTAATGAAATTATAACTGGAGTTTTGTGATTTATAATTACTTTCCAAAAATCTCCAATAGTTTGTTCTAATGGACCCTGTGTAGCAATATATTTTAGTTTTTGACTTAACTGATTGAACGTTTCATCTGCAACATTCGGATTGGTAAGTTCATGTAAGTTTTCAATAGGGTTAATATATGAAGCATTAATATAATCACATTTCTGTAGTTTACTATCATCACGTAACTTCACTCTTGAATGATCGTAGAGGAAAATATCCTTATACCGATTCTTGTATCCATAATCTACTCCACTACTAATTGAAGGACACCATTCTTCAGAGCCTCCAGGTGAGCGAGCCGAGTCTGGCTCTATTGACAATGCTTGATTCAAGCGTTTCTTTTCTTTCTCTTCTAATAATTTAAATTCAGTTACAATACCTTTTTCTTTAGTCACTATCTCATCAATCCAATGAGGATACTTGAAGTCTTTCTTATAATATAGTAATTGAAAGCTATTGTCTGTTGAGCTTATATCGAAAATTTCCTCATTATGTCTAATTTTAAATTGACTAGCTACAGCAGGTAATGTAAAATTGGATAAAGTAGGTGTACCACTTTCTAAAGCACTACGACCTCTTGAAGAATTATCACGAGCTGGAATAGATAGGTTCAAAGTTGGTTTAGTGACAGGAACATCACTGAGTGAACTCGATCTAAACTTATTGTTGAGATACGGTATTTGTTGAGGTGATTTTGTAGCAAATGTAGATGTAGAGTATAAAGGTAAAGTTTCCACGTCGATTCTATCGGATTTACCACATTCAAGAATATGTGGGAGTTTGGCTGCAAATTCACTAAATTCACAATTTAATAAGTATATTGGAGGTTGAGCTTCAGGACGCCATGATGAGTTATCAAAGATTTTCTTGCACATGTGGTAGATGTTTTGAGAATAGTTATTATTTTCGTAAATGAGTAAAGCCGGAAGTCCATACTTACCAGTTTTAATTTCAGTAGAAGGACATTTACCGCCTGCAGTATTGTCTTCGTTAAGCTTCAAGTAATTTTGAAAAATTAAACGATCATAAACTGGTAATGAATTTATACATCTCCTAAAACTAAAATTAGACCGTTTAAGAAGTGTCAGAGGAAGGCAAACATTAATTGCATCTCGAACATGATTCTTAATATAATCAGTGAATGGTCTTATATCAACCATTAAAAAATTAGGTAAATTGGTATCTTCATCGTATTTTGTATTTGAGATAAGATCCATTAATTGATCGATAGAGATGTATGAGATATGAGAGGATACTGCCAAAATTTCATCACGGAAATTTTGAGTTTGTGGAGCCTTTGTTACTCTTTGAAGTTGAACATTTTTTATAGTATCAAAAGTAAGATTATTATTCAAAGATAATGATGGAAGAGTAACCTGTTTTTTGAGTTTAGGTGGGTGATTTTTCAAATCATCGGGAACTTTTGTGAGATTAGATCCACACTGTTGAGTAATACAGCGATCATTTTCATATTCTTCTTCATGGATAGGAAATCTTGACTCAATAGCCGAAGATGAGAGACCCGATTCGATATTTTCATCACCTTCAACCAAAGGAAATGATCTTGAGGATTCAAATGTAGAAGAAGCCAGGAGTGACTGATTATATCTATGACGAGATCTTGGTAAGGAAAGTTTTAAATTTAAGTGATTTTTATCTTTTTTACCATCCACCAAAGTATCTGACGATAATGAGCTTAAAGAAGCAACTGATCGATCACATACGGTAGAGTCTGAACCAATAGAACTTATAGAGTCATTATGACCACGAGAATGATCACGAGAATGATCTGATTTAGTTAAAGGATCAAATTTAAGGTCGGGATGAGATTTTAATGAGCTAGTACTTGATATTGAAGAAGACATTTGGGAGAAAAAACATGAATTATTTGAAGTAGATACTGAAGAATCTTTAGCTAAAGGAGGTTTCTGTTTAAAATAATCTTGTTGACTAGCCAAGCTAAAATAATCATGATTTGAACTTGTATTTGGAGGGAAAATGTAGTTGGGAGATGGCGTACAAACAGGAGACGTACTCATAGAGACGAATCTGGGGAATAATAAGGTGAGAATAAACTAGATGAGAAAACTAATTCTTAAATTAAAGTAGGTTATAAAACTTTTAATTTATTTGTAATATTATATCAGATAATTTGATATATACTTAAACATTCACTTGTATATAAAAATTATAAAGGAATTTATAAGTGTTTTTTACTCACTTCTATATAAAAATTATAAAGGATTTTGTAAGAAAAATTTACTAAAAAAAAGCCTAGTGCTGCAGCATGAGATACTTTTGTTACGTAAAACCGCTGCTGTCGCCTGGACATGAGCATTGGCCCTTTTTAATGCGCATTTGTCCTGCCGCGCAGCACAACGCTGCCGATTGCAGTAATGATGTAATCGGTCTAGATGCGTCCATCGGAGTAATTAGGTTGTTTCCATAGAATTTTATTGTATAACTATAATTTGATTAACTTTTAGTTATATTAATAATTGAAATCGTTTAAACTAGCGAAAATTGATGTCATAAGTCGGGAAATCATAATTATAAAGTTTGTGACAATTCAACTTGACAACATTGAGACGATCATCCCTCACGAGTATCCCTGGTATTGAGTCATGACCGAAATGAGCCCATAGACGCGATTTATCAGACAGTTATTTTTAAGTATATCATAATGAGTTGATTTTTGTCGGTAAAACTGAAAATTTATTATTTAATTTAATAATATTTTCAAGTTTTACGTCGTTTACGGTCTTTGTCCCGTTTTACTTTGTTAATTATTTCAATTACTGTTTCTTCTGCACTTAACTGCCTCGATTTTGACCTTGTATGTAAGGCTGACGCTTCTTCCTGCCCGTCAATTTCATTATTAATATGACTTTTCGTTATACCCATTGCACTTCTACTTTTACGTCTCTTTAATTTTGGATTTGAATTTGAATTTGAATTTTGTACTGAAATTGTTGGACTTGATCCATCACTTATTTCTTCTGCATCTTCTTCATCTTCGAAAAGATGCGCTAATTTAACTTCATCTTTGGCTTCTTTTATAAATTGCTCATATTCTTCTTCATTATTTGCAATCCCATTCTTCATCATTTTCTTCATAAGCTCACTACGTTGTTTAACAACTGGTTTAATTTCAATACTAGATTCTCTTGTAGGTGGTGCAATCACCGATGAGTCAATAAGTGTCTCTGGTTTTTCAGGAACACTATTACTTCGACTTATACTACTTCGATGAACAGTATTTAATGTATTACTTAATCCATTAAAGTAAATTTCATTTACATTTAAATTCTTATTAGGATCAAGGTTCTTGGCTTTTAAATTGGATAAACTAGTTAATCCTTCTTCATCTTGTTCTTTATCTGGTAAGATTTCTCCACATTTCAATGCTGCAGCATCTTGTGATGTGTACTCCTTGGAATGTGCTATACGACTGTGATTAAGAAATCCTTGAGCACTTGAAAAATTACTTCTTTGACAATCTGGACATGTAAGTTTAACAACAACTCCATCGGTACGACGATAAAGACACCCAATGGTTCTACCGTATCCCGATCCACCAACACCAGATGCCGATGATGCAAATGATGGTCGAAGTGATGATGTTGTAGATCGAGTCCTATAAGTATGCACTGGTTCAAAGTTTAAATGTTCACCCGAACTATTCAAATTCATTTCATTCCCATCTAGGGGTGACGCTGAATTATCATCTGGGTGCAGCTCTTGTCGATAATGCTGTCTTTGTAAATTGGTGTAGTTTACAGAAAGTGATTTATTCAATAAATCAAAATATTTGATGGTGAAATCATTTGGTTCATCTTTGAAGCTAACGCTATTTGGAATTTCGAAAAATTTACGTAACAAAAGCATTTGCGATTCACATTTCCCAATCTCTTCCTCTGTAAGCTTTAGTTCGTTGTGTTTTAGACGAATTTCAAGATCTATTTGATTAGTTAAAATATCTCGAAGTGTTTCAATAGGAATACTTTGTAGCTTATTATACAAATCTTCTTGATTGATTGCTGCTTCTCGAACCACCTGTGATGACCCGGTACTTGAACTATGAGATTCCAAGTCGGTAGGAGGCATTGGTTCAGGCAGAGAACTCATGATGAAATTTGCCGTCGAAAGAGCAGTAATAGTTGTTATTGATTAAATCTGGTGCGCACTTGGTATAGATTTTGAACTTTTCAAGTATGATACCAATGGGTCAGGAAACGGACATTGTCGAAGGAATGTTTGATACGATTTCTTCCGTTTCGGAAGGCAAACTGCTACCATGAATGTTTTGAGATATTCCTTTAGCTTTTTGTCCTTCACAAACACTACATTTGTCGCAGGTTTCTCACCAGATGAGAATTGCGAGTCGTCTTTAACTTTCTGTACTTTGCATGAGTTCTGAACCGCCGCTGCTTTCTTTGCAGGTATTGTTTTTCTTGTAGCCTTCTTGTTTGGGGTAAAAGAGACAGTCTTTTTCTTGACCTTGGATTTTGCGTCCAATCCGCCTTTTCGTCTGGAAGTTGCACGAGGTTTCAGGTTTTTGCAGCCACTGGCGGCGGTATCATTTCCAGTTGAATTTTCCAGATCGATACCGCCAGAGACAGCCACATCATCCAAAAATACCGTTGAGTAAGCATTAATGCCAATGTCACCATCATTTGACTGTACAGCGTTCTGTACAGCTTTTTGTCTTCTTATTTGCCTATCGTAAAGCAATCCATGTTTCAAGCCGTTATCTTCTAGATTGACATCATTATCTGTACTTTTCACCAACCTCCTTTGAATAGAATCGACCTTTTCTGCGACTTTAGGAACTATTGTCACTTTGACAGGTGTAGAAGTAGCAGAAACGTTTCTGAATGACAATTCAGGCAACGGAACCGAATCCTCAACTGTCCGTGACTTCTTCCTAGGCAATTGACCAAATATGGCTTTCAATGAAGATACAGGAGCAGTACGACCATTTAAAGCATCTCTTTTGGTGGTTTGAGAACCGTTTATGGTGATTCTTGTTTTGTTGGTTCTTTGACCATTTGGTCTCTTACTAATGGCTTTTTTGTCAAACCTTCTTCCATCTTCACCTCCTTCATCTCCTTCACCCCTTCCCTTCTGCTGTCCTACACCACTTCTTGTACTTTTCTTTCTTACACTTCTCTTTCTTACACTTTCATCTACACTGTCTCGTTTCTTTGTACTCTTTTCAAAATTAACCGCCAAGTTTGACAGACTGGTCACCTTGGGTTTCTGTGATTTAACTTTTCGGGTTAATTTCATCTCCTTCATCTTCAACAGACTGGAATTACCAGTCAGCACTTACAGTTAGAACTATTCTTACTTAAATTTGGTATCACCTACGATTCAATATCACCATTGTAGTACTTAATTATTGTTCGGTGCGATAAAAACTAAACTAATATCATTGCCATAGACCGTATTCAATTTTCAACATGTCCATCAACACCCCCGAAAAAATCATCATGCCATCTTCTGCTATGGCGACACTCACTATAACCGACGTATCCAAGTCTGGGTTTGGATATAATCCTTCAATAGGTCCAGCATCCAATGAGATCAATCAGGAAAGTTCATCGATAATACTTAGTAAAAGAACCGTAATTCTTACACCAACATCAACCAATTCAATTTATGACCGTAATATTAACTCAAAGAAATCCATTGAAATCAACTCGTCATCGTTATCGTTTTTATTTTGTGAAATTGTCAATTGGTCTCATCAAAATTCTAAAGGTATTCAAGATCTAGAATCTCGTTTAAATGGATTAGGTTATCAAGTTGGTCAAAGATTTTTAGAACTTGTTAAATTACGTGAAGGGTTTAAATATAGTAAAAGAGAGATTAGAATCATTGAAATGCTTCAATTTATTCATGGTCCTTTTTGGAAAGGATTATTTGGTAAAACCGCCAATGAATTAGAAAAATCTCAAGATATTGAAGATGAGTACATGATCACAGATAATGTTCCTCTTGTTTCTAAATTTGTCAATATCCCTAAGGATTACGGTAATCTTAATTGTTCGGCATATATTGCTGGAATTGTAGAGGGTGCATTAGACTCTTCAGGATTTCCAGCTACAGTAACTGCACACCTGGTGCCTGACGACCAAAATCCTCTTCGAACCGTGTTTTTAGTCAAACTAGATCATCTGCTGCTTAATAGAGAAGCATTGAGGTACTGAACTTGGAAATATACCTACATTTATCGTTACTGATGATGAAGAATCTCATATCTACTTATTTTCTACACGATTTAAACGATCACCAATTCGAACCTACAATTTTCAACCTACGTCCGGGTTGTCAGTTCTCAACCACATCGTCATCTTAACCGCTTCATCGACTTCCTCCACCAAATACAACCGTCTTCGTAATCATGGACCTTATTGGTACCAACATCATCTTCGCCAACATATCCGCGAAAACGTCGAAAATGAAAAATCAAATTTCTACCTCAATTCTTCTACTGTAAATTTCTATATCTTCATCATGGGTATCACCATCAGACAAGCAACCATCCATGACATACAGGCAATGCAAAATGCCAATTTACATAATCTTCCGGAAAATTATCAACTAAAATATTACATGTATCATATATTATCATGGCCACAAGCTAGTTTTGTTGCTACAACCTATGATGCAATTAATGAAGATGAATTTGAAGAAGAAGTCGAGTCAACCCCTCAACAAGTTACATTGAAAGAAGATCCTAAAGGAGATACTGCTTATATTAGAAAAGGTGAAAAAATTGTGGCATATGTTTTGGGTAAAATGGAAGATGATCCAGAAGCTGATGATAAAACTCCACATGGTCATATTACTTCATTAGCAGTAATGAGAACATATAGAAGAATGGGATTGGCAGAATTACTAATGAGACAATCATTATATGCAATGTGTGAATCATTTGGAGCTCAATACGTTTCATTACATGTAAGAAAATCAAATCGTGCTGCTTTACATTTATATAGAGATTCACTTAGTTATGAAGTTACTTCTATTGAAAAATCTTATTATCAAGATGGAGAAGATGCATATGCTATGCGTAAAGATTTAAAATTAGATGATTTAATACCATATAAAGCTCAAAAATCAGAATTTGTTGATGATCTAGAAAGTGATTTACTTGAATAAATTATCCAACAAGGATAAGATGAAGAAAACCATAAATTGAAGTAGTTTAATATCTTGGATTACTCCTTGATTGAATTTCTTCTCGATTGAATTACTCATCGATTGAATTACTCATCGATTGAATACTTGTTAATTTAATCTACTATGATCTAATCTTATTCTTTAATAATGCATTAATATACAACTAATATCTTTCCTTCATTCTAGATGCAACTGTACGTAAGTTCCCGTAAACTTTACCAGGAGGAGAACCTAAAATAAGAGAAACAACTGCTTCTCTTGCCATTCTTATATGAGTAAATCCACCTAAAATATGAATTTTTGAATCAGCTAAAACGATTCTTGTTCTAGTAGCATTTTCAATAGCAAATTTAGTTTTACCATCTTTTCCAGCAATTCTACCAATAGCTCTTGCTAAATGATCACCTTGTAAAGTTTTAACATCTTTAATTTCAAAAGTTTCAATATATAAATCATCAAGTCTTAATAATGCAATAGCATCATCTACATCAAATCCAAGAGTAAATGCTTTAACAAAATCTGCTCCTTTTTGTAATGCACCTTGATCAGTAGTACTTTTATTGGTTCTAAGTTCAACAGTTCTGGTTTTTAAATTCATTCTAACTTGAAGTTTTAAATGTTCAACTAATGGTGGATATATTTTTGTCCAAGTATTTTTCAATGGACTCATTCTATGAGGAGGAACTGGAACTTTTCGACTTTCTAATTTAACTTTCATCCCACTATTTGAAGCAGCTGTAAATTTTGGTTTACCTGATTCATCTAAAACTATACCTGGAGTATCAGTTATTTCAGTTTCATTTGATTCTGAAGGTTCTTCGGATTTAGCAACGTTATTAACGTCAATCAACATTTCTTCTTCATCTTCAACAACTGGTTTCTGCTCTTTAGCAACTTTGGCAGCGGTGGGGGCAGCCATAATGAAAAATACCGATATAGATTGTAGTTCAAGATGAGTGAAAAATTTAAGCTCATCGCACTAAAAAAGAAATCAGTAGTTAAGAGACAATATCGCCAAATTTACGATTTTTTACATGATTTGAACTACTAAAACTTCAACTCTCATTCAATCAGAATAAACCAACATTTCCATTCATTTAATCTTAAAAATTCTATTTCCTGGTCATTTTTCACCTGCTATTTGCTCTACCAGCAACCAGTAACAAGTGCGGTGAGAAAAAAAAATACCTCCTCCACAATTACCAGCCTAATTATTCATGTTGGCACGATCTCTACAGAAACTACCGGTGCCCACGTCGGTCTTGCATGGAATACAATGTCCTGAGCTTGGAAGTACGACCAGGCTGGTTTTTCAATCGAGAAATTTGTATAAAAAATCATTTATTTATGCTCCGAAACCAACTATATATAAACCATTTTATTTGTCCAAACTCCAAACCAACCGCCACCCTTGTTTCCACCAACTTCGAGAATTTTCCACCACCAGAGCCACCAGAGCTCCACTCAGAAGTAAAAATCAACTTCTTAAAGAAGCATCTAATCGATTTTCCAGGTTTTTGGTTCACATTAAATGGCCATTACTTAGAAATAACCGTCCATTCTCAGCAGACGATATTTCCGCCTTCATATCGTGGTTGGTGATGGGAAACGTGTTGTGGATCATCCTTGGAACCACCACTTTCGGCCTTGTAACAATGTACTCCGTGCATACTTTTGACAATATATTAAACACTATACAAGACGACGAAGAAGAAAATATTCACAAGAAAGATACTAGTATTCTTGGGTACTTAACAAGCTCGATATTATCACAGGGACTTGGGATTCGATTTGAATTCAAAAGTAATCATGTCTTACCTGAATGGAAAGATGGTATGCTTAGATTTAAACAGGTCAACATCTACTCTGTGGATAAACCTGAACAACCAATAAATTTAGAGTTTTCTGCTAATATCCAGTCTCTTAACCTTTCATTATCTTTTGGTGAATGGTATGAAGGCAGAGGATTAATCCACGAGATGGAAATTTACGGTATGAGTGCCAAAGTTAATAAGAAGAATTCAATCCATGAATCTTCAACTTCTACAAACAATACACTCAACAGCATGGCATTATCATTCACAAGAAATGAAGATGTAGAAGATCATCATTATCATGATCTTCAGTCGGTTTTTTCTCGATCAAAATCATTTATTGACTCCGAATATGAATTATCAAACGTTAAAATTCACGATACGTATATTGAAGTATACGAGGCAGGTCCTAATGATGTGGATCAAACTCCATTGAAAATTTCAATATTCAATTGTGACTTACCTAAACTTAGAGGAAGTAGACTTTTAGTTGATTTTTTCAATGCTAATAACGTTACAGGTGCAATAAATGAATCGATGTTTACTATACATAAGCATCAAAATACTACACTTATGAAATCACAAAATCAAAAGATGGTTACATTTAAATTGGATGGTATAAACATGGGATCATTCTCCAAAGCCAACCCACAACTGAAATTCAATTGGATTTTCGATGGTAAAGCAGAAGTCGTTGCAGATATTTCATTACCAATACTTGAAAATGATGAATCATTAACATCAATTTCTAGTGAATATAAAAGAATTAGCGGTATGGTTCTGCACCTTTTCAATGAAATTGTTATTGCAACAAGTAATTCTAACAATTCTGAATCCACCAATAACGATGAAGCACCTTTGCTTAAAAGTGCATTGGCTGCAATTTATCTGACATTTTCCAAACCCGATGACACAAACATTGATCAATTCACTGAATATGTTCTTGTTAATGTTAAAGTGAAATTTTATGATTTGAAAGCTACATTACCAGAGCAAATGCCAGTTGCATCTTCTACTTTATTACCATTTATTTCTTTACCTGATTTAAGGTCATTAATTACATATATTAACGAGAACTCCAAACCAATTATCATAAAGACTACGGTGATTGAAAAGATGAAGGATTTATATAATGTTGAAGATTTATCACAAACCAAAATGGTTGATGCAATAGTTGGAGATATTTATGATGATCTATTGAAATTAGCTAAATTAGAGGAAAAGAGAATCATAGAACAAAAATCATCACTTTGGTCACATTCAGTTGCCAGTCAGCTCCTTCTTCTAGGATTAGGAGTCATTGTGTAGCTTGTACATAGAAATGCATACTTAAAAGAACGGGAAGCAAGTAAGTGTAATGAGTAGATGGTGGAGTAGAGGGAGGAGTAGAGGGAGTATTAGCTTAAAGGATCAGTATGGGAAATAGAAATTACAGTCGAAGAGGAACAGCACAACAAGGTACGCAGATATGGGTGGAGTCACCTCTTCTAAGACCTGGAGTCGTCAGTCTCTTGAAGCCTATCCCACTGGTTTCTACAAATCACTTCTCTACAGATCTTCACTATTATACATTATCGTACATCTCGTTAATCTACCTACTTCCTTTGCTCTTTCACTACTTCAACTCTTCCCACCGTTTCTGTCGTCACCCCTGTCTCTACTTATCATTACTCTGATCTCTCTGTCTCATTGGAACCGTTATCTTCCCTCCCATTATATCCTGCGCCAAGTCCGAATCTATGGGTTTGGCACCTATACCTAGCAAAGGACCCTTTTGTCTCTTTGAAACGTCATTATTACTTTTGGGTTTATTCCCCTTCCAACCCATTCCTCGTAGTAGCGCTTCTCCAAACTGTTCAACTGGTACTTTATCATAGTCTTCATCATTGCCTTCGCCAGGCACGATCGTACGACCAGAAGACTCTCCTTCAAGAAGAGCCGATCGGGCCCGATTCTCCACAGAATCAATTTGATTTGCTTGATTCAAATCCGTACTACCACCATCAGAAGAGTCTACATTCAATTGAGGTTTGAGCCTTTCATTAAGTCCATATGCTAAGTTTTGTGGATCTGGAAGTATTTCCACGGAGTCTTTATTTACCACAGACGATGGTTCTGGCTTTGAGACCGATCTTTGAAGCTTTTCGGGTACGATAACTAGTGGTTTATTAGATATTTTTACATTTGAGTCAAATGTTTCTAGCAATACTTTCTTTTCAGAATCTGACTCGTCAGAGTCTGCCAAAAAGCTTGCCTTAACCCTCTTCTTCTTCGGCTTACTGACTTTGCCGCCAAGTTTTATCAGAAACCCCATACTTTTCAATATCACAAGCGTATGTAAATGTAGAAATTATGATAACTGAAAATTAGAGATGAGTACGCGTTCTCCATATTTTCACATCTAGACCACCAACCTCAAAACATCATACCTTCCAAAATGGCGTACGAAGACGTCCGCATGTGGTCGCTGACATCACTCGACGCCGGTACGGACGAAGGAACTGACATTGAGCTACCCAAGCCAAATCTGCTAATGATGTTACTTTCTGGGACTCAAAAGAAGCCCAAACAACCGAAGGAGAAACAACAACCACAACCACAAATCCAAAACCACGAACCGGATCAAGTTGCCACGGGACTGGACGAGTCGGCCAGACGGCTCGACTCCGAGCTCACAGATTCTGAAATTCTGGAACAAAATGACTCGTTTACTGACTACAATATCTACCAGAAGGAACACGATTTACTTGAGTTAGAGAAGAAATTTTACGGGAATGTCAGAACACTGTCGGCCATGAATATTCTCCGGACAAAGAAACCGGCAGATAGAGAGTCGGACATTGAAAGAATACCACAAATCATCAGTGAAAATACTGATAGTTATAACGAATCATATAATCTAAACAATTCAGAACTAAAACTTCCTATTCCAGAGCCAGAGCTCATTGATCTTACCCAAACCCCAGATCCTATTGTAGACTTGGAAAGAAAAGTAGGTGCAAACGCCAAAGGCGTGTCGGTAAAAGATCTTCTTGGAAAGTTCAATAAAAAGCCAACGTTGATGGTGAGTTTAAAACTTCCACGACAAAGACTTGAAGAATTACACAATCCGTTCAGAACAAAGGGCAACTCGTCTCACGGCGCTACTCCATCGAGCGAAACTACGTCTAGGTCGCTATTGCTGGCACTAATGCGTCCAAAACCGTCGTTGAAAGTCACGGTCAAAGTCAGTGCCGATTCTCTACGGGAAATAGGAACTTCAAATCAACTCACCACCAAGGGATCTGGAAGTGGTAAGAGCGCCCGGTCGGTGTTCAGTGAAATGATGCATAATGCCGCTACCGAAACAAAACTAACTCCATTACAGAAACTCAAGTCTCTTGATCCTCCTGCGATTCCAAAACACCAATTTCACGTTTATGAAGACGAACCAACTTACAACACAAATATAATTCACCGAAAACCTGATTTGAACCGGCGGCCTACTAGAAACATATCGTTTGTTATTGAAGAACCTTTCATTTACGATTTCCAGAAAGTTCTGTCCGATTCAAAGATTACATCTACTCTAATCACCGTAGACAATATAGAAAAATTAATTTTGTTGAAACTTCCTAACCTACTTACTACGCCTTGTCTCTCCAGACTATTCAAAGACTTCATTATCAGCAAAAAACACGATAAAGCACTTAATTGGCCACAAGCCTACCAACCACACGCCACAGACCACCTCTTGATATCACAGGCTAATAAATTCAAGATAACCCAGTGGGTTGACCATGCATTTGACACTTTGAAGAAACAAAGCTTTAAAACACCAAGAAATGTGCTCATTAAACAGCAGAAACGACAAAAATCTATGGATCCATTCATTGTCGATGACTACCTCACAGAAGAAGACGATGACATATTTGTTCCAGTTCTTATAATTCACGGACCAACAGGAATTGGGAAATCAACCGCCATATACTCCGCCATGAAGGAAATTGGCGGCTACATCCATGAAGTGAACTCAGGACAGCCACGAGGTCGTAAAGATATTTTCAATAGCCTTAAAGAGCTTGGAACGACTCAATTGGTTCATTCAACAAAGACTCTGGATAGAGAATTCCAGAAAGGAATTATACTTTTCGAAGATTGTGATATCTTGTTTGATCAGGATAAAGGTTTCTGGTCGGTGGTACTGGATATCGTCAATATCTCTAAACGTCCTATTGTACTTACATGTACAGATTTGTCTACTATACCTAAGAATATCTACGATTTTGCTAAAGAAGAAAATGCTATAATGACTCTAGATAATTGTGACGAAAACTTACTTAAACAATACTTATGGTTATGTGGAGTTCACAATGGTGTTGATTTAGGTGAAAATCTTCTTCAAGACTTAAAAGATAAGTTTGGTTCCGATTTGCGTAAGTTGTTAGTGGAAACTGAAATAATATGCAAACACAGGAATACCAAACCAGGTGAATTGATTCAACTTGAGATCCATTCGGAAGTAGCTGATGATTCAAGTGTTGATAGTAAACTCGCCATTGACTTTGAAAAATTAGATCTTGTTTCCGTAAGCGATGTTATTTCCTCCAACACCGAGTCAAGTATTGGCCACGAGATTATCGTCAGCGAATTGGTTGACATTTATTTTATTGATGACTTAAGTCTAAACAAGACCACACTTCCATATGAAATGAATATTGGAGAACATTTACAGCATGATTTGACAGAGAAGCCAGGAATCTTGGAGACTAAACAACAATTTAACGATATAAGATACATTAACAACGAGTTCATTGCATCGAGATCTAAACAAATTCCAAAAATTTATGATATCCCGCTTACCAGAAGCTTTAGATCAAGAAACGAGTACCTACCACCAACGACAGGAATTCCAGAATTCTCCTGGTGCTATACATTACCACCAATTGCATTTACTTTAGAAATGGCTTCAATAATCAGAAAATGGGCTGCATTCCAAGTTGCTTTGGATAAAGCAGAAGAAACGTCTTTAAGTCAAAAAGATATAAGTATTAAATCTTTTTTGAGATGGCGACAATTCCAGTCGGATCCTAATCCTGTTCTCGACTCATTCATCAAGAACTATTCTTTAGACTTTAGTTAATTGAATAAATTATTTATAGTTTATAACATATCAATAAGTAAATCAAATAAGTCTTGCTCTGGTCTTTATTCTACCACCGCCAAATAATCTAGTAGCTTTATGTTTAAAATCTGGAGTTTGTAATCTTCTCCATGCTTCTTCTATATGATAAGGTAATATTGGCTTTGCAAGATCATCAGGTTTATCAAATAAGTATTTTCTCTTTCTTTTATTTAATTCTTTAGTTAAATTACCTGATTTTACTAATGATTGTTGAATTAATTTATCTTCTGCTTGTTTTATAGCCATTGCTTCTTCTGTTAATGAGCAAACAATTTCAAATGTAAGAAATCCCAAAATATCTATAACATCATCATTTGGTCTTGAATCACAAATTTGAGATATTTGAGCCCATTCTCTAAATCTTTTAGCTTTTCTAAAAGTGAATGAAGCTTGTCTACATTCTGACCAATGAACGTATTCTTCTTTAGTCATATTTTTAGTACGATCGTCAGCCATTTTTAATCTTTTCAAAGAAGCAATTGTTGCAGCTTTTTCATCATCATCAACTTGTTCACTTTCTTCAGCAGTTTCAAGATGTTGTTCACTAAACATAAATTGAATTTCCCAAGGTAGTCTAATTTTAGATTTTTTATATTTAGTAAGCATTTTTGAAGAATCATTTGCTGTAGTTGCAGGAGCTCCAGTTGCAGCACCTGATTCACCACCTTCAATTAATGATTCAGTTCCACCACCTTCTTGATCTCTTGCATTTTTACGAACATCTTTCCAAGATAAATAAGTACGTAATCTATTAACTTTAGCTTGATCATGTCTTATAAGAAATATAACATCTTCTGGTGCAATTGATTTAGTACCTCTCATTCCAGCGGTTCTAGTAGCTTGAATTAAAATTTCTATAACTTGGGTTCTAACTATATCTTCAATTAATGAAGTTGTTTCTAAAGGTGGATCATTAGCTTCACCTGAAACAAACATCATTTGTTGAATTTCTACTCTATATTTAAATTTATCTTGTGACATGTTGACTGAATATGAACTTTAGTAACTGAGGTTACGCTATTTAGTTTTGCGTATGTTGTGAGATTAATCCGGGTAACCACGACTCAAAACTATATAAGGTGAATTTTTTCTCGATGAGTTTTTTTTTATCAGCACATACAATTGTTGATTGTTACTTGAAAAATTAAGTTAAAGATTTAAAATTTCAAGTGGCGAGATGCAATTCAAAGAATAACTTGTTTAATAATGATGACTCTGAGTGCATTTGGCTCGAGACTTTTTGTCGATGTGGAAAAAACCACGCTACCTTACTATATTTTGTCTGACATTGAACATGGAATTCTTTGGTGTACCGTCCGTAATGTAGGTGATACGGGAGTGCTTGTAGACGTTTTGAAGATACCTGACGTAGAGAAAACATTGAAGTACGGAGTACGGAAGTACAGAGATTACACTGATGTACAAAGAGTACGGAGTACGGAAGTACAGAGATTACACTGATGTACAAAGAGTACGGAGTACGGAAGTACAGTACGCTGAACTAGATCAGATTCTTGACACTGAAGTACAATGTACGGGTCTAAACTCCAACAAACCCTATAAAGCCTAATGTCATGATTTTGATACCGATACCCGACTAAAATTAAATTTTGAATCCTCAAGTGATCAATTGACTGGTTATAGAGAATACTTAAACGAGTATTGAGTGAGAATAAATCACAAACCAATTGAAGGTTTCTGTTTGTGCATTGATTTTTAAGTAGATTGCAGTAAAGACAAACCACGTAAGGCGACGGTTCACACCCAACGCCGATTGACATGTTATTATAACACTGTCACCAGAGGAAAAATGAATATTTTATAACATTTCACCAGATGAAAAATAAATATCTTGTAACATTTCACCAGATGAAAAATAACCAAAGATGTCTAAGAACTTCAGTGTGTTATTTAATAACATCCTGAAACTGTGGCTTTATTTTTTCAATAATAATATGACACTATTTATTGTCAATGTCAAATATCATGACCAATTGCATTTAAATAGTTTCAAAGAATTTGAGCCTGCAAATATGAAATCGTCTGTGCATTTATTATTTCGGTAATACTTGACAAGAATAATTATTACATGCGACATAATAAGCGCTGTATGACTCGTAAATCCGGCACCTTAACCTTGGCTAAAGTATGTAAACGCCATGCTTTAAGTCACAAAATTCATGAATTACATTAACAATATTTAAATTTATTAATAATTTCATATAATTATTAACAAAATTGATTAGTTTAAATCTTAATTAGGATATTTCAAGCGCAGATATTTAATAAGAAATACCGCTGAAATAATCCGAAAAAGTTGATAAAATTGTTTTTCTTGAAAAAAAAAAACGCAATATAGGCGATTAATTAAAGATTTAATAATTACTATTTAATTAATTGAATAATGTTAAAATAAATGACTTACAATTTAAATTAATTTTAATTATTATTTTACTAATTTTTTTAAACTATATTGAAATTTAGTTCAAATATATATCTTTCTATTTGCATATCTTACATTTTTTCTATTCGGTTAAAAATTCCTCACGATGCCATTACGACTGGATCTGGATCTGTCAAGATCACAAGAATTAATTGGCATAACTGATATTGAATTTCTTTACTTATCAAGATTACTTCAATTACAAAGAAGATTATTTATATATATTATTGAAGTTTATTACCTTTTACAAAAAATTCCAAACATTTCATCATTATCAATTTTCAATAATTTACCTGCAAATTTAAATGTTGAAAAATTTGAAAATATTATTAAAATTTTAAATCAATTCCGTCAAGATTCTGATTCAATAACTCAATTAGATGAATTATCATCAATTTATATTGAAATTCATAAAGTTTCTAAACCCCTATTAATAAATTCTGAAGAATTTATTGATCAATTATTGCATAATTATCCTTCATCATCATCAGAAGTAAATTCAAATGAAAATAATGAAAAAGTTATTGAATTAGCAATTGAATCTACATGTATCTTTCATCTCTTCCCAAAAATTCTTCAAGATCATATAAAATTTATTCTACATCAAAATATTGATCAAATTCTTAAACAAGAAAATAGTAGTGAACTTCAACTAATTTATAATAATGATTTCCCAAATCTGCATGATTTAGATGATTCAATTCTTCCAATAATTCAATCTTCTTTTGAAATTTATCTGAATGTTTTTAATTCAAATCCATATTGTTTTTATTTATGCATGAAAAAGGAACTTTTATTCGATCCTGAAAAAGTTATGTTTAGTGAAGATGATAATGAAAATTTATTCCTAAGAGTTATAAATCAAATTTTAAATAATGTTCCACTTTTAAGAACTTTTTACATTACTCTTAATTCAAAAGCCATACATTATAAATTTAAAAATCTTGGTAATTTTTCACTTAATCAAATTGATAAAGTTGAAAAAATTCTTCGTCGACAAGCCGAATTATGTAATAATAGTACAAATGAAGAAGATTTAACCCTTCGATGTCAAAGATTTTTATCACTTTATGTGGTTTATTTACTTGAAGATCTTCTTAGGCAAAGTGTAACTGGAAATTTTTTAAATGAAATTAAGAATCAGGAAAATTTAATGAATATTTTCAAGGAACATATTCATTTTTATGATACACTTTCTCAATATTATGATATTTGTAATCATATTCTTGCAGGTCCATTTAGTGTATCTCGTCAATACTGGACGGTTTTAG
The DNA here is from genome assembly GCA_030578455.1 of Metschnikowia sp. yHQL527. NCBI lineage: Eukaryota > Fungi > Ascomycota > Pichiomycetes > Serinales > Metschnikowiaceae > Metschnikowia > Metschnikowia sp. yHQL527. The sequence continues at coordinate 554,600 of JAJMRR010000003.1, read as the reverse complement.
ATGGTTTAAATAGATCAGTGGCACTATTTCAAATGAGATTTGATTACGAAATTAAGATTCTTGATCATTTATTCCCAGGTTGGAATTCATCTTCATAATTAGCGTATCATTAAGCTAGATAATAAGTAATGAATAATTGAAAGTTTTAACTGCAATTAAATAATCGAGTAAATTCGTAAGTGAGACACAGGAGAAAGTAGTCTGATTGTAATGTACAGTCGATGCTCTGACTGATAACAACAGATGGCCTAATTCAACTTAGCTCCTCTAGCTCATCAATATCTCTCATTTGTTCTTTGAATGTCATTTCATTGAAATGTTTAGGCTACTAAGAAAAGTATTATTAAAATCACTAGACAAAAGGCAAGAATTATAATACACCAATCAGCAGCACCACCTTTATTATTTTCCAATACCCATCTTACTCTTCTCATACCCCTTTGTAATTTATCAGAAACATTATCCATTTCTTGATCTAAATCTTCAAGTAATTCAGCTTGATCCTCTAATTCAGATCCCATCATTGTAGCTTGAAGGTTTAAATTTCTCATGGTTTCATGAAGTGAATCAAGTTGAACGTCTTGATTTTGAATGGCTTCTTGTGTTTGATATTCATTAAATGCTTCATTAATTCTATCTGATGATGGTTCATCATCTTGACTAATTCTATTAGACATGGTGGTAACCTCTCTAAGTCTCTTAGGATCATTTATTTTATTACTCCATTCTTGATTAAGAGAGGCAACTTTTTCAGTAAGCTGAGCTAATATTTGCTTTCTCGACGCTATTCCAGAAGATGAAAGATGAAATTGTTCAGGGTTTGATTCAGAAATATCAACGGCTTGCTTCAAATCTTCTAAAGTTTCTTGAAGTTCTTGATAATTTGCATCATAATCAAGTTTTGACTCTTCTGTAATTCGATTGTCTCGAATGAATGACTCAAGATTATGGATATATTCCCAAGCATCTTGTTCTACTTCGTTAAATGGATCCATAATTAAATAAGTAATAAATATCAACTAATAAAATGCGTATTGAGAAATTTACTTTGCACAACAACAAGTATGGAATCCATAGACGAAGAAAAGAATATTAAAGTTGAAGCTCCTCCTCTCAATGGAAGTAACGTATCCACAGAGCCTAATAATGACGTAAAGAATGGACCTCCAGTTCATGAAATCGTAGGGGGGTCTTCTGTTAGACAGTACTTGAACCAGCATTTAACCCATCATCTTCTTGAAGGTGTAAAAGAAATCAGCAAAACCAAGCCAGAAGACCCACTTAAAGCTCTTGGCGAGTTTCTCATCAAGAGATCAGCGGAATTGAAGGAATAGACACTCACAGCGAAACCTGTTACCAATAGATAATACACCTGGCTTTGACTACATGCCATGGCTTATACAGTGACTTAAAAGTGAGCTCGGACATCCACAGCTTCCAAAGGGCTCCTCCTCTTCCAAGGCCACCATCTACGAGGTTCTGATGCTTAAATACGTCTGGATAATATTTAGTGGTTTATTGCTTGATTACAGCTTAGTACACTGATTATCTCACTACAAATACTGACTTACACTTAATTTCTCGGTACGCTAGATGTCAATACTCTTTCATTGGTATTATTGCCTTGATACTCTCATCCTAAACTATTTCATCCTTTAAATTCTATAGAAGTGACATTTCACAAAAGTTCAATTGACGTTTATTCACAGTTTGTAGTATTGCGATAGTTTAAAATCTCATTTTTGCTTCTCGCTTTATAAACATCTTATTCAGTATGTCTTCACTAAGGCCATACTATGACCCAGATACTTTCAATCCCGGCTACTCTGTGATATTCAAGCCAGGAATTGGGTTAGTTGATCCATCAAATAATCGACCAATAACTGCAAATTTAACTTCATCAAATTTTGCCCCCGGCAAAGGTATTGGAATTTCTAATACTTTTTCAACTGGGCTTGATTTAAATTCTGATAAAAATTATGTTTATGATTTAGAATTACAAGAGTACTTTGACTTTAGTAATTTAACTGAATTATTTAAAAATTTAGTTTGGAGTTTCTTTAAAAATTATTGTAAAGTATTAGTTTCTCAACCATTTGAAATAACTAGATTGATCCTTCAAGTTGGACTTTTCGATTTCTCTTCAAAGAATTCATCTAAAGAATCATATACTCGACTTATTGATGAATCTGATTCTGATGAACCAGAAGTTAATTATTTCCAATCTGCAAATGAATGGGCAGAGCAACCTTTAGCAGCATCTCAAACAACTGATGTTCTGATTGAATCTGATACTTCAAAACCAGTAACTCATAAAATAAAACCTATTTCAAAACATACAATTGATATCATATCGGCCGTTGCTTCTATAGATGGACCTTTAGCTCTTTTCAGAGGTATTAATGCTCAATTTATACATCAAACATTATCACATACAATTGAAGCTTGGATTACGGGATTTATGTCACCATTTTTAGGTATCCCCGATCCATTCTTTCTTGAATTAACCCACCTGACTGATCCTCTTAAATCTTTATGGCTTTCAGTTCTGGCATGTGTGTTAACGGGATTAATATTAATGCCATTTGATTTAATTAAAGTGAGATTAATGATTACAAAATTTAATAAACCCGAAGAAATTGAATCGGGTAAAGTAAATACTCGTTCAATAAGAGATAGTGTAAGGCATTATCCTGTTTCTTTATTACTTAATCCTCCTCCAACTATTACTTTACTTACAACCCTTCATCAATTTTCAACAAGTGTATTTAGAAAAACTGCTCCTTACTTAATGTTTATAAGATTTAATGTTGATTCTTATCTGTCACCAAATTGGTATACGATGTTAAATCTTATACTTCTAATAACTGAACTTTTCATAAAATTACCTGTTGAAAATTTACTAAGAAAAGAACAAGTTCGTTTCCTTTTACAACCAAAAATTGAACAAGATCCAATGAGAGTAGTTTCGATCGATAATCCTGAAGAGCAACTCATTGTTAAATTTAATGATTGGACCATTGAAAATGGACCGGGTGGATTTACAGGATTCGTAGAACGAGTTAAACGTCTACAGTTATTTGATGGTTGGAGAGTTGGTGTGCTTAATATTATAGGTTTTTGGGGTTATAATATTTTCAAAAGCAATGGTAATTTGAAACAAGAGAAATTGTAGAACAAATTCCCAAGAACTAAGTCAGTATGACTACAATATTAATATGTATTTAGTAATTCGTGATGTTTATTTAGACAAGATATTAGATGTAGAGGTTGGTTTATGGCCTGGAAAATCCAATAAAAAAAAGAATCTAATTTTATCGCGATTAAATTCAACGTATTAATTACTGCTTCTTATGTCAATCCCCGGACTAGACGACTTCGAGAATAATAATCCGTTTGCTGAGCCGGCTCAGCACGATCAGCTTGATGAGCCTGATCAAGTGGTAGATTCATCAACTGTTGAAAATCAATCTGAACAAGAACCTCAACATCCCCAACATTCTGAACAATCGGATTATCAAGACCAATATGACCAGCAAGAACAGGAGAACCTCATAAGTGACGCCGAACTACGGAAACTTCTTCCTGAAAGATTCACTAATAAGTATAGTATTTCTATCAAGATGACGGCCATTGAGAAGAATAAAGTTGGTAATCCAATACTAAAATTCGCTGCTACAGTGAAAGGATTACCCCGTTATCGTCAAGATACTTATAAAGATATAAGACGAACTTATAATGAAGTTGTAAAATTTAATAATTATCTTACTATTTCTAATTTAGAAGTTTTCGTTCCTGTAATTCCTCTGGCAGTTACATCATTCCCTAATGGAGGAGAAGAAGAAAATAAACATTTAATGGGATTATGGCAAGATTGGTTTAACCGAATTACGTCCAATCCAATTATCGTTAGAGATGAAGAGTTTGTTTATTTCATTGAAAGTGATTTTGGTTATTCAGTAATTAATTCATCAAAAAAATCATCTGTTGCAAGTGGATTGGTTCGTAAAACATTGAAACAATTAGCAGTTCCATATGATCCTTACATTGAATTAGCAGAATTTAGACCTATAATAAAAGCTGCTTATACAACATGTCAAAAATTATATAAACTGTTGGATAAAAATACAAAAATTGAAAAACAATTGTCAATTCATATTAGTGAATTATCACAAAAATTAAATTTATTTGGACAATTTGAAACTACACATCCAGGAATGAAAAATATGTGGGATAAACTTGGTAAAATCATGCAAATTCAATCTGATTTAACTATTATTAATCTGATTAATGAAATGACATCATTAGGTGATGGAACTCAATCATTTATTAATGATTTTTATCAAATTAAAGAAGCTTTAACTAATAGACATTTAATTATGAGAGAATTAATTCAAGCAGAATCTCAAACAAAGGCAAAACATTTACAAGCTACTAAAATTAAAAGTAAATCAGCATTAGATCCATTTAAAGTAGATGAAGCTATAAGATCATTAGAATATGCAACAAAAGCAGAAGAATCATTAAATCTTCAAGTTAAAAGAATTTCAGGAGAAATGCTTTTCGAAAGAAAAGAAGTAATTGAACATACAGAATTAAAATTTCAAAAATTATTAAAATCATTTGCTCTTTCAAAAGTTGATCATCATAGGAAAATATTAAAACATCTTGAAAATATTAGACTAGATATTAGAATTATTGATGAAAAAGGTGGATTATCAAGATTAAATCGTGATAATCTTACAAGTCTTAAACATAATTTAACACAATCACAATCTGCAAATGGAGATTCATGGACGTCTAGAACTTTTAGAAGTCTATCAAAAGAACAAGATGAAAAAGATGAAATTAAAGAAGTTAATGATGATAATATGGATGCTAAAAATGCTGCAACTTTATTAAGTGTGGCTACTTTTTAGTGCCACAATTTACCTTAATACTACTATTTATTTACCAACCTGTATAGCAATAGTAAAACACTTTAAAGCCATTGACCAATTGACTACTTGACCAACTTTTCACTCATTTAATTGCCTACAATTGAATCTGATTATACTTGATTGATTGGCCAATGATATTTCAGATCGCACCGGATAAGGTACCGGATAAGATCTGAATTGCAACTACAATTAGTAAAATAAGCCATATATTTGAATAAATAGAAATGTTAGATAGATTTACAAAGCTATCAATATAATCTAAATATCAATGAGTAAGACAATTAACATTGAAAAATCAATTAATTGACCAAGTATCTTTTTTCAGCTTCTTTCCAGTTAATAACATTCCAAATAGCTTTAAAGTAGTCAACTTTAACATTTTGATATTGTAAGTAGTAGGCATGTTCCCAAGCATCAATTGCAACTAAAGGAACCAAAGGACCAGTAACAGTATCTTGATTATAAGTAGTAACAACATCTAAAGCACCACCATTTTCTTTATTTTTAACAATGAAAGCCCAACCTGAACCTTGAATACCGGCTAATTTTGCATTTGTAACAGAAATTAAATTTTCAATTGATCCATATTGTTCAGTAATCTTTTGAGCTAATTCAGATTCAGAACTTGGATGTTCACCACCACCTTGCTTTGCAGGTGCTAAATTCTTCCAGAATAAACAGTGATTAGTGTAACCACCACCATGGAAATTGATAGCTTTTTGTAATTCAATGGTTTTTTTAACTTCTCCCTTTGATTTGGCTTCTGCATGTTGTTCAATTGCTGTATTATAACCATTTACATAAGTTTGATGATGTTTAGTATAATGAAGTTCATTAATTTGACCTGAAATATGAGGTTCTAAAGCATTAAAATCCCATCCTAAATCTGGAAGTGAAACTTTAGTTCTAATGGCCCCAATTAAGCCTGTAGCTCTAATACGACTTGAAGTTCTTAAAGTTGATGAAAGCATTGTGCAATTAATAAAAAGAATATAGTAATTAGAAAAAGTTGCTTGTAATTGCGCTGACACAATTTCATCCGTCTCCCCGGGGTGGCGCTACCATTCGATAATCGTGGAATTTTCAATTAATCAACTTAACTTACATTAGATTTAAAGTACTTAAATTGTTATTTAATTTACATGCTATTAATTTCTTAATGCTCTAAGACGTTCTGCAAGTAAATCTTCTTTTTCTTCACTTACAGTTGTTGGAGGAGTTGCAATATCAATTTTTGTTTCATTAAGTCCTTGTTTCATTTCAATTCCTGCTTCATCAGCAATTTGACTCATTAATTCATCAACTTGTTCTTGTGGTGTAGTTAATGCATTAACGTTATTGGTAGTAGACTCGTAATAATTAGTAGCAGCATCTAAATCTTCAAATTGATTCTCAAATTTATCCATAACCATTGAAATTCTTTCTAAATTCATAGTTTGTAAAGCTTTATCCATTCCTCTAATTACTTGGGTCATATTCCCAGTAACTGATCTCATTGTTACTGCGGTTTGAACTCTTGATGCTACTGCATCGATTCTTGATGCAAGTCTAAGTAAACTAACTCGTTCATTAGCTTTTCTAATTGCATTTTGAGCATAAAGCAGAGCAATATCACTATCTCCTTGAACTAAAGCTTTTTTGGTTTTAGATTTCTCTTGAGTTTCTTCTTTAGCTGCTTTGGCGGCCTGTCGATTAAGTTGTTTGGCTGTGAATTTCAATTGAAATAATGATTGTTCTAACCCGGCCATGATAAGGAAATTGGGTATTTTATTCAAGGTGCGAAATGACCTTATTTTCCACTGGGGTTGAATTTTATCGTTATTATAATCACTACTGCAATTATGACTTATATTTGGCTCCTTCTTCTATATACTATCATTTTATCTACTATATCGTGTGATACTAATTCGGGTTATGGACAAAGGGGTATCTGGCATACGAAAATGACTATGAAAATGACTAAGCGAATCTCAGCTGGTCATTGATTTTTGCAGCCTAATCAAGAGGTGGAACATCTGGCATATCCACATCATCGCCATCATTTTGTGGTCTAGTGTTACTTGACGTTTGATTACGGTTGGAGTCGTTAGTAGAGGCTGGATTACCGAGATCAAATCGTGTCCCGTTAATAGTAATATTCTCTGCTGTAGTTCCTGCCAAAGTACCTAATGCTTGTGATAATACTCCTCCAAGTCCTTCAGGTAAGATTTGTCTAGCTATGTTACGAATTGTATCTGCTGAATCAGATGGCTGTTGCCTTTGTTGTTCGGCATTGGCCGATGGAGTCTCTGGTCTTGGACTTGGGTCGTTTGGAAATACTTGCGTTTGAGCTCCCATGGTTCCTTCAAAGAGTTCACCAAAGTTATTCAATATATTACGCATTTGGTTACCTTCTCTAGCTTCTCCTCCGTCTGCATTGGGGCTGGCATTGGTATTAGGGGCAGCAGGAGTTTCTGTTGCTCTTGCTCCTAAGTTTGTGGAAATTGGTATAGCTGTAGCACCAATTTCTGTAGTTGCTAAAAGATCCTGACCTACTTCGTGAGTTAAGATATTTGGTCTACTTCTGTTGGCACGTGCAGCTGTTGCTCTGAAAGATTCATCATCGTAATCATAAAGATAAGTATAGTAAGGAATATCTTGACTTTCTGCTGCTGCTCTGAGTTTTGCTAATGCCGATCTGGCTTTTGCTACTGTACTTGAAATTAATTCATTTGGCTCTCTTTGCTGATAACATCTTTTCTCCACAAGAATCATTGACTGGATAATTCTTTGAATGAATTGTGGTAATACGGTATTCATTTTATTTTCATGATATTCCACTGACAATTCATTGGTAATATATTTTGGTTTTATGATTCCAATTGCCGATTGTAAGGCAGTCAAATAACATCTTAATGCTATCAAACTAGATCCCATGTACAAATGTACATAACCTAGTTGAGCCCAAGCTGGAGTGAAACAACGATCAATATAAACTGCTTTATTTAAATCAGTTCTTGCTTCAGGATAACAATTAAGTCCAATGTAAGCAATAGCACGATTTAGAAGTAATTGAGGAAGTCTTTTATCATCATGTAAATAACCCATATTTATGGCAGTAGTATACTTTTCAATTGCTTGAGCGTACCCCAGATTAATCATGAGATTATTACCTTGTTCTCTCAATTCATTAAGATTTTGATTTCTATTTACTGGACCATGGTATCTTTCAAGAAGACTAAGGTGAGAATGTAAAACTGTTCTATATTTTAAGGTGACGTCTTCAAACTCAGAATCTGACATTATTTCCAAATCTGAGTCTTTCAATAGCTGATTAATAGCTATGCTGACATTATCATTTAATTTGCCTTGACATATGAGAAGATGAAGGAGTTTAAAGCTTATATTGACCATATTAAGTCTCAGTGAATCCTCAAGTATGAAAATGAATTGAGGTGCTAAGTTTCCGTACTCAAATGGATCAGTTTCTTCGTGGTCGAAAACTCTGTCAAGTAAGTGTTCTGTAAGTAAGTGTTCAGGTACTACAAGTGAATAGTCTTCATCTATAGATCCCGACATGAGTTGGAAAAATTTAGAGTAAGTATCTCTGCTTTGAATAGAAGAAGCGTATGATGAAATACTTTTCAAAATCGTTGCATATCTTGAATTCTTGTCTGATTGATAACGTGAATTTAAATTGGAAAAAACGGAAATAACCAAGGTATATTCTGCAAACCCTTTGAATTCCTCGTATGAAAACCCCATTTTAAACTGTGTAAATTGTAGTTTTCAAATACTGGGTAAATCGAAAAGTTTCAGGTACAAAAACCAGACGGCAATTCCAATATCGTTAGTGCGATCTCAACTACTGTAAGCCATTTAGCATGATCCCACTATTTACCAATGGCAATGAACTTCCAACAAATCCGCCTGCTAGCTCTGGAGCTCCTCCCAGCTTGATGACGCCAGACAATTGCAGGTCATCTTCAAGAATAAGAGCGTTTCTTCGGCTTTCTAGAATCGCCACTGATGATACTATAAAGCAGCACTTGAATGAAATAAAGTTGAAACAATGTGATACTTACTTTGAAACAAAAATACTACCCCAATGGCAAGCACGATCTCAAGTGATTACATACTGTTCAGATTATGCTGCTCAACTTAGAAAAGCTACAAAAATCAGTGAAGAAATTGAACCTCAAAATTTCGATTTGAGAACTGATCCTTATGCCTACAGAAATCACCAAAGTAAGTTGACTGAACAGTTTACTGAATGTAATGCTATAGATTCATGGATCAGAAATGAAACAACCATTGAAAGTATTATCAAGCAACAAACTCAGGACGTTTTAAATGATAAGTGCTATTACAAGGAATGGATTGAACAATTTAATCAGTTAACTAAGCTAAGGACACCGTAGAGTAACTGGTTAAACAGCTATATAGGAAAAGAACGACGTAAGAGCAATGTTTAAAACGATAGTCACAGTATTGACGATATAATCACATTATTAACAATATAAACCAATTATCAACTAAGTAAATCATAATAAAATGATCCACATCTGAATCGTATAATCACACTTGTCACAAAGAAACGATAACAGCACTTGTCACAAAAGCTATGTAGAACTAACATACTTCGAATGATCGAATCTCCGTTTGAAGAAGCATACAAATTGACAAACTAACCTTGAAACAGAAATATCAACTACATTTACGGCTGCTTATTCTACAGCTACAAAAAGATCACGATATCTCAATAACCAAGTAGTTATTTCTACACTTCACTTTAATCATCATTTAAATGTCATTATCTATTTGCTAGTACTTGCTGCTGCAGCTGCTGCATAGGCAAAGCTTTTTGATTTAACTGGAGCCGAAGGTGGTGGCTTTGAAGGTGCTCTAGATTTTGGTTTCACTGATGGCGATAATTTTATTGAAGAATTCAGTTTCTTCTTTGTAAATGTTGGAGCTGATGTAGTAACTGGTGAAGGACTCTTTTGAGGTTTTTCTTTGGCAACCATATCTTTAGCAATCAATAAACAGTCTATCCAACCGTGATTTTTACCTAATTTAACTTCTTCATTAGATTTATCCACTACTTTAACATTATCTTTCAATGACATTCTTTCTAATTCACTAATCCTTTGTAAAAATATAAGATTTCTATTATCTTTAATTAATTCAAGAATTAAATATCCATAAACATCTTCTCCATTTAACATTGCATCTTCATCTTCATCATCTTCAACTGCTACACTTTCAAATTCATAATCATACATCGAATAATCAGCTCCTTGATTGGCTTTAAGATCAACCATCATAACATTTAATTGAGAATCAATGAAGAAAACTCTTGCCATATTTGTTACCACAGTTATAACAACTTTTGCAGTTTTTTTAAGATTGAATTGTTGTTTTTGAATTAATTTTTCGATAAATGAATTATCTAATGGTTGATTTTTTGGTCTATTAACTGCTTCATTACTTAAATCCAGCTTTAATATACTATCTAATTTTAATATTTTTTCACCTGGCTTTAATAATGCACTTATTTCTCTAAATTTTATAATATTCGTCGATGGTTTTGAATGATTTGCAAATGCTGTATTTGCACGAACATCTGACCTTTGTGGTGATCTTTGCGGTGATTTAGGCATTGACCTTTGAGGTGATTGCCGTGCTGACCTTTGAGGTGATTCAGGAGCCTGATTCTGTCCTCTAGGTGATACTGAACTTTGTCCTTTAGGTGAAATCTGTGAACTCAGCGAGCTGTGCTCCAATGTGACACTCCTGGCCAGAAGTTGAGGTGACTTTTCAATTGGTTTGGGCAGGTGTTTCTGGAAAGGTTGTTGCAACTGCTGAGGTCTCAATCCTTGTGACCCATTTGAAGCTTGCATTTGATTCACCAAGATTTGCTGTTGCTGCTGTTGCTGCTGCGTTTGCAGTTGACGAATTTGCTGCTGCTGTTGCTGTTGTTGCATCTGCTGTTGTTGCATTTGCTGTTGTTGCATTTGCTGTTGTTGCATCTGTTGTTGTTGCATCTGTTGTTGTTGCATCTGTTGTTGCATTTGGTGCTGTTGCATCTGCATCTGCATCTGCATATCAGTACCTGAGTGCTGCTGCTTCTGCGTTGCCTTCATTGGACTATACTGGGCGGGCATACGTGGAAATTGAGATACCTTAGGCGGTGAAGTATTTGATGTGCTTATTCCAAGACCGCCAGATACTCCGTTGATATTTGGTACACCATTAGAGTTGGGGACACCTTTCTTTAATGTTGTTGCCGGTTTATAAGCATTACTACCCATTGATGGAATTAAATCAAAGTCATTTTGCATTTGTGAATGTAATTTATGATAAGATACCGATTTATTTACATTTCTATCGGATCCTAGTTTTAATGAGGGAACGTATGGAGCACTTGTATTAACTTTTGAAGGGTTAGGATTATAAGGTTCAAATCTTGGAACTTTACGATGCCAAATAAAATTTTGATCATTCCATGGTATACCTTTAAACCAATCAGCTTGCTGGATTTGATTAATCGATGGCCTTTCAGAAGGATTTGCAACCAAAATACTATCAATAAGTTTCGTTACTTCATTAGGGATAGGATAATTAGGACGATAAGTATAATCAACGTTAATAATTTTTTCAAAAGTTAAATATTCAGTTGAACCTTTAAATGGAGGAACACCATTGAAAAATTGATATATTATACAACCTAAAGCCCAAATATCAGATTCAAATCCACAACTATTATATTTTAAAAGTTCAGGACAAACATATTCAGCAGTTCCAACGAATGAACCTTTTTTCTCTAAATCTGCTCTTGCAGAATCTTCTTTTATGCCATTATAATCAATTTTATCATCATTTTCATCATTTGTAGGATCAAGTAATTTTGCAGCACCAAAATCTGTAATTTTCAAGTTAAAATCATGACCAACTAAAATATTTTCAGGTTTAATATCACGATGAATTACACCTTTCAGATGAATAAATTTTACAGCATCAATAATTTGAAGCATATAAAATTTTGAAACAATTTCTGAAAGAGAACCAAATTTTCTAATAATTGATAATAATTCACCATATTCTGCAAAATCAAGTACAAAGAATAAACTTGAATCATCTTGGAAAGTATAATAAAGTTGAACAATACCGGGATGCTGAAGTCCTAATCTATGAAGAACAGTTTTTTCAATATTAACATATTTAATTTTATCTTCTTTCACTATATGACGTTTTGAAAGAACTTTAATTGCATAAGTTTTATTATTATGAATATCTAATGCCAGATAAACTGTTGAATATGAACCTTCACCAATAGTATTACCAAATTGATAATCTTTAGCAGTTCGTCTTTGAGGAGGCATTTGATGATGGATTGGAGATTCAGATGACATATTTTAAACCATGCTAATGACAATTTGGTTTGAATTTGCAAATGAAATGATATTAAGTGAAGTTGCTGAAAATAAATCTGTTTTGATTTATTCCTATTTGGAAATAAAAGGATATAGACAGGTGTTAAATGGTGCGACTATGGGGTACAAATACTTGGAAAATATATTTTATGTAAAGTATACCAAGTATCAATTTGAAAGACCTTTAATGATGTTGATATCCAAAGAGTATGAATAAAATGGTAGAGGTTGTTACTGTAAATTATATAAAGTTAATTTTTGGTTTTATCAATACAAATTCTTATATGAAGGATCCGTCAACTTGAAAACTACAGAGCTCAAACTAGTGGTACAAAATTATTATTACATTTGATAAAGTTTCAACAAATGATATTGTTAAATTTCATTCAAGTGTATTCACATGTTCTGGTCCAGTCAACTACAAGTGTCATAACTGTTGCTGTGTATTCACTTTGTTACCGGTTTTATTCCTTAAATTCATTTACCAGTGTCTATAAGCCTCAAATTTTTGAGGATTTATTACGTCATTGTCTACAAGAAAAGGAGTGAATACGCTAATGTACTATTTATTTGTGTAGCGTGACAAGCCGCCAATAAGGCGTTGTAAAACAAGGTGGATTTCGAATTCTTCACTGTTGATTCATTATATTCAACAGATTTTAATTATTACGAAATTAACCTAAAGTATGATTCAATAGGTTACTTTCGCAGTGTAGAAATTATCCTTTACTAAAAATTATAGTGGCCCGCATTTAGCCAAGGCTTGTAAATTATGGCCGAGCTTTATGATTTGTAGCCAAGCTTCGTAATTGCCAGTTCATTCCTACGAAAATCTTTTTTTTTCAGTTGCAAATTGTCTTGGATTTGAAATCAAAAGGTAATGATTTGCCGATTTTTGCGAAAATGCTGCAAAATCCTGAATCAAGTCGTTATAGAAATTATACACTCTCCGCCTATATACTAAAGCTATATAAAAGTATGGCTCCAACAGTAGCCTTCCATGCACTATATCAGTATCTGGAACCAAAATTTGATCAATTCGTATAAACAATTGCTTGTACTTTTTGAACTGTCAAATACTAGTTGGGGAAGAGGGTGTACGGGTGCGGAGTTTCCGAGATGGTGTCCGAGCCATTTTTCAGATCACCTTATGTAAGAAACTTTAATATTTGCAAGCATTATGAGGTCTTCTGTTCCTAGAAGTAGGTTGTCCAGGCTTGGTTCCTCATATAGACGAAGCTTCTCTATTCCAGGATACGGGAAATTCCCACCGAAAAAGATCAATTATGACTCAACTGCTGAAGAACATTTAGTCCGGGTATTTGACGATCAAAAATACTTCAATAATTTCAATAAATCCCTTGCATCCAGTAGCTCTCTATTACTCAAGGATGGGAGCAGAAACTCTGGGCTTTTCAAAAATGAATACCTTACTACTCCTCATGGTTTAGTTGAATTTTCTAAAATATCGTTAACTAACGCTAAACTGTTAGTAAAATCTATGAATGAAGATGCTGAATCTTCTCTACAAGGTAAAGTATCTTATATCAAGAAACTTGATCAGCTTAGTGATATTCTATGTCGTGTTATAGATGTGGCGGAATTCATAAGGGTAGCACATCCTAGTCAAACTTGGATAAATGCAGCTCAACAAACTCATGAGATGATGTTCGAATATATGAATCAGCTTAATACAAACGTTGAACTTCATAAACATTTATCTACAATTTTGAACGATCATATGATTACAGACAAACTCACTCACGAAGAAATAGAAGTTGGAAAGTATCTTAAAGATGATTTTGAACGTTCAGGAATTCATATGGATCCTCATACTCGTGATAATTTTGTTGCAATTACTCAACAAATTTCACTTTTGGGATCCCATTTCAATAACGAAATACACAATATTGATAAGTTCTGGTGTGAAATTACAAATTCAGAATTTGAAAGTATTGAAAATAAAAGTATACGCAAAGAAATCAAACAATTTCAATCCAATTATCATTCAAGACCCCGAAAAGAAGGAAATTATTTAGTTTCTTTAACTGGGCATTTACCTTACTCCATTTTGCTACATTGTAATCAAGAATCTCTACGCAAAAAAATTTGGATTGCTTTACATAACTCATCGTCTGATCAAATAAAGACTTTAAATGAGTTTGTGAAATATCGTGCATTATTATCAAAGATGTTGGGCTATAAATCATTTGCACATTATCAACTCGAGCATAAAATGGCTAAAACTCCTGAAAATGTCATAACCTTCTTGAAAAATCTACAAGAAGCTCTCAAATCCAAGAACAACGGAGTCACTGACGAGATTAAAGCGTTGTATGAATTGAAGGAAGGATTTAATCCTAATGCTACTAAAAACGAAATTCTCGATGGTGTCAAGCCATGGGATCGTGACTTCTTGCTCAATAGATACCAACAGAAAACACTTGATGGAAATGATGAAGGTTTAGACAATATTTCCAATTATCTTTCTGTTGGAACTATTGTCAATGGATTAAACAAACTTTTCAAGTCTATTTATAATTTGGAGTTAATTCCAGAGCCAACAACAAAGGGCGAAACTTGGGATCATAATCAAGTTAGAAAAATCAAAGTTTTCGATTGTACGAAAAATATCAAGCTTGGTTATTTGTACCTAGATTTTTGGTCTCCTAAAGTCCTTCCATCACATTTCACGATTGTTTGTTCAAGAAAATTAAACGTTGACATCAACACGGAAAATGAACAAGATATGAAAAAATTAGTTCATCTTAATGAATCAAATGAACATCAATTACCAGTAATATCATTAGTTTGTAATTTTAACAAACCAAATGGTTTAAGTATTGGTAGATTTGCTGGAATTGAAGTTGAAAAACCAACTTTACTTACTTTAGATCAAGTTGATACTATATTTCATGAGATGGGACATGCCATGCATTCTATGATTGGAAAGACTGATTTACATAATCTTTCAGGAACTAGATGTCTGACAGATTTTGTTGAATTGCCATCTGTATTAATGGAGTTTTTCAGTAAAGATCCTAGAGTTATTTGTAAAATTGCCAGACATTATCAAACTGGTGATTATTTACCAGAAGATTTATTACATAAGTATCAGTCACAAAGAGTTGTATTAGATCAATGTGAAACTTTCATGCAATCCAAAATGGCAATGTTAGATCAAGTGTTACATAATGAAGATATTCTAAATATTTTACAAGATGAAGAATTATTTCAAAATTTTGATACTACAGAAATTTATCATAATTTAGAAAGACAACTACAAGTTTTCGCAGATGAATGGTCGACATGGCATGGGAAATTCCCCCACCTCTTCTCATACGGTGCCGTCTATTACTCTTATCTTCTTGATAGAGCTATCGCCGATAAAATTTGGCATGGTTTATTCAGTATGGATCCGTGGAGTAGAGATGCAGGTGAAATTTACAAAAACAGTATCTTAAAGTGGGGTGGAACCCGGGACCCTTGGGAATGTCTTGCAGATGCTTTAAACAATAATGAATTACGATATGGGGATTCCCGGGCAATGGAAATCATCGGTGGTAATATTTAGAGGGGATTCGGGATATAGAACTTAACTCCAAAAAAATTGACTGCAAATTTGTCAAGTTATTCCGTTTCCGGGATGAAACTACGGCCTTTAATAAAAAATTGCCTTATATAAAGCATCGGAAAAAAACCCCAAGCGGCAATTGCGCGCTGTATGCAGGCTTGACAGGAGATGTACATGTCACAAATGGAAAGGAAAGCGGTAGCGTGAAAACTTTCGGCATGTTTGAACGGCGATGGAAAGTAGAACAGTTTTGCCTTTTCAATTTGCCGGTCGATGATTATACCAAAATTTTGATTGGTATTCTTTCCTTGATAAGATATAAATCAAAATTAGCGGAGATTAAAGTCACTCAATATTATATAAAAATAACAAAATTCTCTCTTGTCAAAAAAAGATTCTTTAATCTCAATTAAATTTCATCCTATTGTATTTACGTTTCTTTTTGTTCATTAATTTTGACATTATTTATAAGTTTGACTTTTCTAAAAGTTTTATATAATTTTATAAGCATAAATGTCTAAAGAACAACTTAATCCTGTTGCTTCAGAGATTAAAAGTGATAATACTGCTAATTTCGATAGTATCAGCGAAAGTTATCCTCCATATTCTCCAAGTGATGAATCAACTCCTTTAACTGGTTGGGCAAAATTCGTTGATGGTTTTAAAGAATCTCGTACTGAAGGAAATGAAGGTAAGAAACTTGCAAAAACTATTAGTCAAAGACATCTTGTTACTTTAGCTATTTGTACTGGTATTGGTACTGGTTTACTTGTTGGTAGTGGTTCAGTTTTAAGAAATTCTGGTCCTTCATTCCTTATTTTAGGTTATTTCCTTATTGGTTCTTTCTTATACCCAACTTTACAAGCTGCAGGTGAAATGGCTGTTAATTATTCTGATCTTTCTGGTGGTTACAATAATTATCCTCGTAAATTCATTGATGAATCTATATGTTTTGCTGTCACTTGGAATTATTGTATTCAATGGTTATCAGTTATTGCTGTTGAATTAGTTACTGCTTCTTTAACAATTCAATTTTGGGATACAAAGAAAAGTATTAATCCTGATGTTTGGGTAACAATCTTTTACCTTGTAATTATTTTGATTAATTATGGTGGTGCCAAATATTACGGTGAAGGTGAATTCGTTCTTGGATCTATTAAACTTGTAACTATTGTTGGTTTCATCATTATGGGTGTTTGTATCACTTGTGGTGCTAATCCAAAACATGAATTTATTGGTGGGAAATACTGGTATCCAGTATTCACATTTAAAGGTCTTGTTTCTACTTTAGTTACTGGTGCTTTTGCTATGGGACAATCTGAATTTGTAGCTTTAACTAGTGCTGAACAATCTAAACCTCAAAAGGCTATTCCAATGGCCTGTAAATTGATTTTATGGAGAATTGTTTTATTATTCTTGGGTTCTTTAACTTTTGTTGGTTTATTAGTTCCATACACTTCTGATAGATTATTAGGAAGTGGAGGTGGTGCAACTCATGCTTCACCATTTGTATTAGCAGCTGAATTACATGGTGTCACCGCTGTTCCAAGTATTATCAATGCAGTCATTTTACTTTCTGTCACTTCAGTTGCTTCTTCTGCTCTTTATAGTGCATCAAGAACACTTCAATCATTAGCAGAACAAGGATTTGCTCCAAAGTACTTTAATTACATCGATAAGACTGGTAGACCATTAAGAGCATTAGTTGCTTGTACCATTTGTGGATTTTTTTCATACATTGCTGCATTTAGTAAACAAGAAATTGTATTTGACTACTTATTAAGTATTAGTGGTTTATCACAAATTTTCACTTGGATGGCTATTTGTGTTTCTCATGTAAGATTCAGAGGTGCTTTGAAATATAACAACATTCCACTTAAATCATTAGGTTATGTTGCAACTACAGGAATTTGGGGTTCTTATTATGCCATTCTAATTCATGTATTGATCATTATTGGTCAATTCTGGATTGCCCTTTACCCAGTTGGTGCATCTAAACCAAGTATTGAAAATTTCTTTCAAAACTACTTAGGTCCAATTGTATTCCTTATTTCCTACGTTGGTCATAAATTGTGGACTAAAAACTGGAAATTATTTATCAGAACTAAAAATATCGATATTCAAACTGATCGTATTATTTTTGATGAAGAAGTTTTAGAATTGGAAAAGCAAGAAGCTAAACAACAATTTAAGGATATGGCTTGGTATAAGAAGATATTGAAGATTTTATTCTATTAGTCATTTAGCCATTTAGCATGCTTGTATTTATAGATGAATATTACGTTAACAATTATGAGTAAACTGTAGAAAAAATTGAAATTTTCACTATGCGATTAAATTATCTACACTTCATACTATTTTATATCATATAATTATAATATTTCACAACGTTCTCAAAGTCATGAATGAACGAGTGATACTAAATTGCCGTAGGTTTGCTAGTGTCAAGTCATCGGCGTCACTCAAATCTGCTGTGTTTAATGTGAAAAATATCATTGAAAATAGTGAATTATATAGAGATTCTATTGACCGTCGAGGAAGTCCAACAACTTCGTCTTTACAATTCATACTCGATACTCGTTCAAAGTATTTATATCTTAGTAAGCAATTGGATTCATTAAAGAATGAAAGGAATGAACTTTCCCAGCAAATGGTTCAATCAAATGATAAAGCTCCACTAAAAGTTGCGTTGGCAGAAATGAAAAATAAACTCAAATTACTTACGTCTCAACATAGCGACCTATCCCAAGAGATTCAAGCAGCATGTGATATGCTTCCAAATCTTCTTGATCCATCGGTACCTTCAGATCCAGATCATGGAGAAGTTGTCGAGTTTATAAATGGTACCTCAGAGGAAGAAATTCAACTGCTGGCACCAAGTGAAAAGTTCGATCACAAGGCTATAGCTGAAAGATTGAAAATCGTAGATTTCACAACTTCTTCTCGTGTATCAGGATCTTCGTGGTATTATTTGATAGGTGACGGTGCTCTCTTAGAGCAAGCTTTAATCCAGTACGCTTTATCAAAAGCAAGAAAATATGGGTACAAAATGATATCTCCTCCAACCCTAGTCAAAAATGAGATAATAGATGCATGTGGGTTCAAGCCAAAAGATAAGAATGATGAAAATCATATATATGAATTAGCCGATCATGACTTGGCATTGACTGGTACTGCCGAAATTGCATTAGCAGCATTTCATTCTTCGGAGACATTATCATCCAAGTCATTACCTATAAAATACGTGGGACTTTCTCGTGCATTCCGTGCAGAGGCAGGTGCAAGAGGTAAAGATACAAAGGGACTTTACCGAGTCCACGAATTCAATAAAGTTGAACTATTTCATTTCACCGATCCAGAAAATTCAAGCAAGGAGCTAGAGGAATTAAAATCACTTCAAATAGAAGTCATTACGGAATTGGGAATAAAAGCTAAAATGGTCAACATGCCAACTACAGACCTTGGGGCACCAGCAATGAAGAAGTATGATTGTGAAGCTTGGATGCCAGGAAGAGGAAGTTGGGGTGAGTTAACAAGTAGTTCGAATTGTGGTGAATACCAATCGAGAAGACTTGGTATCAAGTACAAATCCGATAAGGTAACAAAGCCAGCGTACATCCATACATTGAATGGAACTTGTGTTGCTGTTCCTCGAGTCATAGTGGCGATTATAGAGCAAAATTACGACCCAGAAACCGATACCATTTTAATTCCTAAAGTATTACGTCCATATATGGATGATAAAGAGAGAATTGCACTTAATGCATGATGTATATAGATTACTTGTAAATAGATGACTTATTAAGTGTGCCTTTGGGTTTTCGTGAAAATAAATGTAACTTTAATAAATGTAACTAGTAAAGTGGATTACTTACTTTACGATTGGTAGTTATTTTGTCTGAATCACCTTGAACATTTTTCAACTGTAAACTCTTGATCTTGTCTAATTTTTCAAGGCCAAGATGCTTTTCTGGATCTATAGATTCAAGGCGATGTTGAAGATCATCAAACTTCAGATTCAATGTGTTGAGCTCATTATATTTCATCTCATATACTTTACATAGACTGGTATACTTTTGATCAAGACGAGTGTATTTATCGAGAAGCTGATCATGCTTATGATCTAGTTCATTGTAGTTTGCTTCAAGCTCACTATATGACTGTGCCTTTGTTAATGTGTCAAGGGCATTGTTTAACTTGTTGGTTTGGAGCTTTACATCATCGAGAGTGGTCTTATTTTCACTATTATACAGCTCTAGCTTCTCAAATAAGAGTGTTATATCTTTCTTTGTAGCATTTCCTTCCGTGATGACTTCGTTGGAATATGCTGAAATATTTTCTAAAAGCTTATTCAAGTGTTGGTTATTATTTTTCAGTCTGTCGAATAGCTGCCCTAAATCAAGTGACGTTTGTTTTGTTTGAACTAAGATCTCTTCAAGCTGGTTTTGGACATGGTCGTATTGTGTGTCAGATTCGGTATCACGAGAGCCATTGGCTTTCACTGAAACGTTTAGTACGTTTTCCTTCTCCTCCATAGTTAGTAGATCAAGACTCGTCTAGTCATTTTCCATTTTAGGCGGTATGTCGCACGTGACGGAAGTAGTCACTTTTCACAATTACTGACAAAGTAAAACAAGTAAGGCATTCTAGTATATATTTAAGTCAGGTAATGTTGAATTTCAACACGGGTGGGTGAGTAAGTCTCGACAGCTGTCTTATCTACTCGTTTTGAGCTATTTTTGATTTCAGCCAATCATCCATCAAGTATGAATCTTATTTTTGTAGTCATCTGACTCGTGTGTGCACCGTGAAAAAATGCCCCCCCCCCCACGCGACTCGGACTCATGAGTCCTGAATCACTCAGAAAAAATGACTTTGACTCATTAATCACAAATATCAGATATGATGATATACGAAGACGCTCCTCGAAGCCATGACTCCATATCGTCTAAAAAAGTAGGGGTGACCCATTCCATCAGAGAGAGGCTCAATTTCCTCGACGAAAGATTATGGAAAAGGTTTTCTGCTAGAAGATTAGAGCTAATAGATGCTTTAGAATTAAGTTCTAAGAAAGCTAGCGAACAAGAGCCTGAAATAAAACGAGTGGCAGAGACCCTTAGATTGGAATTTAAATATCCAGAAGATACCTTCTGTGATTTTGATAAACTCGTGCGGGCAGCGGTTCAAAGCGTAAGGAGAAATAGAAAGCGGTCAACCAAATCAAAAAGAAGTGATAGTAATAGTCTGGACAGTCCACTATTAAAAATACCAAAGGTTAAACAAGAAGGTGAAGTTGACGAAAATGGCAATGTAAAGTTCATTTCTGAAATTACAAATTTGAATCCGGATTCTCAAGATGAAGCACGTAATTACTCCAAGGTGAAGCTGTTCTCAATTGAGGATGAATCAAAAGCTGCCGTTGAAGATGTCATACAACCTAAATTAGCATCGGTTAGTCATAAGCTCCCTCCATTGACCAACCTCAATATCTCGTCTCGTGGTAGCTCTTTTCTACATCAACCTATCGACCGAACTGCTAACAAAACATTACTAAATTTTTTCGAAAGATCAAAAACTTGTGCTGAAATAAAACAACTAGAAACTACCGATAATTTGGTAGACTTAGGGAAAAGTGCATTAAAATGTTCCTCTGCTTTTATGCTAGAAAAATCTTTTGGAACTACAAATCAGTCTTCAATTGCTTATTTAAGAAGCAAGCTTGCAGAGGACAGATACTTGGCAGATTTTTACAGAAATCTCGATCCTACTTCACCGAGTGTACGATGTCTCACAAACGAAACAGCGGTTTTCACCATCAATATCTTATTAGGTGGATGTATAAAAGATTTTGGATTTGAAACCATTATGTATACTTTGTGTCAATCCTTGTACAATAGAGTTGTTCAAGATCATCCATTGATTTCCAGTAATTCGATTCCATTTAAAGCTTCTGACTACCTACCATCCAATAGAAGTACAGCTCCTATTTCGAGATCACTGACAGCTTTCAGCGATTCTCTCACTTCATTAGCAACTGTGGCTACAGAGTTGAAAGAAGAATCGCCTATCATTCATCCCACAAAGAAAGCTGTTACTTTGAAATTTTTATCTTCACAATTAGAGTTTAGTTACCCAAAAGCTGTTTCTGCTACACCAAGATTGATTGAGCTAATAGAAAATGCTAAATCAGCATTCAAATTATCAAGCTATCAAACAATTGGGTTAAGGAATTTGAAAAGTGGCTACATAATAAATTCAGACGCTGATTTAGAGAAAGTTTTCCAAACTGAAGAGAAAATCGACTTGGAAATATTCACTCAAAGTTTTAGAGCTATCCCCATCAACGAAATAACTTCTGCTATAATACCGGCAAAAGTAAGCAATATTAATTCAAATAAGATAATCTTACCTCCTCCTTTGAGTAGAACTGCCAGCTCTCAGGGCCCTCCTCCTTCATTCAAATTCTTGTCTAACCTGGACGAAACCCCATCGCCTCCACCACCGGTGCTTCTACCTAAATTTCAGCCGTTGCTTTAGTCGTATGTAATATATTAAACATTTTTTGCAGTAATTAGTTTTTGAAACACCTATCACTATATTTACTTAAGTCATGCGAACCTAGGTTTTGGCAATAAGGTCATTGTCATCAGCAGAGAGTGTTTTTAGCCTTCCATACTCCCTCCATGTCAAACCCTCTTGCATTATAGCTACATAAGTCTTTGAAATAAGAAGGTCTGGGTTCTAACTAGACACACATTTATGAGGAAGATAGCAAAGTAAAGCTAATGGTATATACTGAAGTGTAGACCTTTGTGACGCTGGTCAATGTAAGCTGGTCTAGGCATACAATCCAATCCTCATTTCTATATATACTCTCTTGCTAGTCTCTACTCAAGAATTCATACATTGAGGTTAGGCGTGCGCAAACATCTGGAGATTTGAGCTTTATAGTCATAATTTGTCAAGGCACTTTTCTGACCAACTAGATAGACTTGTGGTTTCGACAATGCAAACCGAAGCTTCTCCTGCAGAAGTGTTACATATCGACCAACCGTCACCACTAGCGATAACAACCGTGCAACCACGAACTCAATATGTTCCACCGTTAAATTTTGCCTTAGTAGAAGATGGAATTTACAGATCTGGGTTCCCAATGCCTATAAACTATCCATTTCTACAGCGACTTGGTATACGAACGATAATATATTTGGGAGATCTTGACGATAAGAAAGAGAAGAAGAAGGCAAAGGTAGACAAACCTATAGATACAAACAGTGAAGATAAAGACATTAAGCAAGGTAAAGTTATAGATGAAAGTAAAGAAAGTAAGGAATTAGACAAGAAAGAAAAAGACGATAAGAAAAAGGACAAGAAAGAAAAAGATGACAAGAAGAAAGATAAGAATGAAATCATGATCAATTATAAAAAATGGATATCCACCACCGATATAAAATTTCATCATCTTCACATGGAATCGTACCAAGAGCCATTTCTACTGGACGCTGGTCATGACCAATCCGAAAAATCATTAACCACAGCTCTAGAATTGATGTTAAACAGGCAAAACTTCCCAATTCTTATCCACTCCAATAAGGGGAAACACAGAATAGGCGTCCTTGTAGGACTTATGAGAAAAATCCTTCAGGGTTGGTGCATGAGTGGTATATTTGAAGAGTACGAGAAATTCGCTATGGGTAAGTCTGAGTTTGACTTGGAGTTCATTGAAATATGGCAGCCAGAACTTGGCTACGATCCAGAGTATCTACCTGATTTCGTCAGAATATAGCATATTTAACTAAAACAAAAACAAACAGCATAGAATTCATAATAAATAGTAGGGTTATAAACAAGTTAAAGGCAAATAAATATTTAAAGCACTACATGTTATTCTTAAGTTCTCTTAACTTCGTCATAACGTCACTGCTTTTGGTGAATCCCGTAGCTTCAGTGACTTGAGGATCACTTAATCTCATGAATGGATTAAATTGTAATTCATCACCAATAGTGAAAGCTCCAGCAGTAATTTCATTGTCTTCAACGAATTTTTCCAACTTGGAAAGTGCTTCATTTTGTAAAACTGTTTTAGAGAAGGCAACGTTCGATTTCGTATATTCGTGACCGCCGTAGACTTTGGTTTCTTTAGGTAATTTAGCAAGAACATGATTTAAAGCTTTATCCATTTCTTCACCAGTTCCTTCAAAGAACCGTCCACAACCGCTAGTAAAAAGGGTATCACCAGTGAAGACGGCTTTTTCCTTGGTCTTGGAGTCTTCAACGAAATAGCATACTGAATCTTGAGTGTGACAAGGCGTATGCAAAGCAGCTATCGATAAGTTATCTCCCAAATCAATTACTTCTTCATGCGATGGAGTATAAGAAACAAGGGGTGAGTCTTTCCCACCAATAACAGGTAAGTCGGGATACTTCTCATGATAATATTCATTACCCCCGGAATGATCATAATGATGATGGGTGTTGACAATTGCTTTGAGTTCGAAATTCACCTTATTTCCACTCAAGTATTTTTCAACATCAGAAGGAGTAGCAGGATCAATTATCCATGCATTTTTCGTTGGCGAGTCAATCAACAAGTAGGCATAGTTATTTCCTGACCCCCATCTCATGGGAATTGATTCAATATGCATTTTCCTTAAAGATTGCTTGTATAAAGATTTAAACATTTACAATTGCGAGCGAAAAACATGCAAAATTTAAGCTATATAAACTCTTATATACATTTGTGTGAAAACACAATTAGCTTGCAATTTAGCAATGCACTTCTTCTGAAAGTGGCAAAACTTTCAAAGATGATAAATTTAATCTTTTGACGGGGTTTCGTTCCATTGTTTTACACTCATTCCTTCAGGTGGACTTGTCTCAAATTTCTTATCTTTTGCCTCCGACCAATTTGTAGTGAGAACAGTCCCGTTTGATTCAACGTAAGATTTCATCATTGCCCTTCTTGTATCGTCATCGACATCTTTATATAATTTGGCAAAGAAATCATTTTCGTTACCTGACTCTTCTTCGTCGTCTTTGATATTAAATTTATCCCAATTTATAGCTTTTTTAGACGATGTAGGGTATTTCAATGCTGTATTTTCTTCTGAAGCTGATAATGGCGTAGGTATGAAACTCTTATCATTTGACGATTCAAGAGATGACCACTTGATGTTGTTTTTCTTTGACAATGTTACTTCAAGCTTGGTTTTATAAACTTTAAAAGATGAATTATCAGGATCAATGGCATCAAATAAAGGTTCCATATCGTAATTGTATTCCGACCCAGTAGAAGTAGGGAAATTTATCAGCACAGAGGTTTCTGTGAATTTCACCTTCACAGATTTTTCATTGATATCCTTGGCGTATATAGTGATAATTACTAAACTGTTCAGCTGATACCAATCGTCTCTAATTTTCACGGGAAGTGGTGCTTGCTTATTGATTACATCAACATTGGTACTTAACAGATCTATTTGTGGTTTCTTGCCTTCTCTTTCTCCTTCCCCTTCATCTTTGGCTTCGACAGGGGTACTTTTCAGTGGTAGCTTCTTGATTTCATAATCAACTTTATTCTTCCACATATCTAGAGTTGGCTCATTACACCCGTACTCTTTAGCCTTATCGAAATTGATTTTGGCCTCTTCAAGTTCCTTTTGTTTGTAATTGATAAGGCCAAGCTTCAAATGACATAAGCCCTTATCTGCTCTCCTACCTCTTTCATTGGCTATGGTGAATGCTTGAGAAACATCCTTTTTAGCAGCCTCTTCATTACTGCATTTACTATAAGCTGTACTTCTTTTTATATAAGCCTGGAATGCTTCTGGATTTTCCTTGATGGCAGCACTGAAACAGGCTATAGCACTTAAAAAGTCTTTAGACTGAAGGTATTGATCTCCTTTTGCAATTTGTTGTTCTACTGCCATGACTTAATTGAGTGAGTTATATCGAGATCATTTCCATTATGTTCTACGGTCGTGCAACCCATCACAAAATAAACGGTTGCAAAATACTCTACAAATATTCTACATTAAATACGTTTAAGATTATTGTTATTCTATAACAGTCTATAAAATAAATTGCAACAATCTACCAAAACCTTTGCCATAAACTGAGATTTGTTCCTAATTTTCTTTGTCTTTCAACATTAGGTAAACAAATCCATAAAATAAGCATAACACTATACATAGCAATAAACACAGGAAGAACTACGTAAGTACCTGTAGTTTGAGAAAGTAAACCAACCATGAATGGGAAAATTGCACCTCCTGATGATCCGAATGCTGTCATAATAGTCATACTTACAACTTGAATTCTTCTAGGTAACATACCCAGAGTAATTGCAGTGATCATTAATGGATAATTAGGTCCAATAAGTACACCAGCTAATGAAATAAATACCCCGGCTGTTATAACGTTGGGTACAAGCCATGTTAAAATAACTAATACAATGGTTACTGATGAAATTAAAATGATACTTTTTCTTGCACCAAGATGAACGTGTAAAGGTCTTGTAAGTAATAATCTTCCAATAGTAACACCACCCCAAAATCCAGATGCAACATAACCAGAACTTATATTAGCACCACGATAATCCTGAAGGAAAGTAACAATCCATCCACCAATTGATACTTCACTACCCTGGTAGAAAAGAACCCAAAACGATATGATCCATGTAACTTTGTGTCTTAAGGCCAACATCATTTCACTTTTTTCAGGACGATGATGTTCAGAAGGATGTGTTGTGAGATGAGGACCCAAATCTTGCAAGCCTATGTCTTCTTCATCAGAAGAATTATTGACTTCTCTTGCAGATGATCTAAACTCTCCGTGATCTTGATAAATTGGTTCTGATTCTTCATCGTCTTGATCCCATTGTTTCAAGTCTTCATCGGCACCTTTGAATGCCAACCAAAAATTTACGACATTACTTAACATGAGAGCAAGTAAAATCAAATAGTAATAATGCCATTTAATACCTTTTTCTACCATAGCAGTAGCAATTAATGGAGATACAGTTGCACCACACCCATATCCACCATGGAAAAATGAAAGATATTTTGACAGCTTATCGAGGTTAGATAAGAATATATTGGTTTGCGCCAATACAATTGCCAATCCAATACCTCCAAAGCAGAAACCACATACAATTAATGGATATGGACCTCCACTCAGAACTATGGCATAAGTAATCAGTGAGAATATAGCAGCTACAGTAACTGATTTTCTTTTTCCTAACCAAACAGGAATCTTGTGAGAGAGAAGAGCAACGAAAATGAAACCAATAGCAGTTGAAATCCAAATCAACGATACAACTGAGTAGCTGATATCATAGTATTCTTCCATATAAGGTAAAATAGCACCAGGAGCAGCATCTGAGGCACCAGCTGTAAGAGACCATAAGCAAACGGCTATGATTCTCCACATGTTT
The DNA here is from genome assembly GCA_030578455.1 of Metschnikowia sp. yHQL527. Lineage (NCBI taxonomy): Eukaryota > Fungi > Ascomycota > Pichiomycetes > Serinales > Metschnikowiaceae > Metschnikowia > Metschnikowia sp. yHQL527. The sequence goes on along the minus strand of JAJMRR010000003.1, from coordinate 527,240 downwards.
CTCTCTGGGTATCTTGCAGTCATAATTTTTCGTTCATTCGTTTGTTGGTTAGGTAATTCATCACCAGAGGCAAGTGGTAGGATATTTTGTCTTCTTGCACCTTGGTTACTTGATGACCCCATATTAATCAATTGAGTTATGTCATCATTAGAAGGTCTGGTGAATATTGCAGGTCTGACATTACCTTTTAATTCACCTAATCTTTTGTTTAAGATCTCAGTTTGATCTGGCAGAACTTTTATGGTCTGAAATGGTGTGGTGTTTCCACTAGAAGTTACATAAACTTTTTGATAGGCTTTTCCAGGAGTTTCTGGGGTTCCTGGGGAATCTGGGGAGTCTTTTGTCATTTTGGCTTGATTTCAATGTAAGAAGTCAATTTTTTGTCTATGAATGACACTTAATTACTAGAATCAGTGATTTAAGTAGAATTGAAAAAGAAAAACTTGAAATGACAAGAAATCTACGGATAGTTGTTAATTTTGTAAGAAACTTTAGACCTCATCTCAGGGAGAAAATTCGGAATCAATCGGTAAGATTCCATCGGATTTTACACCAATTTTTGCGTTCCATCGGCTTAATCTACACATATTTTTAACTATAAAGTGGAGGCTACTGCATACTAAGCGTTTTGTGACAATAATTGCTCCCTATCAGTGTGGGGGCTGGAGAAGTTTAAGCACGGCAAGGCTTCTAAGTGAAAATTTATGAGGATTAATTACCGCATCAGGAAATGGTTCCTTATTGCTAACGTCAAAAATTCACGAGCCTTGACTCTTGATGAAAGGAGTGGTTTTATTGAAGTGAATTTGTGTAGCAATAAAGGCAAAATTTACAAGTAATGATTTAACTTATTTATATTATTAACTAAATATACAAAATGATTCATGTTCGAGCTAAAATGCTTGGTTTTTAAGGATTAAATTCAAGATTGGCCTGCTGCTTGAACTAAGTCCAAGAATTTTTCTTTAGAGATTTCGTTCATTAACTCTTCTTTTCTCACAACACCAACCTTCTCTTTGCTTATAGTCTCATCTGTTTTAACTTGTGTTGAGAGAACGGCGTTGAATAATCTCACCACACCTTTTTGGGCAACCTTCTTTAATTTTCTTTCATGATCGATGATTTCTCTAACTTTCTCTGGTTGGTCAGCAGAAGGAAGGAGATTCTTGACTCTACATTTATCAAGTAACTGCTTTTTTTCATTCGACAAAAGTCTTTTAGCTTTTGCTTCAAGTTTCTCTGATTCAAGCTGTTTGATAGTTCTTTTGTTTCTTGCTAAGATGGGATCTGCCCTAGTATGTGCCTTTAACTTGGAGCCAATAATAGCTGTGAATGCACTGGAGAATGCTGTAGAACCGTCATCGGTATTCTTCTTTTTAGCCACCTTGGTAGGAAATTCGTCATCTGATTCGGAATTTTCATCTTCGTCTTCGTCTTCATCTTTTTCTTCTTCGGATCCTGAGTCGCCGGATGAGACACCTGCAACATCAACATCATCGTCATCTTCGAGATCATTGTCAGATAAGTCAAGCTCTTCTTCGCTCGATGCTTGAGATTTTTCACTTTCTGATTCTGATTCTTCTGACTCTTCTCTAGTTATTTCTACTTTAACCTTTTGTGACTTTCGAGCGACAGTTCCATTGTCGGCACCTTTGGCACCTTTGGCTGTCTTTTGTTTTTTTAATGCTGGTCCCATATGAATGAAGAAGTAGTTACTCTATAGTATTAAGCTCATCTTAGAAAATTCTGATATTAAATTTATGTGCAGGACGCTTTACGCAACCATTTTTTTACTATGGCGAAATTAGAAGTTCATTGAAAGACAGTCAGCTAGACAAATGACTTGTTTTACGTGACTGTACTTTGATTTACGGATAGTTGTTTTCGATAAATATTTATTCATTGGTGATAAATAATTTTGTAGATAAAATGCAAAATTTGCAGTTTTGCATCTCATCTTTTAGAGCTTATATAATTGAGCGATCAGCTCTTCAATTAAAAATAAATCTTCATTTTCGATGGCCATATGGAATGAAACTGGTATTTTCATTCGCATATTACTTCTTACGAAATGGATTCACTCACCAGGATAGTCTAGTCTCTATTGAACCTACGCTCTTGCTGAATTTGATGATACCTAATTACGAACATTCGGTACATGAACAACTTGTGGACATAATTGCACATGGCAGTATTTGTCCTGGAGACAGGAATGTGTGGTTTACGCGGAGCTCTTGTATGGAATGCTGATGTTCCCATACCCAAACTAGTACATATATGGACCAATGCTGAAATGGTTTGTTCAGATGGTGGAATATAGTAAGGGAGTCTGGTAACGTTAGATGCGACATAGATTACACCATCTGGAGAGGTCATGAACAGTCTGGCTGCAGCTTGGGGAAGAGATAAATCAAAACTGGAGTCGGGAGAAAAGTCAGACCCTTCAAAAGACAGAAATGCTGATTTATAACTGCACGTCGAATCACTTATTATACTATCATTATCATTATCTTCGTGTTGAAACATTTTTGGCATAAATGAGGGATTTTCAAAAAAGCAGCTCGCCAAAGAGATATCAAATGCTTCGTCTATAATACGTATACTGTGCATAGTGTGTGAAAAAGAATTATGTAGTTTTCTTATAAGGATTTTGCAGCCGATATTTATTCTTTCGCAGCATTATAATTCTTTTGAGCATGTCAAAATTAATATACCAAAAACAGACAGTCGAACATAGGCAAAAAAAACCATGATAGATGTAATGGGATGCGCAAAGCTCAACTAATCACTCAACTATGATGAAATTTGACTAAATTCATTCAATTTCAAATTTATAGAGTAGTTACTATGCATTTCCGATATCTGAAAAAGGTCACGTGACTACACGTCCGGGTAATAATTGAGAATGAAAATTTGAAGAATATAGGCAAAAAAAAATTTAAGAGAATCTCAACCACTCGAGTGTTGAAAAAGATCTGAAAGTTCAACTTAGGCTTGTCCATAATTATTAGCATTCCACAGTTAATTGAATAAGAATGTCTTGGTTATTTGGAGGAAAAACAACCGAACAGAAACAAGAGGAAAACTTGAAAAACTCTTTGGGATTCGATCCATCTCAAGTATCTGATGTATCTAGTATTTTCCAAGCTCCAGGAGTATTAGATTCACAAAAATTGCATCCTTTAGCAGGTTTAGAAAAAGGTATTGAGTACTTAGATTTAGACGATGAAAAATTAAATGATGTAGAAGGTGCTCAAGGTTTAATTCCATCAAGAAGTTGGACTGATGATTTATGTTATGGTACTGGTGCAGTTTACTTACTAGGATTAGGACTTGGTGGTGCTTCAGGTATGAAAGAAGGATTTGCTAATTTGCCAGCCAATGCTACACCAAGATTACAATTAAATACTATTTTAAATCATATTACTAAAAGAGGTCCATTCTTAGGAAATTCTGCTGGTGTACTTGCATTAACTTATAATTTAATTGATTCATCTTTTGATTCACTTAGAGGAAAGCATGATGATTTAAATTCTATTGCTGGTGGTGCATTAGCTGGTGCTCTCTTCAGAAGTAGTGCTGGTATTAGACCAATGGCATATTCAACTCTTTTAATGACAGGAGCTGCGGGTGCTTGGTGTGGTTTAAAACGTTCATTACGTTAAGATTTCAAAATTGTCTCAAACTTGTAATATAATTCTCAAAACTACCTTTCCCTCTATAAATCCCTGCATGATTGAAAGCTTTATAAAGTTACGATTATATGTGAATAATGCCTTGCTTAAATAGGCAGCTGTACATAGATGAACATGATCAATAAAAAATTATCAAAAAAAATCTTACTGTAGTTTCGTTATAATTATTGAATGAGTTGAAAGATTATATATACATACATGCAAAGTATTTAGCTAATTGACTGCTAAAATTTTCAGTTTCTCATTAGGACTAACATCATCCACCAAATCGATTGATCTCTTTTTAGTTGATGATTTGGCACCCACGTAAACTTGATCAAACTCTTCGATTGACAAAAGAACATCCTTTTGACAGTTTTTCAACATTATTGAACTTTCTTCATCGGGAATAGAATTAGCCAATTTCAAAAATTCATCATTACTTTTAAGTTGGCAAAATTGTTTATAGTAAGGTGATTTACCTGGTATTTGATTAAGCAAGATGTACTTGGTATTGCTGGCGAAATTATCGAACTTGATTGATGTTTTAACAAACACTTGAATTACTTTATTCCAAAGAAGTGGTCTGTCATGAGAGAAGACAGAAGGATTTGTTTCGGCGGATTCGGCAATCATCCCACCAACTTCATGATTGTTCAAACGCTTTTGAAGATTTTCAAAATCTTTTCTATTTTGTATATTTCCATTAATAATCACACTTACGTTATTTGATTGAATGCTGGTGATGATTGGTTCGAGAAATTGGTGGATGGGAGCGTTTCTATTACGCATATCTCTTGTTCGGCAATGAATAGTAATGTTTGAAATACCTGTCTTACATAACCTTTCAGTTAGTTCGATGGTTGGCTTTGGATCAGTTTCAGAGAGAAGTCGTATTTTGCAACTAATAGGTTTCTTATTTGGTATACCTACTTTCTGCACCAAATTCGTTAAAATATCACAAAGAAGATTAGGAGTTGATAATAAGGCTGCTCCCATACCAGAATGAGTCGAGAAAGGTTTTGGGCACCCACAATTTAAGTCTATACCATCAACGTCTGAAATTATTTTTGAGGCAGCTTCAACGGCTATTTGAGGATCGGACGATCCCATCTGAAAGATTAATTTACCAGACTCGATAGAAGGACAGGTCGAAAATACCACTGGAACTTTCTTATTCTTATTCTTTGGTTTTGAAAAATCAATATTATGATTTGCATCAATGTATTCTACAGTACCTAATTTTTCATTAACTTGTCTGTATGCTTTCACCATTTTTTTATCGATGATTTCCGGCAGCCACACAAGATCGGCGCCGTGTGCAAGGGCCATTACCCTTGTCGGAAGCTCTCCACTACGCACCATAGGCGCTAGACAAAGCTTACCAGTGTATTGTACCATTTTAGTGAACATATAGACTCATCGATTAAAGTTAAAAAAGTATATTGCGCTTTTGGTCGGGTCACGTGAGTTTAGAAAAAAAACCAGATATAATATCCGTACACCCAGACAAATTATTCTGCCGCATCTGCCGTTTGTTCATTTGCAGCAGATGCAGGGAACCGGTGGGGCCACGCCGCGAATCACAGCATCTGCAAAAGAAATTACTGCAACAATAGCATCTGATAGAGAAGGTAAACAATAACTCTAATTGATAACAGTTACCAATTGGTGTTAAACAATTTATAATAACAGTGACTAATTACAACTGTCGTGTTTTGAAACCACATCAAAATCTTATTTAATTGAATTAACTTCGGGGTGATAACTTTCGGTGGTTCCAGCATATTCGGAATTCAAATGCATAAATTAATGGAACCTATGGAACTGGTGGAATTTTCTACCGAATAGTAGTATGTCAAATGTCACGCCTGGAGACTACACCGAGTCACTCTTTATTTGGTGCAACAGGGCGGTTTGGACCTGCACACAAACAGGGTCTCGCAGCTAGAGATACGGGGAGTTAACCAGGTAATTCCGAAGGAAATATACCTAGCCATTGGCTATTGCAATTGATAAGTTTTGTAGTCAATTAAATAGTATAGCTTAGTTGTACTCCGCTATAATTATGGGTATATTTGTAATTATATTTTAGGTAAAAATGTATGTGTCAAAATTATAGTTGCCCCAGTTTGACGCTTATCGTCCTGCATAATGCGCAAAAGAAATTCAAAAACAGAAAAAATTTGCACCCGAAAAAGAAAAGAGAAAAAAATTTTTAGGCAGTCATCTGGAACGAATATAAGGCATAACAAATCCTACATTTGAAGTTTTGATAATATTCAACTATTAACAATGTCTTACTTATATCATCCAATTTCTACAATTGCCCAACGGGATATTAATGGGTGTTTAACTCCTAGTCAACCAGATACTACATCATCTCACAATAAGTCTATTTTTGGTGATAAACAAATCATTAATGATGTCAATAATAAACAAATTTTCAGTGAAATTACAGTGAATAGAAAGAATAGTATTTTATCACCACCATTATCACCATATCAAAGAAATGGTACATCAAGTGATAATGATCTTTTAGATCAAAAATTTACACAAAATTATGTTACTAGTAAAAATCCAATTAAAATTGAGGATTACTCATCTTATGATTTAACAATTTCTCCTTGGTCAAGTTTAAAAAATTATAAAACTAAGCAACTTAGTTTCTTAGAAAAATACTCAATAATATCATCAAGAGAATCCAGTGGTGCTAAACTTTCAGAAAGAAGACCAGCAACTTATAAAAGAAAATTTTTATCTTCTGATAATAGTGATTCTGAAGTTAGTAATATTGAAAGAATTAGAACAAGACGTAATGTTAAAGAAAATACAGATTCTATTCTGTCAGATTTAGATTCTATACCTGCATCACCATCTCCAAAGAAGAAGAAGGCTAGAAAGGAAACTCCTTATGCTGGATCTCCTTTAGCTATTACACAGGCTGCTTTAATTGATGAAAATATTCCAGATTTCAGTCCAGATACTTCATTATTACCAAAGTCTAATAATAGGGTTTTAAAGGTTGAATGGAAAGGTCAACCAATGGATTTATCACAAGATCCAAATCATTCTAAATTGCATCCTGCTGAAGTTATTCTTGCATCTACTTTAAGATTACCATGTAATGTTTATCTTGACAGTAAAAGAAGATTATTTCATGAGAAAGTATTAAGATTAAGAAGAGGTATGCAATTTAGAAGAACAGATGCTCAAAAAGCTTGTCGTATTGATGTTAATAAAGCTTCAAGATTATTTGCAGCATTTGAAAAAGTTGGTTGGTTAAAAGATCACCACTTTGAACAATATTTATAAGTTCCGCATATTTGATCAATGGTTTTGGTTTTTTATTTCTTGATCAGTTATTTTAGTTTGTCTTATGTTTTATTTTATTGATTTTAGCTTGTGGCTAAATTAATATCTATGTTTACATTGTATATTATGTTTACTTCATTGTTTTTAGGTCCCTTGGTCATCGGTTGGGTAGGTTTGCAATCGGATTGGTTAGGTTGGGATTCGGGTAATATATATCTATTATTGATTAATTGTAGGCCACAACCAGTAGTTTCAACTTGTCAGTACTCTATTGATAATTTTCGATATCAAAACTATTAGGCTTTTTGCAGCATTTCCGCGAGCTAACACAAAGTTACTGATAGCGCATAGACGCTAAGTTACTGATAAGAGCGATACCAATTACGCAGAAGGATATTGAGCGTGGACAATCTACGAGATTTAAACGACATACTCCAATCGAGGCGAATGGTCCCTATGTATCGGAAACCTAGAGAACCATTTCCATGATGAATCTTACTAATTATGCCAAATCAAAGTCTACAATTTGGTACAAATTGGTACAGATTGGTCTACAAAGTTTCCAGCACCTCAAGAGGGGGATTGCAATTTCATGCTAAACTCCATTCATAATCTGGGCCAAAGTTAGAGGTGTACTGATGGGAATCCCATACCAAAATGTAGTTGAGTAATCGCATTTCATAAAGGTGAAATTTCATTAACCCCACCATCGTGACCACAACCAATGTCGAAACCCCCACCGCTTCCAATTATTAACAAGCTTACGATAACATGATTTAAAAGCTTCTCCAGCACATTTCCGCCTTGTAATTACCAGATTATCTGCTAGTCTTTGGCGGTAAGCAAACAATTAGCCGGACGAAAAATGAGGCTGGTAATCGCAGCAATTAACCAGCATTAAGGGATAATCACGGGAATAATTCCGCTACCGCCGCACGACCCCATTTTTTCCACAGTTAATATCTCACGTTTTTAACTATAATTTATGGTGTAATAATTTCAGATTAATCCAGCCTTTTTGCAATTTAAATCTTGGTAAAATTAATTATCTAAAAAGAATTTTCTAATTTGTATTACATTTTATAACATCCAAAAACTAGCTTGGTAGCTACTATCGCTAAATTGAACTTATTACTCATTTTTCTCTCGCTTTAAATCCCTATGAGTATTCACCAGTTTCAAGTATCTAGCCCTGAAGGTAATTTTATAAGAAATCATCCTATGCCTCCGAAATATAATGGTTTAAAAGTTGGACCAAATGGAGTCTTACTATCTCATGAATATATGGGAGGTGCTGACGTAACTGCTCAACTGATTGATGCTTCAGGTGCAATTTCTAATCAAGTTTTACATACTTCAATGTCAGTTCAACATCCAACTTATTCAATTAGTGAAGATTCTCTACAAAATCAACTAACTGCTAAAATAAATGGATTTCATTTACAAACTCCAACTACTCAAACATCTATGGTATTTCCAAATTCAGGTTCCCCGCAAGACCAACATATTCCTGTTACTCCAACTCCTGCTTTCACTTATAATAATAATATGCTTCAAACTCCAAATTCTATCAACTCTTCAGCTTCATTTCAACCTTTGCATTTTCAACCTTCTCCAGGTTTAATTTCTCCTATGCATCCTAAATATGATCATCCAATTAATATAGAAGGATTCATTCCTCCTCAACCTTTAATAGATCATTCTTTAGGGTCACCAAAGAAAGCAAAACCTGTGAAAAATCCTTCTAGGCCTAAAAAAACAATTAAGAAATCACCATCGCTGCTGAGATTGAAAACTAAAGCTTCAAAAGAGGCCCTTGTTAAAAGAGAAGAAAATTTTTCCGAATTGATAAAAGATGGTATTCTTACCAATCAAAATTCTAATAAGTTATTTATTGATAATTCATCGTTAGATTCATTAAGATCAAATCTTGATCATAGTTTTGGTTTGGCACCTGAAGATATTATCAATCTAAAACATGATAATCCAGAAGCTGCAAATATTGCACTTGCTGATTTATTAAAAGACGATCCTTTTGCTGAATTAACAAGTCCATCTAATTCAGACTCTAAACTTGATTTAGATGCTGAAGATGATACTCATGCTAATACAGACTTTGATAGTTTTATTAATTTTAAAGATGATTCAATCAAAGATAAAGTTACAGGATTGGGACTTACACTTGGACTAGATAATTTACTCGAAGAAATTAATAATGAAATAAAGCAAGAAGCTGGATCTCCTTCAACGGTTACAGATATTAATTCAGATGGTATTGAATCTCCAATGCATGAACCTTCATTAGATTCTTTATCGTCAGAATATCCTTCTCCTAACAGAGGTCACGGCCGACAAAGGTCAACTTCATCTATTGGTAAAGTACCAAAAGTTGCAAGTTTCCCCAACCGAGTTCTTAAGAAAGCACAGTCGTTTACGGGTACATTACCAGGAAACAAGAAAGCTGCTAGATCATCACAAAGTTTTTCACTTGAAGATTGTTGTAATGAAATTCCTGCAAACCCCAATTATAATTACTCATTTGTTTATGAGAATTCGTCATCCAAGAGTAATAAAAATGAAAGAAGAAGTTCATTTCCAAAAGCATTCCCTAAATCTACACTAAAAAAATCTCAAACTTCCCCAGTAGTTAAAACTACAACTAATTTTACTGAAGAAAATATGGCTTGGATAGAAGAGCCTAAAATGTATAAAAATATGGAATCCGGTATGGTGAACTTTCAAGTTGACTTGAAGTAAATGCCGGCAAAAATTATGACAGTTGTACCGTTGGTCAATAAAATAATACATGAGTAGACCTCATTAATGTATATCAATAATAAAAGAACACTCCATTCACTACTAAAGTGGGTAAGTAGTATAAGTAGCTACGTTCAATAAATGTTTCATGTTTGAAATTAAGTTCTTCACGTAGGAAGAGTAGCTTAAATCCCGAAGATACGTGGATGTTTAACTCCAAATGCTCAAGATGGAGTACAGATGGAGTACTAGACCTTCTCAAGATTGAAATATTGAATGTCTTACACTCAGACTCAAGACGCTTGATATCTACAGATACATGATCTCTTTGGAAGACTATACAAGACGTTAGCAGATGTTAACAATATCGTTAACAACCCTTTCCCATTGCTTAAGTTTGTCTACACTTTGTACTGTAAGAATAAATTAAATAAATATGCTAAATACACATGGTTTATGCCACGAAACTCTCTATAATGCTTCACAAGTCTTTATCTCTTGGAACATACTCTTCACCGCTTATGACTCTTTCTTTTCTAAATCTTCTAGCGAATCCCCATTGTCCTTCACTAGCGTATGCGTAATAAACCAAACTAGCAGGAACTAAACCCATGAAAACAACGTTAAATAAAGCGGATCTTGGCTTGAAACGGAAATAATGTCCTTGCAACTCTTTGGCAGCATTGAATTTTTGAAATTGTGGATCTGGCTTTAATGTGTGGGCCATTTTAGTTTAGTATGAAAGTATGGAGTTGATGAGAGTAATTTGTTTTTCGACAATTTAATTGGGTAGAAAAACCAACCCGTGCACCATAATATACAATGATACATCCGTGCACCACAAGTATTTACTGATACAACGTAAATGTAATATACATAGAATACATAAGTTTAGAGTGCTTAATTGTCAAACATGAGAGATTATCGGGTGGAAGTTACGATAATGCTTCATTAAAGCGTTTAAGTGTATCGACATCAGCAGTAGATGCCGGGATTTCTGGTATGGGAGATGCCGTATTAGAATTTGATATTGAATCAATAATTCCAACTGATTGTAGTAATTTCATGGTTTTAGAAGCAAGGTACTTATCTCTAATGTTTGCAGAGAATTTAAAGTTTTCAAATTTAATTAGTTCGTCATCGTTCATGAACTTATTATTGATTTGCAGTACTTGAGATATGAGATCATCTACTTGAGTTAAAATAAAGTAAAGATTATCACTCATTGGTTCAAGCGACTGGAGTGCTTGTTTTGCTTCTGGTGATAGTTTTTCACTATGAGGATCAAATACTGTTGCATTTAAAACTTGTTTGAATTGGGTAAGGGAATTAAGAATTTTATCAGCCTTAATAATTTGTAATTTAAGTATTTTACGTAGTTTTAATTCCAATTCAATTTCTCCCATAAGTTTTTTAATTTGAGAGTCAATTTGTTTGGCCTGAGCTGAAGTTTGTGTAAAGTTTAAGTGGTCGTGATGTTTTAGTTTAAGCCATCCATCTTCTATCAAGTCTTTGGGAATAGTAAATATATTTCTAAAAGCATAAAGTTCGAACTTATCAAAATTCTTATCGATTTGTGCCTCAAGAAGTGTTTCAAGTTTAGCAGTACCTTTCTCAATTTCGTCAGTGTATGCTTTTAATTCTTGAGGTGAAGCACCAGTATCTTGAAATTCTTGTCTTCGTTCAGTAAGGTATTTTTCTAGAGCTTCAATACATTTATACAGTATATGGTTTACTGCGTTGATTACATGATCAATGAGCGTAAGCGGAGGGTAGCCCAAGTGTTCGGTGAGCAACGCTGTGGCTCGATAATCTGTTGAGTTCATGAAGAGAGTTGTTTGTTTTCGCGTACAAAAAGTGAGAGAGGTATCAGAAAATATATTGATACTTGAATAGAGAGAATAGTCCTTGTGGATTAGTACAACTAAGGATTACTTCACGGATTTATAGATGGCGTGACATAATTCACAGAACATAGACGGCTGTTTAGGATCTGTAGACTGTTTAAGAACTAAACTTTGAGCTTGATGCCTTTTATGGTCAATTACGCCCTAGGGTCAACAGACACAACTGTGGCCCTTTGAAGTTTGGAGGTGACTCAGCTGTCCTACATGTTGTGTTTGTGGCTGTAGTCGCTGCTTGAAAGGTCTTATCTGGACCATAACCTGCTCTGAGTCACGCTATCTAGACCCATCTAATACTATCTCACGCCTATCTCATGCTGTCTTACAATCTTTCATACTATCTCGTTGCAGACCCTCTCATTATCTGTCTCGTACTGCTTATTTGTATTGTCTAGCTTTCCTGCTTACCTATACTTATAACCTTATCTACTCTCATCGCTCATCTCACCCGACCGTCCTTAGTCATACCCACATTGTAGATACAGAAAAGGTTCCGTAGTCGCACAATTATCATTATCTCTTACTACTCTTCTCGTTTCAGGTGGTAAAAGTCAATGTCCAACGCCCAAGCCACGTCGGTGCTGTCGCTTGACGCCAAGATCATTCAATATGCCTACTCTATACACAAACTTAGGAGTCTTCGTGAATCTGTTAAATTCATCACAAATGACTCTTCTGACTTAATTTTAGTTCATTATATGTATATCTTAGGAGGATGCTTATTCGCCATCAATGAAGCAGCATTTAGCTCTCGAATATCACTACTCGCTTCTTATAAGCTTTTCAAACCATCTGCCATCACGATTTCCCCGGCTATAACTCATATTCCTTATGATAACCCAGATTCACCAGTTACAACTTTAGAAGTAATCCCATCATCATCGTTATCTCAAAAGTGCTTAAAACAATTGGAATTTCTTCTTTCTAATTGCATTCAAGGGTACGAAAAGCGATTGGCTGGTGCTAAAGCTGAAAAGAATGATGTAGAATACATTGAAAAATTAGAGTCATTAGTGAAACAATCAATTTTCACTCAAGAAGAATGGGACTTGTCATTTGCTTCATCAACAGAGTCTCCGTACTCGTTTCAACTTCCACATGATATAGACACAAATATTAGTGAAAAAGACGCGTGTTTGGTCGATATGGATTTGAAAATGGCATTTGTATTAACTAATGGTTTACAGTCATGTATTGATAATATTAAGCCACATATATTGAAAGTAAGAAACCTAAAATCCAAACCCAAGAATCAACAACAGTCTTACTTTGATAGTCTTCCCGACTCAGAGTTTCTTCTTCACAAAATACTCATGTGGACTTTTAGACTTAATGATTTGTATACTGTATTCCGAAAATTTGGAAGGAAAGTTTACTTATCTAATCTTCAGCATTTAAATGACCAAGCAGTGGTTTCCGCCTCGAGAAATACCCTTTATTTCCGTAATACTCTCTTGAAGGAAGTAGACGATTTGCTAAATGGTACAAAGAAGAATGGTATTTTAATTGCAAACTTGACCAGATTCATCAGAGCGAATTCTCTTCATGAAAATAATTTCAAGAACGTACTTGAGTTTTCAAACTTCGTCACTCAAGCTTTGTCTACTATTGAAGCTTCCTGTTCGAAGTTTGATGAGTTTATTAATGTTTGGCTCCAGCTTGAACTATCGTTTAGAAATACGTACAATTTACCAATGGAAAACTTGCAAAAAATCAGACTCAAATACGCTAAGAATCAGGATGCTCCATTAGTTGAGAAAATGAAGAAGTTGGAGATCGATCACCCGAATTCATCAAGGACTTCGTCCCTTTCCAGTAGCAGTTCAATGAACCGTCCGTTATCTCGAATTAAACCAATTGCACCATCAGCAAATCGAAATTCCATCATGGGGTTACCGTCTCCAGTAGATAAACCTAAATCTGTGGCTGTCAAAAGACCTAACTCAATGATATTTTTAGGGTCTACTGACTCACTCAATACATTTCATGATGCTCCGAGTAGTCCTTCCTCTAACGAGAAGACTTCTCTTCCAAATGCTCCTGTTATAGGAAGAAGAAGATCTAACTCCCAGCCAATACCTTTGGCAAATATAACTGCCAAGAAAGTTAGTCCAAATGGATCTGTCAAATCTCCAACAGGTTCAATCAAAAGATCATCATCGCTCTCCAAAATCAATAACAAACCACCCGAGACTAACATGGCACGGAAATTGATTGTAGTGGAAGAGAAGGAGGAAGATTCACCTCCGAAACCAACCGTCAAACTCACAGCTAATCAAAGATTGCAACTGCATATTCGACAAGCAGCAAAAGCCGGGTCTTTGATGACTCAACAAAGAGAAATACTATCTCAAGTTGTTTTCGATCCAAACGTGCCATCAGCAGTTCATCTTCGTAAATCACCACCACCAAAAGCAGAAACGCCCCCTATAAGTTCTGGATCGCCTATTACTTCTGGATCACCAATGAGCTCTGGATCGCCAATAAGTTCACCGTCGAAACCAGACCACCATTCACAACCGTCGCCATTAAAAGATAAAGTTAAACGTACCAGAGACCAGGTCACTAAGATGAACACACAGAAAAACAGTCGTATTTCCCTGCCAATACAAGCAAACCTGCCTACTAAATCACCAATTCTGTCAAGAGAGGGACTGCCTACGAAAAGTCTAACTCCAGATACGGATATTTGTGACTCCGTTAAGAAAGTCAGGTTCACAGGTGTTCCTGAGTGGACAGCAGCAGAAGATGCTCCTACAAAGTATTCCAATAAGATTTTAAAGAATTTTGCAGTATTCAGGCCCATAGTGAAACCAGCGTTCAAAAAGAAGGATCAACAGTTAAAGAAAGAAGAAAGTCTCTTGTTTAAACATAATGTTGAAACAGGGGCCAATCCTGCTGTAAGTGCTGCTGCTGCAATGGTAGATAATATGGCTTCCCCTATTAACCGAAATCCACTTGCAAAACCTCCTACTAATAGATTGTCAAAAATAAAGAATAGGTTTATATAATTGTAACACTACTATCTAATGAATGTACCTAGTATAAACAACGTAAAAGGAAGTGACTAATGGATAATTTGTGATCGTAAGAATCATGTCATATGCTTCATATGTCCTTATCAAAAGGACCAAGGAATTCCTCAATGGGTACACAATCTACTAAGCCAGTCATCGAATATGAAACTATCCATCTTGAAAGAGAGTGTCGTCAATGTTATTGGGGTCAATGGATTTCCAATCAGCCAATACTCGGGGAAACAGACTGTGGTATACCTCAGGGTAGTTTGATTTGATTCTTTCAAGAATAAGCTTATAGAGAATCTTGTAAGACTTTGCAGTGAAGTGAACACCATCGATTACATACTGACCCAACCCTTCTTTCCCGTAGTAAATTTGTTCCAGGCCATCGCCAGCTGCCAATTTATCGTTGTCAAAACCACCATCTTCTACCATGAAGTCCCAACAACTTACAAAGGGCACATCCAATTTTTCAGCCACTCCCTTAGCTGCCAAGGCGTACTTGTAGTTGACAGCATTTGATGCAGTCCTCAGAACACTAGGCTCGTCATCTACGTCAAGTGAAGGATCATACACTCCCGGTCCAATGAGAATTATTTTCATACCCTTAGCTTTACACAGTTCAATCAAATGCGATATATTCTCGGTATATCTTGCCAAAGGAACGCTCTGCACACCGGTACTGGCGTCATTGGTTCCGAAGAAGATCGTCATGAGCTCAATTGGTTGTTCTTGCTCGAGGATAATAGGGAGTATTCTTAGGGCATGGTCACTGTTATACCCCAGAAAACCTCGATTGATTATATCCATTTTACGACTATAAGCATTTTGTAATTCAATTTGTAATGAAAAACCAATGTTTTGGTTACTGCTGAATTGAGTGATGGAATCACCAAATAGAACAA
The DNA here is from genome assembly GCA_030578455.1 of Metschnikowia sp. yHQL527. Classification (NCBI taxonomy): domain Eukaryota; kingdom Fungi; phylum Ascomycota; class Pichiomycetes; order Serinales; family Metschnikowiaceae; genus Metschnikowia; species Metschnikowia sp. yHQL527. The sequence continues at coordinate 511,665 of JAJMRR010000003.1, read as the reverse complement.
ACTTTCTGTAGTTGAAAGACATCAGTAAGGTTTAGTATTTTGTTAAGTCTCACATTAAATCTATATACGGTATACAGACAGCCAGATGCTACAAAATGCCACAAAATTCTCAAATAAGTGTAGAGAAGCGAATGAAGCGCTTTGATTCCGAATACCCACCTGCAACACTTTCTTAATTCGATACTTATAACTGGTTTGTTGAATATAATTATCTAATGGTCTTGCACCCGTGCACCACACCTTTTTCGTGTAAGTACCGATAGATCTGGGGCATCTCATCCTAAAAAAATCTGAAAAACTCAAGCCTAAAAGTCAATAATGTCAACCGAACACAAGCGGGAGTACGAGGACGCTGACTTCAACGGAGGGTCGAAGAAAGTGAAAACCTTTGAACCTCCAAAAAGTACCAACCCTATAAATTCAGACGGTCTCTCGGAATGTTTCCAAAAAGTTACTACCTCATTATACGTCTCATTAGCGCCATGTCATTTAAATAATCCTATTAACGGTATAAAAGCACAGCATCTTGACCCATTGGTCATGACATACTTCAAAAAAGCCAATGGAGTTGTCTTATCTTACTCCAATATAAAAGTATCATCCGATAATATTAGCATTGATTCTAATGATTCACCAATAACCATCGCCAAAGTTACCGGTTCATCTCCATTTACTTTCTTATGGGTAACGGTTGACTTATTAATATGGTCACCTCAAGTTGGTGATGTTTTGGAAGGTTATATTTACATGCAAACTGCTTCTCATATTGGGTTGCTCCTTCATGACACATTTAATGCATCTATAAAGAAGTATAATATTCCTTCAACATGGGCATTCATTCCTAATCAAGAAGATGAATTGACAAATGAAGATATCAATTCTTCAGATAGATTTAAGTCATTTGGTCACTGGACCGATGAAAATGGAATTAAAGTTGTCGGTAAATTGAATTTCTCCATTAAAGCCTTCCATACAACTGGTAGAGTGGTTTCTGTTGAAGGTACTTTAATACAACCAGGTTCTGAAATCGATGCTCAACCAGTATATAGCGAGCATCGCTCATCAGTAATCTCGGCCCCTGCCTCAAATCAACATAAGACTTTCGACGACGAAGATGACAATATACCAATTGCTGAAATTTCTGAACCAAAGAACGAAGACATCCCCATTTATGCTAATAACAGCGATGAAGATGGTGATGGAGCCGTTGTCAATAAGTCTGACTCTGACTCAGATTCAGATTAGTGTAATATAACTAAATATGTTAAAATAAATATATTAAATCGTTTACTTGTCCTACAGTGTATTTGTATTGGTTTCAACTTTTATTTAATCATGTATTCGTTAGTCTATTATCGTGATTGTTTGTCGTCATTGATCATCCTCCAAATAACATCTCGTTCTTTTGATGTTGGTCGATCATATTTCATCTTTCGTCCGTATAATATTCTGTACCAGTTTCTCTTGGAGGTATTTATGAACCTATGCATTTTGCGTTCCTGTGGAATCTTCCTTTTAACTTCGGAAGCGGCCTTAGCAATCGGCTTTGCATTGGAATTCATCATTGTAAGATTTTGTACTCTATTTAATCTTTTAAAATTGAATGCAGTAATTATAAGACCCTGAATAATGGAGAATAACACCACCGCTCCAAATCCATAGTTTGATTCTTCAATGTAATTCTTAAGGTTCATACCGTAGAATGCTGGCAAGATCGTTGCCACCGTCAACCCCAAAGTATAAATGGTAATTTTCAATTCGTAAAGCATGAGTGAATTTCTATTTGCATCAAGAATAATATTGACAATTTCTTCCGTAGCTTTAATATCATTTATCAAAGATCCTGCTTGTTGTACAAATTCATCACAATGCTTATAGTAGGATTCAAGAATCATCTCTACTTCATCGTAACTTTCATCTGTATCTTCTGAATTATATTGCTTTGGAGAAGTTAAGTACATTCCTGCTAGATCTTCATCTGTTTCTAATATTTCCTCCAATACGTCTCTGATCAAAACAGCCTTTTGATAGAAACTAGTCAATGGTTTCAGCTTGATAAGTAAATCTTGAAGTTTGTATCTATCTATTTCATCTTCCAATTCACTTAAAATCAAACCACATTTGGACATATGATTCTTCAATTCGGCTTCAAGGTATCCCATTACACTAATCAAAATACTTTCAAGGGCTTTGAATTCGTAAGGAAGAGAAGATGGGAGTTTAAGTTTCAGTTCTAAATCGTACATGAAAAGTCCTAATTTAGTAGCAATCGATGGATCTGAAGTATCGAAAATTTTAATGGAATCCTTTTTAAGAATAGCCTTGATATGCAAAAGATTTACAAGAATAGTATCGGAAGACCGAACCATAATCAGGGGGACCACATCAATGGAAGAAGTATCTATTTTTCTTAAATCTCTTGGGAATAAATTATTATCTTTTATAAACCTCATTTTAGGGTACTTTTTAGACACCGCCGTCACATTCCCCTTGCTATCAAGTGTAGTACATGACACATATAAGTCATTGGGGGCAATGGGTTTAAGACGACTGAATATATGTTCTTGATATGGTTCATTTAGGTTATTTAATTCAGGTCGATGAGCTCTTTGAATATCTTGATCAGGAAAATTGGTTCGAAGTTTTATATTTCTACTTTTGGTCGAAGCGGTTCGACTTAATCGTAACTGACCTAAAGGAAGTCGAATTAACGACTTTAACATTACGAAGTTTAGTACAATAAAACTATGAATTAGATGGAAAATTAATTGATATTTTTTTACTACGCACAATTAACAGTAGCTAAATTAATGACTTTATTTGTAACACAATTTCATAAATTATATGATAAAACTACAAGAATTAGTTTTAAAAAGGACTAAAGTTCTCTTAATGAAACTACGAGTATTATTGAACTTTTTATTTAAAAGAACGATATGAAGCGTTTGAATTTAAATTTATAATATGGTTTAAAATAAAATGTTTACGACAAACATAACAAACAAATATTGACGATTCAAATAAGCAGTAGAATTGAAATTAGTCAAAGAATTTTCTAGTGGCAGAAGGACCAAATAATTCAAGTCTAATACCTGGTAATGCTTCTTCAGATAATAATTTTAATCTTTCTTCTAAAGTATTATTAACTTCAATTTTACCAGTAGCATTAATAACTACAACACCACCAGCAACGTCTTGATCTAAAAATTCCGATTCATTAACGGTAATATCAACGGGAAATTTAGCCTTTGATTCGAATTCTTTAGCAGCAATTTCTGCAGCTTCTTTAGCAATAGATAAATCATCTTTTTTAACTTTAATACTAACTTTTTCTTCTAATAATGCTAATAATCCTTCTTCAATTAAACCTGCTAAAATTGGTTTATATTTGGATTGGTCTTTAGTAATTGATTTTAATTCTTCATCAGCAGATTCAAATATTTCATTCAACACTTGTTCTTTTGTTGATAAAATTCTTAATCTAGTCTTATTGGCAATAGTAGATTTAGTAATTTGTTGAGCTAATGATGCTTTCTTTAATTTTTGCTCATGAGCTGAATCAATTGCAGCAGTTTCTGATCTAACAATAGATGCTTTTTCAATTTCATATTCTTCATCTGCTTTTAATTTAATTTCTTTAGCTTTTTCTTGTGCTTCCTTTTCAATGAAAGCTTTCATTTTACGAAGCTCATTGCTCACCTGAAATTTGTTAGTCTATTCTCATTAATAAAGATATTTCTTTCAATTTACTTACTTGATCATCAGTTAAAGACATCTTGCTGTTAATTGATTAAACTTAGCTTATCGATGGAAATCTCGACATTCTCAGGGAGTTGAATTTTGAGATTTTTCTATGGTGGGCGTGCGCGGCCAAGTCCGATTACGATTGAAAAACTACAACTAATAAATATTCAATTTTATTAATACAATTTGTAAATAATCTAAATGACTTTATCAAGGAAATTTCTAGCTAATTCAACACCTAAGAAGGTGGCAGCATTGGCTGGGAAAGATCTTGCTAATGCAGGTCCAACCCCTGGGAAAAATGCTTTTATACCACCTTTCTTGTAGATATTTGAAGTTGTTTTGAAAATTGATACATTTGTATTAGAAGATTGTTGTGTAGATTTAATTGTATCAATTGGGAAGACACCAAGCCACATAGCAACACCAGCAAATCCACCAGCTGTCATAATAGCAGTTAATGACATTGATTCACCGGGAGTACTTAATCTTTGTTTTAAATATTCATAAGTTGCAAAATATAATGCAGAACCTGGACCATCTCTAGCTAAAGTAGCAACTGAACCTTTAAAAATTGATCTTAATCCACCAGTTCTATACATTTCTTTAATAACTGAACCCATTGAAGATTTTTTTGCACCATCTTCAACTTGCATCATAACTTTAACTCTTTCAAATGGTGCAGCAACTAAAGTAGTTGGAATTGCAGAAAAAAATCCTGCAGTTGAAATATCTTTAATAGTGAAATCTTCTGCTTTACGACCAGTGAAATTACTTACTAATTTTTTACCAACATCATAACCCCAAAATGAAACTGCAAACATTGGTGTAACTCCAATTAATGGAGGAAGAACTCCACGATAAAATCCTCGTAATCCATCTTTGGCAACAGTCAGCTTGATACATTGACCTGCAGTATCATAAACTCCTGTTTGTAAACGAACTTTAACAAGATCAAATGGGTGACCGGTAAGAACAGCACTAAATTGTTAGTTATCTAATTATAATTATTGTTAAAGTTTTTCACATACCAAATACCACCAAATCCTCCAGAAGCAAATGATTTAACATTATCTACTAAAACACTATCAACGTCATCCATTTTCTATTATTTTTTATAAAATTATCAATTGTATTAAAACTACAAATTTTCTAAGCAATTTGTTATATAAAATTTCATTGGATGCTTGCCCCATATATACTTTTTTCCTTGCGGGTGATTTTGACCTGTGCGTCCGAGAATTGCCCTTTGGACCGCGGGAAGTACCATTTTGCACAATTGATCAACGACAAGCAATTTCCTAATGATAATTACTATGGAGATCTCGGCCAATCACACTTATTGTAGCGGTGGACTTATCTTGGCTTTACCAGATGAAATAGTAATATTTATTTAGTTTCTCCGGATCGTGCGCCAACCGCTTTGTGGGGCAAAAAAATTCTTCGGCCTCGGTACTCAATTAAATATGCGGACTAACTGTTTTACGTCTAAATCACTTTTTAAATCTCTGGTAAACATTTCCTGCATACTTTTGAAATCTTGTAAGAAAACTTGGTGATGAATTTTACGAACCATTACTCTTAATTTATCTTCGGTTAATTCCAAATCCTCATCCATAGCATCTTGTTCTAAATTCATAATTGATACATAATTAACAATTAACGAACTGAATTCTTGTGATCCTTTTATAAATGTAAGTATTGTTTCTAAAATTCCGTAAATACTTTTAACGTAGCTTTCTCCTGAAACTTTACCAATGGAATTTTCATCAAGTATTTTACATCCAGTTATACTTTTAAGGTAAGTGGCATGTATGTCAGTTAGATCATCAAGGTTAAACTCCTTCATATTATGCTTAATGAGATTCAGTCGTATTCCAAAAATTCCACTCTCAGTGTCGATTTGTTTTAAAAATTGGCTGTTTAGTTTTGTTCCTTGACTTTTGTTAGTTTTAAATAATTTTTCAATCATAAGTTTTTGAAATTTATCTTCGATAATATCGTATGAAAAATATCCTACTAATGATGTAATAAATGCAATTAGTTGATGTCTCATGAAATTAATCAATTTGAATGATTTTATAATCCAAAGTATCTTACGGTCTCGTAAACTTAATCGGAATTCTGAATTCTTTTTAATACCCTTTGATATTTTCGTGAATTGTTGATGAATTGATTTCAAATCATTCTTCCAAATACTATTATTTTCCATGAAAGACTCATTTAAGAGGAAATGAAGGTGTCTTAATTTCCACATAAAGTTAAACATTCTTAAGTATTCTAATGATGACTTATTATAGTTCAAAATATTATCTATAGGTAAATCATTTAGTTTATATTCTAAAGTGAAAACTTCCCATCCAATAGTCCCATGACTTAAATCAAGTATTCTAGCATCAAGTCGACGCGTAAACTCTAGTGGATAGTTTCTAAGACTTGATCGAGATATAGACTCATTTAAAATTTGACTCAATTGATTGGATGTCAAACTATTAGAAGGTTCATTAAATAGTGAAACACCTTGAGAAATTATACTTTCAATGAAATCACTAGAGTTCATAAAGTAGAATTTTTTAAAATTAGTGATATGAGTGAACATTGAGTTATATGAAAAGCATACAATCATTAGCCTGTTGACAATCTCGTCATATTGATGGACAATTAAACTGCAGAAAAGGTTTAAGTCCATTGATCGAAGACCTTGGTGAATATTCAAGATGAATTGAGAATACTTTAAGTAATAATCGTTAACCCAATTAAGATCCTGACAGTATTTGGCAAGGAAAATAAGATGCTTACCTATTTGGAAAATTTTATAACCAAGCGATTTATTCAGAGATATTATGAAACTGGGTATTTTTGATGGGACAAATTCAATAATATCATTAATATGATTTTGTTCAGTATTAAATTTGATGAAAAATTCATCGTTGGTGTCTGTTAATTCACCTTTAGTGATCCAATATTCTATCATTTCATAGTAAGAAACAGACATCTGACTAAATATGTTTAATGCCATAGGCCGGACGATATCGTCACCAAATTTAGTGTAACTATAAACTAGTAGTAAGAAATTAAATCCGTCTTTAGAATCCAAGTCCCAAGTTAGGGTATATAAGAATCTTAACTTGAGAATAGGTTCATATATCAGATCATGAACTATTAGAAGTGATGCAGGAGATGTACTGAATAAATGATTTAGATGGTCAACATAATTATTTAGTTCTTGTTCCAAGCACTTAATAAATGCTGTTTTAATAGGAGATCTAATCTTACCTCTACTTTGTTGTAGTAAATTATTAATCCACTTGAATAGGAGACCTGCTTCCAAAATATTACTAAGGAGATTGGAATAACTTACATTTAAAGTACCCGGTAAACGAATTGAATTATTTTTATCAAATGTTAGTAGTTTTGAATCTAATCCCATTAAAGAGTATGATAAGTAAGTTAAAATCTCTTCCTCTGCCAATGACTCGTAATATGGTGCAATGATATCACCAAGTGAAGAAGGCAGTACCATATTACCCGGCATATGAATGGGTGATGACATTAATTTAGTAGGTGATGAGTATGATGATTGATTTGATATATCTCCTCGTAGAGCGTTTAGAAATATAAGATATTTACCTATAGATTCAGGAGATTTATATCTGCTCAATTCACTAAGAGTATTTTGAAATGATAGCCATTTTTCATTCAATCCTCTACTTATAAATTGTTTTTTCAAATCGTTTATAATAATCTGAGTACTTGGTGTATACGATGATTTCCCCAGAATTAAATGGGAATATAAATTCGAGCAAATACTCTGGATATATACAGACCCGAATTCAGCAGGAACAAGCGCATTGACCAACTGGTTCACGTGGAATCGGACGATCTGATTATGATCTAGAGCCATTAGTTGTGATGGTTTGTGTTATTGTTTTTGTTAACCCGCGACATATTTTAAAGACTTTGCACCCGTACACCTGAAAACATTTCGATGCACCCGTACACCTACAGTCAACTACAGATAATATAGTAAAATTTTTGATTTAATGGCATAGAAGGAAATGACTTAAAAAAGGTGATTAGACAAAGTGAAGTTACAGATAGTCAAAATTTCACAAAAAAACCGTCATTTCTTTGATAAATAAAGAATAAATATTCAGTGATTAAATTTTGATACCTGAACTTACTTCGAGAGATTCAATAATTGGATCGATAACATTTGGATTTAAATCAGCATTTGTTAATTGTAATTGTTCATCAGTCCAGATATGTTGAACTGATTTGTTATCTTCACCAACTCCACATAATCCACCTTCAGTTTTCCAGTCATTAATTCTACGTAAAGATAATTCATTAAAAACTGAATCAAGAGCATTAATTAATTGATCGGAAATTTCAGCTCCATGACCAGGAGTTGGAGTAATTCTCAATCTTTCTTCACCAATTGGAACGGTTGGGAAATTAATTGCTTGAACATAAATTTGATGTTTATCTAATAATAAATCTGACGCTTTTTTAGCATCAGCAGCATTACCAACTAAAACAGGAACAATATGAGATGGATTCGGAATAACAGGAATTCCTAATCCATTCAAATTATCTTTAACATATCTTGTATTCTTTTGTTGACCAATTCTATCCAAGATATTAGACCGTTGATAACGAATAGATGCTGCTGAACCTGCCATGACTGATGGAGGTAAAGTAGTTGTAAAAATAAATCCTGGTGCATAAGATCTAAACCAATCAATTAAATGGGCTTTACCTGTAACATAACCACCAACAGTACCAAAAGCTTTACCTAAAGTTCCAGTAATCATATCAATTCTATCAGAAACTGTTCTTTGTTTTGGAGATGCAATTCCTGCTTTTAAATGAGCATCAAAATTTAAATGTTCGGCAACTCCAGCTCCATGAGGACCATACATACCAACGGCATGAACTTCATCTAAGAATGTCAAAGCACCATATTTTTCAGCTAAGTCACAAATTTCATCAATTGGAGAAATAGATCCACACATTGAATAAACAGATTCAAAAGCAATTAATTTTGGTGTTGATTTAGGATATTGAGCTAATTTCAGTTCTAAATCCTGTAAATTATTATGTTTAAAGATTTCCTTTTTAGCTCTAGAATTCCTAATACCTTGAATCATTGAAGCATGATTTAATTCATCAGAAAAAATCACTAAATCTTTCATTTTTTGACCCAATAAAGATAATACTGCGTCATTAGCAACGAAACATGAAGTGAAAACAAGTGCAGCTTCATGTTTATGTAAAGTAGCTAATTCAGATTCTAATTTAATTGCATGTCTATTATGACCTGCAATATTTCTAGTACCACCAGCACCAGCACCATATTTAGTTAAAGTATCTTTCATAGCTTTTAAAGTTAATTCATTTTTTCCCATACCTAAATAATCATTAGAACACCAAACAGTAACTTTATCCTGTTCTTGAGTACGATGAGCTTTTGGGAAATCATTAGCTAAACGGTTGATGTTATTAAAATAACGATAAGATTTGTCAGATCTTTTTTTAGCCAAGTCATTATTTAAAAATCCATCGTAATCAAAACTTGACTCATTAGTACTTAAATCGAGTTGACTTTCACTAATACTATCAGCCTTAAAAGAGTAAGATGTCTTGATTGGAGTAGCCTTGGCAGAGCTAGCAGCAGTAGCATTAACAGGTCTAGAAGCTGAAGAATATTGTCTAGCAGACATTGCAGCTTTCATGAATGGACACTGAGTAGCTTGCTTGGTTAAAGCAGAATTCAGAGACATTTGACGCAAAGACTGCACCGATTTTGACTTGACAAATGGACATACGGCCATAGAAGCACGAGTAATTGACTCCATGATGGTTTTTTGTAGAAGAAAGTTGTAGCAAAAAAACCGTTACTTAAGCTCGAATGGTTTTTTTCTATATTTTTCGGTTTGTGCACTACATGCGCTATAAAAGCAGATGAATCATGCCGGTGTGTCTTACCCAGAAGGCGGGGATTTGTTAGACAATAATCACCACCTAATTAAGTAATATTTTCCAGAGGAGGTAGCAAGCTCATAGTGTTGTTCATCTTCTCCGCTAACTTTTAGGTTATGCTCGTACAATTGTAACGGTCAAAAACATAGTAGGTTAAACTCATCTCAAACATTAGTAACGGTTATCGAATCAAAGCCCGCGCGAATAAGCAGCATCTTAACCCCGAAAAATGTATATTACCTATAAAAAATTTTTACACAAACATGAATTTAGTAAGATCCTAGTGTCTAGACTTCATTATTGAAATCAGTGAGGGTTCCTCTTAATTTTTGCTCGTTTTCAATAGATTGGAAAAGTCCTTTAAAAGTTCCTTTACCAAATCCGTCATGATGATGTCTTTGAATTAATTCAAAAAATAATGTAGGCCGATCATGAAGTGGATGCGTAAAAATTTGAAGAATATAATTACATCTATACTTGTTATTTGTCTTTTGTTTGTACTTTGACATTGGATCAAAATCAACGAGAATATTATTTTGCTTAATGGCTGCGAAATCTTCGAAAAGTTCGATTTGGTGCAGATGCAACCGATCTTGTAAAGTATCGTAGTAATTATCACCAATAGTGTTAAAATCAATACCTCTTTGTTTCATGGCACAAACTGTTGCAATAATATTGTAGGTACTCAAGGCAATATGTTGAACACCTGGACCTCCATTAAAGTCGTAAAATTCTTCAATTTGGCCACGTTTCTTAGATTTAACAGGCTCATTAATAGGAATTTTAACTTTACCATTGCTAGAGGTTAATACAATGGATCGAAGGGCGGTTTCTTCTGTAGAAACATCAGTTTCATCTACAGACCAAAATTTTTTCATTCCAAGCATTGCAGCATATGTTTTCGCTTGTTCCATCATTTGATTCCAAGTATAGTTTTGAACACAGTGATCAACTCGCTGAAGGTTTACATTAGGTAAGCTTTGCAATAGCTTTGAGAAATACATATTTGAGACAGAAGGCTTGAAGTACCCTGGTAAATAAGGACCAGTGTAGTCGATATTTGTCACTAAAGTGTGTTTGATATCTGTAGATGGCAATGCAATAGTTGCCAACCTCATTGATCCATATTCATCTGTAGTCGTATGAGGAGCCCATAAAACAGTAGCACCTGCACCAACAGCCTTGTCAAAAGTTTTATCAACATCCGTTACATGAATGAGAATATCACCCACGCCTTCACCGTGTAAAGTAAGTGATTCTTGAATTGCGTAGGCTTCATTGACTTCATGAGCTGTGGTTTTTGTAAACTCATTAACATTTCCCATTAATAACAAACATTGATTCTTGAATTCTAGGTACTGTACCGATCCAAAGATGAATTTATCCAAAGCTGCCATAAGATTCAGATACCTGTCGGAATCATTTGTTATGTCGTTCACGTATTTTTCTGCTACACCCAGAATGTGATATTTCATCAGTTTTAATAAGCTCCAATTCATTTGATTCATTCCATTAGTAATTGACTGAGGTTTTTTGTCAAGCGGGTTTAAAGTGTTCGCTACTTCGATTAATACATTTCCATTTTTCAAGACGTGAGAAGCAACAATGAAAGATTTGGTTTCAAGTCCCTTATAAGCGATTTCTTCAAATCCCATACTTAACTGAAGAAACTTGGAAGTCTCCTTAGCATTTGAGCTATAAAGCTTGATTGCAAAGAAGCCAATAATACCGTCTAAAGCATGTTTCGATGGTTTGTAACCATCAGATAACAACTCATTTACGGTAAAGTCTAATTCAGGTTCGGTTGACTGATTTTCACGAGGGAAAAAGGGGAGCTTTTCCAAATACCAAGCGGTTTCTTCATCGGTGTCGACGTCTTTGGACGAGCCACGATCTTGAGAGGTCATTTAGTTCGAAAATAGCAAAGAATTGATAAGTGAATTAAATTTTGCAACCATTAAAATTAGTGAGGTTTAAAACCACAAAAGCTACTTCTACTGAGAAATTACTACGATTTCACGATTCTTTACATTCAATTGTTAGGTCTCAAACATAAAAGAATGTCTCGCAAAAAAAAAGATCAGATTAGTATAACATCTTACAACAAATCTATAACTAATTCTACGAAATGTTAGTGAAAATGAGTTTTTTGCGACAGATTAACAAAATTAACACCAAATAATTTCGTGCGAAATTTTCTCGCGAAATTTTCTCGCGAGATTCTTTTGACGTTTAATCATTGAAATAATCACTAAATTATTAATGGTATGTCGACATTTAAAAAAATAGCCTATGTTAAGATGTTAAACAATGCGTCAAGTATTGGTGGGTAAGTGATTCATATCAACAATAGGTTCTGTGGTTTAGTAGGTTATAACATTCGCCTAACACGCGAAAGGTCCCCAGTTCGATCCTGGGCAGAATCATATTTTTTTGCAGAAACTTTAAAGTTTCGGTGCGATCCTACTTTTTCCGTGACAGAGTCATAGTTATTAATTACTGCACCCTTTCCGGTCAACCATTATCGCGTAGTTAAGCATAAGCTTAATAAACACATTCAGTATATCAAAATAATGGCAAATGTTCTTTGAATGACTCTTTTCAACAGCATGACTCAATCACAATAAATGAGGACAATTACATTGATAATTGGATTGACAACCTTCTTTTTTACGGATAACACAAGGCATCGCAGGAAATTTCCGGAACAAGGTAAAACCCGCGACAAGGAAGAATGTACGGATGTTCCTGGTCGTGTACACTAAAGTACCAGCAAATAGTAGAAATGAGTGAGCACTTTACCCCCATAAAAAGTCGGAACAACATCGAATTTTTTTTTAAATATTAGTGGGCAAGATTTAACTGAAATATTTGGAATCTATATAGTTTTAAAATCAATAATATAATAGATTTTAATAATCAATTAAATTTTTTAATAAATTTAACTGTTTAAATTAATTGAATTAAATCCGAGTTAATTTTAAAGTTGAGTTGTTTCTCAAGGTTCTACTTAATTAAATTGGTAATACTTTATAAATTCCATAAATAGATTTTAGTCCCATTTAAATTTTGCTAATGTCCAATACACCAAAGTCGGGGGAGGTGTTTACAGGTGGAGCAACCACATCTCAACATATTGATGCTGAAGATGATGATCATTTTGAAAATACAACATTTAAATTAAAAAGAACAAGATCATTAGGTTTACTTGATGAATTTATCGATCCAGAAGAAGCAGAAAAGCAAGCAATTCAGCGACAAATTGAAAGACAACAAAATTCAAATGATTATACAATTGTAGATAATTTTGAATCTCCATTATCATCAGTACAACTGAATTCATCAAATAATTCTGCAAATTCTCCATCTCCTGCTATAACTTTAAAACTGCCTGAAGTACTACCTCATGATGATACAGATATAATGAATGAACCAGAAAGACACGTGGATTATTTATCTCATCAATGGGATGTATTTGATATTTCAAAATCTTGGAGATATGTCATTTCAAAACGTAAAGATGTTGCAAATTCTGCAAGACTTGAAAATGCAAGTTGGAGAACTTGGGCTCAAAAAAGATCAAATTTAAAAACTATTAGTCCTGAAGTTGTTAATTGGTCAAAAGATAGTGATGTTACTTGGTTATATGGACCAATTTTAGAAGATGAAGAAAATGATATGTCATTAAATGAAATTGATCATAAACGTGAAACAACCGCAACAAGTGCAGTTGCAGGAGATATTTCAATTGCTGATAAATGTAGAAGTGGACCAAAACCAATTTTAAAGAAAAGAACAGTTCAAGATATGATGATTAGTCATTCAAATTTATTAAAATTACAATTAGCAACAAATAAAATGAAAGATAAAGAATATAAATCTCAACAGGAAAGAATTGAAGCAGCAAATAATCTTTATGATCATGATTATGCTGATACAAATCAAAAATCAAAACCTGATGCACCACCAGAATATTTCGATTATGATGCAATTTCTGCAAAATTGAATAGTCAGTATAAAAGTATATCTGGTGCAAATTCTGCAAATAATAGTTCAGTTAATTTATCGAATCTAGCTAGTGCAAGTACAACTTCATTAAAAGATCGATTAAATCAATTAGTTGCAGATCAAAAAGCTCAATCAAATGCTGTTAACGAAGATAATGAAAATGATGAAAAATCTTTACAAGTTGATTCTGATAAATCTGAAGATTCAGTTGGAGAACCAATTGCGAAAAATGAACGCCATATTCATTTTAATAATGAAGTTCAACAATGTATTGCAGTTGAAGAATATTCTGATGATTATGGTGATGATTCTAATGATGAAGATTTAGATGATGATTATTATTACGAAGAGGATGAAGAAGAAGGATATATTTACGAAAATGCTAATGAATCAGATCAAAATACTACTTATGATGAATTTGATGAAGATGATGAAGAAGAAGAAGAAGATGATGAAGGAGGATTTTTCTTGAATGTAAAATCTCCTACTTCAACATCTGGAGTTCCTGGTTTAGCATCATCGGTTGCAAAAGAATCAAATACATTCAATGATAATACTGAAGATACTGCATCACTTTCTACTAATAATAGTAAGATGTATAGATCAATTCAATTATTGCCATCAACAAATCTTAATTATGGCTCATCTGATGAAGAAAGTGATGAAGAAAATCCTTATACCTCAAGTCTATCACATAATGTTAACAATAGTAGAGGTTACGATTATTATTATGATTATAATTCCGTTTATACTGTTGATCCTGCTCACAGTATTTACGGTAATAATGATGACTCGAATAAAGATGTCAAACCTGATGTGGTTGATGTTCCAGAAGATATTACAATGGGGTCAAATTTTGATTATGAAATTATTGAAAATGATGAATTTGAAAATCACCACCCAGTTATTGAATCACCTAATAGCCTGACTAATTACGCTCAACAATTTCCACAACATGTGGTGGAGAAAACCAATAGTAATGAAGAAAAACTACCAATCAATTTACTTGAAGATTCTGCTGATTCTAAATTTGCTTTAAATAATTCAGATTCAGATTCAGATTCAGATCTGGACCTGGAACAAGGTGGATTATCAATAAGTGCTAGAAATTCAAGTCAATCATTAGCACAACTGATTTTTGGTAATAATACAATGACTTCATCAGCTGATCAAAGTCATTTCCCTGAAGAATTTGATCAAAAACCAATTTCTAAACATATGTCTTCAATTAATCCTAATCATTCAGGTACAAATTTAACAAAGCAACCACATTCATCAGGATCTTTATCAAGTCAATTTTTTATGGGATCACCTCAAGAATTTACAAAACATGATGAATCATTAGCTGATACATTTTTTAATTCATCTAATGATCCAGAATTAAAATCTAATGAAAATCAAACTGAATATCCAGGTTCGAAAATTGAAGATAATCAACTTCCACCACAATCACCATCACCATCACCATCATCAGAGCTCCAAAGAAAATCTTCACCATTATCACCATTTATAAACTCATCGAATGCATTTCTGGGTAAAGCAAAGGACCCATCATATTCAACTCAACAAAGTAAAAAGATTACATTTTTATTTGATTCAGATAGTGAATCAGATGATGAATTTGTTGAAGATGCAAGTCCACCTCCAATTGTTCCAGATAAAACTACTAAAAGTTATACTTCATTATCACAAATTGCTGACAAAAACGGAATTAAAAGTCCTAGTCCTTCACCAGAACTTGATCAATCCGATGGTAAAAATTTTGTAGGACAAGCAAGAGGTTTAGCCAATCATTTTTTAGGTAAACGAAAAGCATGAACTTGTTCATTGCATTTATATTCATGATTTACGATATTCTAAATGAATACCTTGTGGTACTTTATACCTTGTGGTACTTTATACCTTGTGGTACTTTATACCTCTTATACATAAAAGTTCAATACATGTAACTATATAATTAGCTTAATCATGTAAATACATATTAGATAAATAATCTGGGGTGTATGGGTCCATTCCTACAGTGGTGTACCGGTTCCACCCTCAGTTGATGTACGGGTGTCACCACTTGCTGGTCATTGTGGTCGTGCAATGCCAGCAACCCAACCTTATCAGCCTTCTACAACTTAGTCTTGGCCTAACAACTAATAGCTAACTTTATAGAATGCAATTTGGATGTCAGGGTGTTGAATTAACAAGTATATCAGCATTTATAATTTCTGCCATAATCCCAGTTTCATTTTACTCAAATTTCAACTCAAATAATTCAGATGATGATGACGGCAAATGTGAATTGATTGGGACATTTTCTTTATTAACTCAAGCATTTTTAGGGTTATTATGTTTGTCATCATTAATAGTTAAAAGATCTTATGAATATCCTATAAGGCGAACATGGCCAGTTTGGGCATTTGATGTTTCTAAACAAATTATAGGTGCTATGGGAATTCACGTGGTCAATGTTCTTATATCTATAGTTAAAACCAGAAAAGAATCGTCTATTAATTTAAGTCAAGATAATGATGAAGATGAAGGAAGTAATGATCCCTGTGATTGGTACTTTCTTAATATAGTATTTGATTGTACTATAGGAGTTTATGTTTTATACCTTGTATTTTCTGGTGCTAATCATATATGTCGCAAATACTTTAAACTTAGTCAAATGGAATCAGGACAATATGGATCAAATCCTCATAAACCTTCATTCAGAGCATATTTCAAGCAACTAAGTATTTATTTTGTTTCTTTAATGACAACTAAAGTAATCATTTATTTTATTTTAGATATGTTTGAAGCTCCTTTACTATGGTTTACAAGTCATATTCTTTTAATTTGGTTAGATGATTATCCTGATGAATTTGAAATATTTATTGTTATGTTTATTGTACCAATAATGATGAATACTTTACAATTATTACTTGTTGATAACTTCATTCAAAGTAAATTCATTTATCAGTTAAATCAAAAACGTCAATCATCGGAATCAACACAACAAATTATATCTGATGAAGATATAGAATCTTCTGACGAATCTGCACTTATTGCCGAAATAGTAAGAGTTAATGATCATAAAGAACCACCACCTCCTAATTATGGTAGTATTCAGGCGTAAGTGAAGTTTGACCATACCATAATGTCAGAATAACCCGAGTTAATGTGATACCTGTGAATAATTCAAGATAACTAAGATAACCTGAGAAAACCAATTTTCATGCCCAAACTAGACAGTGCCACCAATAAACCTTCATTTCTTGCTACTCTTTGTACCATTTTTATATATTAATATAGATAACTATTTACATGGCTAGTTCATATTATTTACAGAGTGAAACTTCACTCAAATTCGATACCTTCCAGAACCTTCTGATGCCTCTGACACCTCCATTAAGCTACTTCACTTAACGGGTTTCAAAACCAAATCCTCTCATACAAATTTTATATTTTTCAATCAAGTCATTACATTTTCCACTTTCTTGACCATTGAATAATAAACATTCATCCCTTTGTTTTTTCTCATCTAAACAAACACAACAAGGTTTTGGTTTTGGTTCTTCCTTCTTGACTGCACATGAAGTACAGTTACTTTCATCACCTCCGCAAGACATTTTATAGTTATTTTTATATTGAAGTAGTTAAAGGTGTAAATTAGTAATATCATCAGGCGAGCGAAAAATATCTTGGGCCGATCACGTGCCGGTATATGGCAAGTTAAACAACACGCTGCACACTTTATATAACAGATATACCAAGTTTTAAAATGTCATTGGCATCGTCAAATAATGACCTTCGAGAGTCATTGGCGATACCTAGAAAAGTATCGATGGAAGGAAGTGTGAATCTTAATGATGATTTAGCGAATGAATCAGAAATTTCATCAAGTTCAATATCTCAAAATAATGGATCAAATTATAATAGAAGAATGTCAGGATCTTTCCTTTCTCATAGAACAAGTCTTGATAATGATAGTAGTTTCCTGTCTTCAGCTTTTTTCAATACTTTAAATAATCAATTAAGTCATGAAGATTCTCAAAAAATTGATTCATTCTCTCCATTAGGTCCAAATTCAATATTTGAATTAACTATAGGTTCAGATGTTGCAAGACAAAAACGTAAAAGAAATCCCAAGACTTCAATTACTTTAAATGGTGGACTAACTACTGTTTCCAATGTAAATACTCCGACTATCAAAGATATTCCACAAATTCAATTACAAAAATTATCAAATAAAGTGTCAAATTCTCAATTAGAATTAAACTTAATTAATGATATTGGTAATCAGTATAAAACTTTTGAACTGAGTTATAAACAATTAACTGAAGATACTCTTCAAAAATTTATAGAACAAGAAAATTTTGATACACCTCAAAGACCTGAAAGTTTATCTGCATCATCTTCAGTATTTAATGGAATTGATAATTTAGATGGTGATATTTCAAATCAAATTCCTTCAGTGTTTTTAGATTCCAATTTCCATTTAGATGATCCTCGAGTTTTCAATCAAGTGGTAGAAGGTTGTTCAATCTTACCAGAATCTGAAGATAGTCATAATCAATCACATCTCGCAAATAATACTGATCTTCAGGATAAATTATCTCATTATTTAGATGTAGTTGAAGTTAAATTAATTAAAGAAATCTCTAAATCTTCAGATTCTTTCTTTAACACTCTTGGTGATATTCAACAACTTCTGAAACAATCTAAATCTTGTACTGATACATTTCAACAAATAAATCAAAACTTAGATTTTCTTGAAACTCATCAGGCTAAAATTGGTCGTCAAATCTTACAGAAACTCAAAGAGAAGAAAAGAATAGAGCAATTAGAATCTTCTATATTACAATTACAATACGTTGTTTCATATTTTGAATTAGCAAATAAATCATTTCAAAATGGTTTGCATAGTAAATGCCTTAATGAAATTTTAGTGGTTGAACACCTTATTACTGGTATAGAAATTGCAGATTTAGGATCTGAGATTGATTTAAAATTACCTTCATTCGAGTATCCTTTAGTTGATCTTAGTGGATTACCTGCTTTATATGATTTAAAGAGAAATCTGCAACAATTAAAGAATGAATGTTCTAAAGGTTATATAAATGATTTCATTGAAGTGTTGTTGGATGATTTACGTGATCATTATAATTCTATCCCAACTCAAGATACATTGAATCGTATTTATGTGTCTATTGACTCTAATAAGAAATACACTCAACAGAAAATACCTTATCAAACCATGGAAGGAGCTACAAAGGAAAAACTTCAAGGATTTATTCAAAGTCTTTCAAAATCAGGTCATATCTCTAACGCATACTCGAGTTATCAAGCGAAGGTCATAACGGAGATAAAAGATATAATCAAGATGAACTTACCAAATAAACAAGAACTATCACTGGTTGAAATGTCAAATGCTCCTTCAAGATCATCACCAATGCCTGACTATAATCCAACATCTGTTACTGGAAATAATGCAAGCGCAGGTTCAAATTCATTATCATCAAATATAAGAGCATTGTCTCCTAAGGAATTTGAAGATATGATTGTTAAAATTTATGCTTCATTATCTGAGTGTCTTCGTCGTCTTACTGTACATCAAAAAATCTTATTAGACTTGGCACTTACTGCATTACCACCAACTTCACAATTAGATGTAATGTCTTTGGATATTACAGTATCTATAAATAAAGCCATTGAATTGACCCAAATAAGATTAACTAAAATCATTAATGTTCGACTGGAACAAATTGCCGATTTATCATTATCGTATTATTTAAGATTGTATTCTTTAACCTCAGCATACTTACAAGAGTGTGAATTCATCAATCCCGGTTTTGTTGCTAATGGTCCTGGAAGTTCATTGAATGACTGGGTAAAAAATCATGTAGCATATTTCATTCATAGATTTCATCTGAATACAATGAAACGTCTTGCCACTGATTGTGATCGAGAAGTTTGGAAAGAATCTGTTGATACAGTTGCATTACATGAAAATCAAATATTAGTCAATGAAATCTTGGGATACTCGGAGTATATCGATAGTTACGGCAAATCAGGGTTTGCTGGAGATACTTGGATAAGTATTCTTGATTTCTTTGAAGGGCCAGAAAAGGTTATTTCGAAACAAGAACCTGAAACTGGGGATATTTCGAGACTTTTGATAGAAAATGATGCTTTCCTTGTACCTAAACTTGCATTCAGTATCATAAGTCTGGTTAAAGACTATTCTATTATTAGCAAAGTCTTTCCACATAGAGCACATTCTGTTGAGTTAAATTTACTTAATTTTTTCAAATTAATTAATTCAAAGACCTCCCAATCTGTTCTTAGCGCAGGTGCTACTAGAACTGCCGGTCTTAAACATATAACCACCAAACATTTGGCATTATGCATTCAATTTATTGAATTCAATATTGGATTACTTTCAAAAGTTCAAAATATTTTCAAATTCAGTAAATCAAGTCCACCACCAGTTTCTTCAGGTCATAATACACCAGAAGAACCAACATTTGAAAAGGTTTTGAGTAATTACAAAGATCATGAGAATGAGCTTTTCTCAAAGTTGGTATCTATAATGTATGACCGTACAAGTCTTCATTGTCAGAATATAACCTCTATCGATTGGTCTGAGCCAATCAAACACCCTCAACAATGTCATGCGTATATGGAGACTCTAGTTAAAGAAACAGCTACCGTGAGTAAAGTCTTATTGAAATATTTGCAACAAGTAAAATGTGCTATGGTTTTACTGCAAATTTTTGATAATTATAAAAAATTACTTGTTGAATGTTACTGTACGAAATTACCTCAATTCAAAGATTTCAATGAAAAACATTCTTTATTGAAAGATATTGATTATTTCCGAGTTAAATTATGTGAAATTCCTGGTTATGGAAACTCAGGTCAAGTTATTTGGGAGAATGTAAATTCATTGCCTACAATTGAAGATTTCAGAATGGAGGAAATCATGAGGAAGAACATATCACAGGAGAATGCCTCAAGGGCTGCTACTCCACGAACCAGCAAGGAGGTTGAAAGGAAAGAGGTAACAGAGAAGCCGGAGGAAAAGGAAAAGACGGAGAAGGAGTCGGAGAGGGAAGAGATCAAGCCGGAGAGGGAAGAGATCAAGCCGGAGAAAGAAGAGACGAAGCCAGAAAAGGAGGATAATGTGAACGAATTTGGAAAGATACTACCTGACTCTGTCTCTGAATCTGTCTCTGACACTGTGCCTGACACTGTGCCTGAATCTGTACCTGAAGCTGCAACTCAGCAAGTCAAATCTGATTCGAATGAATTGACGACTGAAACACGAGATGTCAATGCCATCGTCAGCTCTAGCGACTCTTCAAAAGAACCTTCTATCGAAAGGGAACCAGAGCCAGTAAATGAACAGGATACAACTACACCACCACAGGACCAACCTGAATCAAATGGTAACAGTACTAAATAAAAAGTGTATATTATAGAACAGCATACTTAGATACTGTAACTCATTTATGTAAATTAAATACTCCATTTTGTTTAACGTGAGCAGGACTTTCTTCTGTGACAATGCAATCGATCAATGAATGAGGAGTAACATCAAAAGCTGGATTCCAAACGGAAATCCCAGGTGTAGCAATACCAACAGTTTTCGATTCAACGGTTTCTGACCCTACTACTAATCCTTTTAAAGTAGTTAATTCATTTGCAGGCCTTTCTTCAATGACAATATCATCTCCTACTTTTGTATTTAAGTCGATAGTGGTTCTAGGAGCAGCTACAATAAATTTAATATCTTCGTTACTGAATGCCTTGGCAATTGTAGCCAATTGAAAAGTTCCAATTTTATTTGCAGTATCACCATTTTCAACGATTCTATCGGCGCCCACAATGATGAACTTCACAGGTGCTACCAGCTGCTTGATTGGATGGGATTTACTTAATGTAGCAATCAATGACGACGCCATGCTATCGCAAATCAAAGTGAAAGGAATCTTTTCATAGTCTAATTCATAACTAGTTAATTTTGCACCCTGATTATATGGTCTAGTTTCTAATGGGTAAACACGTTCAAGCCAGAAATCGTGTTCTGAATCTTTAGAAAGTTGTTTGTGAGCTGAACGGATGATTCCAAGAGCAGTTCCGTGTCCTGAAGTTGCAAGTGATCCAGTATTGCAAATAGTCATAATGGAGAAAGGTCCATTAAAATTTTGTGATTTTAATGTCTGTACAATGTAGTCAACCCCATTATCACCAATCTTAAAGTTATTACTCAAATCATCTTCATAAAGGGAGACCGAATACTTAAACACTTCCTGGAAAACCAATTCAGAGATCTCATCGTTAATGTCAAAGTCACTGATGAGTAACTGTTTAATCTCATCACACGCATTTGAAAGATTGACAGCAGTTGGACGAGATGTAACAAGATACTTGATTTCTTCAAGCAATTGAATGATTGTCTTATTCTGATTGGAATCCAAGTAATGTCTGATGCTAACCACAATAGAAAATGCTCCTACAATGGCTATAGCGGGAGCACCTCTAACTTGCATTAACTTTATGGCCAGGTACGCATCGGAAATTGATTTGATGTGAATGTACGTGGTGTGGTACGGAAGCTGAAGTTGGTCCAAAATATCGAGAGTGACTTTGGATTTGTCAAACTTAATGGCCTGAAGGGTTCTGTCGGACATGGGAAGAAGAGAAGTAGTGAAAACGTGGATAATGCGAATTGCAGCCATAATTAAGTAAATTGTGGTTGAAGCTACAGTTTAAAGTAAACTACAATCTCAAGTAGGCCAAGTTGATAGACTCAAGTAGTATTGTTAGTAATTATGGGCAAGTTAATGTTAGTGTAAAGTCATAAAGTGTAGTGTCCCTAAAATATAAGTCGTCTGAGTCCTTCAATATCGTACTCTTCTTTTATAGGATTCCATTTACACCCTAGGAGTTTCTTTCCAGTGATGGGACAACGTCCACCTTTGGAGAGATCATAGGTTTTCATATCACCCGGCTTTTCGACATTTTCGTCGTCGCTGACTTCGTCGTCGCTGCTAATATCCTCGTCTTCGTCATTGTCATTGTCTTTATTCTTTTCTGCTTTCTCCGATACAATCTTATGAGACTCAGATAAATAGTTGTATATACAAGTATAGCAAAAGACGTAGCCAGTCTCGATAATTGCCGGATTGGTGATTTCTGATTTGCATAAAGGACATTTTTCACCGGATTTGTATTGTTTCTTCTGTTTAGCAAATGGATGCTTAGATAATAAAGATGGAGGTACTACGTCTTTATCCAAAACATTACCTTCATTTTTAGCAATTTTCTGAGAGAAATTAGAGTTATTCCACCATTCAAGGAATTTAAGTGTAAATATGGCAATAGGGAAGAAAGTACCTAATATTAGTTTAATCAAACGCCAGGATGGTTTCGTAAAGTTTCTGGACAAGAACCTGAGAAGATACTCAGTGGTAGTAAGTGGACTGACTCTATTTGGTCTTTCTTTCTTGGTATGAACTTCATTAGGTTCTTGTTTGGAGTAGTCATACTGATTCAAACGAGAATAGTTCATTTTAAACAAGAATGTTAGAAGTGATGGAGATTTAGAAGTTCCTGCAAGGTAGAGTAAAGTAGTAAGAAAGTTACCTGCTCTCAATACAGTTTGCACTACCGGGAATACTTCAACAAACTTTCGTTTAATCCAAACATTGTAATATTCTTCTTTAGTCTTAGTATCAGATAAGTTCAATTGGTTAGTAATATATTGAGAGTACCATATCTCGTGCCAATAATTAAACTTTTCACTCAAGTAAGACACCCCAGTGACCTCAAACATTGACACTAGAATCTGGAGTGTCGAAAGACTTCTTCTTTCTTCGATCATAGATGGGAATAATTGAGTTAATTTACTATTATTGTATTTCTTATCAGAGAGTGGTGTACGATTGACTCTTTTAAGACCATAAAAATTTTCTGTAAACGTTCCTTGCCAGTATTTAAGGAAATACCATTCGATGAACGATCTGAAGGCCAAATTCAATTCATCAAATCTATTGGTTACTTTAATCAAATAGCTAGGGTATCTTTGGGTATAATGGACTAGAATAAATCTAAGAGATGGAGACAAGAGCGACTCAAGTTGATTAGCAGAAATCAACTCAAATAACGTTGGCGTCTCTGAGTCTAGCTGTGACGCATCCAAAGAAGAGTAGTATTCCATTGGATATTTAAGGATTAATGTGGATTATCGAATAGATGAATATGGAGTATAAATTATTCACCTCCCCACAAACCGAGGTGCGTAATAAAATATCAGCAAACTACACCTAAAAACATCACCACCAAAACCATTTACGCCTTTGAGCATACCTTTGACCTCCACGTAGAATTGTAGATTGAGAATGCAGTCATTGAATTCGATCATCAACGAATTTCAATTAAAACCATCAACCCTCAAACTCTATGGTATAGAGTACTGGGACTACCCCGATATCTCTCCACAAGAGTTTCTACGCCTAAAGGAGAAGTGCACGGAAATTCCGATTATTTATGATGGAACGGAAGACGAAGAAGGTTCTGGAAGTACTGGTGAAGAAATTACGTTACTTACTTCAGAAACCGATGTAAGACTAGAAAGTATTTACAGTCAGACAGAGAATTCATCACAAGTTCCAGAGATGTTAACCAGCGATATGTCCAGTGAAATTGCGATTTTGCAATCTGAACTCTCACAAGATGAAAGCTTTGATCAAAGTTACAAGTGATTTACGTAATACGAATGATAAATAGTCCTTTATTATGATACCCTAATCAGCAAATTGTTGTAGATGGTGCAAGCTGACATAACTTGACTTCAAATCTAAAGTTATACTTGACATAAATTTCCCAAACGAATAAGTCAAACACCTGGTAATCACCATATTCAACATTATCACGAGCTTCTAGTGGTGGGAGAGGTGTACTTTTGATACTTTTGAACCAATAAAAATATTGGTTTGGTTCAGTTGAAGTTGCTAATGATTTCTCATTAATACCAATCTTTGAACCATATGGTTTCCAGCCCAATATAAATAAACATGTTTCAGCTATAAGATTTTCTATTGGGGTATAACCATAATAAAATCCATAGAATAATACCATAGTTAATTCATTGATAAATGAAGCATTATCTGGATTATTTGCAGAAATTAATAATTTTATATCATCAACAAATTTTTCATATTGATTAGAGGCTCTTATTTTATTCCAGTATGACTGAAGTTTCGTTAGTTGTACTGGTGGTTTTGGTCCTTGAAGTAAATCTCGGGAATTATATGAAGATGATAATTGTATAGTTTTTGGGAGGTATGGCTTTAGTAATGGAGTCTTGAAATGATTATACTCTTGATTATTAAGTAAAAGTTTAGATTCATCATTATTTTTTGCTTTTCTTGTAGCTGTAAATGAAACTATGAGATCTTGTATACCAGAAGGTAATCTACATAAATTTAAATCACTGAAAAGATCTAATTCTGCTGGTGATAAAGAAGATCCTTGTAATACTTTAACGAATTTATAATTCGAATCATCTTCATAAGATTTAATTTGAATTGGATTTGATACTGGAGGTGTTTCACTTTTACGTTCAATAGATCCATTCCCATTTAATTTTTGAGATAAACTAGATGTACCATTAGATTGATTAGAAACAGATTGAGAATTCAATGGTTCAGGAGATGGAGTTATTGTAGGAACAGAAGGAGTCCCAGCAGCAGCAGCCGCCCATTTCAATGCACCCACTGGTTTTTGAGGAGTGGTTGCTGGTTTTAATGTCTTAATAATTGCAGGACTTGAAAAATCATTTGTTTCAGGTACCACAACTTGAGAAGGTTTAACTTTAGGTGTTGACAGAATTGGTTTTAGTGGTTTAGATGTATTTGAAGTTTGTGAATTTGATGGAGATATTTTAGTTGAAGTACTAATATTTGATTGCGATAGGCTAACATTACTATTATTACTACTACTTTGAATATTTGTAGTTGATGGAGAAGGAGAAACTGAAGGTTCAGGAGATTTTCTTGTAATAATAATATCACCAACACTTGTATTAATATCATTTGCAGATTCTTTTTCTCTTGATGCTCTTTCTGAACTTTGTTTAGCTTCTTTAATTATTTCATCATATAAAGTATCATCATGAATAAAATCTGGTTCTTGATTTGATTCAACATAAAAATTAAGATCTTCTTGAATAGCATCAATCATATCAAAATCAATTTTTTCAGATCTTAAAAAATCAATACATAATTCGATTTTTTCAATATGAAATTTATTCCTATTAATAAATCCATCAATTTCTTGTTTCTGTTCTTCAATAATATGGGCATTATTTTTACGTGGTTTCTTTTGTGATAGTTTTTCATATTCAGATTCTAGATTTTCATTTTGTTCATTTATTTGATCAATAACTCCATTTAAATAATCTATTGATTCTAAAACTTCTTCACTTAATTCAATATCTGCATTATCTAGAGCTGCTAACATTATTGATTGATTTGAAAAAGATTTCATTTTAGAGTTTTTTTCAACATCTTTATAACATTCCATTGCTTCTTCAACAAGTTTCCTATGTTCTTGTAATTTCAGTGGTGCAATAGTTGCTTCTATTGAATCATTCAGTTGCCATGTCTTAATTTGGTCTCTAAATTTTTGTAGTTTTTTGATTTCTTTCTTTAAATCACTTTCCAACTTTTCTCGTTGGGAATCGTTACTTGAACTTTCATGACGTGAAAAGTAATAATTAAATAAATCTAATCCTTCATGAATTTTTTTAAATACTGCATCGACTTCTCTGTAAATGTTAGTATTGAAATTTTAATGATACTTTTTTAAAACATACTTTTGTAGTTTTCGATGTGACATTATGCAACTATTTAAGTTCAATGCCAATAATGACTATCGTTTAAGAATTATTTGGTTTAAATAACCTGGAATTTTACTCAGCGGATGTTTAAGCTACGCTGGAAAAAAATTTCGATTTAGTAGAGCGAAAATGGTTGTTGCAGGTATAAAGTGATGATATTTGCACATAAAAAAGATAGGGATTTTATTTCCTTATAACAATAGAATTCTCTTGGAAGAGTGGGCTCTGTAGATTGAGGCCAAAAAGAAAGACATGGATACTTGAGCTGATGGTGCTGGAGTTTCAAGCTATAGAGTATACACCCGTACATGGTGAAGTTGGAGGTTTAGGCAAGGCCAGTCATAGACCGTACAACCCTTAGTCTACCTAGAGTCTTTACACAGAATTTCTACAGCCGGGAAAGGTAGTAGATGGCCTACTCATTACTTGACTGTCTCAACCGTAGACCGTTTCCTGCCTAAGCTTAGTTGAATACCCCAGTCAGCCCCAGTCAGCCCCAGTCAGCCCTCTCCCAGCTCCTTTCGGACTTACTCTGCGTTTCTCCACCTGGATACTTTGTACTCCACCATATGCACCAGCACACTAAGACCAGCCATACCTCAACCGCTATACTGCAAGTGGAAAGTAGAGGTTTAGCTTGTGTATGTAGGTTTGGCTCGAGTATGTCTTAAGTTGAGACTGGTTTACATATCCTTCTGTATCGAACTTTACGTTCATTAACAGACTTAACTCGGACTCATCGTCTCAACTTGTCCTTAAACTTTACTTAATGGCAATTTCATCACTTGTACTTGATAGAAATTCATACAGTCACTTTAATTAGGCTAGTCAATGCAACCTTTTCATTTCCTATCTACTCCAATCTTTATTACTATTTACTATAAATGACAGTTATTTGATTACAATTCATCGTGATCAAAATCATCATCGGAATCATCATCACCAAATTGTGATCCATCAGCAGCACCTCCAGAATATAATTTTGAAGTTATTGGATTAGCAATATCGATTAATTTTTGTTTTTGTTCTTCAAATTCTTCAGCTGTAGCAGAATCAAAATTATCTTCAATAAATTCTAATGTTTCTTTAACTGCATCATCTAAAGTTTCTTTATCATCTTCATCTAATTTTGAACCTAATCCATTTTCAGATTCATCCTTTAATTGACCTCTTAATAAATGAGCATAATTTTCTAATGAATTACGTGCTTCAATCTTAGCCTTTAATTCAGCATCTTGTTGAGCATATTGTTCAGCTTCTTCAACCATTCTATCAATATCTTCTTTAGATAATCTACCTTTATCATTATTAATGGTAATAGATTCAGATTTACCAGTTCCTTTATCCATAGCTTCAACTTTTAAGATACCATTTGCATCTAATGAGAAAGTAACTTCAATTTGTGGAACACCTCTTGGTGCTGGTGGAATACCAGTTAATTCGAATTTACCTAATTTATTATTATCTTTAGCTAATGCTCTTTCACCTTCATAAACTTGAATTAAAACTGTTGGTTGATTATCAGCAGCAGTTGAGAAAATTTGTGATTTTTTAGTTGGAATAGCAGTATTTCTATTAATTAATGTAGTCATAACACCACCAGTAGTTTCAATACCTAAAGTTAATGGATTAACATCTAATAAAACAATATCATCAACACCTTCTTCTCCTGATAAAACACCTGCTTGAACAGCAGCACCATAAGCAACTGCTTCATCTGGATTAATACCTTTAGATGCTTTCTTACCATTAAAGAAAGTTTCTAATAATTCTTGAACTTTTGGAATTCTAGTTGATCCACCAACAAGAACAATATCATCAATATCAGCTTTTTTAACTGATGCATCTTTTAAAACTTGTTCAACTGGTTTTAAAGTTCTCTTGAATGAATCAATATTTAATTCTTCAAATTTAGCTCTAGTTAAAGTTTCAGAGAAATCAATACCATCAACAAATGAATCAATTTCAACTCTAGTACTCATTTGAGTAGATAAAGTTCTCTTTGCTTTTTCAGCTTCTCTCTTTAATTTAGAAATAGCTCTTGCATTATCAGAAATATCAACACCATGCTTCTTTTTGAAAACTTTACTTAAATATCTAACGATTTTAAAATCGAAATCTTCACCACCTAAATGAGTATCACCAGCAGTAGCTAAAACTTCGAAAACTCCACCTTCAATAGATAATAAAGAGACATCGAAAGTACCACCACCTAAATCATAAACAATAATTTGTTTTTCACCATCAGTTTTATCTAATCCATAAGCAATTGCTGCAGCAGTTGGTTCATTAACAATTCTTAAAACATTTAAACCAGCAATAGTACCAGCATCTTTAGTTGCTTGTCTTTGAGCATCATTAAAATAAGCAGGAACGGTAACAACAGCATGAGTAACTTTTTTACCTAAATAATCTTCAGCAATATTTTTCATTTTACCTAAAATCATACCACTAATTTCTTCAGGAGAGAAAGTTTTAACTTCATCATTATAATCAACTTTAACAACTGGTTTACCATCTTTTTTATCAATTTTATAAGGTAAATGTTTAATTTCTTTTTGAACGGTTTTATCATTATATTTTAAACCAATTAAACGTTTAATATCGAAAACAGTATTTTCAACATTTGAAGATGCTTGATTTTTAGCAGCATCACCAATTAATCTTTCTTCTGGGGTAAAAGCTACATAAGATGGTGTAATTCTATTACCTTGATCATTAGCTAAAATTTCAACTTTACCATTTTTCATAACACCAACACATGAATATGTTGTACCTAAATCAATACCAATTACAGTACCATAACTTTCAACAGAATCATCATCTTCTGCTCTTACCATTATTCCACCTTTATTATTGGCAAAAAATGGTAAGATAACTGCTAATAATACATAGGCAAATGTAAGCCCCGAGATCCACCGGCTATTACTAGTAAGTTTCATTCTTGAATAAATACAATTATTAAAAATTAATTTTTATAAAGAAAGAACAAGTATAAATATTCTTACAAACCGTGAGGTGGCCTTGTGGAAAAAAAGATTAGCTGGCGCTTTTCGGACGGGCCGCGCGTTCTATAAAATTCTATAAGTTTCTTCACAAAATGGACCGTTAAAAATCTGTAAAAAAAACGGTGATTATGAATCTCGATCATATTCACAATGTAGTTTGATGATTTAATATCACGTTGTAAGTTTCTGTATAATTTTTCTACAATTCTTACAACTTCATGTTCCATGAAAAAATTTGGCTGCGAAAACGCCACGTCATCAGCTCATACGGCTAAAACTTAGGTTTAACGCATGGCATTCGCGCCACACGAATGGCCACCACTCGACCGTTCACTGTGGTTATGTCACGAAGACAGATAAACCCTACATTAATTGTGGTGCACGAATCTTGTACTGGAAACATGGAGCTGATTAATGAACTATAAATATTGTGGTGTACGGGTCTAATGTTTTTTTTCATGCAGCATTTCTTCCGTTGTGGGTACGGAGGTTTTGTCTGCGTGTAGAATCAAATTTGGGGTATCGCACATACGAATTGTTCGTTTGAAACTTCATTAATCCCCTTTATCTAAAGACAGATTGAAAGATATTTTAATCAACGTAAATAAATTGAATTAATAAGGAACCATCTTATTGTACTCAGTGAATAAGCTGAATATAATTTCATTAAATTTTACTTATTTAAATAACTCAATAATTGCGTTGCTCCTATAGATATTAGGTTTGCTAAATTATCATGGCTTCCGAATCTAATCAATTCACAACAGATGAATTGAACCAATTACAGAAAGAGATAATTGCTAAGAATCCTATTGATATTTTACAGTTTTGTGCTAATTATTTCAATACTAAATTAGAATTACAAAGATCTCAATTATGGTCTCAACAAATTAAGGCAAAAGCTGCTGGAATTAATTTATTCCCTCAAGTAGATAATATGAATGTTAATGGATCAGGAAATGGTGTTACTGCTAATGGTAGACAACCAAGTTTTAAATCACCATTTGGTGATAATGATCCTCATTCAATACAACATGGCCATAATCAATCAAATTCTGAAGGTGATAATTCAACTTCAGGTCAAGAAAATAAAGCTGGTTTATTTAAAGGAGATTTTGGAGTTGGTTCAAATTCATCTAATACTTCAAAACCATTACAAGAACTTGACCCAAATGACCCAACAACTGCATCTACTTCCAAACCAACTAGTGTTCCTAATAAAACTAAAATTCCAGTTGCTTTCAATGCAAATAGAAGAACTTCTGTTTCTGCTGAAGCTCTCAATCCTGATAAATTTAAATCAGATTCTTGGAAACCTCCAACTAATGATTTAACTCTGACTCAAAAGGCTGAATTATCTAAAACTTTAGCTTCAAACTTTTTATTTCAGCAATTAGATGATAAATCAAAAAAGACAGTTATTGAAGCTTTAACAAGAAAACAATTTGAGAAGAATGTTGAAATCATTAAACAAGGTGATGAAGGTGATTATTTTTATATAATTGAAAGTGGTACTGTTGATTTTTACGTTAATGGTTCAAAAGTAAATTCAAGTAGTGAAGGTTCATCATTTGGTGAATTGGCTCTTATGTATAATTCTCCAAGAGCTGCTACTGCAATTTCTGCTTCTGAAGATGGTGTAACTTGTTGGGCATTGGATCGTTTAACTTTCCGTCGTATCTTATTAGAAGGTACATTTAACAGAAGATTAATGTATGAAGATTTCTTAAAAGATATTAAAGTTTTATCAAGTTTAACTGCTCATG
The DNA here is from genome assembly GCA_030578455.1 of Metschnikowia sp. yHQL527. NCBI lineage: Eukaryota > Fungi > Ascomycota > Pichiomycetes > Serinales > Metschnikowiaceae > Metschnikowia > Metschnikowia sp. yHQL527. Next base: position 480,274 of record JAJMRR010000003.1, on the reverse strand, counting down.
AAAGATCAAAATTAGCTGATGCTTTAAGTACAGAAATCTATCATAAAGGTGATATAATTGTGAAAGAAGGTGAACAAGGTGAAAATTTTTATTTCATCGAAAGTGGAAATTGTCAAATTAAGAAAGATACAGAAGGAATTGTATCTAAAATTGGTAAAGGAGATTATTTTGGTGAAGTTGCTTTATTGAATGATTTACCTCGTCAAGCTACTGTTGAAGCTTTGGATACTGTAATTGTTGCTACTTTAGGTAAATCTGGATTTACAAGATTACTAGGACCTGTTGTAGATGTATTGAAATCTCAAGATCCAACTGTTCCTCATGATCCAACTGCCAAATAATAAGTTTGTTTTATCTTTATGATATTAGTTAGTTGTATACAATAATATACTTTAAGAAATAAAGATCATAGATATTATATTAGTTGCTTGAAGATATATACTTTGAAACTACTACTGAGCACCTGTAAATTGGTAAGAATATCATTGTAAGGCAAGGGAGCAATTGGTACTTTATGTAATAATCCTAATAAGTTGGAAATATCCAGGTCATAATCAAGTACCGTACAACACACATTTGCTTATGAGCCTTGAATTGAACTATTGATCCTGCTTAGACTAAAATTAATGACCTACATGGGATTGTTGTCTCAGTTTGAAGTGATCTTTTGAGCAATCAATATCCATTCACGACCATGGCTCTAGAAACCCGACAACAATCACTCCTAAAGTATCATGTCATTCTTGGGGACGGATCCGCTTATCAAAATTGAGTTTTATGAAATTTGCAACTGGATATACGATATATTACTATAAAAATGATGAACGACGCTCACGTAAAGCTCGGACAAATTACAAAGCTTCGAAAGCCTCTTCAGGTTACTTCTATTCGTGGGACATAAGCTCTAAGCAGGATGGCCTAAGGCCTACAGCTTCAGCTGATTATTCAAAGTACATTCAGGTTGCCAGTAGACTACTTTCATGCACGTGCTGTACCTGAAACCACGAAGTTCGCTTTGGGATCTACGAGTATACTGTAGTATGAACTAAAAGCTATATACTGGCTCATACTACAGGACGCATCAACTTTATGGGTTGCAACATGATTCTCAAAAAGGTAACTCTACTGCAAAACAATGTATACCTCTAGTACCATGTCACTAACTACACAATACGTATACCTATATTCATGAAGTGACTCACCTTTCCCAAAATACATTTTCAGGGCAATTGTAGAAACAAGAAATGCCTGCGTGGCGTAATGGTTAGCGCATCTGACTTCTAATCAGAAGATTGCGGGTTCGAGTCCCGCCGTGGGTTTTTTTTGCCAACAAAGATTCCACCCCTGGCGCTGGTTTGTGCCCCGTGCCTCACTGGTGGGTTCCATGCGTCTCAACATTTTCAAACTTTATTCGCGCCGGAGATGTAACCGGTTTGTAACTCTTGGCAATCGCAAATAGTGGCATCGTGGACTTAGCAGATCAATTCCAGTAACTGACCAAATAAATTGTCATTTGTATTTGGCATTAACCTGTGGTTCGGTAACGTCATTATAATATGACGTAATCATAAATAGAAATTATGTAAATAGGATGAATTCGGTACTTTCTATCCTTTTCCGCTACCCCATTTTAACTGACCCTTTCCGGCGCAAAAACGGAACGAATCGCACCTAGCGGTATTGATGCCGTACAGTTTTAATCTACTCCCAAATAGTAACTAAAACTGAAATAGGTGTGGAAAAGTTAGTTTTTGCCCGGCAAATATCCTTTCGTGCATATGAGAATGTAGTATTGCAGATTAATAATCTGCCACTGTTAATAATTTAAAATTATATAATCTACCGGAAAGAACAAATTGTAAATCATTGCTATCAGCTAAATCTTTAATTTACTTATTTAGAATTACTAAAGATTGATCTACTATTGATCATTCAAATATACCATCAATATAAAAGGTGATAGATTGGTCATATTTTAATATAAATATTCTTAATTCACCTGCATTTTAGATCTTATTGTGATCCGGCTATTCCATCTACACTTACTTTATTGACGATAAATCCGCCACTTGATCTTTCAATATGATGCTTATTAATAGAACAAAGCAACAGGTTCAATCTAATCCCATTATGAATATAAATGTTAATGGGGATAATGGTCATAAATCCATGGTTAATTTAAATGGTGATAATGGTCATAAATCAATAACAAAATTTAATTTAGGAGGTTTATTCAAGAAGAAAATTAATAATAAACGCCCTTCAATTGATTCCATAACAAGTGAAATGGATACGGTTAATATTCTTTCTGGAACTGAAATTGAACCTAATCCTAATGTGGAAATCATTGATAGTAACGCTAATAATTATACTACATCTCCTAAATCAATTCATCGTGATAGTTTAACTACTCATGTCTCATTTAATTATCCTAATTTTGCTCCTTCACGTAACGAGGAGGAACGGTATACTTCATTCACGGCCGAATGTATTTCTCTTCAAAATTCAGAAATGACTTCTCACCTAGAACTTGATGATATAGAATCTGTATCACCCAATGAAGTGGATGATAATGATGATAATCTGTTTAATCCAAATTTCGAAGAACCTTCTCATGACTATAAAAAAGGTGGTTATCATCCGGTAAATCTTGGTGATATTTATAAGTCAGGTAACTATACTTACCGAATTTTACGTAAATTAGGTTGGGGTCACTTTTCAACGGTATGGCTTGCTAAAATCATTGATGTAAGTTCCAATGATAATAGATCCATGTTTAATACTTATGTTGCTATGAAGATTGTGAAATCTAGCAAAAATTACTATGAAGCAGCAGAAGATGAAATTAAAATATTGAAAACTTTGAATCATACTCTTAATGATATAAATAGTGATTATAATATGGATATTAGTGAAGATGATGATAACGATTTTGATCAAGGTAAAAAACATATTATGAAATTATACGATGATTTCTTAATTTATGGTCCTTATGGTGAACATATTTGCATGGTTTTTGAAGTTCTTGGTGAAAATATTTTACATCTTATTTATAAGTATAAGAATGAAAGAAGTGAACGATCAAAACTTAATCAAGTACTTTCAAGTCCATCATTACTTCCCATGGAAAATGTTAAAAGTATTGTTAAACAAATGTTTTCATCAGTTAATTATATGCATCACAGAGGTATCATACATACTGATTTAAAGCCAGAAAATATCTTGGTGAAATATGACGGTAATATTTCAAATATCGTTCAAAATAAAATCAATAAACAAAATAATGTCGTTACAAGTCTGAAACCATTAACTTCAGTATTAAATGATTCAATACTTATTAAAATTGCCGATATGGGCAATGCAACTTACTCAAATCTTCACTTTACAAATCAAATTCAAACCAGACAATATAGATCACCAGAAATTATTTTAAAATATAAGACGTGGGGTGCATCCACCGATTTATGGTCTATTGGATGTATTATATTTGAATTAATCACAGGAGATTATTTATTTGATCCTCATGATGGAGTGAATTTTGATAAAGATGAAGATCATTTAGCACAAATCATTGAACTTCTAGGTGAATATCCTAGTAATCCATACCTTATGGATTGTAAATTAACCAATAAATTCTTTGTTATGGATTCATCAAGTCCTAATGGAGTTTCATTGAAAAATATTAAACATCTTAAATTCTGGAGTTTACAAGATGTTTTGGTTGATAAGTATAAATTTGATCGAAACGATATAAATGTTAAATTAGTTTCTGATTTAATATTAAAATGTTTAACATTTAATTTAGATGAAAGGTATGATTGTAAATCATTACTATCACATCCATGGTTTGATGAAAATCCTACTTATAATCCTGAAATATTAAAAAATCTTTCGAATAATCATGAAGATATTCCTGGTTATACTTCAACTTATGATATGGATTAACAATATTCTCATTGCCTAATATTAGTCGGGCACTCTATTTATTTCACATTTGCATTATGTTCAATTCTATAGACTATATTTAGGCACTCTACTAGTTGTAACTTGAAAATATCAGTTATATCACCTGTATTTTTTGCCAAATAAATAACTTAACTTAAACTATAAAACGTCTTGGCAGTAATTAAGGTTGTTCGGGGAATAACTATTTTATTATTTATGTAAAATATGGTTCCTTATAGTGGCCTGGTCAATATCATCGTTATCGGATAAATCTAGATAAGGGTTGTAGTTTGGGTCAATGAGAGGATCTCTTTTGGCAAATAATTCCTTGACGTGAATTTGAGGTGTTTCAGAGACTTCGGAGTCGGAGTCGGAGTCGGAGTCGGAACCGTTTGAACCTGCTTGTTCCAGGACTGGTTCCAGGACTGATTCCGGGACTGGTTGTGATATGCCATTGTGTGAAGGTATGTCTGTTTTCTGTGTAGTCTTGGTGTCTGTGTAGTCCGGTTGATTCTCTGCATTTTTTGTATTTTGCTGTCCCTTCTTCTCTTGTTCTTCTGTCTCTTTTTCACCCTTCTCTTGCTCCCCTGCCTCTTCCTCCTTCTTCTCAACCTTCTGTAGTCTCTTATCGTCCAAAACCTCATGAGCAGACTTCATTTTAACATCTACCAACTCTTCCTCCTCCTCTTCTTCATCTTCTTCCGGCTCAAATGCAATCTGAACTTGTTTCGATTTCTTCTTCTTCGGTTGTTCTGTGACTACTTCTACGGGTGTTTCTTCTTCTATATCATCAAAATATCGTATAGGAACACTTACTTCAGTTATTTTCACAGGGAAAACCGGACTTTCACCATTTAAATCACCATTATTGATTTCTAACACCGTATAGAAGCAGGAATTAACCACACGTCCAAACAAAACATATTCTTTGTTGAATTCTGGGGTTTCTTTCAATGTAATGAAAAATGAATCGACACTAGCTCTATTACCAACTTTAACGGCTCCTAAAAGACCACGTTGAGTGAATTTTACTCGGGAGTTAAACTCTTTTCCATGATCTAACCCTGATTCTAACGAATCTGTCTGTATTATATAATCTTTTATGACTTTATTAAAGGTCTTTCCCACGTACTTATTATTTATACAATTAGAGATGAAATTTCGTGATATTTCAGGAAACTCTTTTGCCCAAATTTCAACTTCTATATCACCTTTCCCAGTTTTAAACACTACTTTAGCGGTCACTGGAGGAAATGACATTTTTCTTAACAAAATCTGGTTTAAGAAGTAACTTTAAGATTAGATGCAAATAACGGTCGTGCGCCCGCACAATCATCAAGTTTCCACCACGTATTGTCAAAACACAATTAATAGTAATCACCAAAACTTTACAACGGAATGGGATCATTGAAAACTTTCATTAAGCTGGTTCGAAAGGCCAAGACGATTGCTGACGAGCGAGCAGTTGTTAGAAAAGAATCAGCTGCAATTCGTACATCTTTCAGAGATGTTGGATTAGATCAAACAACAAGAAGAGTTAATATTTCAAAATTATTATATTTATATATAATGGGAGAGAAAACTCATTTTGGTCAAGTTGAATGTTTAAAATTATTAGCATCACCAAGATTCTCTGATAAAAGACTTGGATATTTAGCAACCATGTTATTATTAGATGAAAATCAAGAAGTACTTACATTATTAACCAATTCTTTAGATAATGATATGCAACATCCAAATGCTTATGTTGTAGGTTTAGCATTATGTTGTTTGGGAAATATTGCATCTCCAGAATTATCTCGTGATTTATATACAAATGTTGATAAAATTATTACAACAAGTAGTAATATTTATTTAAAGAAGAAAGCAATTATTGTGGCTGCTAAATTAATTGATAAAGATCCTGATTTATCAGAAATTTTTATGGAAAGACTTCCTCTGTTAATTAATGATAAACATCCAAGTATATTATTAAGTACTTCAAGACTTATTCAATCTTTATATAATGTACCTGAAACTCGATCAAATTTAATGAAAACAATTCCAAAAATAATTGGTCATCTTAAAAGAATTTCAACCGCTGGTTATATGCCTGAATATGATGTGGTTGGAATTAATGATCCTTTTGTTCAAATTTATTTACTAACTTCTTTCAGAATTTTGGTCACTGATGAAAATTGTCCTGTTGATTATTTAGAAGAAATTAATGATATTCTTACTCAAGTTGCATCCAATTTAGATAGTGGTAAAAATGCTGCTCATGCTATTTTATATGAATGTGTTAAAACTATTTTTGCTATAAATTCTGATCAATCTTTAAAAATTTTAGGTGTTAACATATTAGGTAAATTTTTATCAACAAAAGATAATAATACAAGATATGTTGCACTTGATACTCTTTTGACTGTTATTAATATAGAGCCACTTGCGGTTCAAAGACATAGATCTACAATTGTTAATTGTTTAGCAGATGGTGATATTTCAATTCGTAGACGTGCATTAGAATTATCGTTTGCAATTTTAAATGATCAAAATATTAGAGTATTAACAAGAGAACTCTTAACATTTTTGGAAAATTGTAATGATGATGATTTAAAACCTTTCATTACTTCTCAATTAACAATTGCTGCTAGTAAATTTTCTCCTAATGAAAAATGGCATTTTGATACTCTTATAAGAATGCTTAAAGTTTCAGGAAATTTTGTAACTTCTGATATTATTTCAAATATTTTAGCATTAATTATGCAATGCAGTAGTAATGATTTGAAAACTCATACTGTTATAAAATTATTACAATCTTGTCTTGAAGATCCTGCTCAATATGGATTATCTTTAATTACAGTTTGGTGTTTGGGTGAATACGGTGATTTCATATTAAATCAACCAATTGATTTAAATGGTAGTCAACGAACAATCTCTGAAGATTTAATCATTAAACTTCTAGATGATTTGATTGATAATTCAACTTATTCAGAACAAGAAACTACACAATTAGTTACATTCATATTAACAGCAGTTGTTAAATTATCAGTTAAATTTAAAAAATCTGATTCAATTGAAAAACTAAGATTAATTCTTAATTCTAAAACTTATGATAATAACTTAGAAATTCAAGTTAGAGCTGCTGAATTCCAAGAAATTTTCGCTCAAGAATTCCTGTTAAAATCAGGTTTATTATCAAGAATGCCTCCTCCTCCAATTAAAGAAAGAGCCGCTTTAAGTTTGCATGGAACTGCCAAACCCAAACAAGTTACTTCTTCGGGATCCGCTGTTTCCGGAGGTGCTAGTGATTTACTTGATTTCATGGATGATAATTCATCGCCTGCTCCACAAGCACAGGCTAATAACAGTGCTGATTTATTATCTCATATATTCGATGGTCTGAATAGTGGGACTACAGCAGGTGCACCATCAACCAATGCTAATCAAGATATTTTGAGTTTATTTGATTCACAACCACAAATTTCTTCTTCCACTAGTGTTCAAACAGAATCTATCCAAGCATTCGCTAATGATAATATTGATATATCTTTCATTGCAAAATCATTCCCACAAGATGGACTGGCAGTAATTGAAGCTAATATAACTTCCAATGGATCAATTGAGCAATTCCAATTATTAATTGCTGTTCCAAAGACTCAAAAATTAACAATATCATCAACTTCAGGTGATTCAATTCAGCATGGATCTTCCATAAAGCAAGTACTAAAAATTGTGGGTAAGCCAGGTAGTAAAATCAAATTAAGAGTTAAAGCCAAATATTTCTGTAATGGTAGTCCATTTGAAGATACTTTTGACTTTGCAAAATTCCCCCAAAATCTATAGATTCATAAATACAGTGATTTGAATATCAATTCAAAATAATTGTAAATATTTGAATGAAATTCAAAGCAAATTATAAATGTGTAAGATTATACGTGGTAATATTTGAAGTTTGTCGTATATTTTAGAACATACGTAGAAAGAATAGGTAGTAGAAGAAAGTACGATTTTATCTAATAGTAGAAATATTCATGATACGTAAACTGAATCACTGTTAACAAAAGCTAACTTAAAGCTCAACACCACTTGAAACACCTTCTGCAACATCATTTACTTTGTGAGCAACAGAACTGTTAATAACGTATTTTTGAGAAAATGGTTTAATGACATTGAGATAAATTGATTGAGCGCCACCAAATGATGGAACTCCAATGTAAAGTAAGAAAATAGTTTTGAAAAGGAAGTAAAATGGAATCCAGTATAAGATTGCCTTTGACCAAAATTCAATAACATTTAAAAAGGCGAAAACCACCCAATATGTCAATAATTGAGTGTCATCTTTACTAGTTGAAGATTCTAAAGCAAGCAATGAATAATAACCTGGAACTACAAATCCAGCAATATTTGATAATAATTGACCAACACCACCGATATTCAAGAAGACAAGAACAAAATAAATTCCTGCTCCTGCTAAAACAGCGTATGATCTTGGTAAACCAGTTTGGGATTCAAAGTGTCCTAAAACTGATGCACCAGCGGTAAGCTAAAGTTAGTTTAATCGTTCTTATAAAAATATCGAGATTTTTTTACATACTGAATCAACATGTGATAAGTATCCTTTAATTTGACTTTGAATGGCGGCCATTATGTTTAATTTATATTCAATTGATTTGAAACTGTATGAATAAGTTGTAATTAACAATATGGAAATTGCGGTGGCTTTCTTGCTGGATAAGGAGGGTCGTGCCACCACCGCGATCAAAGCAATATACAGGCTGAGCTAAACTACTAAACTACTAAGCTACTAAAGTACTAAGCTACTAAAGTACTAAGCTACTAAGCTACTATAACTAAAAATTGCAATACTTTTATTGTGGAAATAATTCTATAATACATGGATCTATGCAATGAATTTACTGTTATTACTACTTTCACCATAACTTTTACTCAAATCAAATGAGTTTACTTTTTACCTCTTGATTTAGCACTTCCTTCGAATCCGGCTCTTTTCTTTGATTTACCACCTTGTTGTTTCTTATTTACTATACCAGTAAATTTTCTTAATTTTGGCTTATTCTTACCTTTCTTACCTTTATTATCTCTTTTAGACTGTAAATTTTCTTCTCTTCTCTTTGCTCTTGCAGCAACAGTATCTTTAACTACTTGTTTTCTATCTTTCCATTCAATTTCACTCTTTAATTTTTGTTTATCTTTTCTTTTAAGTGCTTTCTTCAATAATCTTTCATCATCTTTTACTTTAACACCTTCAGCTTGTTGCATAACTTTTTGCCATTGATCTTTATCTTTTTGTTTTAATAATTCTTCTGGTGAAAGTTGTGCAAGTCTTTCTTTCTTTTGTTCAAGTTTAAGTAAATGTGCTTTGATATCTTTATTAGCTGGTCCTTTTAATTTCCTCTTTTCAGCGGTTGACCTTATTTTGGAAAGATCAGATGTAACTCTAGTTCCATCATTGAATACAATATTACCGAAAAGAACATCTTCTTCTTCTTTTTTATTAGTAGTTGATGAAATTTCTTCATCTGATTCATCTGAATCCGAATCTTGTTCCATTTCTTCAGCTTTCCTTTTCAATTTTTCTTGCTTTCTAAGTTCTTCTTTTTTCTTTCTTTGTGCTAAAATTTGTTCTCGTGATTTAATAGGTCCTCCAGTTTTAGTTCCTGGTGCTTTTCTCTTTTCTCTTAAATTATTAATTCTGGCATTTAATTTTTCTCTTAATTTTGATAAATTTTCTTCCTTCTTTTGTTTCTCTTCGGGTGATAATTCTTTCTTACCTTTTTTATTTTGCTTTTCATCTGTTTCATTTTTTTCAGGTTCTATTTCATTTCCTTCATCGTCAAATACTAATGCACCATTTGAATTTAAAATATCTTCATCTGAATTTACTTGAGTTTCTTGTGATGGTTCTTCTGTTTCTTCTATAATGGAATCATCTGCTTGTGATTGAATTGCTTTTGGAAATTTATTCATTGATGGAATTTCAACTTTTTTAGCAGTTTTTGCTTTATTTTTCATTACATCTCTAGCTGATGCATGTGTATTGGTATAGTCATCAACAGTTTCCTTAAAATCAGGATCAAGTTTAGCTCTTTTATTTTGAGCAACTTCTTTCTTGCTTTTCTTTTTTTGATTCCACTGATCTTGAGTTGCATCATCGTAGTAATATTTGGCTGGTATTAATGATAATAATCCATCAAATGCTGTTGAATGGGTTTTGAGACGTTCCTGAAAACATCTGTTAGTATAAACTCTTATTTAAATCATATTATAAGATACTTACTTCCAAAGAATTACTCATTTTGGTTAGTCTTAATGTCGTTACAGTAAAGTACTCTTCACTTAAAATCAAATTTTTTATCTACTAGAACATCGCGTTTGTATGCAGGTCGCATTGGTTAAAAATTAATTTAGGTGAAAAATTATATTTGCAAAACCAAAATCGATATTCCAACATCATTCATCACTTCTTTAGGATACCCTCAAGAGCCTGGGCTATTTAATTTTGCAATTGAACATGTTAGTTTGAACTTATAAGTAAATGGGTTTTAGCTACCTCTATTAGCGTAATTCGGCGGTGCGCGCACTACCTCTCCCTCGCTCAACTCCTAGACGTTGAGATTGAATTGAATACTTAATCAATTAATCAATTGAACACCATGGAATTATTGGCAAAATATTTGATTGTGTCATTACCACAATCATCTGATGCATCAACATGGTTGGAAAGGTCTTTAAGTGAAGGGAAACTCCCTGTTTATAAATTTGACTTACCAGATTTTCAAATTGGAACTTTAGACTCATTAGTTCAACAAAGTGAAGAATTATCAAAATTAGATTCTCAATTATCGTCATCTGTTGCTAAAGTTGTTGATATTTTAGATTCAGTTACTGACTCCTCCTCTTCAAGGGTTGTTAATAGTAAACATGTATTGGACTTTACCGAAAAATTTCAATGGAATACCTCCAAATATAGATTAGATAAACCAATTAGTCAATTGGTACATATTATTTCAAATGAAGCAATTACTTTAGACAATGATGTTAGAACTTCTTATCAACAATATCAAGCTGCTAAATCCAATTTTTTAGCAGCTGATAGAAAAAAAAATGGTGATTTATCTATTAAATCCTTACATGAAATTGTTAAACCTGAACAATTTGTTTTGGACTCGGAACATTTAACTACAATTTTAATTGCTGTACCTAAAAGTTTAACCGCTGATTTTGAAAATACTTATGAAACTTTAACACAATTTGTTATTCCAAGATCTGCTTCTGTTATTGCTCTGGATTCTGAATTTTCTTTATACACCGTTACTTTATTCAAAAAATTTCAACAAGAATTTATTAATGCCTCCAGAGAACATAGATGGCATCCACGTACTGACTTTGTCTATTCAGAAGAAGCTTTAAATAATTTAAGAAAAGAATTCGATTTATCAAAGGCAAGTGAATCTAAAGCTAAAAATGATTTAGTTCGTTTAACTAAAACTGCATATTCAGAAATTTACTCGGCATGGCTCCATATTAAATCGATAAGAGTCTACGTTGAATCTGTTTTAAGATATGGATTACCTCCTCAATTCGATGCTTCTTTAATCAGATTCTCAAGTTCAGATTTGAAAAAACTTGACAAGGCTAAAAAAGAATTGGTTGCTAAATTTGGTTATTTAGGCGGTGACGGATTTTCTAATAAGAGTAGTCTTCATGAATATGCTTCATTGGTCGATACTGAGTATGAGCCATTCGTATTATACGAAACTGAAGTTGTGTAAGTATCTACTTATACATATTTATAATTCTGATGCGCTTTCACAAAAGCGAAAAGCATTCTTTTCTCTTGTTTTACCCCTTCCCCTTATATTTCATTTATAATCTAAATTGAATAATTTTGAATAGATTCGTCGAATGTAATCCAATGTAGCCCCCTTTCCCCAAAAAAGTATTAGACATAGATCAATAGATTTAAAAAAAATAAGCTCGCACTCAGATTCGAACTAAGGACCAACAGATTTGCAATCTGCTGCGCTACCACTGCGCCATACGAGCTTAAAGTATGGGGATATAAACAGTATGATACACCTGTAAAGAGCAAGGGAATGTTACTACTCTGTATAAAATGAACTATTTGACATAAGACTCAGTAATACTGTTGGGTACCATAATAATTAAGTCTTTACACACGAGCCTCCTTTTCGCGTTTACTGGTTGCATGTAAAAGATATCATCCCTCTATTCCTGCTGGCATGGCCTATTGGGTCTCAAAAATTCGAATATTTAATTTTAGTTTTTGCATGCATAATAACGCAATGCTTCAAAGGTGTGTGTGATAAGACTCCTGTATTGAATAGAATGATATACTATAGATATTTACCTGGATACCTCTCTCTACTTGGCATATAGTTTTTAACTTTTTACCATATCTAAGGCAACTTGTCCGAGTGGTTAAGGAGAAAGATTAGAAATCTTTTGGGCTTTGCCCGCGCAGGTTCGAATCCTGCAGTTGTCGCCATTTTTTTGCAACTTTTTATATCGCTTTTTTATCTATACCTACAAGATGCTATAGTCCTGTCGTATTACAAAGTGCTCGAGCAGTTAAGGTTTAGAATCTTTAATTTATGAAATATATGAAAGACTTAGTAAATGGATTTTTTTTTTATAGCATATTGTCTAAGCGTGTCAATGTCGAGCCGACGATTTTTTCTGGATAATCGTTGATGATGGAAGTAGAGACGAGTTCCTTTGATGCATTAGCGGAAGAGATCTTGAGTGGCTCAAGCAGTAACTGGTCTGCGATATCATTTTCGTTTTGTGCAAAGTAGAATCTTTTACATAAGCCTTCCTTTGATACAGAATAGTATGATTTATCACTGAAGATAATTTTTATATCCCTATTGAAGTACCATTCGATTCTTGCCAGATGAGGGATATCGTGATAATGTAAATCCAGTAGCTCTTTCGAGGGTAAGAAGTTCACTTTGACCCATTCTTTTCTCTTTTTGCAACTACCACAAATTGAAGATATCTCGTATGATTGTGTTAAGCAAGAGCCATATTTCCAAAATGATCTGTTGTCTTTTTCTACTGTATTTTTATAATTCAGATTGTTCTTGAAGGATCTGTTCATGTTAAAGGCTTTTTGCTCAACTGCCAGTATAAATTGATCTAATACATTAATGTGATTTTGTGATAGTATTTTTCCGTTCATCTTGTCTCTTAGAGCTTGTTGTTTTTCCAATGAAAGTACAATACTAGTTAGCTATAAACGTTTTGGATAACTGCAAATGTGCTTTGTTGTATTTGAAAGTTAGCTTTGCACAATTGCAATTTTTCTGTTTTAGTACAAAAGTTGCGATTCTCCACAAAAGTGGAGCGGGCTATCTCATTGAAAAATTCAATACTTATTTACATTGATATTACAGTGCAATTTGTAATTTTCAAGGGAAACAATTTATTAAACTAAAAACAAAGTTAGGTAATGTTGAATCATTGCAAATTTCAAAGTTGGTCTTTAAATTCAGGATTCAAATAAGGACTGGTAATTGGAACCGTAAGACCTTTCTTGACACCGGGGATTTCAAAGACAGCCTTGATCCAGTTATAAACTTTTGGGAATTCAGACTTATAATCGAATAAATTATCAGCCATAATAATCCAGGGATATGCGTTGATATCTGCGATGGATGGTCCATCACCGACCAAGAACTTACTTTGCTCATTGCGGTCTAAGAACAGTTCAAGAACAGAATAGAGATTTCTAGTATCAGCAAGGAATTTATCAATTGTAGATTGACTCTTTTCTGGAGCAAGTAAACTGAAGTAGTATAATTGTTCTTGAATTGGACCAAGACCAGACATCTGGAAGTACAACAATTCCAATTGTTTGTAATAATTTTGAGTACCAGGTGCATAAGAGTATTTGTGATCTTTATCATAAGTATCAGCTAAATATTGAAGAATAGCAGCAGTTTCTCCAATAGTCACACCAGTAGAACTATCAAGTAAAGTAGGAATTTGACCACTAGGATTCAAAGCCAAGTATGAAGGTTCCTTTTGTTGACCTTTCAAGATATCAATAAATTTGACTTCATATTCAAGACCAAGGATTTCTAAAAAGGAAGAAATCTTGTATCCACTTGGAGATGGAAAGGTGTAGAGAGTAATGTTAGACATATTAGTAGTTAGAGTGTTTGATTGTATTGATTTTGAAAAAACCAGGAGCAGAAAGCTCTTATTTATACAATTTTAATTCAGTGCTAAATTTACATTACGTGATGATTGCAAAAAAAGAATTGACTGCAACATCAAATGAAAGGCAATTTTTATTGTTGCAAATTTCCAGGCCAAGTAAAACAACTCGGTCGGAAAAAACGAGTGTCGGAAATTAAACGGAGGTTAAAAGTTCCGACAAGTAGCGATAAATGATCAGTATCCGTGGCGTGCATTTACCATTTATACATCAATTTTATGTTTCTATCAAGAATTTAATCGCTTTACAGAAATTTACAAAAAGTGACATATTTTAAAATAGAAAACTTATACCATATTTAGTTAAAATAGCGTAATTCTCTTCAAACGGCATTTTTGTTTTATCATAATGCAACGGATCTTCCCACCTTTTATGAAGTATGAGAATAGCTGAGTTGACTTGATCAAATCCGAATCTGGAAAGTACACTTAAAAACTTCATTACCATTATTTGATCTTCTTTCTCGGTAGCTGCTAATCCAATGACTAGAGTAGCCCAAATATAACCAGGAGAGTACTCGTGATGTTCGAAATATCGTATCAATTGCTTCAAAGACTCTCTAGCCATTTCAACCATAATTCTTAAGGATGCCTTGATTGATTTGGCTGGGTAGTACTTTTCGAGGAAAAATATATAAACTGCAACATAGAATAAGTATGACTGATGATGAAGAATGTTTTCGTGAGGTAAATTTGAGATCATTGGATGAAATAGCTTCTTATCTTTTCTTAAGAGAATATCTTCTAATTTGAAGAAAGACATTCTGACATTTAATGAAGCACTAGTACCTGGTTTCAACTTTTGATTTGTTATTTGAGTTTTATTGAATGCCAAAGCTAAATCTTTAAATAAATTGAAAAAGAACGGCGGTATTATAAAGCTCAAATCCTGAATGTTTTCCTCGGCGTCATATTCTTGCAATAGATCAATAGGTAGATTTAATGATCCGTCAATAATAAATGCCATTATTATGAAATGACGGATCAAATGATTTAAAATTCGGACTTGATCAATTAAAAATCCATCAAATTGACTGATATTAGTACCTATATGAGAATTTATGGTGTTCAATGTTCTTAATGCAATTTTTAAATAACTTTTAATATTATGGAGTGGTGGATTATCACTTTGAAACAAAGTAAGTAGAAAGATGCAATTACAAATGGAAGTTAAATACATGCACTGGGAATGGAGATCGTCAGGTAAATGATGGGTTAAATGGAATTGATCAACCGTTGAAGATAATATACTATATGCTGATTCACATGAAGTATTTCCTTGTTTACTAACCCATATAGATGCAAATGCTACCATACTTCTTCTCAATAAAAAATTGAACAAATTGTCATCTGAAGTATTCTGTAGAGTTTTTTGAATAAATTCAATGTAAGATTTACCTATTCTTTGACCATCAAGTGGAATACAATATTGTGGAAAGATTTTTTCCATCCATAAATGAATAAGTTCGTGTTCAGCAAGTTCTTCATTAAGTTTGAATATTGAAAATGGTGGTATACTTTCCCCTTTATGGTATAAATCATCAATATTGTTTATAATGTAGTCAATTTCATCATTGGTTTTAATCATGTAGTCATGAATTGTATGATCATATATCATTGTTCGTCTTAAATTATCTGACTTTGAATGATCCCAGCAAAGTCGAATTGTGAATCCCAAGCAGTTTATTCCATCTCTTTCACATACGAAACATTTTGGTTTTCTTAGATCACATTTTCGGTGACGTTCTCGACAACTCCAACATCCTGTAAATGTCTTTGTCTTGGGTCGCTTGAACGAGCTTGCCTTTCTCCCGGATGCCTTCATAAACCTGAAGTTGTATCAAATGAATGTTGTATTTAATGATTTTTATTCCATTCTTACTATATTTCTTATCTATAGACTTTGTTCGCGACCGATAACTGAATTTGGTCAAAATTTAAGTGCCGCTAATTTGTGATCTTAAACAGGTAAAGTTTACGTTATACAAAAATTTTTTTCATATTAATAAGTTTATTAAAGTGTAGCGATATAAAATCATCATCGCTATCGTGAAGTATTAAGATTGATTCGAAATATTGAATACGAATGAAGAATATAATAACAAAAAAAAACGTTAAAACCTGCAGCAACGTAAAATCATTGATTTAAAAAAAAAAACTATTCAGTAATGAAAGTAGCTTCATTGAAACCAATACCGTGTTCGGTCTTACCATCGTATTCGATTGTCATGTCGTTACAAAATTGGTAGATGTATGGTTTAGTTCCAACAACCCCGCTAACAATATTTTTAACGAATTGAGGAATTTCGGCCATAACGTCGACTCTTTCGACTAAATTAACCAAATCACCTTTAACTTCGCCAACAGTTTCTTTATTAGAGCGCAGCTTGTTGTATTTGAATACAATGGATTTTGGAACGGGCCAACCGACTTCATCAATAGTTGGATCAACATGAATAACATCATTATTTATTGAAGCAACTAAAATTTTGTCATTAGAAGTAACGATTCCAATATTTACTTTAGTGGTAGCATAAGAAATTGGGGTAGTGAATTCCATTTGAATGGCACCAAAACTTTCTGATTGAAAATCAAGGAAATTCCAAGCTTTAGCGGCATGATGTGGTTTCATCCCTTGTAAAGCCATAACAAACATAGTGTAACCATTAATTTCGATTTCAGTTGATCCTAATTTAACAGAACCTTTAACTGAACATCTAGGCCAGAACAAATGTCTCATTGAACCCCATGGATTTTCAATATCATCACCATAGAGAGTAACACCATCTTTACCGAAAATAACACCAGGAACCAATCTAACCATCGTCAAATCAACAATAGATTCAGGGGTAACATTGGATTTTAATCTATACGTAGTATTATCATCAGATAATTCAATGGATAAATCTTTTGCATAAAAATTTGATCCATGTACTCTAAACTCATCTAATTTAGTCGATGTCCATGTGTTATTTTCATCGTTATGATTTTTACTATTATATAATCTGAAAGTGAATTGAGCAGTTGTATGAACACCCATAAGATTAGAATGAATCACTTGAGCAAAACCAACGTAACCAGTTTTCAAATCGGTAAAGTAAAAAGTTTGAGTCTCCACATTTGTAGAGGTTGGAGTTTGCCAACCAAAATCAGTAATAGTTGTTTCTCTATAGATATCATCACCTTCTTTGATTGAATCGGTAATTGTGTGAATAGCTTCAGGACCATATTCAGGTTCTGCAGTACCAGCAACGGCAGAAAGACCAGATTGAACCCACTTTAACATATTAAAAAGTATAGTAATAGTTGTAAGTTGCTCAGGTGAGTTTTTTAAGTACGACGGATAGCCTGCTTACAAAGCATGCGCGCAAACTATTATATAAGCACAAAGATTTTTGAATTATGCCAATAAAATCAGCGGGTAATGACCGTTTCCATTAGGAATT
Source organism: Metschnikowia sp. yHQL527 (assembly GCA_030578455.1). NCBI lineage: Eukaryota > Fungi > Ascomycota > Pichiomycetes > Serinales > Metschnikowiaceae > Metschnikowia > Metschnikowia sp. yHQL527. Next base: position 462,635 of record JAJMRR010000003.1, on the reverse strand, counting down.
ATACCTTTGATGGTAAAATTACCTAAAACTAAATAATTCAAAATAAAAATAATAATAAATTAAATGATAATTGTAAAAATTGAAATTCTAATGATTAATTTAAACCATGTGTAAGGCAGTAACCAATACAGTGAGGTCATAATTAAAGTTTTATATTCTTTAAATGAAGCCATTAATAATTGACCAAATAGTTACCGAAAACGGTAAGTATCAGGAGGTGTTGCAAGGGAGGTTGCGCGTAAGACGATGGCCTCGTAACCTTGTAAGCGATTATGCCGATGGGTCCAAGACAAAGACGATAGTGCGAAAATAGGAATTCGTGGGCGGTCATTCCACTAAAGTTAAAAGTATTTTGGACCCATTGCGACGATATTGGGGGAAAAAAAATGAGGCGGTTACTAGTTAATTTGGCGAGGGTTCCCAGCAAAATTCACCGCGGAGTCAGTAAGTGCAGCCGGGAACTACCCTGCTAAAATTATCTGCATTTATTTTATACCGGTCGGATTTTTTCCATTGCCCTTTTTACTTTCCCCCTTCTAGGATTTTTTATTCAAAAATATTTTTTAATATAATTATATTCATTTCTTCTATATTCTTCTCCTCTTCTAATTTTCAATTTGCATTTATTCATAATGGCACTGTCTCCAGCGGTATGGAATTTGAATCCATTACCGCTCTCGGGTCATTCTCCTAAAGCAGTATCACTAAAATTGAATAACGAAATTCTCGATCATTTAAATCGTTGTGCTACTAAAAAATTATCACCAAAATTAGTTGTTAAAAATGGTACTTATGTATGTATTCTATAATTTGAAATCTATTTTAAATTGATTTACTAACTTTAAAGTCAATAAAAATATCTGATGATGTTATATTCCCTTGTACTCAAATTCCTGAAAATCTAAAATTCGATATCTATTCAAATTCTTCAAATAATAATTATCTGTTTCAAGGAACGGTTTCAAATAGATTAAATGTTATAAGTGATGTTAAACTGGCCAAAGATTATATATCATCTCTTCAATCAAAACCCATTACTTCAAAACTTATTGATAAACCTATAATCTCTGATCTGGATGGTCCTTTTTCAATTAATTTAGATTCACTCCCTTATCGTGTTACCAACACTGATTCAAAATCTCAGATCAATGAAAAATTCTTATACTTAATGGCTTTAGGCCCTATTTCAAAGCTGAAATTAGTTGAACTATTAGATATAGCTCCTCTGCAACTTCTGCCTTTAGTATCTAATCACACTCAAATTTACAACCCTAATGATTCATTCATTGTGGATGATGTATTCCCTTCATTATCTCAAAACCCTAACGTGTCACCTGATGACATTATATTGAAGGATAAAGCTTATAAAGAAATTAAACCATGGGAATGGTCGTTTTATAATAATTTTGAAAGATCTTCTATTATTAATAATCTTAATAATGCTCTTACTCGGCTCGGATATCTGGAGACTCATCCTTTAAGAAGGAAATTGGTAAATAAACCAGTTGATGAAAGTTCAAGTTCCGATTTCAAAGCTCCGTCCGCTTTAGGTGGAGGATTTTTAACTAGAAAATCATCTGGAACTCCATTAACTAACTCATCATCAAATTTTGCATCTACTCAAAATAATTCAATTGCATTCAGAAGATCTCAAACAGAATCTCCAAAATTATCACTTGATAAAAACTTAAAGAAGGCAAATCTTCCACCAAAACCTCAATCTAAACCGGAAGATCAATATACTTCTACAAATTTGCATAAACGAAAATTTCTTTCAACTTCATCATCTTCCGATTCTTCAGATGATGATCAATTAAATAGAAAGAAACAAAAAACAACCACTCAAAATTCTGCAAGTGATAATTATACTTCTCCATCATCTTTAAACGATGAAAATTCATCCAATGATGAACAATTAGGAGAACCAGTCACTATAAAAGGTAGAAGCCTTTCTAATTCTTCAAATGATAAAAAATTACAATATTATACTAATCTAGCTGCTAAATTCAAACTTAAATATAAAGAATATGAAACTTTATACAATTCTTTAATGAAAAAGAATGTTTCTTCTCTTGATAAAAAGAAGAAATTACTTCGACTTTTTGAATTACATAGTCAATTAGCAGAATGGAAGCGGAAATTATGGGATTATAATAATGAACATAAATTAAAAGAAGATATAATGACGCTCTCAAAACATAAAAAAGCTTCCAGTCTTACAAAAACACCTCCATTGTCTCAAACTTCTCCAATCAGAGCCCCATTTACCAAATCAATGAGTTCAAGCCCAGCTATCAAAGCAAAAGCTAAAAGACCTCTTGATTATTAGTATCAATTATTTGTTTTTTACATAGTTTTTCATAAAAATAAGTTATTTAGTCATAAAATCATTACTTTCAACAATTAGTAGATAATTTAGTAAAATTCATCGTGATAAATTGGTGGTTAAATATTTTTCATTATTTTAGTATCTTCAAATGCGCAGGTGATAATTCGTGAACGAAAATCAAAACCGAATAATTTCAACAAGTTGTCTCAAAATGTCAGCAATCAAAGAAGATATAGAAGGAGTATCTGGTTCTGTTATTGAAAGCTCTGATATAGACGATGTTCAAGATAAAAAAAGGACAGAAGAAAATGATGATGAAGATGATGAAGGTAAGAAACGTAGAAAAGGTCCAGCTCCTGGTAAGAAACCATCAGCAGAAGTATTACAACGTCGAAAAGAAGGTAGAATCAAAGCAGCTCAGACAATTGCTCAGAATTTAAAGAAAACTGGTATTGCTCGTGTTGAAGCTCATAATAAATTTACATTAACAAGCGTTAAATCACTCCCATTAATCAACCAAAAGAATTATTTCACTGATTATTTGAAAAAAGATGAACAAGTAGCATTTATTAGAAAAAGAAGATTTGAATTATTACAGCAAAAACTTAAAAATTTGAAGAAAAATGGCTCAAGTGATCTTAAGAAGGACGAAAAGGACGATATAAAAAACTTTGATAATTTCGATCTTAACGAAATTGAAACAGAAATGAGGAAGAAAGCAGTAGTTGAAGAAGAAGATGAGGAGGATGATGATGAGGAAAATGATAATGAAGATGCTAGTGAAGAAAAAACCAAGCAGGGATTTGATACTATAGTTATTCATCCTGGTTCTGCTAATATTCGTATGGGTAGAGCTACTGATTCATACCCTCAAACTATTCCAGCAGTTATTGCTATTCCAAATTATCAACCGGATAAAACTTCAACCGATCTTGAACCGGCAAGAACAGTTACTGAAGATGGGTCTATTTTCTATAATGAGAGCTTCGATCAAAGTAAAGCTGTTCTTACAAAAGATTTTAAAGCTAGAATGAGATATTATAAACGTAGAATGTTACCAAATTCCAGAGAAACTGCTGCTAATTTTAATAAGAAGCAAGATTTTGAAGTAGTTCCTGATCATAATGATCCTTACAAAAAGGATTGGTTAGACATAAGTGAAATACCTAAAGATAAACAGTATTTCGTAGGAGAAGAAGCATTAAAATTACCGATTTGTTCTAAGTTTAACAAATGGAAATTGAGGTTTCCAATAATAAATGGGAAGTTCAACCTGTCAAAGGAAGTGTATAACTCGCCACAAGAGGTTTTAGGTGATTTAGAACATATCATCACAGAATCATTATCAAGTCTCTTTGAAATAAAGAAAGGTCAATTGAGTAACATGAAGGCAATGCTTGTGATTCCTGACTTGTATGATAAAATGTTCACTGAATATTGGGTGAACTTATTATTCAGAACCATTGGCTTTGGTAAAGTTGGTATTATTCAAGAAAGTGTTGCTGCTACATTTGGGGCTGGTGCTTCAACTTCTTGTGTTGTTGACATTGGAGCACAAACTACATCAATCTCTTGTGTGGATGAAGGAATGGTCATCAATGACTCAAGAGTTTTGTTAAATTATGGTGGTGACCATATAACCCATAGTTTTATTAAACTACTATTGCAACTGCATTTTCCTTATAAGGATATTAATCTTAAAAATACCGTCGATGATTGGGAATTAGCTCAAACCTTAAAACATGATTTTGTCACATTTCAAGATGCTGATATTGCCGTACAATTATATCATTTTTATCGTCGTAAACCATTTGAAAATACAAAAAAGTATGAATTCAAAGTTTATGATGAAGTAATGTTGGCTCCTTTAGGACTCTTCTATCCAGAATTATTTCAAATTCCTTCAGAGGTCGAAACAGAAAATCTTTTCCCAACTTCTGTTGATCAATACTCAGGAAAAGCAGATAATCCATACTCACAGGCACAAGAAAATTTATTAAAGAATGAAAACTATAGTGATTTAGTCGACGAGGATTTACTTAGAAGACTCACTGAAGAAAAATTTAAATTTAAAGCTGCAAACCCATATGCTAGACCAAAACCTCCTACAGTACCATCAAAGGTCAATACTGAATATAGAGTAACTACACCTTTAGAGAAAGCAATTATTGAATCAATTACCAATGCAGGTATTGCAACCGATATCAATAAGATCAAGAAATTTTACGATAACTTGTTGATTGTTGGAGGAGGATTATCAAAAATTTCAGGTTATGATTTGATATTACATGATAGAATTAATATTTGGAGGCCAAAATTTTTATCTACATCTGCGTTAGATGATATTCTAGAACATGTTGGAATAGAGAAAGAAAATGTAGATAATTCCAAGAAAGAATTAACAAGGGAATATAAAGAACGTAAGAAGCAAAAAATAATTAAGATGAATGAGACAAAGAAACAAGATGATAAAATTTCAATTCCAAGTAATGTCGACGATATTGAACTCGATCAATCAGAAATTGATGAAATTTATAAAGCCAATAAATTTAATGTCGATCTTGACTATGCTGACTCCTTATGTGAAAAAGGTCAAGTCATTCCAGTAAACGTTTTACCACCACCAAGAGAATTTGATCCTGAAATGTTAACTTGGAAAGGAGGAAGTGTTTATGGAAGATTAAAAGTGGTTAATGAAATGTGGATTACGTACGAAGATTGGGATACTTTAGAAAGTAGATCCCTTTACTATAAAAGTTTGTTTAATTATTAGTGGAAATTTATACAATAAATACATTTTCCAAAAGATTCCCCGTAGTTTATTTGCAGCCATACGACATGCGACATTTGCCCGGAGACTAGCCTTACGGCAGGTCCCGGGACGGAAAAGGCCCCGAGCTCCGTACACCCATAGGTGAATAAATACTAAAATTTATCGGTAAACAGGAAGTTTGCAAACGCTAAGTGCCTTATTGAATAACCTTAATTTGACTTACATGAAACTAGTTTAATTTTGGTTGTAAACTCCGAAAAGGTTTTGACGTTGAATTAAATTTCGTTTCCAACCAAGCGGATTCTATACGCCCGAAACGTGATGGAAAATGTCGCGCTAATTAAAAATCAACGAACCGAAGTATGGAGTAGAAATCGCATTAGAAAAATTGACAACTAGCCCCTCCAGAAATATATATATCTGTTCTTTTCTCTTGAAATTTTATCAATTGATCAAAAAATTTTTGCTTTTTTTTTCAAATACAATAAATAAATAGACCATGTTGAATAAACAATTTATCCGTGGATTTGCTTCTACTAATCCTGTTAAGAATTATGCTTCAACTATTAAAAATTTAAAGGTTAATGCTGATACCAAAGTGATTTATCAAGGTTTTACTGGTAAGCAAGCAACTTTCCATGCTGAACAAGCCATTGCTTATGGTACTAAAGTTGTTGGTGGTACTAATCCAAAAAAAGCTGGAACAACTCATTTAGATAAACCAGTTTTCGCTTCTGTTGCTGATGCTATTAAAGAAACTGGTGCAAATGCTACCGGTATTTTTGTTCCACCATCTATTGCTGCTGCTGCTATTGAAGAAGCTATTGAAGCTGAAATTGAATTAGCTGTTGCAATTACTGAAGGTATTCCTCAACATGATATGGTTAGAATTGCTCAAATTTTAAAAAGTCAATCAAAAACTAGATTAGTTGGTCCAAATTGTCCAGGTTTAATTGCTCCAGATCAATGTAAAATTGGTATTATGCCTTCTCATATTCATAAAAGAGGTAGAGTTGGTGTTATTTCAAGATCTGGTACTTTAACTTATGAAGCTGTTGCTCAAACTACTCAAGTTGGTTTAGGTCAATCATTAGTTATTGGTATGGGTGGTGATCCATTCCCAGGTACTAATTTCATTGATGCCTTAACTTTATTCTTACAAGATGAGGAAACTGAAGGTATTATTTTAATTGGTGAAATTGGTGGTACTGCTGAAGAAGAAGCTTCTGAATTCTTAAAACAACACAATTTAACTAGACCAAATGGTCCAAAACCAGTTGTTTCTTTCATTGCTGGTGTTTCTGCTCCTCCAGGTAGAAGAATGGGTCACGCTGGTGCCATTGTTGCCGGTGGTAAAGGTGATGCTAAATCAAAGATTGCTGCTTTAGAATCTGCTGGTGTCGTTGTCGAAAAATCTCCAGCTAGATTAGGTAACTCATTATTAAATGAATTCAAAAACAAAGGATTATTATAATCCTTCAGATTATTTAGATAAATAAATATATTTTTAGCTACTCTTTGTAATTAGACAAAGTAATTAATGATTCTAGTGATTCTTGTTTAGTTCAAATGTCTATATTAATTACGGTCGTGCCGTTATCGATATCGATTGATTTTTCACTCATGAAAAATTTGGAAATTAACTACTAGAATTTAGTTTCTAACAAGACTTTTTGCATTATGTTTGGTTTCAGATATTTGAAAACCAGCTCTTTCATACAACCACAGGCTTTAAAGTCTACTATAATAACAAGACCATTTTCACAAGGTTTAATTTTATCTAAGACAAATCACTCTACAAGAACTAAAGAAAATGTTCATGACTTAGAAACTTTCTTTAAATTAATTGGACGTAATACTGTTGAACATCTTGATTCATTTGAAGGCGATTTAAATAAATTTCTAGATTCATCATCTAAACAGTTGAAAGATATGGGTATTGATGTATCAACCAGACGTTATATGTTAAGGTGGAAAAATAAATTTGTTAATGATTTAGAACCATTAAGAGAACATAAAAAGGGTAAGAAGAAGAATGGAGGTGAAAGAAATGCAACCACAGTTATAGCCAAGAAGAGAGCATTAAAACGAGCAGAAGAAAAGGAAGAGTTTGCTAAACAACAAATAGAAGCTGAAAGTAATAGAGAACGTGATTTTTAAACCTTCTCAGATATACATTGTACATAGATTTTAACATGGTAAAATCGCCACTACCAAAACGGTTAAGCTAACCATAACATTTAACTAACTTATCATAATATAAATAAATTTAATAATCGTAGCAATAAGTTTTACTAAGATCAGAATAAGTAATTTTTCAGTCTCAAATTGGGCTTGAAAATTGCGAGCCACGTATTTGAAACTACAAATTAATCTATGATGAAAGTTCTTACAATCTCTGCATTAATTGTATCAATCTTCTTTTTCTTCAGTAAGTTTGCCTCTGCTGCTGAGTTGGCTGAAAATCCACCAATTACTAATAAGGTGTATTTTGACGTTAGTGAAGATGATAAGTCAATTGGTAGAATAACCATTGGATTATTCGGTACAGTTGTTCCAAAAACCGTTGAAAACTTTAGACAATTAGCTACTTCTGGTGATCCAAAGTTCGGATACCAAGACTCTATTTTCCACAGAATCATTCCAAAATTTATGATTCAAGGTGGTGATTTTGAAACCGGTAAAGGATACGGTGGAAAATCAATTTATGGAGGTAAATTCGATGATGAAAACTTTGATTTGAAACACGATAGACCATACAGATTATCAATGGCCAACTCTGGTAAGAACACCAATGGTTCTCAATTCTTCATTACTACTGTTGTTACCAGCTGGTTGAATAATGCTCATGTTGTGTTCGGAGAAGTTATTGATGGTTTTGATGTTGTAGACTACATGGAAAAGGTTAAAACCGCTTACGGTGACAAACCAGTCAAGACCTTAAAGATTTCAGCTGCTGGTGAAATCCCAGTTGAATCTACTGCTGGTGAATCCGAATCTGCTGAAACTGAAAATGCCAAAGATGAACTCTAGTCAGTTATAACCGTTTATAGTATATGTAACTGAATAAAATAATATCTAGATATCAAGCGGTGCTTATAGGTTCAGTAGCTCAATGATTGACGTTTTATCATTTTATACTAAGAACTATTCTTGTTTTATACAGAAAAATCATCTTGTTTTAGAATTATTGTAATATACATTATCTACTTTTTATTTACATTCTTATTCGTCAATATTCACCTTAAGAGATAGCAGCTCTACCGTACTTCCTTTGCCATAAAGTGGTTTGTCGTCAAGATACATACTTGTATCATTATTGGATGAAACTACTGAATTTAATAAGTTATCAAATGCAGCAGACAGCACATCATATTTACTAGACGTGACGTTATTACTTGTAGATGCCACTGTTGTGGGGCCCAAGGTCCCAGGAGTGTTTAAAACAGCAGGAGTGATATTGGTGTTAGTATTGGTTGCATTGGTAGTATTAGAAACCAGCATGGATGATGTATCTGTATCTACTCCATTGACAGAAGGGTATTGGTGGCCACCATCTGCTATGCTAAACTGACTCATCTCATTTAAAAGACCTACGGATTTCTTGATAGAAAGAACACTAGATAGAAGTCTGGAAGAAAGCAAGTCGTAGATTTTTGGTGCTTGATAAACATTAGCTCCAATAATGTAGTAATCTTGTTGTGGGATAACAGTGGTGGAATTCATTCGTTTTTGCTTTCTGATGATCCAGAAGTCAGGTTCACGTGTATATGCTATGACAAACTCTGTACCAACCATCTCGGTTAATTTGCTTTGGAAATACTTGGTAGGATGAATATTTGGCGGAATTTGCTGGAATTGAAATTGCATCTTCAATACTTGATTATTAGATGTTCGATCGAAAAATGGAGATTCGGTGAAGTAGTCAAGGACATTACCTGTATAGAGTCCAAACTGCTGGATCCATTCCGGTGATTTCCATTGGATTTCATCGAGAGGTTCAGAAGACATGGTAGTAGGTTTAAATTTGTGAGTATTGAGATTTTTCAATTGTCTATAAATCTACATAAATAAACAGTATATAACACCTCCAGCTAAAGGTATGGACCATTGAGTAGGTTGTTGCTGCCGGTTATGGATGCAGCGATCATTGAGCAGACACCATGAACTTCTCCATTTCTTCCATCAACCACTGGGCCTCTTTTTCCATTTCTTCACTGGTTCTAGGATGTCTATCGTCATCCTTGACAGAAATGAAATGACCTTTCTTCTCTATGAACAGGGTTTTCCTTTCTGTAAACTGTTGATAGGCGAGTTCTAAGTCCAAACTCTCTACTTTTTTGTGGATTTCATCACCGTAGTTGTCTACTTTGAACCTTGGAATTAAATGGGTGTGTAAGTGAGGAACCGATTGACCAGACTCCGGTCCGTCTTGAATAGCGATGTTCATGGCATCTGCCTTGTAAATATGAAGTATAAATTTATGGACCAGTTGAAGTGTGTTCATATAGTCGATTGATTCTTCTTGATTCAAGTCCGAGAATCTTAACACGCTGGTTCGGTACGGAACTACTAAAACATGGCCAGGAACAAGAGGTTTCAAGTTGACAAGGGCATAAGTAAATTTGGACTTGAAAAACACCTGGCTATTGACAACGTATTTGTAAAAGTAGATATCCATTGATGGGTAGTGATGTACGTGATAAAACCAAAAATTGAAATATTGAAATTGATAAATCACGGGTAAGGAAGTGTTGCACACTAGCCGTTATCTGCCACTAACTACTAGACACCAGCAAGTACCACTGTAAAGCAATAAAGGCAAAGTGCAATTGACAATTAAGCAAAAGGAAAAAGCCCCAATATCAAGACAATATATTTACTATTGCTACAAGTTTACTACACGTTTCAAAAAATTATAGTTCTATTATCTATAACGGATCTATTTGTTAACTTTACCAAAGTATTCCTTAGAATCTTTGACTTCAGGTTTGATGGTTTCAGAACCTGGTTGCCAGTTAGCAGGACAAACTTCACCGTATTTTTCAGTGAATTGGAAAGCATCGACTAATCTTAAAGATTCGTCAACGGATCTACCAACTGGTAAATCGTTGACAGTGATTTGTCTCAAGACTCCCTTTGGATCAATTAAGAAAATACCTCTGAGAGCAACACCTTCTTCTTCAATTAAAACACCATAATCTTTAGATAAGGAGTGGTTAGTATCAGCTAATAATGGGATATTAATTGGACCTAAACCACCATCTTTTCTAGCAACATTAGTCCAAGCTAATAAGGAGTATTCGGAATCAGTAGAAGCGAATAAGATCTCAGTGTCCTTGTCAGTGAATTTCTTGATAGCATCAGAGTAAGCAATAATTTCGGTTGGACAAACGAAAGTGAAAGCTAATGGGATGAAAGCTAAAAGAACCCATTTACCTTTGTATTGTTCTAATGAAACTTCTTCAAAGACACCATCGATGACAGCGGTTTTTTTGAAAGTTGGAGCTGGTTTTTGGATAACTGGAGCCATTTTTTATGTATATATAATTTGCAATTGATAATTAAATCGTTAATCTATACCTGAGAATTTTTGGCCTATTTATAATAATTCACCGACTTGTAAATTCGACCGCGGATTATATCGATTTGTAAGGGGATTGATCTAGAAGAACCGCATTATTACTAATTTTGGACGTTCCGCACCGGGTAACTTTCACCGTTATAGTTATAGCAATAGATTATTCGTTATCTAAGCTAGTCCGAAATTCGGTTAGTTTTTCAATTGATTTTGACGTAGGGAACTTTAGCGATATGCTTACGCGAATCTAGTCTTGACTGATCTTTAAGATTATTTATTGTTAGATTCAATTTAATAATCGAAGGTTTTAGCTGAAAGTGTAGTGTAGCGTGCCACAGTCGGAAGCTAAGTGTGGCGCAACTTTGCTTCCACTTTGAGACATCAGTTGCAGGTGACATCCGTACACCGCAGAAGTAAATATTAACTATTATTACGGCTATACATGTTTCCGGTTCCTCGTGTCGCTGTGTCGATTGCTGGCTGGTTTGTGCCGCTAATGCTAAAAAGCTTGTCGGTGTAGCTCGAGCTAGCCGGGTGCACCTGCTGAGGCTTCCAAATAACTATTTGATACGGTGCACGGGTGGGTAGTTTATCAGGTGCTTTATAAGTCTGCTGGGGTACGGTTTTTTCGATAGGGTGCGGTACGGATCTCACTTTTAACACGTCTCAGTCTATAGTACATCATCATCATGGAGAAATTCGGATTCCACAAAGTATCAAACAATCCAGGCCCCGGTCATCCTCAGATTCATCACAATCAGCCAGGTCAACCACCTGTTCCAGCTCGTCCAAGCTTTCCACCGAAAAAATTAGTTGCTGCTAACTGTTCTTCTAATAAAGTTGCATTATCTAATAAGATTGGAGTATGTCCTCAAGACTTCCAAGAAGTTCCAGATGGAACTACTGTTGTTCTTGATGGAAATTTTGTTTTCTCAATTATGAAAGATCCTCAAATGCAACAGGGAGAGCTCGGTATGGCTGGTAATATCAGAACCTGGAATAGATGGTCAATTGGCCAGCCAATTGTTGTAGAACCCTACAATATTTTCCAAAACGGAAGCAAAGATAACACTCACTATTTGGGAGGTGTAGATTTGTTAATTGATTTCAGACAAAAGGGCAAAGCCAATTCAAATCCTATCAGTCACGATGAGTTAGTCAAGATATTCTTAGCAAACTATGAGAATTTAATCTTGCAACCAACTCAGCCAATCGTTATGGATTTCAAAGGACTCTTCTATTCAGTTTACGTCTTAGGATGCCAGGTAATCGATTTGAATAATTTGACTGCAAATGCAGTTATGTCTCAAGAATTATCAACCAAAGGTATTCTTATTAAGCAATCTGCTATTAATTTCTATCCTCAAGAAAATTCTGTCATTAATTTAGTAAAACCACCTGGCTCCAAAACTACATCTCTGGCCAATAGACCTAGAGCCAATCCTATCATCAATCCAGATTTCAAATTAGAAAGTATGGGAATTGGTGGTTTAGAGCAAGAATTTCAACAGATTTTCCGTCGTGCTTTTGCAAGTAGAATTATTTCACCTGATTTAGTCGAAAAATTAGGTTTAAGACATGTTAAAGGTTTACTTTTATTTGGTCCTCCAGGTACTGGTAAAACGTTAATTGCTAGACAAATTGGTAAAATGTTAAATGTTAAAGAACCAAAAATTGTTAATGGTCCAGAAATGTTGAGTAAATACGTTGGTTCTTCTGAAGAGAACATTAGAAATTTATTCAAAGATGCTGAACAAGAATATAAAACCAAAAAGGAAAATAGTCAACTACACATCATTATTTTTGATGAATTAGATTCTGTATTTAAACAAAGAGGTGGTGGTAAAAGTGATGGAACTGGAGTAGGAGATAATGTTGTTAATCAATTATTAGCTAAAATGGATGGTGTTGATCAACTTAATAACATTTTGATTATTGGTATGACCAATCGTCTTGATTTGATTGATAATGCCCTACTTAGACCTGGTCGTTTTGAAATTCAAATTGAAATATCATTACCTGATGAAAAGGGTAGAAAAGATATTTTACTTATTCATACCAAGAAAATGAGCGATAATGGTTTGATTGATTCTGATATTGATTTTGATGAGTTGGCTTCTTTGACTAAGAATTTCACTGGTGCAGAATTAGAAGGTTTATGTAATAGTGCTACATCTTTTGCAATTAATCAGTATACTAAATCTGAAAATATTGCAAAAGTTGATGAAAATGTCGCTAGTATGAAATTAACAAGAGACCATTTCATTTATGCATTGAACGAAGTGAAACCTGCTTTTGGTGTAAGTGAAGAAGATTTATCAGGAAATGCACCATATGGAATTATTCCATTTAATAAAAAGATTGATCCATTATTTAATAAATTAAAATCTTACGTTGAAGAAGTCAAAAATTCTGAATCTGAAAGACTTATTAGTATTTTATTACATGGTGAAGCAGGTGCAGGTAAGACAGCAATTGCATCTACTTTAGCTTTACAATCTGAATTCCCATTTGTTAAGATGCTTAGTGCAGAAAGTTTGGTTGGTATGAGTGAACCAAGTAAAATGGCTGCTATTGATAATATTTTCAGAGATGTTTATAGATCTCCATTAAATGTTTTAGTTATTGATAAGATTGAAACATTAATTAACTACGTTCCAATTGGACCAAGATTTAGTAACGAAATTTTACAAATGCTAATGGTTAATTTAAATAAAAAACCACCAAATGGTCGTCGTTTATTAATTATTGGTACAACTTCACAATATGCAATTTTAAAACATATGAATTTTGTTGAAAATTTTACTAAAACTATTGAAATTAAAAAGATTCAATCAGTTGATGAATTAGAAGCAGTTATGAATCATATTGAATTTATGGATAAATCTAGTAGATCACATATTGCTAATCAATTACAACAAATTGGTGATGGTCAATTGAATATTGGAATTAAAAGACTTCTTCAAGTATTAATGAATAGTAAATACTTGAAAGTTGATGTCAATGGAGTAGTTGAAAATATTTTAGAAGCTCAGGTTGCTTAATCGGGTAATTGAAGCTATTTTTCAATGTCATAAATCCCGTATTTTGATTATATTTTTTACACCCCCACTATATGCATATGCATAAATTACATGCATGAAAATGGCCGCTATCAAACGCGTAGCTAAAAGATAGCCACAGAAACCAATTCTTGATATAAACACTCTGTACCCCGTAGATTGGAAGAATAAACCCCATTGATTAGTTTGAAATTTATTTACTTTATCTCAATTCACGTTATTTAAATCTATGGATTTCACATCATTTGATCTACTCACAGATCTTGATTCTGGAAAATACACTTTCTCTTTAGATTCAGATAGTCCTTCAAGCTGTCTAGCTTTGGGTGACCTTTTGGATCAACCTCCGTTTAATTTAGAAGGTATAGAATCTTATGAATTTGAAGGTGATGTTATTGGTCTGACATCTTCGTTTTCATTAAGTGATGGTACAAGTCACACTAAAGTATCACCCCAGCCAATAGATGACTTCAAACTTAATTCTATAGATACCAGTTTCGATACTAATATTATTGCGCGGTCTCCTGAACTGGGCTTTACAGATTTTGAGTCAGATACTGATTGTAATTCAGTTCAACACTTTGAAATATACTCCAATAGAACTACGAAGAAAGTATCACCAGTCCCTATCCCAACTGAGTTTATAGTGACATTGAAGTTTAAAAGTCAAGAATCAAAAGTTTCTCTTTGGGCCATTGAAAATGGTACTCCGCTACGTCCTTTGGTGAAGATTCAGCACGATCCACTGGAAACTCCTCGGTATTTGAAAAAATTTGATTTCTTTAACACAACCATCCCATTAACTGAACTCAAAAAGCTTCCTAAATACCAGAAATCTGACCGTCATAGATACTATACTAAGCTCAATACCAAACACAAATCAAGACTTAATCTAAAGAGTTTGGCTGCTACCCTCAATCTTCTCGACTATGAAATTACTTTAACGAGAGATGTTGAAATAAAAATATTAGAAATCTTTCAACATGTTTGTAATTTCAAACTAGGCAAAGACACCTGGAATGGTAAGTTTAACCGTCTCCAGCGAGGAATTGAGTTATCCATTTTGCATGACTATACCTCGGTTTGGTTTCCAGAGTTCGACTATAAGGCGTTAGAGGCGATCATTGTCAGGGCCAGCTACTTTGAAAAACAACGGGTTTTGAGAACAAAGAGACGAAGCTTAAAACGCCGGCATCTACCATAACTGCAGTTCAAAGCACGCCTTGAAGGAGTTGTTCACGGTTGGTTGCACTTGGATGATTTACGAAATGCATGATGTCTTGCCAATCTTTCTCACTTGCTAATTAAAGCTTAGATTATGTCACCAAAGATCACTAATATGCTTATAAGTAGCCCAGATATGGTCTTCAAGCAATCATGAAACTATTATCTCCGTCTTAAATCTGTCTTAACAGGCAACAGCAGCCACATCTGGAAGTTTTTGGCTAAACCCCCTTCGTTATATATAGTTATGTGGGGGTGTACATTGATAAGTTCACTTGCATATATTTTAGGTGCCGGCGATGATTATTCCTGCCGTATTTTTTGACGAGGCATTGTTACGGGGAAGCAATGAAATGAAGTGTGATAACGCCTGTTTGTAACATAGCACTAAGTCAATTACCCATGGTGAACGTCAGTCGACAGTATGCCTTATGTAGCTATAATGGAATGGTTGATTAACGTATCTATCGTAGACGAGGTTAACTCCGAGTTCACCCGACTTATAATAGCCTTATCAATTAGTTGCCCCTTGGACCCCCTTCCCCTACTTCCGGTTGAAGAGGTGTAGTGTTGAGATCCCGATAAGAGAATAAAGGGTTGCAAAAAATTTAAAAATAAAATGAGCGGTACGGGAATCGAACCCATGTCTCCTGCTTGGAAGGCAGAAATGTTAACCACTACACCAACCGCCCTGTGTATGCTAACAAATCGATGATGCTGGTTCAAGTACACCTAAGGCCATAGCTGATTACCTTGGGATTACTTTGATTTACTTACTACATGTGACTGTTAATAAATTAATTGCTTTAAAAAATTGTACCTAAGTTCTCTGCCTTATTTCTTAATCGACTTTCCTCATCAATTAAGAACTTTTCACATTGTACTCTTGACTTGGTGTCGTTCAAGAAGATAGACAAAACTAGTGAGACTAAGCATATGCCAAATGGGAAAGCAAATCCAGTATTAGTATTACCTGTACTATCAATTATTGCTGCAGAAACTAGTGGACCAACAACACTAGCAGTCTTATTGAAAACACTAAAAATTGCAAAAAATACATATTCTTTTCCTCTGGGTGTAACACCACTCATCATAGTAGCACTATATGCATAGTATGGAGCAACGAATAATCCAAAGTAAACTTGTACGAAGTACATTTCCCACACGTTATGAAGCCCTAATCTGTGTGACCAAGTACCCAATAGTCCATAAAGGGGAACAAGAGTAATGAACACTGAATTGGTAACGAACATGGTCTTCGTAGATAATTTGAACTGTTTTTGAATAAACCAGAACAATGCCATTCCAAACATCGACGTGAACGATTGTATGAGCCAAAGGTACTGGACACTTATCATGTCGTAGAAAATAACATCGTTTTGTAAGATTGTCTCGATATAAATAGAGGTGTTCAAAGAATCACTAAGTAGCCAATATGTTACCAAATAAAGAGCTGTTTGTTTCAATGTCTTAAAACTCCTGAAACAGTAAATTATTTGCTTGAAAGGTAAAGTAATATAATTAACTCCTGGAGGGAGCTTTTGATTCACCCTTTTTTTAGCAAGAAAGAACCAAGGAAGTCCAAATACAATCCATACGAGTGTTGCCCACATTATAATTATAGACATCCCCCAATTGTTATTGGCATCAGATGCTCTGGAATGGAGAGAGAATAAAATACCAATGGAAACACTAAATACAATCACCATTCCTAAGTTTGACAATGCAAAGCAGTAGTTTAAGATTTTATTTCTGTAATATTCATCAACTTTATGATACTCCGTTTCAGAAATTTCACCGCTATTCATTTTCTTTTCAAGATCTCTTTCTCGAGGTAAATTTCTAGCAAGGGTTGGAAATATAGCTTGCCAGAATGACTGGCACCCCTGGTACCCCAAACTAGCCAAAATTGTAATGACAAAAGCAGCATTGTATTCACTCCCATCATGAACTCCTAGCCAGGCCAATTGGACTCCCCACGTCAATACACTCAACACAATTAGAATATATAGCCCATTTTGTCCATAATCAGCAAAACCTCCGAGAAATAGGAAGACTACTGTTTGTAAGCCGAATCCAGCACCTTGATTAATGAGTACCACTACATCTATTGATGTTGCGCTACCGCCAAAATTGACCAAGCAACTGCTGGTATTTGATGTGGCACAAGAAGATCCTTTACCTTTATCTGCGTCCCAGCCTCCCTGATTAAGTATATTCTGTAAAGCTGTTGGAGTATAGGCGAATGGACCCGATGAGTTATTTGCAAAGTAATACAAGGCATAACCAATCAATTCACCACGACTTGTCACGGGTTGGTCGAGAATAGAAGCACGAACAACCTCTTGTCCTAAGTCATTTCTCACTACAGCGTTCTCCACTGTACTTTCTGATGCTACAATATCTATATCAACTCTTTCATTCTTTTTTTCAGCTTTGGCTAGACTTATTTCATTCATCTCCCTAATTTAGAGTAGTTGCAGGGGTAGATATATGAAAGATACTTATTACCAAAGTTATTATTCTCCTGACTATATATTAATTAACTGGTCAGTTTTTAACTTTTTTGGTAATCGGGGTAAAAAAAGATTGATTTCCAATGGTATTGTTTTAAGCCGTACGAGGGGATGAATGCTCTTTTTGCAGCCTGTCTTATCTGTCGCAGGCCAAATCGAGCCAAATCATTATTTCAGCGCCGTTTGGGAATTAATCCGCCTAGCAACTGATCAGTCTTATCAAACCATAGCATGAAGATACTGACAATTGACTCAATGACATCTCATTTCTCGCTTTGTGTTGCCTTTTATGGCGTTATGAGTTGGTATTTGAAATCAGGTTACATTGTATAGTGCATAAAATTCAGGATTCGTTTGATGCGTTTTTCTACAAGAAACGGCTATCTTATCTAGATCCTCGGTATTCCCCTATTTTTGTAGTTGTTATCTAGCTGGAGTTATTCGCTTTATTTAGGTGTTACCCTTTGCTTGTAGGCCAACATTGACCTCAGTTTCAATGGATTGCTTTACCGTGTAAAATCATGGACCTGGACTAAATGGGTCCCATTTTTGCTACTTTCTCAAAAAAGTACTAAATCTTATCACAACCAGGATAATTCTTCTCCAAATTTTTAGCGAAAAACTTATGCCGCATTTGTCACAATTGTCACAATTGTCACAATCTTAAGCAACCATCACTACAGTATGTGTGGAAGATACGCATTGGGAGTGGTACGTCATTTAAATAGATATCAAGAGCTTTTACTAACAATAGAACATATTGGATTTGCCCTCCAAATTTAACGAAACAGTTCTTAATTATGAAAACGACCGCAAGTTCGAGCTACATGAAACCTCAACTGATCAGTTCGAATCTCTGGATGGTGTACATACTGTGCAATTGAATCTAACTAATTTTGGAAGCGAATTGTCTTTAGATGCTTCATATAATGTTGCACCAACCAATAGTACCATAATGATATACATGACTGACTCTACAACATATAACATTGAATTACTGAAATTCGGTATGATCCCTTCGTGGGCCAAACCCAAGGATGCCACTCCTGCTGGAAATGGGATTGCGTACTCCAAGGAAATACATCAATATCAATATAGATATTTCAATGCCAGAAAAGAATCTTTGGCCGATAACAGTGGAATTTGGAATGCTCCAAAGAAAAATCACCGCTGCGTCATACCAATACTGGGGTATTTCGAATGGATGAAATTGAATAAGCAAGATAAAGTACCTTATTATGTCCATT
Source organism: Metschnikowia sp. yHQL527 (assembly GCA_030578455.1). Classification (NCBI taxonomy): domain Eukaryota; kingdom Fungi; phylum Ascomycota; class Pichiomycetes; order Serinales; family Metschnikowiaceae; genus Metschnikowia; species Metschnikowia sp. yHQL527. Next base: position 443,903 of record JAJMRR010000003.1, on the reverse strand, counting down.
CATCAAAGTCATCACTTATCTACTTGGCAGCTATATATTCTCACAATAACCATTATAATGATACAGAATTGGTAAAGAAAGGTTCTGACTACATATCTTCATTTGCTATAGTTACAGGGCCTGCACTGAAAGAAGACGACAATGACATATCATGGCTTCACCACCGGAAACCATTGATGTTAACCCCAGGATCAAATGAATGGGATGAATGGCTCGATCCGTCAAATGAATGGACTCCGAAACTACTAGATACTGCGCTAGAAACCAAACACAGCTCTGCGTATGATAATATCGTGACATATCAGGTCACTAAAGATGTTGGTAAGCCACAAAATAACGGACCAGAGATGATTAAGGAAGTGAAAAAGAAACAGCCAAATATTCTGAGCTTCTTCAGCCCTCGTAAGAAACCGAAAACAGAGGAGTCAAAAAATGAAAATTTCGAAAAGACGTTCAAAGAAGAAGACTATTTCGAACCAAAATATAAAGTCAAACAGGAGGATGACAAACTTGAAGGAAGTTCTGTCAAAAAAGAACATACATAGTAATATAGTAATATATTTGAGTCGTGCGCAGACGGTATTAATTTTTCACTAAATCTCAAGAAATTCAACTACAAAAACTTTTCTATATAATCATGCTAGTATCGGGCTATAAAGGACAGCTTAGTAGAGCTGTTGCTAGTAGCAGTAGGTACGTGAGGCTTTACTCTGCTAAGTCCAATACCAAAAACTCTGAAACCTCGCCGTTATATCTCAACCCTCATAAATGGCACGGATTGCCAGCAGATAGGATTTTTGAATTGCACAATCTAAGGAAAGAAGCGTTAGGAGATAAATATGCCCCTAATGATGCTGAAAGAAGTGCTATTCTAGCAACATACACCGATCTATCCAAAGTTGCACCAACTTTAGACTATGTCTATGAAATTGACCATTTTAAAGAAAGAAATATGAACAATACACCATCAAATTTAAGAGGGTTACCTCCTAAATATAGTAATATTGAAGTCCTTGATAACGGTGCATCAATACATGAGAAACGTAAAATTGAGCAAATAAATCGTGTTAGTGCTTTTGAAATGCCATTATTAGCCAAACATCGTCAAGCTTATAAACCAAAATCTAATAAAGAAACTCCATTAAAACTTACTTATCATAGTGATTTCAGTCATGAAGTCAATAGTTTCAATAGAAATGTTACACTCACTGTTGCTTTAGAAGATTTAGAATTAGATGAGTTGCTGCAAAAGAAGTTTAAAATTTTATCAGGGAATAAGTTTGATCTTAACAAAGGAATACTTAAATTTTCATGTTCAAGATATACAGAAGCAGCACAAAATGCCCGTTGGTTAGTCGACACTTTCAATAAATTATTAAAAGTTTCAAGAGAACCATCCGATATCCCATTTGAAAATATTCCTTTAGATAATCGTCATAGTAAACCTAAAAAGACAAAAGCTAAATTCCCTACCGATTGGCTTAGAAAAGAAGATGCTCCTATTGAGCAAAATAATATTGTCAGAAAACTTGTTGAAGATGTTAAACAAAGTAAAGATTCCAAGTATATCTCTAAGTACTCTCCATAACTTGTATATAAATTGTAAGTACAACTAGATTTATAACTAATTTTGTAGTTTGTTCTGTTAAATCTTTAGTCCATAATTATCGTGTACTTTCCAGTGAGATGCTCCACGATCGCGACGAGAATAATCACAGCCAAAGTAAATCTCAAGACCAACTTTTCAGCAACGAAATATCGGACTTTGAATAAGCTCCCCAATCTCGATACATCCCCTTTTGAGACATGGCTTTTGAAGCTCATTCGGCATCTACAGCTCTTGATGATATCATTGATGAGTTGAAACTTACTTATGATTCCTCAGTTGGAATTCTTGATGGAGAAGCCATTAGAGAAATTCCTAGCTTAAATGTACTACTAAACCTTAGTAAATTAATGAGTAAACTTGAGAATGATTTGAATGTTGTCGAGTCCATTGATAGTGACTTATTGAGTAAAATTAACGATTCCACCGATGATGATAAAATTGATAATAAAGATGAAAATGGTGTTTACGATGGCCATGGAATTAATGATGATTCCGAAACAGAAGATTCTAAACATAAACTCGATGACGACGGTGAAGATGATGAATCTGTTCCCCTTGCTAAGAGGCGTAAACCCAGTGTTTCCTCTAAAGAAGATGAAATTGTTGCATCCGACAGTGCATTATCTGAAATTAAAGATGAACAACCAAAAGACGATCACGAACAAGTTAACTCTAAAGATGACCCTGTTCCTCCTATTCAACAAGGATCATTCACTCCCAACACCGATACTAGATTGAAAAATCCAAAGTCTGAATTTGTAGAGTCTCAAACATTACCCAAAGAAGCTATTGCGGAACTAGGACTCTTCTCCGAGGATAATCAAGGTTTAGAAACTCACGGGAAAGAGTATCTTAAGAAGAAGTATGGAGTTGCTTCGTATCCTGAACGTGATCTACAAGATTTATTACCTGGAGAAATACCTGACCATGATTTTTCAAAATCTAAACCTCCTACTAATCAAGTTCAATTTACTACTTTCCAATCTTACATCGAATCTTACTTTAGACCTTTCACTACTGAAGATATTGATTTTTTGAATGAAAAGTATATAATACCACCAGCATTCGAAAAAACTGATTATGATTCAAATATTACTCCATATATTATTCCAAAACTTGGCCCTTTTTATGCCGATGCTTGGGCTGATGAAGATGCTTCATTAGCTGCCAAAATTAATACTCCAGCTTACCATCTGCTGCGTTCTTTGGATTCGTATAAACCCAAGGGTTCCATTGATTCATTGAGTGATGAAAAATTGTATACCGAAAGTATCTCATGCGGACCACTATCGAGCAGATTACTTTCTGCAATTTTAAATGTAAATGAATGTAATGAAGATGATAACGATGATGATAATGATGGTGAATCAATTAAAAAGGAAGAAAGCGGGTCTTTATCAGAAGATGAAGCTGCCACTAAATTGGATAGTGGCGAAAACTATAAAGTTTCAGCTGAAGTTAGTGATTTCCATTCAATGGAAGAACGATTGAAAAGAGAGTTGAAGTATATCGGTATTTTCATGAACTTACCCAGCCAGTCGGACGATAAGTTGAAAACTCTCACTGACGAACCATCAAATGGCAGCATCGTTGACACCGATGAATGGATCAAGAATAAAGAGGATGATGAAGTTTGTGCTGAAATAAGATCATTACAAAAAGAACTCAGAGAAGCATCATTAAGAAACAGACAACGTAAGAAAAAACTCATACCTCTTGTAGAAGAGCAACTTGCTTATCAAGAATACTGTCTTATACTTGAAGATCTAGATAAGCAAGTTGACCAAGCTTATATTAAAAGACTTAAAGCTAAAAATAAGAAAAAGAAAAATACAGATCCAACTCCACAACAGCAAGCTGTCAATAATGGACTTCGAATCTTACTTGATAAAAGGAAAAGATGGATTGAAAATATCGGTAAACTTTTCCCACCTGCTGAAATTATGAAACGACTTCCAAAAGAATCAGCGTTCAAAGGTGACGAGGTTTCAGACGATGAAGATCTTGATGTAGATGAGGAAGTCAATGACGCTGAAGAGTTAATTCAAGACAAAAACTAAATTTGAAACAGAGAATAACTACATTAAATAACTGTAACATATGTATAAATAGATAATTCTCATAGATTACATAGCTATTTACAATGGCAAATACAATAATCTACCACGACATTCCTTTGGTCAATTCTTCATGAGATGGAAGTGTTTTGACATTTCCTACAGCAGCAAGAGCTATTGGTTTGTCTTTCAATCTGTAATTTGCCCAATCGACAATATCTTTAGTTGTGATAGTTTCAACTCTTTCGAAAACCTCCTCTGGTGAAAGTCTAAACCCGGTATTTACTAATTGTCTACCAATATCCTCAGCTATAGCAGTAGAATCATCTAAAGCTAAAACTAAAGAAGCTTTTAATTGAGCTTTTGACCTTTCAACTTCTTCATCAGTAATTTGTCCCGACTTTAATCTTGCCCATTCTTTCAAGACTGCTTCAACAAATATTTTCAAGTTAGCATCTTTTTCAGCTGTGAAATAGACTCCCATCAATCCTGTATCAGCATATGATGTAGTGTATGCCATATATGAATTAGCAATTGGGGTTTGATTTGGACCACCAAGAGCAGCGGTAACAGCTAAAGGTGAAGGTGAATTAGATCCAATACCAATAGATCTATCCCAAGTTCCCACAATTCCATTTGCCACCGAAGCCGTGAAGAAATCAGGAGCTGACCAACTTACACCTTCAACCGCTAAAGCAATATGAGAAACAGGCATAGAATCATCTTGAATTCTTATGTCATCACCATAGAAAATTGGTAAATCATCACCATGTTGATTAAATGGTTTATCTGACTTCTTTATATGACCAAAGTATTGATTTGCTAAATTAACTAGCTGATCATGATCAATACTTCCTACACCAATTAATGCCATTCTATCACCTTTATAATTCTTAGTAATATAATTCACCAAATCTTCTCTATTGATGGTTTTGATCAATTCACGAGGGCCCAAGATAGTCCTTCCTAAATCTTGATTTTTAAATGCTACAGCATGAAGATGATCAAATACAACTTCGTCATACATTTTATCAACCTCATCACTTTCCTGTAAGATGACATGTCTTTCATTTTCAATAGCACGTTCTTCCAACTTAGATTTCGTCAACAAGTCACTTAAAATATCAATGTTTTGAGATATATCACTTTCAAGACACTTGGTGTAATAAACGGTATTTTCTCTTGATGTATATGCATTAATTTGTGATCCTATATTCTCAACTTCCAACTCCAAGTTAAGTTGAGTTCTTTTATCGGTTCCCTTGAACGCCAAGTGCTCCAAGAAATGGGCGGTTCCACTATTGGTAGGATTATCAGCACGAGATCCGGCGTTAATCCAAACTCCAACGGTGGCGGTTTTTGTACCTGGCATCACTTCGCTGGCTACTGTTAATCCATTTGGTAAAACAGATGTCTTAAAAGTAGGAACCGGTGTTCTGGATGCTGTAGATGGTGCGGAAGCAGTAGCCAAGCTACGTTTCAATGGAAGTCTTGTAAATTTTCGAAGCATATCTAGTTGAAAAGTGCAAAATTAATGGAGTTTTATTTCATTTGGCTGCTCATTTGGCTGCTCATTAATCAAATAATTCTAGAATTACACGACATTTTCGCAGCCTTAGTACTTAACTACTTGAGCTACTTAACTACTGACATTATCACCAAATCAATGCCAAAAGCTCCTAAAGGGTATTTAAATGCACGAGCTGTAATGAAAGAGCAACTTTGGGGTGAGGTATGCATTGAGTAGCTTTAGCTGTAGCTTTAGCTGTAGCTTTTCTAGAGCCTTTCCCGATTATATTTACAAAGGCTTCAAAAATGCACCACATACGGTCTCGGTATCGATCTGGTTGGCAGTATCATTCTGGAAGATGTTGCTTTAAAATGCTTCTCAGGTATCGAAATAGGCAAGGTGGCTTTAGACTTAACTTTCCGAGGCTTTGCTTGTACTGCTACTATCCACCCAACGTCAAGCTTAGCCACAGCTTTTGCTGACTAAACTTCAAAAGTACGGGTGTAGATTAGACATACTATTGTTCGGCTTCGTCCGATACTTTTCCCAACGCCGGAACTACTATACTCTATATACTAGAATAAAGTCTTAGAGTAGTTTACAAGCACCCCTAGTAGGTAGCTTAAGTATGTGTAATGGCTGCGAAAATGTCGTATACTTCAAAACTTATTTTATCAGGCTACTATTTTTGGTTAGGCTACTTCCGTCAGATTTACTAAACCTACTCTAATTCTACTTACTCGCTCTACTTGCTTCTAGATCATAATGTATATTCGTAAGTCTAGATTGTCTAGTTTTTATCTTTATCTTTTTTGACATCATCCGGGCTAAATGGCTCAGAGTTATCATGATGCTGAGGTTGTTCAATTTTTTCATATGAGAAGAGCGATTTTCTAACTGGTTTGCCAAACCTTACATTGGTATTTACATGTTGCATATACTGTTGGGCAAATACTTCATCGGTTAAAAGTCTATCATTATCTTCAACCTCATAAAGATTAGTTTTAGGGTCCCGAGTACGTTTAAATAAAAATTCAGCCTCTTTTTCATGAAATTCTGTGTAACTTTTTGTTAAGTAATATTCACTTAATATACTTAAATCTTTCTTTAATAAAAGATAGATTTCTTCATCTGTCATATCAACAACAACATTCATAATTCTGTTACTATCGTAAATTCTATCCCCATTAGAAAATCTTATTCTGGTATCATTTTCATCAAGTACCATTGTTAATTGATCTTGTCTTACCCATAATCCTAATTTTGAAACAAAGAACCATTGTGAAAATTCAGGTCTTGATAATCCTTTTGGGTACTCAAATTTTAATCGATCACTTAATTTATTTGGAATGTAAAGTGGTACACCACCCATCATGGTATATTTTAATGGTGATAATTGATCAAATTTATAGAAATGTTTACGACGATCATTAAATATTTCGGTTTCTGCGTCTTTTTCAGGGTCGAAAAGTCCACTATCATAAAATTCTCGAGGTACTGGAGCATTAGAGATTGAAAGTCCGGTAATATCAATGTAAATACCAGTATCTACATCAATAAATCTGGCATCAATATGATTAGAATTACGACTTATATCTCTATTGTGAACATACGTTCCAACATCAATAAGGTATTTTCCAAAACCTTCATTTAAATCTTCAATTACAAGAGTTTGGTTATAAAATTCACCTAATCTTACTAATTCTTGAACTGGCATTTGAACGTCAATATCATTGTCAAATGGAAACATAAATCCATTCCAGTACCATGATAATAAAGGACCATGCATGATCCAATTAGTAAATCCTTTTTCTTCAGTGAATCTAAACCAATTTCTTAATAAACGATCAAGAATAATATTGGTTCTAGTATTTAATTCTTTTGATGTCCAACCACGAGCTTCATAGTTAAGACCACCATTGAAAAATCTCCAATCGTAATGGTAACCAAGATCATTTCCTCTATTTCTAGCATCACGGTTGGTAATTAAAGTGGATTGTTTGAAATATGTAGGTTCAGTGAAAGTATCGTAATGAAAGGACAATTCTAATGATTCTAAATATCCTTTTTCCATAAGTGTAAGTGGATGTTTTGCTTCTCTTTTTCTATAGTCTTCAATTTGACGGGTAATGAAGAGATCTGAATAATGGAATAATTCAGGTGTAAGAGCTAATGACTTATTACTGGTGATATCGGGATTATGAAGTTTCCGATACATGTTGCATGGATCGACTTCATCGATGTTTTTTACCGATGACAATTTGAAGGGCTCGACTGTTTCTTTCAATTTTTTAAATTCTTTTCCAGGATTTAAAGTTAGTGACGGATTTAATAATGATTCTTTAAGAAACTTTGTGATTTTATTAGAATCCGGATCATTTGAATTATCCAATATGTAGTCGTTCATCATTCCCGAGTTAACGATTCTTTTACGTTGAGGATTTACATCAACTTCATAGACACCTCCATCTCTATTTAAAAATGCTAATTTTAATGGATTTGGCATATGAGTTAAAAGGTAAGATTTACCTTGAGCTATTCTAATGTGGTTAGTTGCTCTTTGTTGGGCGTAATCATGTTGAATATAACCAGGAAGTTGTTCATGACTTGAAAATCCTAATTCTTCAACTTGTTTTGGAGACATCTCTCTATTATCAACACAATTTACAACATGAGGCACAGCTGCAACTGGAACTTCAGAAAATGCTTTTATCCATTCACAACCTTTACGATCATTTATAGGTTTTGATAAATCATCATTTAAAAAACTAAGATCTAACCAGTCGGCCCAGTCAAAATCCACATGTAAATTTGATTTAGCTGGTTTACCATTTGCAACCATTTGATTTTTAATATGATTTATATATAAAGACATTGTTAATCTGGGATCGAAAAATAAAGTATTCTTATTAACCCAAGCATTTGGATCTGACGATTCATTTAAGAAGTCATTCGGGTTTATAGTTAAATCTTGATGAATTAATTCAGTATCAGTAAGCCAATAATGACCATGATGATCATGCTCAACATCTTCTAATAATAATTCGATTTGCCTATTAAAATCTATATTAGTATTTGATACGTCAGCTTGAGGATTCTTTTCATCATAAAGAATATTTTGTTCAGCAAGTTCTTGTTTGCCAAATTGAAATAAACTTATTTTGTCATCGCTGAAAAAGTAGCAACTAGATAGATAAATCGTATTTATGAAAACTAGTAACAAGCAAACTTTCTTAATTGTACTATTGAACTTTGACATCAGAAATGACAAATAATTCACCAAAGAAATCTAGTATTTAATAACTTAATTATAATAATTAAAATCCCTTGACGAATTTATCAATGGCAAGTACGACGTTTTCATCAGCCACTAAATTCATAGCCTTATACATAAATTTCTCACAAGGCTCAAACCAACTCCTTTCGGAAGGCTTAGTAAGATTGTCCAGATTTTCGGCGCACCCCACCGCTATCGGGTCTTCAACCTGAGTAAGTAACTTATCACCCCAACTACCTTTTCTATTATTGTAAATAATATCCTGCGTTAACAAAACCCTTGTTAATTCATATTCATGCTTTCGCTTTCCTTGAACCAGTTTCAAGTGAGTCTTTTACTGCCAAATTCGTTCGCAACAAAGAATTAAATAGACTTGCTCATAACATGCGCAGGTACCAAATGGGGAAGGTGCCCATAGTACGCCAGTTGCTCTTCAATAGGGCGTAAGCCTACGCTATTGTTTCGCATAAGTAAACTTGATAAACTTTTTTTACTCATATTGTCCCTGTCGTGTGACTTGAAAATCTGTTGCCAAGAACCTGTCACAAGCAGAAGATCTGGGGATGCCCCAATTAGGTTTAGAAATTTGAAACCATCCTATCGCCACATGCATACACCCGTACACCAAACCAGGGAATTTTCATGTGAAGAACATCCGTACACTCCATCACTCATTCCATCACCCATTACATCATCACCTCTTCTCTTCCATGGACCCTCCGGCCATTCCTGGGTTTCATTTCGATCCCGTACGGAAACGGTATTTTAAAATTACAAATGGGACTTTGAATCAAAACTCTACTTATCATAATAACACCATCCGTAATGATAAACGGAAAGCTCATCACGAACGTCGGTCAAAGTCAAAGGCTCAGAGGTTGGCGGTGCAACATCACCAATCTTTAGACGCCATATCCAAAGCCGTTTATAAGTATAAATTCGTAGATAATTTCTGCTTCGATCCGTTGCTGTTATTGTCACTGAAAATTTCATTTGACTCAATTCTGCCACTGCAGTTAACTCACTATAGATTTACTCGGCTAGTCACTGCCACCTCCTGGACAGCTTTACCCACGCTCAAGTCCTGGGGCACTATCTGTGATGGTAATAACAACAATCATCTTATTTTCTCGCTCGGGGCTTCTCTCGTGCTAACACCAGTATCTCAACTACAATCTCTGGGTCGGGGCGAATACCCTTATGGATTCTTTGTGGAAAAGGAGCCTTTACTGAACGGAACCGCCATCGGCTGTGTTCGCTCTTGTCTTGGGTTTAGCATAGTTGCTTATACGGATCAGACCCCCGATAAAGTAGTTTCGTGGTCTATCATAAAATGGGATTTAGATAAGCCTCACAAATTTCTATATATCCTGAAGGTCAAGTGTAATTTTGGCAATGACGAAAAACCATTGAACAATATAATTGGATCCAGCGATTGTCTGCTCCATGATAGTTTCTTGGTGTGGCAAAATAATTCGAGTCTGGTGCAGTTAATCGACCTCTACAATACCCATTTGTCTGTTCAGACCCGTAAATTGAATCATTCGTCCAATCGAAATATTCGACTTTTAAAGGTCGCTAGAGTCGATGATGTTGCAATCATTCTCACCGTTTTAGGTGCTAATCTTCTAGTTTACAAACGGGGCACCAGATCTTCCTATCATTGCAACGGCAAGATTCTAAACTATCACATAATAAAGTCGCCTAACGGAACTCAAGTGGCCCCAAAAGTTGTCGCTATCTGTACAGACAAAATAGGCTACATTGATTTGACTTTACAAGATCCTCAATTCTTCTATTTGGACTATACCAATTTCAATTTGGGAAACCCTTTCAGCTTAATAGTTGACGAAAACTTAATCATCCAGAGATCACACGAAGAATTTCAAATCACTAATCTATCACATGAATCATTTGCAACCTCGTGCGTCAATTTGGGAAAAAACTTACAATGTCTACACCACGCCAAATTTGGCAACCAGTCGTGCTTTTACCTGGTGGAAGACGACCGAATCAACCTTCTCGTGTGACCAAATCACACGCATGACTTACGACAAACCATGTAATTTATTTTTGCTACATAAGTAATTAAACTATTTAAAATAGCAACTTACACACTACCACGGAAATGGGCGCCACACACTCCCGTACGAAACAGTGGACCAATTGATTGTAGCAGTAGCGAATTTGATTTATTGCGGGTATCGATCCCATCACTGATAAATTGCTCCAGTAATTTATTTGCCATTCTGGTCAAATGACATACTCTTGTCACTATCGCAATTCGGTCATGCCTGCCGAGATTCGCCACAGACTCCTTTCATGATCATTTTGAAGCAAGTTGCCACATAGGGATGGTTGCAACCTAACGCCGCCATCGCGGCACGTGACGCGGGCTTTATCGGTACGGAAAAAGAAAGGCGTTAGAAAAAAAAAAAGAAAGGACCAATCAACAGGAAAAGTTTCACAGGATTTATATAAAACATCAGTAAAGTTAAAACATAATTTTACTTAGCATTCATTTTTGCATTACCTTATTTTCTTGTTTGATTTAAATCCTTAGTAATTTTAGTTAAACCCTTAAAGTCTATAAATCATGAGACTTTTTACAAGTGAACATTTCTTCAATTACTCCTGGGAGCAGGTAACTGCCGCCAATTGGCAAAAGTACCCTAACGAAATTTCTACCCATGTCGTCTCGGTAGATGTACTTAATAGGGAAATCGACTACGATAACAATGTTTTAAGAACTGAAAGATTGATAGCTTGCAAGCAGCCAATTCCTAAATGGTTAAGTTGCCTTGTAGGAGGTGAAGAATTCTCTTATGTTAGAGAAATTAGTGAAGTTGATTTACAGACAAAAACTCTCATCATGAAATCAGCTAATTTAACCATGAGTAACATTTTACTCTGTAAGGAAACTGTCATTTATAAACCTGATCCACAATTAAAATCAAGAACAAATTTTCAACAAGATGCTGAATTCACTGCGTTTGGATCATTCTCGAGAATCTGTGATAAAATTGAAGAATGGTCAGTTGAGAGATTTGGTCAAAATGCTGTTAAAGGTAAATTAGGATTTGAAAAGGTCCTTCAAGTTTTAACTGGAAAATGGGAAGAATCTGGTATATTTGTTACCGATGTCAGTAAACATATTTTACAAGACATCAACGAAGTCAGTGAAAAGACCAGTGGTATTTTGGATGAGGTTTCTAAGTTGGGAAACGTTTTCAAAACCAAGTAATCAATTCACTTCATATTTATTATAAAGACTTAATAGTGTCTTTGTTAAATCCACCTCATTGAATTCGAGCATTTAGCATTTAGTCATTGTCGTTTACTTCATTTCTTCACTTTTTTTCATGTTTTTCCATTCAATTCGCTTGCATTGTTTTATTTTATATATTGGCTTTGGCCTTCATGTTCATAGTTATGCATTCCTTTCCTATTAAAAGATGTAGATTTTGCAACCGATGCGCGACTAGCTATTTTACTTATACTCTTTATTACTCCCAATTAAAATCTATACTATTCACATATCACCTTCTTACTTCTCCCGGCATTCAAGACTCACACTCCGGACCTTTGCTGGCATCACTCGTTGTATTGTACCTCATAATTCTCCATATTTTATCTAGTCAAATATAATACAGTTTCTCCCCCTACTTCATCATGTCTTCTGAAGAGCCTACTATACAAGACCAGCAAGAATCAATATTACTTGAACTTGAAATGATACTATCTACGGTCAAACAAATAGATGCCAATCTTCTTCGCTCTATAGACTTACTTAATAACCCTTCGCCCCTTAACATTGACAGTGTAAATAAAGGCACCAGACCATTAGAGTTAAACTATAACGAACTAGTACAGAAAAACATCGAATCTCTCAAAAAAATCTTATCATCATTAGAAGGATTATAAACATCTCGCATTATCCCACTTCCTACATGACATTGGCCCAAAAGTCAAAAGTCTGGTGTTGTCTTCTACTCAGTTTAAATCGACTTGATTCCTGACGCGTTTTTCAACTGAAAAACTAATCATTTACTCGTCTCATAATTCTACTTATTACAGCATGGATCACTCCCAATCAAAATTAGTAGAGCGATATCAGGAATCCAAGCTTCGGGGCCGTGACCTCGACGATGACGAAAGTGATGAAGATTTACTAGAACTTTTAGAAAATGAAGATGATAATATGTTATCTAAATACAGAGACGAAAGAATCCAACAACTCAAAAAAGAATTCATGAAAGTCGATAACGCAATGACAGAAGGAGATTTCGGTAGTGTGGAATCGATTGAAGATGAAAAGCAACTCATGAATTTAGTCACCAAGACTGAAACTATTATAGTTCATTTCTATCAACCTCAATTTGAGAAATGTAAAAAGATGAATGAAAAATTAGCTATCCTTGCAGAAAAGCACCTATCCCTTAAGATTGCCATGATAAAAGCCGAGTCTGCTCCTTTCTTGACAACAAAACTTGCCATCAAAATGCTACCTTTTGTTGTAATGTACAGAAATGGAAAGGAATTAGATAGAATAGTTGGATTTTCAAAATTAGGCAATGATCCTAACGACTTCACAATTGAATCATTAGAGCAATTTCTTTACTCCAGAAGAGTTATCAATAGAACAACCATTAATTTCAGTAGCAACAAAAAATCAGGAATAAAAGTAGATTCTGACGAAAGTGATTTAGATTTATAATTATGGTTTAACATACCCTGTACAGTAACGAATGAATATTTTATCATAAATCGTACTTTTAGTACTTCCAGTAGTAATTTTCAACATTTTAGCTGATACAAGCTATGCTTTTAAAAAATTTAGCTACAATCAATAATGGCTTTTTCTTGCTTATTGACTGCAACTTATCTATAATTGATATTTGATATTTTCTCTTTTTCACCGATTGTAAATCTAGACTTGGTAGAGATTCGACATCATACGCATACAAGTCACCTAACTCGGATAATTTCGACCTATTAAGTAATACTTGGTCACCAATCATTGACCAGGTGGTGTATCAATTGTTGCAAATTGACGATGTACACAGATAAGATCGTGTGCTCACGTGCGCTATGTATTAGATACTAGGGCTCATGCCCTGGTGTGCGCACACGCCTTTTTTTTTCGGATGTCGCCTCTGGTGCGATGCAATAAATTTTCACAAGGTTTTCAACTACTTTTTATCTCCATCTTGGTAAGAAAGAAGCATCCTTTTGCCGACAAGCCAGTATGCAAATTTTCGTTAAAACCTTAACCGGTAAGACTATTACCTTGGAAGTCGAATCTTCCGACACCATCGACAATGTCAAATCTAAAATTCAAGACAAAGAAGGTATTCCACCAGATCAACAAAGATTAATCTTTGCTGGTAAACAATTAGAAGACGGTAGAACTTTATCTGACTACAACATTCAAAAGGAATCTACCCTTCACTTGGTCTTAAGATTAAGAGGTGGTGGTAAAAAGAGAAAGAAGAAGGTCTACACCACCCCAAAGAAAATTAAACATAAGCACAGAAAGAACAAGTTAGCTGTCTTAACTTACTACAAAGTCGATAACGATGGAAAAGTTGAAAGATTAAGAAGAGAATGTCCTTCTGCTACTTGTGGTTCTGGTATTTTCATGGCTAAAATGAATGACAGACAATACTGTGGTAAATGTCACACTACCTTCAAAACTAATTAAGCGGTTCGATCTACCTATAGTATTTAGCTAATAGTATGATAAATTTCGTTTAAAATTTGTAATTCACCGTAATCTTTTGTAAATACTTTACTATTATTCAAGTGAACTCTCCTTCAAATTGTTAAGCTTGATCACGTGCCCGGCCTTGATATTAGTGAGTTCAATACTAACAACAATACAATTAAGTATTTAAGACATAATGAGTTTTTCCATATACGATCTTGATGACGATATAAGGAAACTACTCAATTTGGATAACTTTCTCAATGGACTTTCTGTGAATGACTTTATCGAAGAATTAAGTAAAGATCATTTCTTAAAAGGTGCAGAGGTTAAGAATTTGGAATATTTAGATCCAAAACCATATATCAGAACATTCGAGTCTACATTAAGAGAACTTAAACAATTGAATACAGAGGCTTCTCAACGTAAAGATTTGGCAGAAAAAGAAGTCGAAGCATATGAATTAAAACATAGTAATGGAGTACTTAAACTTTCTTCAAATGTCGAAAGTATTGAATTTAAATTTGATAATCTTGATTCAAAAATTTCTGATATTACTCAAAGAATCGACCCATTGGGTAGAGAACTCAATAAAATCACCAATTCAAGAGATAAATCTACAGAAACCATCTTTTTAATCAGAGCATATCATGGATTTTATACTAAAGAAAAGTATGATCCACTTGAAAATTTAAGAACTAGTAAAAAATATGATGATAAAGTTAAATGTGCCAAAACTGTTAATAATTTACTTGTTTTAGCTAAGAAGATTGATTCCTCATCTGAAAATACTCCTAAAACAGTCAAATGCGTTAATGCCATTCAAAAATTTAGTGAATTAATGGAAAGAGATTTACTTAATAGATTTGAAGTTGCTTCTGAAGATAATGAATATGATACTATGAAAGAAATTGCTAAAATTTTATTTGAATATAATGGAGGAAGAAGTGTGATACAAACATTCGTTAGTAATAATGATTTATTACTTGAGGCTGAAAGACAAGAAGATGATGAAGCAAGTGTTTCTATATTAGACAATGAAGCTGCTTGGATAAGTTTATCTGACCCCAACTATGGTGGAGGTGACATTTTAAAAGATGAAGCAACCGAGTTATTATTAAACCGATTAAGAGTTGCGATTAAAGGACAATCAAGAATCGTACAACAAGTATTTGATGATCCAATACCTGTACTTAAAATCTTTATTCAAAGAGTTTACGCCCAAATGATTCAAAATAAGGTATCTGCATTACTTCAGTATTCTTTATCCGTAGGATCACTTGCTCATGTCAGAATACTATATGCGTCATACATCTTAGTAGGAGACTTTACGAAAGATGTCAAAGATTTTATCAACAATAATGATTTTGATCATGATAATGAATTAAGTCTCATTCTTGATCAATCTTACTCTGATTTATTCATTGAGTACTTGGCTGATAATAATTATTTCAATAGGGAAAAGAAAAATTTGGAAGATATCATTTACAATATAGTTCATAAGTTTAATGTTTTCAATGAAAAAGCCCTTTCAAATAAATACCTTACCACCAAGTTAGAAAATTTGGATAGTACTGAAAATAATATCAAAGGATTGAGTCAGGAAGGAAATAACGATAGGTTTAGCTTTCATTTCTCCGAAAGAAAAAGACTACAACAATTTAAAGACTTTATGAGTACTCGTTTAGCTGACCGTAATAGAAATTCCGTTGATCAATATGAATACAATAAGGACTATAATGAATTTGCTAAATTGAATATCTCAAAAGTTGAAATTATTACAAAATCATGTATTGAGTCTGTAGCTCGTGTGTTGGAATTAACTCCAAATAAATCACCTGAGC
Source organism: Metschnikowia sp. yHQL527 (assembly GCA_030578455.1). Taxonomy (NCBI): domain Eukaryota; kingdom Fungi; phylum Ascomycota; class Pichiomycetes; order Serinales; family Metschnikowiaceae; genus Metschnikowia; species Metschnikowia sp. yHQL527. Next base: position 427,899 of record JAJMRR010000003.1, on the reverse strand, counting down.
ATTCTCTTGAAATATCGGAAATTTTGTTATTCGATTTCGGTAAATTATACATTGGTGGAGGACTTGAGGTTGCTTATGATAATATCAGACAAGAAAATCAATCTGGGAAAGTTAACTCAAATCAATCATTTGATTTTTCTTATTTGAATAATTTTAATTTAACTAGTGAAATTTTATTCCTCGTGTCTACTTGCATCAAAAGAATTTTATTACCTTGTACTGTTAATCATCCTACTATTAGAAACAGAATGATCAGTTTAACCAATAACTATATTCAGAGATGTGAAACTTCTCTTAACATTATTATGATGGAAACCGTTGATATGATATCAGGTAGAATCTTATATTACTTGAGTAAACAAAAGAAGAAAGATTTCCTTACTGATACCGTTAGTGATGATGATACTGAAGCTTGTGAAGGAGCCTCTGAATTTTTAACTAACGTTCACGAGATATTATCGAATCAGTTAAATAATTCAAATTTAAACAATATTCTTATAAAGATTGGTGTCACCTTCTTGAATCAATTACTTGAACATTATAAGAAGTTTACAGTCACTTCAACAGGAGGTGTTGCTCTTACGAAAGACGTGATCAGATACCAATCTGTTATTGATCAATGGGGTATAAGCGAACTCTCTGAAAAATTCCAAATACTTAAAGAGATTGCAAATTTATTTACAGTTCATCCAAATTTAATCAATTCTTTAGTTACTGAAGGTCAATTAGCCACTATGAAACAGTACGCAATAAGACAATACGTTGCTAAAAGAAGTGATTTTAATCCAAGTTATATAGAGAGATTCTTTAGTTTTAGATGATTTACGTTGTGCATTTTATTTATACTTGTCTGTAGTAAATTCCAAATACTATGTAGATAGCCATAGTCAATATGACTGAATTGATGATTGCAGGAAATATGCTATGTTCTTCTGATGATATGGATTGTATGTTTTTTTGAATGGTTGGATCAACCAGTGGTAATAAAGATGACTTATTAAAGACACCACTTAAAGAAATCATCAATGATTGGATTAATTCTGGGTACTTGAACCAGACTGCAATAAATGCCAATGAAAATATCAAACTAACTACATAAAACTTCAAGGCTAAGTAGGGACTTGGCAAATAACACATACGAGTATTAAAAGTTTCATCTTCTTGTTCATCCACTGGTTTTGTTTTTGGATTTGGAGAGTAAGGATTATTTAATGACAATAACTGAATAGCTGGATATTGGATCCCGTTAGTCATTGATGCAGATTTAACTGTAATTTCTCTAGCAAGCTTTTCTTGACCCATATGATTATAAGAATGTTGAACGTCACAATAGTCATGATCATCTCCGCTAAAGACGATATCTGGGTGTATAGTAGTCAAAACTGTTTGAGAAATATCATATTCAATCACAGTTTGGTATTGTTTCCCTTTTTTAACCGGGAATTTTTGTGGTGATTCTCTTAATGGTCCACATAACTGTTTATCACTAAAGCGGTAAAGAGGGACATGAGTTATAAGAATTCTAGGAAATTGAGGGTTGAGCTTATCGTTAATTGTCGATAAGAAGTCCATAGCCTCTTGTTTGATTTTCTGGTCTGGGTGTGATAATGAAATAGTATCTAAAAGAATGATATAATGATTTCCTAATTCAAAATAGTCATTTGCTTCACCAAAGAAAGCAGAAAACCTTTTTTGAACTTTTGAGTCAATGTGTTGAAATCCAATATCGTGGTTCCCCGGTAACGACTGAATTGATTGACGATTGACTCTTTTGGGGAAGATTTTATTAAATCTTCGATATTCTTCAAACCACATATCGTCTTCCCATTCTCTTCCACCATCGAAAAGATCACCTAAGAAAATGGTTGAATCAGGATCAAGGTATCCTTGTAAGAATTCATTACTTCTATAGAGGTAATTATCACTAATTTTGCGAACGAAATAGTTAACTATTCTAGGACGTCCTGGATAAGTATTCTCGTCAACTATCTGAGGGTCAGCAATGATTGCAATTCTATGAGGTTTTGCATCTGAATCCCATGATTCCCAATTATTCCAATTGCATGTTTTCACAGCACTTCGAGGAAGTGTTCGTTCAAATGTATGTATAATTATAACCCAATATATTGTAAGTATAGCTATAAGTTTCCAGTTAATGCGACGACTTTGATTTAGTATACCTTTCAAAGAAAATGAATGAAAGGTTGGAGATGATCTGGGTTTAAATGAATTTGTTCTTGGTAATCCATTAGGTAATGGTAACCCTTCGACTTTATCTTTTCCCCGATAATTCATTGTAGCATATAGTCAATAAAAAGGTATATGGTCCGCGTAAAATTTCATCAAATAGGTCGCAAATACTTCAACCAAAGAGGTATTGATAAAAGTAAATTTACATGTCCTCGGGTCGAGACAGGAGACTACGATCAAAGAATGAAACTACAAAGAATGTCCTTTTCAATTTCGATAAAGCAAATAAACTCATTTACAAAAATGAAAAAATAGTAGTAGTTCCTGAAATAAGTTATGATAATTTATACAAGTCATTTGATGACCCTGAATTACCTGATAAATCAAGAACAAATAAATCTTCAAATATTAAAATTATAAATGAATTACTCCCGAGAAGAATTAAATTGAAAAATGATCCTCTTAATGATCCAGTGTATCAAAATTTTTATAAAAAAATGAAGAAAGAAGAGAAATCAATGACAAATATTGATAGAATTAAAATAATGACAGAAATTGATAATTTAAGAACCCAACTCTCCTCAATTCGTCTGCAAGAATGGCAAAGACATTTACCCAAGATAACTTTTATAAGAGATCCTAAAAATATCAAAGAATTAGAACTCAAAAGAAAATTAACTGACCTTGAAATTACTAGACTACTCGATAAATATGATGATTGGAAACAGAGACACGATAAACTTTTAAAAGATATGAAAGACTTTGAAGCCTGTGGCAAGCAGTCTTTGGAATCTGAAAAAATCTTGAGTATTCCAATTGCAAAACTTCAGGAACAAAGACGTCAAGAACGAATTAAAGAACATGGTCCTTCAATCATTTTAAGACTAGGTAATGGATTTGAAATCTTACTGAATCCTTATACTGGTACCAAAGTAGTTAAAGAAGGTACTTCTAAATCTCCAAGTCCTGAACTACCGAAAAAGAATAAACGTAAACTACAACGTAAAACTTTACGTTAATGTACTGTTAAGTACAGTGTATATTATATTGCAGTATATACACAATGCATGCATTTTATATTTCGTAAATTTTATTATTAGCTGAACTCTTGTACTGCTTGTACAAATTTAGCAAATAATATGCCAAATTGAGATGGCTCATTTAAATTTAGATCCAACTCAAGATTTTCTATATCAAATTTAATAGCATTATAAGTTTTCGGTGGTTGCCTAGTTTCCAAGTCAGGTTTCGTTGGTCTAAATTTATCAATGGTATTTGAAGAAATGTTATAAGACGAAACTAAATTGAAACGACACTCCATAATTGCAAGTAGCGTTTGACAGTAAATAAATGCTATTTTGATGGTTTCATTGAATCTATTATTTTTCTGTAATTTTGCAATAATTCCTGATAAATCAGTAGCCTGTCTTGCAACTGATCGATCCATACTATGAATTAAAATGAGTATTTCTTCAATACTATTGAATTGTACATAACACAAATTACTTGCGACATGAACAATCAAGTTCCTTTGATCTAAAGCTTTGGAAATGTAATCTTTTTGAAAATTCATTGTGAAAGAAAATGCTTTGGCAATTGACTGCACGAATTTCTTTCTTGAAGAATAGCTTCGACTAACGAGACTGTAAATGAGTTGAAGATGTATAAAACTGCTTCTACTTCTATTACAACCTTGATTTTTAACTGCAAGTTTCATTCCTTCAAGATAACTAGAATCACTCAATGATTCATGCTTATCGAATATATCTCGATGAAGTTCATGACCAATTTTTTTCAAGTGTGGATTTAATGATGCCTCTAAAGCTATGATAGTTGGCATGCACACTTTAGGGTTAGCGAATCCAAGCTTAACAACTATTTCTAAGAACTGTGCAGATAATACAGAAATTTCACTGTTTGCTTCAAGGCATAACGATAATGTTGAGTAAATGTACCTTTGAATTAGCCCGGCACATACACCATCATTGACATACGATTGAGCATCTCCGTGAAATACTGCAACGTCAAGTTTTATTTCTGTTGAAGCTTTAGCATCGATACCATTTCTCTTTTGAGAATCGGAATCCTCTTTATTTAAAAATGATATGATTCCCTGAACTATAACTCCTTTTGTTTCTAAAATATCACCATCAAATTCTTGATCTAACACTTTAAGAATAGAGTCTGACATGAAAAGTTTAGGATGATAAGTACAAACTTGGATTATGTTCTTGACTGCAACTCCTCGTGTATGAGGATGAAATTCGTGGTTGCAAAAAAACAATAAGAACTTACTTATAAGACTGGTTACAGTTTCGTTATCCTTCAATCCGATATTTGCCTTGACAAATGAGGTTCTATATTTTTCAAAGTTGCATAAACTTCCGAAGCATCCAAGTAAGTGAAGTAGCTTCAACAACCGTGCCTCTGGTTTCAATGATGGTTGATCCTTTGCTTTATCCATGAATGGCTTTATTAGTCTCATACATGAAATTGAAGCATTACATAGTTTGATGGTATCGCCACTCAATTCACAGAGAATCCATACTGATGGCATTGCCTGATGAAGTTCATTAACTTCAAATTTTGTGAGTTTCTTGAGAATATACGACTGTGTGGACTGAATGAATTCAGGTCGTAAAACAGGAAATCCAGGAAGAACATACTTTAAAATTTGTAAAGAGTAAAAACATATAGCTGGACTCTTATCGTCAACCAAATATGGTTGAAGTATCATCAACTGATCTTGTGACATTACCTTAGGGTCACAACGGACAAAGTTCGAAATAAGAATAAGCAGCTTCTCTATATCATCATGGTTTTTCCCCTCTGGAAAGTCAAGAATAAAATCCAATGACTTATCCATAATCTTTTTGATCTTGTTTTTGAAATCACCTTTTTTATGGAGGATGAATTCGGAAGTAAGAGCACGGAAATATTTGGAAGACTTACTACTGGGACTTGCGATATCCATCATCACTTTAATACAGTCAAGATTATCATGAAAAAGTAACTCTTCAAGAAACTGCTTGGCCATCTCAATTACACTATCTTCTTCGTCTTCTATACATTTAAGCATTCGACTGACGATATGAGACTTTACTTTACGCTTCTTCGAATGTAAACACATATCTTTAGCTAATTTAAGCACTCTTTTTCGAACCTGAATACTCTCGTCATTAAGTCTTTCACATAATGGTTTATAAAACTGCTCAATCAATTCAATTTTTGACAGCATATACTTGCTGATCAAATCAATAACTGCATCTCTCACCAAAGGAGAATTATCTAATAAGCTCTTAGAGACTGACTCCTGAATCTTGGGGGTTAGGATTAAGGTTTGGTCTTGGTCCATTAACGATGTGAGGATCTTGACAGCTTTTGTCTTAGATTTCACTTTAGACGTTTCAAGTAATAACACAACGGTGTTAATAAAGCTATCGTATAAAGTGATCAATTCCTGAGTTAAAAGTACTGAAGTATATGACTCAATCGACAGAATATCCTGGTCGGGACTTGGTGCTTGAGTTGATGATATTCTTTTCTCTTTGAATGTGGTGACGAGTACTTCGATTATGTTTGAAATTAGTTCTGAAGTCTCCTTTCCATTTATGAAGCTTTCATTCTCAGAATTTAGTGCCATTAAGTTATTTTCCCGTGTCTTAGAATCATTCAAAAGCGGTTTGAGCATGTAAATGTATTTCAGTAAAAGAAAATCAAACGATGAACGGTAACAGCTGGCCTTTTTGGCTTGAACTTGAACGTACTGGAGCGAATCTACAAAAGCAGTGTTCAACTTTTGAAGATCATCAAGCGAGCTATCAAGATTCAAGTCACTGATATGAACACAGTTAGTTTTAAGCTGAAGTAACTTCGTACCAATTTTACCAGCCATATCAATGCAGAAAGTCTCGACTCCATTAGGGTAACTTGCAGATTGTACAACTACCAATAACGCTTTCATTATTGAAGATAATAGAAATCCGACTCCTGGCCATTCTGGTAGGGTTAACATTGCACAAAGGTCTTCCAAAAACATCACCAACGATGCCTTATAATTTGCGTCTGGATTGCTGTTTAACTTATCTATAAAGAAGTTGGCCACAATTCCACAGTAGTCAATAGATGTATTCATAGAGTTACAGCATATGTCAATGATCATTTCATTGGTTTCCTGGTCTAAACTCTTTTCTGACAGACCTCCAACACTTTGAACCAATTGAACAAGGATATAAGTAATGAACTGAATTGATCCACCTCTTGATAAGCTTACTTGTCTGGCAGTGGATTTTTGATTGGGTAAACGATCAAAATTGGTCAATAACTCGTTCAAAATGAAATGACGTTGGTCAGAATAATTATCGAAGATACTCACCAAAAGCTGACATGCAACCATATTAATGTTTTCAAATACGTTGGGGAAATCAGTTGAAGTTTTGGTGAAGATCACTTGTATACATAGGTATTCAATTTTTGTTGTTATTGAATCATTAGTAACGACCTTGTTTAGATAATCTGAAACAAATGATAAAATCTGGATTAAGTCAGTTAAAAGGACTGAAAAAGGTTTGATTGTTGCTGTATTTGTTAGTGGTTTAGTATATATTGGAATCAAGCAGTCTTGAATCACGGAAGCCAAAAAAATTATGACCTTGTGTAAGTAATTATCAACCTGTAATACTCTATTTGTATTGCAACTATTCAAAATGAGTAAAAGCACTTTTGCCGAGAGAACATTGTGAGACAACAAATCGAAAGACTTGGTGATTTCCATGGTATCATTACCATCTACTGATTGAACGATCGTGTACCAATTTATAGAATTCCCAACATCAATTGATTGGATGCAAATTTTTTCAATCTCAATCAAGATATCTAGATTTGTATCTAGAATCTTTGGGGTTTTATAAATAGGGATTAAATTATCTAATATAGACAATAGTACGCTATGATTTACAAGTTTAGATGAATCGTCAAAATGCCATTGGTACTTGGAATTATTACCATTACTTAAATCATTAACGAGATTCACTAAATTCTGACTAGCCTGCTGGTTCAAAGTATCTTTTTCAAGAATGAATTTCGTTCTTTTTGAGTTTTGAATCAATGAATCACCGTCTCTTTTACGAGAATCTATTCGATTTTCTTCATCCATAAGTTTTTGTATTTTATCATTATAAAACTGTTGATGTGCAGGTATTGAACTATCGTCGAGATTTTTATAATCTATGGGTTTCAAATCACTCACGAGATCACTTATATCTAATGAATTATCGAATTGAGTCAATGACGAGTCAGGAATGTCAGACATGGTTGAATATAATTTTTTTTCAAGTGGAGGAAGATCGATTTCTTCGGGTAGAGAATCTGGAGAATTTTTAGATCCATTGGGTAGTCTAAACTTTATATTTTCTAATTCCTGATCTTCAAACAACGAAAATTCTTCGATTAATAAGTCAAGCTCTTTTGCATCAAGCTCTTCTTTAAGTTCTTCTTCACGTTTTTCACCGATTTCTTCATCTTCTTGATCTTGAACTGATACTCTCGAAGGTATAGGAGGTGCCACCGGTTCAATGTTTATAGATGCCAAAAGTGGAGCCAAGTCCTGTTTGGGAACCAAATGAAGAAACGGAGTAACTCCTAGAGCCTCTTTTATATCTTTGGGATGTTCTACCATTAGATAGTTAGTTAAAGCTATTTGTGGCACGCGTAGAATTTCGCATTGAAATAAATAGATGGGTGCAAAAAATGGCTAATAATTTCCAACCACCATACCAAATCAGAGGAAATATCAATTTTTACGAAAATTTGACAAAATTACATTAATTGACAAGATGCATTAAATTAGATTAGTGTATAAAATTTTCATAAGAGCAAGTTCATAAAATTGAGTTCATGGACATGACAAATTAGTAGAGGCAATGATTAGTCTCATAAATGTGTTAAATTAGTAGGAATTAGTTAATTAGTAAATGATTTTAAAGGATCAATTTTTTGAAATCGAATATCACCTTCTATAAAGTCTTGAGCGTAGCTCACATGAGAAATGCCTCTTGGGTTACCTATCCATGCAATATAAAGATTATTCCAAATTGAACCTGTTGAAAATACATTCGTATAAGATTTCCCCCAAACTAAATTTAAGTATTCTCTAGTTGTATAATTGCAAGCGGTTAAAAAAATATGAAACAATAATAACATTAATGGATACCAAATCCCAATTAAAGCATAAATTGCAAGAAGGAAAGCCACAGGAGAATTAGAAATAGATCGACGAAATGAATTAATTTCATTCGACGAGTAACGATAATTAAATATATGAATAAATTCAATAATAATTAATAAACCACATGAAATTACCGTTGTTAATAATAACCAAATAAAGTATCGATGATTCCGGGCCCCAACACAGTTATTCAAATATATACAATGATGATCATGAGTTATTATACATGTATTACAAGTAGCACAATGACTTGCTCTTGGAGGACGCCAAATATGACAAGTTGAACAATATTTTGTTGAAGCTCCTGTTTGAGTAGAATCTTCCGAGTAAGGAAGTGTTATAGTATTAAAATATTCTTCAGGTGTCTTACCAATTGGATTTCTAGAATATGGAATATGAATATTTCGAGTAGCTATACCAGGATCAGAAGTAGATGCTTTAATGAAAAACATAAATGTTATAAACCAAAAATAACTAAATATTATCACAATACTTCCATTGATGTTTTCCCACACCCAATGGGCTTCAAAGATCCAAAATAATATCGCCGGTATCAAAAGTGCTATACCACTAATAGCATTAATTGGTTTCTGTTTAACACTTCGTAGTCTACCTCCACATAAATAAATATACTTAGTTCCTTCATGAGGTCGAACTTGATAATTTTTAATCTGTTTTTCTGTAAGTTCAGGATCGGTTACTAGCCAATTGGTAAGTATCCTTGCAATCCAACGACGCATTGTGGTGATTTAAACCCAGGTTTAAACGTAGAGTAGCCGTGATTTTTAGTAACGGTGAGATTATCAGCCGTGAGAAATAATTACTCGATTCTCATCTCATTACTTTGGCAACTTATAGATCTAATATCATAAAATACATACCTAACATGTTTAAACTAAGGTTGGCACCACATATAAAAGCATATGGACGTGTTGGAACTTTTCAGTTTAAAACACCAGTGACTTTTAAGAGAGATCTTAACATTTCTTCAACTCAAAGATCAGCTTTGAAAGGTTGGGGAACTATCTTTAACATTCTTGCTGGTGCCTATTTAGGTGGTCTTTTGGTAAGTGGAGGATCACTTTATTTTTTATATCAAGATGCCCAGTCTCGTCAACATATCCCATTTGAACTTCTGTTCAAGGATCAAATAAATGCAGTTAAGGCAATTAATAAAGATGATGTATTAAGAAGTCCTCGTCATGCAGTTAAACATTATCGTCGTTTACTTATTAATTTAGCAAGTGAAGCCAATCCAGAGTTGAATTTTGATGAAGATGGTGCAAACAAATTTGAAGTCCCTATTATTGAAGCTTCTACTTTAATCAATGAAAGATCAAATGATTTCGCTAATTTTTATGTTGATATAGTTTTACGGTACGCCAAAGCACTCTTAGCTAAAGGTGAAATAGAGAGTTCTATCAATACTTTAAAAGCAATTATTCATAATGATGAGTTATTTTTCAGACTTGGTAGTGCTGAAAGAATGTCTCAATGCTGTCGATTATTGAGTAAAGTATGTACAAGTTACGATGATAAAGTACAATACTTAACCAGATCTATTGATATGTTAGAACTAACGTATGCCTCAATTTTTTTAAATGATGATTACCTCTTCCAAGAGAATTCTCGACTCACAGATGAACTTATGAATTGTCTTAACAGTTTAGCATTCATTCTCGCAAAATCATCGGCATCTAAGAAACGGAAACTTAAAGAAGAACTTTTAACTAAGTCACTTAATATTTATCTTTCAAACCTCAAAGTTTTAACTCAAATTCAACAGAGTATCGAACTGGGTGTTAAAAATCAAAATTCGTATCCACTTTTTAATTGCAATGAATTAAACTTGATTATGCTTAAAGCAGAAATTAAAGCTCATATAAGTGAGATAATGTGGGCCAAAGGTTACAAGAAGAATGCAATTTCTTGGAGTGAACAAGTTATTGATGAAATATTCTACGATCATAGTACGTCATCAAAAGCATCATTGATCCTTTCAAATGTTTTTACTAATTTAATTACGATGTATGAAGTTAATGGAGATGTGATATCGAAAAGAAGATGCCAGGACCTAAAGAAAAAATTGGTGATATTTGATACTCCTCTTCTTACATGGTATGATAAATTCGTCAACAGAATCTGTAAAATCGTTTACTTCAAAGGACCTCTAGGAGTTCTTGAAAAAGCTTTAATGGAAAGATTTGGTAGACCTCAAAGAGTACCTGAACTTGAAGAGTATGAAGATGAAGATAAAGAATAGAAATTTTGAAAAAGTTTCAATTTACTTTCACTTGGATTTCACTTCCGACCCAATACAATCCCTAAGCTCATACTCTTATTTTACAAAGTATCAGCTATTTTACAAAGTATCATAGACTGTTAGATCGGTCCCGGACTTGAAAAATGGGGATCCGAGGCTCGCACACGACGGGGGGATTTCAGCCAATGAGCTTTAACTCAACTGTAATTAGTCCGGGGCAATTCGCACCCCTGTATATATTAAAAACTTATAGTTAATACTTGAATTCATTAATAAATAATGTTTGCTAGACGTGTTGGAATAAAAGCTTTACCACAAGTTAGAAATGGATTGAATCAGCAATCTGTTAGAAATGTAACTATTCCTTTCCTTAAACAAATTCCTCAACCTCCTGGTCATGTTGTTGGTACTGTAAATGATGCTTATATTCATCCCCATGCTGATAAATCTCATGGATCTCGTCATTGGACTTCAGAAAGACTTGTTGCATTAGGTTTAGTTCCTTTAACTATAGCTCCTTTTGTTACTGGTGTTTCTACTGTTCTTGATTCTGCATTATCATCCGTTTTATTATATCATTGTTACACTGGTTTCCAATCATGTATTATTGATTATATCCCTTCAAGAGTTTACGGTAAAGCTCATAATTATGCCATGTACCTTTTACTTTTAGGAACTGGAGTTTCTGCTTACGGTATTTATGAAATTGAAAAGAAAGAAGGTGGTGTAACTAAAATCATTTCTAAAGTGTATCACGCCTAAGTGTTCTGTACTTTAATATATATTCATTAGTAATAACGTAAAGAATTATTTAATTGGTATTTATATTAATAAGGATCATGTGTTGTCCCATTTGAAATTATGTTATAGACCTTAGTCATACCTTTGTAAACTAAGTCATTACTTGATTATTTGGAGAACTCTATTATTCATGACTTATTGTGTTCTTGTGTTGCGTATTCTTTGGTATTCTTAGTACCATATCTATGTCTCCGGTACTCTGATAATTTTGATTTCATTCAACCAATCTGACAAAAACTGCTTAGCCTTTTCAACGCTTCTATTTGATACTTCTTCTTCTGTTAGAACTCGTAATTTATAACTATTGCTGTCATATGCATCACGCAAAACCACCGCCTTTATTATCTTCAAAGTATCTGTGAATTCATCTATACGAACTTGAATTGACTCATCAGTTACTAAATCTATTATGGTTTGATATAATAACATTTTCGGGGGTATACTACTATTGTAAGCTTTGAAAGCTTGTGCTAATGCCATTGTTCCGTCAAGGATTTCGTCTAATGGCACATCGTGTCCTTCATTATCATTGACTAACGTTATAATACTGAGCTTGATAAGTAAGAGTAGTTGCTCGGGACTTAGTTGAGGGTACTGATTTTTATGATTAAAATAACAACTAAAATCCCCAAATGCAAACAATTCCAATAAATCGATCTCTTCCGATTCCAAATCACCTGCCGCTAGTAAATTTTTCACGTAGCTGTATGTTCCGTCTTGGATATCCATAAAGATAAGTAGTTTGAAAGTATGGGTAGATTTTTTCTGCGATCGCAATTTGATGGCTGCAAAATGTCAAAGTTAATTTGAGCTACTACTAATATATTACTATATTAATTAAGTTATTATTTATGCTATTGCTCTATTAATTCGGGGTACAATCTTCTTAATAAGCAGTCAAGAAAATTTACGATGAGAAGTCGATTTAAATCACTTTGTATATCGTCTAAGTTATTTGAGACGATATCTGGATTGTAAGTGAAAACATTTAAGAATCTATTAATGGATTGTATTAAATTTTGTGAATCTTCATTTTCAAAAGAAAGTACGTTGTTTTTCATTTTAACAAGTTTAGGAAGTTTTTCATTTACAAGTTCAAAGATTTTCATGGTAAGATTTTCTTGAGTTATCTCTGGTTTTATTGGCTCCATGGACAGATCCTTTTTATCAAAGAGAGATTGATTTAAATGCTTTATTATTTGCGCTAATGTATCATCTCTGGTAAGCGAAGATTGATCTATTTTCGTCCAAATATATGATTTCACAACAGAATCGACCTTTTTCGATAAAGTAGAGCTGGATAAAATCATGCTTTTAACAGATTGCATAATATAAGATATGAGTGGCCTTCTACGGCCGAGATTTGTAATGGTATTAATTAGGGAAAAAACCGATGATTCAAGTATGTTTTGACTTGTAAAATCAAATTCATTATCATCTTTGCTTTCTTGTTGACTTTTAATCTTTTGAGTTCTTTGTGGAGTAATGTTAACTATGAAAGAGCTAATATAACCGTACGATACAGTTAAAATTGATTTTAACTTATTGGTTATAGGTATAGTTTCAGAAGGTTTTTGATTAGCTTTAGACTCGTATTTCTTATCTACTACGTCGGTTATAGCATCGACAATACGATCAATATTTTCTAAAAAGAACTTGGGCGACGATAACATTTCAAAGAGTTTATCGAGCACAAGATCAGCAACTAAATGAATTACCAAATTCATGGTAATTTTCGACGATAAAGGGCCTATGCTTTTCGAGGAATTTTGTACCAGCGGTTGAAATGTTAATGTTAGAATTTGACTTACTAGTACTCTAAAGTAAATCAAGTATTGAGGATCAGTTTCTTTCACTGGGTTTTTAAAGGTAATTGAATCGTTTTCTGTAGATGTGTGATAATAATCTTCATCGTAATAATCATTATTATCGGCATTTTGATCTATTGATTTATCAAATATTACATGTTTTTGTTTTAAATAATCAACAAGAATTTCTTTATTTGATTTGTCAGGAGCTATAATATTCTGAGCCATTAACTTACCATTATAATCAGCAATTATTTTAACAGGATAAGTATTTGAATCAGAAACTGTATCTTGGAGATGAGAGTCTAGTATACCACAAATTTCATCTACTAAAGAAATAATTTCAACCAGGTCAATGACATTACTTATACGTCTGGCGAAATCTTTAATAAAGTCACATAAGATATTATATACATGATGAATAAATTCAAGATTATCGGTATTGAGTTTATCGAGATACCATGATGATATGTAATTGGTAGTTATAGAACTTAAAAAGAGGTGTAATTCCATATTCAATTTGGGAAATGTCTCATTGATAAGAACGGGAAGATGATTTGATAATTGTCGTATACTTAATTTATCATTTTGAATAAGGTATTTTGAAGGAATGAATAATTTAACAAGAAGCTCAAACTCAGCCAGCTCAACTTTCAAGTCGTCAACTGTTGTCTTCTTTTTAGAATTGGCTACGAATTTAGACGTTTTGAGTTTCTCCTTATCGATACCTCCTCGTGGAGATAATCTAGGAGGTTTTGTTATCGATGATAAAGATTTGGAAGATAGTGCATGAGTTCTTGTGGTTGTAGCCTTAGAAGGCGCTCCTCTAGGCTTCTCGAATGGACTCCTTAGCGACATACACTTTCGTATTGTAGACTATGTTTGTTAGACTATGTTTGTGAGACTATGTGAGACTATGAGATTGAGACTACGAAAAATATGAGAATAATATATATACTTACTCAATATACTTAATATATCATCATTGTCTTAGTATGTCCAGTTATATACCGAAAAGATTTGCATGTACCAAGTTTACACCCGTGAGCGAAACCTACAAAACACTTCGGCACATTCATTTCCCTGGAATCACGCCATTTGAAGTTGGTCAAAGAATTCAAAATGATATGGTGAATGCCAATTTGGACTTTAAAAAAATTCTGTCACAAATAACTAAAAGACAAAAAGATATAAAGTCTAAAGGGTACCGACTTTCTGACTACGAAAATGAACTTCTCGATAAGATTTTAGCAATGAAACCATTTCCCACATTATTGACATTTGAATTCAATAACGTTTATACTGGAGGCAAGCAAGTTAAACAAGATCCTTTGATTAATGAAAAAATTAAAAATTTTGAAGATTTACAATGTCAGTATCATCAGTTAGATAGAGGTGGACAAATCACATGGCATGGACAAGGTCAGTTGGTAGCATATGGGATTCTTGATTTAAAGCAATTTAAAAATCTTACTGTGAAATGTTATGTTGAATCAGTTTTATTAACTGCCATTCAAAACTTACTCAAGAAAAATTTCGACATTGAAAGCACGGTAAATGAAAATCCGGGGGTATGGACTAAAAATAATGAAAAAATTGCTTCGGTTGGATGTAATATACAAAGAGCTATAACGTCTTATGGAATTGGACTTAATTTAAATCCTGATTTAAAGTATTTAAACACATTCACCATGTGTGGATTACCAGATGTTCAAGCAACTTCAATTCAGAAATTACGTCCAGAAAATAATGTATCTGTTAAAGAATTAGGAGATCAATATGCTAAAGAAGTAGCTAAATTATTAAATATTCTGGTAGTGGAACATATGAATGGAGAAGATCTTGTTAAACAAGAACAGAATTAATGTTTATAGTCAAAACCACTTATAAATAAACAAAATGTCAACACTTAGATATAAATTCTTTAATATGGGTTTCAAGTAGGCGGTAATTGTGGAATCATACTTAATCTAGCTTTTTTATCTTGAAGGTTTAATCTTGATAAACTATACTTTAATCTTTCCTTTTTATTTTGAAGTAATTTAAGACGAGTAAATTTTTGTTCTGTCATTGTATTTTTAGATAATTTAATTCCTTTAATTGAAAGTCCAATATCAGGATTATTATTACTTGCACTTTCAAGTCTAACGCGTTGTAAGTCAACTTTACCTACTAAATTGATTTTTTTACGACGAAGTTTCACAACATCTTTCTCCATTTTAGTTACCATCAGTTTGATTTGAGGATGAGTATCTTGATATAATTGATTTTTAGCATTTTCAAGATCCAGTTCAGGAACTAATCCAAATACTTTATCAGTATTTAGTACAATTTTTAATCTTGGTACTTCAGAAGTTGCATTTTCTAAATTTTTAACACTTTCTCCTAGTAGTTTAACTGAAGATTCAAGTGAATCAATACAATATTCTAATACTTGAGAATTATCCATATTTATATAACTAGTTACTATTTAATTGTTTATATTATTTATTTTAGTGAGATTTTGTGTGTAGGTTTTACAATTTTTTAATTAACGTCTGAGGTGGCTATAACAACTATTTTACATGAATCAAGATATACCACTTGAGTTTGAGGAGATATCATTTCCTAAGACTCAGTATGGGAAAGTTTCAAATTCTTCAATAAATCGGGGGAATGAAGGACCAAATAGAAGAAGATCAAATTCTCAATCTCAAGTAATTCAATCATCGTCAATTAAATTAAAGGATAAATTAATAAATGATAAAGAAATTTTTAAAGAAAGACCTAAAAAAAGAAGTTTAAATGAATATTATGTTATATTAACAAGTTTAAATGAAACATTTGATGAAAAACATCTAAAAGTACCTCATTATCCTGATGTTATAAAATTAGGTAGACCAGCAGCAACTAAAACAAAACCTGATGTAACGAATGGATTTTTTGATTCAAGAGTTTTAAGTAGAAATCATGCTGCAATGTTTTATGATCCAATTTCTGATAAAATTATGATTCAAGATTGTGGTTCTTCAAATGGTACTTATGTTAATGATAATAAAATAACTGATGAACCAGTTCCAATTGAAGTTGACGATACAATTCATTTAGGTTTTCATATTCAAGTAGAAAGTACTCATAAACCAATAAGTGCAAAAGTTAAAAATATTAATATTCTTTCAAATTTTTTAAATAATGATTCAAAAATTGAATCTTCTTTACCTGCTTTTGCCAAACTTCGAAATGAATTTAGTAATTTAGATTCTTTCGATTTTAAACATTATGACTTTATTCAAGATATTGTCAATCATATGCCAAAAGAAAACAATGGCAATAAAATTAAAGAAAATGAATTAGATAAACTGTCTTTTGATAAACCTTCTTTTGATAGTGCTCTTTTCGGTGATATAAATCCAAATTTAGAAGATGCATTATTAGGATTAAGTAATAGAGGAAATACTGGAATTTTTAGTAATTCACAAATTACAAATGCTTCAGGTCTAGAAACAACTATAAGTTTACTTACAGTTAATTTATCAAAAGTAAAACAACAAAATAATACTCTTAAAAGTTTAGAATCTTTTGTTTCAAATTATCAAGTTAAATTAAATGAATTAAATGCTAAATACTTAGCAGGTGAATTAGAAAAATGTTCTTCTTCTTACAAGACAAAATTATCTTTAGAACATAAAGCAAAAGAAGAATTAATATCCATAAATGAAGAATTGAAAAATTCTAATAAAAAATTGAAAACTGATTCAAATTTACTTAATATTGAAAAAACTTGTGTTGATGATAAACTTGCTAAATTACAACTTGAAAATCATTTATTACAAGAGACTATAAATGAATTACAGAAGAAAGCAGAATCCTCTAATTCTAAAAAACTTACAACTAATGGTATAATGGATTTAGTGAGTACAACTTCAACTTCTAATATTCATGCTACTGCCGATAAAGGAGAAAAGAAGGTTGATAAAGGTTCAAATGACTTTATTAAACTTAATTTTGCTGAAACTTCTCCAACCGTTGATTCAATTAAAACTACAGAAATTTCTAATGGTTCACATAATGGATTAAATGAATTAACAAATGAAATGATAGAAAATAAAAGTAAAGGAATAGGATTAGAATTAATGATTGATGAAGAGGAAAGAAAAGAAAGAGCATCAATTTCAACACCTAGTTCTCCAAAATCTTCTAAGAAAGATCACGATAATAATCTGGGTATTACACCACCAAATTCAGAAGAGGAAGAATCAGAAGATGATAAAAAAGTTTTGAGTAAAGAAAATGATGGAAGAGAAATTAATATTGATGAGAAGCATTTAACGAATAACGAAAAAGAAAATCATGACACCATAAGTGATGTTAACCTACAAAGACCAAAATATGGACTTAGTAAAAAACAAGTTCTGGATATTTACAGTCATACTCTTGGAAATAGTAAAAGTATGACGTGCTTATCGGTTACATTAGTTATAGTTGGATATGTTTACCACCGGTTAAGCGGTTAGTCATAATCAATAACATAAACAAAGGATCATGAACATTACTTAATTTCCGTAGAGCAGTGTAATTTTAAGTAGAGCAATTTGCATATTTATAGTAGTTTTTATTCTCATTGGTGCGAGCGAAAATTGCCTGATACTAACGTCTTTCATTCACTAAATTTACACCATGTTCAAGGCCAATGTCGTGAACTTTAGTCTATCGAGGTCAAAGTCCAGCTTGTTGAAGCCAAGATCGAGTTTGCTGGTTTCATCAAAACGAAATTTTTTCTTGACTTCATTAGCTACAGTTGCTGCCTCATTTATTTTCAGTGAACAGAATACTTTAGCTAGTAAGATGGAAAATGGTCAATTACATTATAAGGATGTAAATGCTGTATTTAATAAAACTAATCTTGATAAGAATCCTTACTTTAAACGAAAAGACCCAGAATACCCTGGTCATATCCCATTATACACCATTGAAAAATTAATGATGTTAGCTGGTTCATCAATAGGTTCATTTTTCCATCCTGAAAGAAATGAGTTTATTGTTGGATTGGGAGAATCTAGTGCATTCCCGTTTGTATTACAGAAACTTCAAACGCAAATGCTTTCAGATCCTGTAGGACGTCAAATACTTCGTGAAAAACCTCGTATAACTTCAACATCTCTTGATTTAGATTATTTAAGAGCATTACCTGAAAATAGTATTGGTAAAACCTATATAAAATGGCTCGATAGAGAAGGTGTTAGCCCCGATACCAGAGTTCCAGTAAGATATATTGATAATGAAGAGCATGCTTATATTTTTCAAAGGTATAGGGAATGTCATGATTTTTATCATGCAATTACTGGTTTACCTATTATTATTGAAGGTGAAATTGCCGTTAAAGTCCTTGAATTTATGAATATCGGTATGCCAATGCCGGGATTGGGTGCATTATTTGCTCCTTTAAGATTAAAACCTAGTCAAAAGGATAGACTTTATAATATTTATTATCCATGGGCACTCAAAAGTGGATTAAATTCTCGTCCATTGATCAATGTTTACTGGGAAAATATCTTAGAACAAGACGTTGATGTTTTCAGAAAACAAATGGGGATTGAAAAACCTCCAGATTTAAGAAATTTACGTAAAGACTACTTTGAAAAGTTGAAGAAGATGAAAAAATTATGATAAACGAAGGATTAAATACTGTAAATATATAATTATAATTTAAATCGGCAAACATTCAATCACCTGAAAAGCCCACAACCTCTAAATATTAGCTCTAGATATCAGACAATTTTACCTCTGTACATTTGGATCTAAGTATTTCTTTAATTTTTTTGTTGCAAATTTCAATGCGGCTTAGTCACGAAACGAGCAATCTGAAACGGTTAAATTTCAATCAGTAAATACAACTTTTTTATCAATTGACAGCAACATGTCTCAGATTTTTTATCAATACTTCTTGAGAAAGGTATGAATGACTACTGTGAACAACAAGATTTCAAATATACTAATATTTTTAGGCTAATTTGGATTCTGTCTTTAAAATGGGACCAGATGAAGACCCTTATTTTGAAGAGATTCCAGACAACGAATTGCTTTTCTACCAAAAACATGGAGCTAAAAGAAAGAGAAAGATGCCAGAATTCATTCCAGCTGGTGATTTAAAAATCCTTGAATCAGTTAAGCGTAAAGCTTATCGTCTTGATTTACAATTAAGTATTTGCGGTCTTAGATTAGGATGGGCAGGTATTATTGGATTGATTCCTTGGATTGGAGATATAATTGCTTGTGCTTTTGCCTTACAAGTAGTTAGAAAAGCCGAAGAAATCGAAGGAGGATTACCAGTTGGATTAAGACTGAGAATGATGGCTAATGTTGCATTTGATTTTGGTATAGGTTTAATTCCATTAATTGGAGATTTCATCAATATCCTTTACAAATGTAATTCGAGAAATTTTATTCTATTAGAGAAACACTTAATTGAAAAGTATCATAAAGTAGGAGTTACAACTCAAGCAACTAAACGACAAGTTGATAATAAACCGCCAGCGCTAAATGATACACATCAAATGGTTTAATATCAATAAATAAAAAGGAAATTGGTAAATATCATCAAAATAAAACATTTAAATAGTCAAATACTTAATTCCTTTTCAATTATTAATAGACGCTTTTTAAAATCTTCAACAAATGTAATTAATTGATCTAATTTCAAAAAAGTTAACTCAACTTCATTGCACAGATCGATTAAATTTTCTATACGATAAAGTTCTTGTTCCAACATGAGTTTATCTTTGAAGTAAGTATCGACAATTGACTGTTTATTTTGAATTGCTTGATGAGTTTGTTCACAAAGAGAAGTAATATGATCATTAATTTTAAACATTAAATAGTCATAATTAACAGCCAATTGCTTTAATTGAAGTGGATCATCTGATTCATCCATTCTATCATAGTCAAGTAACTGACAAGCAATCAATAGAATTATCAAAAAATCACTATCTAAAACAAACAAGTAAGTGAATAGAGACTGATCAGCGACTAATTGTTCCTATTCTGATAGTGAATTTTTCGTCGTCTCATGCCCAACCCGCAAAGGCGACAATTTTATCCCAAACCCTTGATAATTTTACTACCTTTACTTTCTTTTGAAGAATTAATTCAATATGTCAAGTTCATCAGGATCTTATTCACTTTCTAAGATCAATCCCAAGTTATTAAGAAGAATTTGTATGTATTAAACATTAGTTACTTCTGAATTTTTTATACTAATAATTTAGATCGAGCATGTCGTCCTTCGTTGAATGAACCAAATTTAGCATTAAATTTAGAAATTTGTGATTATGTTAATGCAAAGCAAGGTTCAACACCAAGAGAAGCAGCAATTGCAATTGCTAAATTAATATCTCAGAAAGATCCACAAACTTCTGAATTAGCTCTTTCATTATTAGATAATTTAGTTAAAAATTGTGGGTACCCATTTCAATTACAAATTAGTCGTAAAGAATTTTTAAATGAATTAGTTAAAAGATTTCCTGAAAGACCTCCTTTGCGTTATACAAGAGTTCATCGATTAATTTTAGCTCAAATTGAAGAATGGTATCAAACAATTTGTAGAACTTCAAAATATAAAGAAGATTTTGGTTATATTAGAGATATGCATCGTTTACTTTCAAATAAAGGTTATATTTTCCCAGAAGTTAAAGTTGAAGATGCTGCAGTTTTGAATCCTTCAGATAATTTAAAATCTTTAGAAGATTTACAAAAAGAAGAGGCAATTGTTCATAGTGCAAAATTACAAGAATTAATTAGAAGAGGTAGACCTCAAGATTTACAAGAAGCAAATAAACTTATGAAAATTATGGCAGGTTTTAAAGATGATTATTTACAAGAAAATAAAAAGCAAGTTAATGATGATATTGCAAGACTTAAAAGAAAAACCGAAATTTTAGCTGAAATGTTAAATAATATTCAATCATCTGATGCAAAAATTGATGATTCAAATGAAGCAGTTATTGAATTATATGCTTCCGTTAAAAGTTCTCAACCAATTGTTACTAGAATTGTTGAAGAAGAAAATGAAAATGAAGATTATGTTCAAGAATTACTTGGTCTTAATGATACAATTAATCAATTAATTAGTAAATTTCAATTATTAAAACAAGGTCAAATAGCTGAAGCTGGTGAAATTAAAGTTGCAGGAAATAAATCATCTAGTAATGAATTAAATTTAATCGATTTTGATGATGATGAAGGTGCTATAAACAATGATGAAGGTTATAATGATTTATTAAGTGATTTATCAAATTTAGCATTTACTTCCGACAATAATTCAACTACTAAAAATCCAATGGACTTTTTTGGTTCTGGTGGTTCAATCTCTTTGGGTCAACCAACCCAATCAGCTCAAACAACTCTTCAACAACCTAAACCTTCTACTAATCCAACATCTAATTTTGATTTACTTGGTGATTTAAATTCTCCATCTCCTCAACTTCAATCAAACACTTATTCTGCTCCATTAGATCCATTTGGACTTAGCTTTCCAAGCTCTACACCATCTTCAGTCCAATCTTCTACTGTTAAAACTGTTACAATTAATCAATCATCAAATTTAAAACTAGAAGCTGCTATATATTCTTCTTCATCACCTACTATTACTGAAGGTAAACTTATTTTGAGTAACTTGATAAGTTCGGTAATAAGCAATGTTAAATTCATGTTGGCAGTTCCAAAAAGTTGTAAATTAAATTTAAAACCTCAATCTGGAGATGTCATTTATGGATTTAGTAGTCATGGATTATTTCAAGAGTTTTCAATTGAAAATAGTCAATCCAAGCATTTAAAAATTAAATGGAAAGTTGAATACACTTTAAATGGCCAACTGCAAGAAGAATCAGGTGTAAGTGTTTTGGCATAGAGACTATATTTTTTTATAAACTTTATATAAGATTGATTAAAATCAACCGTCTGTAGAACACCGGGAATCAAACGAAAAGCAAAAGGAAAGAACTGAAAATTTCGTAACAAGTGCAATCAATGACTTGGTTTTGACAAAACATCATTGATTATGAATAAGTAACCATTGTCTACTTGGGTAATCGATTGCACAGCAATTGATTCACCATTAAACACCAATGAAAATGTTCCGGTACTTGAATCTTGCTTGATAATGATTTTGCTACCATTCATTAAAGTTGTCTTGATTTCATCATCATTAACAACTTCAACATTATTATTTTTCATTTCTCCAAACTCAGCAACTACATGACTGTATAAGAACAGTTTAATATTGTTATTAATAACAATTTCTTCATCTTTATCATTCTTGGCATTGTCAACAGATTGTGGGAATTCCCATGGTTTAAGTCCTGATAATTTATCAGCGATTGCTTCATCTGTTGGAGCAATAACTAATAATGAACCTTCTTCTCTTTCTGTTAAAGCTGAAATTTCACTATTATCTCTAATATATCCACCAAACACTGAGATCCCAGGGACTTGTGGAATAACAGATTGTAATAAGTTGGTATGAAGTGAAAAAGATGTTTGAACGTCTCTTTTATCGTGATGTTCAAATTTAAAATTAAATACATTTTTAGCATCCCTTTTTCCCATAATTTCATGAGTATTAAAACCTTTAAAAACTTTCTTTGCTTCACGTTTTTCATTTTCACCAACCTCGACTTCCGTAATAAGGAATCCTGAGAATGAAGCATCTTCTCCGATATGTTTGAACTTTTCGGCGTTAAATACATTTTTAGGTTCAGCATCTCTCTTATCATTTGCTTGTTCTTGTTCGAGAGCTGATTTTAATTTATTCAAATCGTAGACATTTTTACCAACGACCAACGACAAAAGAAGGGCAAATCCAATGGTGAAAGTAAATTTCATTTTAGTAGTTTGTAAAAACGGAGTAGTTGATATTTAAAAATAGAGCAAATGTAGAAAAATAATTTACAATCATGATCATAGACCCGTACACACAGGTTGTGGTGTACTTATGAAAAATACTAATAAACTACTTATAAGTAGACTAATAAATTACTTACATTTATTCAAATATAGATCGAAATTATTTTAATATATTGACAACGTAGGAGAAATAGAAACAGGCTATTAAATTATTATAATTAAAGTAAACTGTCAAGTCAAAATTTAGTCTTTTATACTTAGTATAAAACAACACCAACGGCAACAAAACCGACAACAACAGTGAAGAATTTGACAGCAGCGTTGGAAGAAGCACCGGATTTCTTAGAAGATGAAGTGCTGGTAGAAGAAGAAGTAGAATCAGAAGAGTCAGAAGAAGAGTCAGTAGATTCACCATCTTTGTTACCACTCTTAGAAGAAGATGATGAGATAGTAGAAGAAGCACCTTTACAGTAAAATTTATCACCTTTAATATCACCATCCTTGTTTAAATCTTCGAAATCATCACAAGATAAATCACCAGTAGAGGTTAAGTTGAAACCACCAGCAACCTTGGTTAAAGAGTCAAAAGTACCATTGTCAAAGTTACCGTCTAAAGTAACGGAACCACCAATAGTCTTTAATTTAGGGAAACCATCAAATGATGATAAAGCTTCATTATCAACAATAGATAAAGCACCACCAATGCTGGTTAATTCAGGGAATTCAATTTCTTCCAAGTCATCGTTAGAAGAAATAGATAAAGATTTACCAATAGATTTTAAACCTTTAATTTCAATCTTATCGATAGAGTTAGAGGATAAAGAGATAGCACCAGTAATTTTAGTCAAGTTAGCAACAGATAAAGAATTAATGTGATCCAAGTAAATAGTAGCAGCTTCAGATAATTCATCTAAAGTAACATCGACTTTTTCGGCGTTAGAAGAGATGGTTAAAGTGTCACTAACTTGTTGTAAACCAGAATCAATAGATTCAATATCAGCATTATTGTTAACATTGAAAACCTTAACTTTATAAACGTTAATACCGTCTAAAGAGTTTAAACCAGTATCAGAGATAATGATTTGTTCAGCAGAAGTAATACCAGCAACTAAACCAGATTTTTCTAAAGCTGGTAAAGCATTATATTCTAAAGTACCAACAGTAGATAATTCAGCCAAGTTAATGGTTTCTAAAATATGGTTATCAGTAATGGTAAGAGCACCAGAAACTAATTGTAAAGTTGGAGCATTTAAAGTAGTAGCTTGAGTGGCATTTTGAACAATCAAGTTACCGTAAATTTGAGTAACTCCAGTTAATTCAATTGAACCAAAACCAGCACCTTCAATGGTAATATCACCAACAGCAGTTGCACAAGCAGCGACTGAAGCGACATCATCAGATGTAGTGGCAGTAAAATCAGAGAAAGAACAAGCTTTACTAACTGATGGAGTAGCAGTAGTTAAAGTAGAGTCTAAATGGTTAGTAAATTTTCAAATACAATGAGATAATTTCTGTAGTTTCCTGATTTGGCGAGGCGCAGAGAAATTTTCTCGAAATTTACCGTTTTGAGGAGATTTTTTCAACACCTCACAGCCTCAGTAAATTTCACCACAGAATAATAAAGAATTAAAGACACAAAGTAATTTAGATGATGTAAAGAATGACATTTCCTAATGGGAAAGAAAGGATATGAGCCAAGTAATATAAACGAAAAACGGGGAGAAAATTTTCGAGGTAATGAATTCCCGGGTTACAAACAATGCAAGTACTAACTAAGCACATGGTAAAACCCTAGAAAAATTATAATAAATTATTAAGGGATAAGACAATTAAATTGATTTGATCATCAACAACTAAATGTAATAACAATAATTTGAATCATCGAAAAGAAACTGAATTCAATGATTCAATTAGTTTTTAGATTAAATTCAAACTATTACCGTTTAAATTTAGAAGTCTTAATAAAATCAAATTGATCTAAATAACTCATATATCTTTAATTCAATGAAAACTTTATATACATACTGTTGGCAACGGCTAACCCAGCAAGGGCAGAAACAGCTAACAATTGCTTAAATTGCATCCTAATAACGAACGTAAATACTTAGTTGTAAAAAACAATTCCTCGAATTTTTTGGAATTCTCCGTCCATTATATATGTGGGAGAATTTTTTTTGTCGTCGCACGAGGAGGGGATACATTAGCCAATGTAGGTCGGATATTATAGCAGCAACCGTAAATCGAACAATCGTACGCCTCGCTATAAGAATAATTTTTCAGTAATAAATTATACTACAAAGAACAAATTATGAGTGGATTGTATTTAAAATTACCGTATATAACACATTACAAGCCTTCTAATGGTTCTTGTGATTCGAAAAATTCGAATAAAATTATGAGCCTATATAAATTCACTAAGCTGGTGTTACCCTTTCTTCTAACCGTGAAACCGTGGGCTACAAAAAAAATTCGAGGCTGCCCTCGGAACTTGTCGGCCAACCGGATTTCTTGTCAATAATCCGAATGATATTAATGATTTCCCAGCATTTTGTTTACTTTTCAATTAATTCTACGGGCGGAATGACCGGAACTATAATTTATCCTACCCCGATATTCATAAAAGTAGCAAATTTTATTGGTAGACGGATTAATATGATCTACTTTTTTTTTTAGTCGAGTACCTCAAATTCTTATCGCTCGTCTAACATTGTTTGACATTCCAAAATTCGTGTTGATAAACAAACTGTGTAATCATAGTACAAATTTATAGTAATTATCACCGATTAAAGAACGTCGGGATTTTGTGGGGATCATCCGTTCCGGTGATTATAAGGGTATAAGAAAAATAAATTTTTCAAATCATTTTTTCCCCTTTTGATGCCCTGATCAGTTTATTTGTAATTTGGTGCATCAACCAGCCATCGACTAAATTTAGAACATAATATACGTTAAAAATTAAATTATCTACTTACTGATTTATTTGGAAATAAAATAAACTTAAATTACCTAATCAATAGTGTTAATAAGAATTTCATAATTTTAAGTGATAAATTGCTTGGTTATTGTAAAAAATTAATTTTAATATTTAAAGTACATTTTCTTATTCTAAGACAATTACACAAAAAAATCGTTAAAATTCCCCTGTTTGAAATGTAAATAATACTCATTATTACGCAAAATAGTTAACAAATTGGCATAAATATAAATAAATAAATAAATAATAAATACTAACAATATTCTTTAAATCACAAAATAAATAATAATAAATAGTTTTTTCTTAATTTTAAACCTTCTCTGCAAGTTCTTCTAAAAGTTTAAAATTACGTTGTTCAATTGATCCATTTCCTGGTAATCTTGATGATCCCATCAAGAAATTATCAACTTCTCTTGCACATTGTCTACCTTCTTGAATACCCCAAACAACTAATGATTGACCTCTTCTACAATCACCTGCTGCAAATAAGTTACTTTCATTAGCAACTTTATAACCAGTTGGGTCAGAAGTTGAAATAGTTCCTCTTTTAGTCTTTTCAACTTGTAAATTATCAGCATCTGGTCCAACAAATCCCATTGATAATAAAACAATATCAGCTGGGAAAAATTCTTCAGATCCTGGAACTTCAGACATTTGCCATGCTCCACTATCACTACGTTTCCATTCAACTCTAACAGTTTTAATACCTTTAACATTTCCTTTTCCATCATCAATAAATTCTTTTGATAAAATTGAATATTCTCTTGGATCTTTACCGTAATGTGTAGTAACTTCTGTATGTCCGTAGTCAACTCTAAAGATTCTTGGCCATTGTGGCCATGGATTATCTTTTGGTCTAGCTGATGGTGGATTTGGTAATAATTCAAAATTAGTAACAGATTTAGCTCCATGTCTAGTTGATGTACCTAAACAATCATTACCGGTATCACCACCTCCAATAACAACAACATGTTTACCTTCGACTTCTTTTCTAATATCTTCTAAATTACCATCTAATAATGCTTTAGTATTAGAATGTAATAATTGCATAGCAAAATTGATATTATTAAATTCACGTCCAGGAATTCTAAGATCTCTTGGAATTGTTGATCCAACTGCAAATACAACTGCATCATTTTCAGTCTTTAATTCTTCAACTGTAACATCTTCACCAATTGTAGTACCACAAATAAATTCAATTCCTTCTGCTGCTAATAAATCTGTTCTACGTTTAACAATTCCTTTATCTAATTTCATATTTGGAATACCGTACATCATTAAACCACCAGGTCTATCACTTCTTTCATAGACTTTAACAGAATGACCAGCTTTATTTAATTGGTCTGCAGCTGCTAAACCAGCTGGACCAGATCCAATAATTGCAACGGTTTTACCAGTTCTAAGAGATGGAGGAGTTGGTTTAATCCATCCTTGTTCAAATGCATGGTCAATAATTGCACATTCAACAGATTTGATATTAACAGGTTCATCAATGATTCCTAAAACGCATGCTCCATTACATGGAGCAGGACAAATTCTACCCGTAAATTCTGGGAAATTATTAGTCATTAATAATCTTTGTAAAGCATCAAACCATCTATCTTCAAAAACTAATTCATTCCATTTTGGAATAACATTAGAAATTGGACATCCAGTATCTGAAGTACAGAATGGAACACCACAATCCATACATCTAGCGGTTTCATGTTTTAATTCATCTTTAGATAATCTTGAAGTCATTTCATTCCAATCTTGAGTTCTATCTTTAGCAACTCTATATTTTTCATTTCTTCTCTTATACTTCATGAAACCTCTAACTTTATCTAATTTTTCAACAGTCTTCTTTTCCTTATCATTGACAGTATCTTCAACGTCCAAAATTAATGGTTCTTTATGACCATCTTTTGCAGTGATAGCTTTGGTTTGATGAATATGACCTTTCTTAATTTTAGAAGCTTCACCATTAGTAACATCAGCTTCTGGATCTTCTTTAATTGATTTCATGAATGAAGCTAATTCATTCTTCTTAGCCTCTTCTTGTTTCTTCTTTTCAGCTTCTAAAACTTTTTTATAATCAGTTGGTAAAACTTTGACGAAACGAGGTAAGATTCTATTGAAATCATTAAGAATACGATCAGCAACTTCAGATCCAGTGTAATGACGATGATCTTCAATCAAACCTCTTAAGAAAGCAATTTCTGAAGGATCAGTTACAGGACCAATTTCAACGGTACCAATATTAACTTTATTAATAAAGTCTTGAGCCATATCAAGGACATAAGCAATACCACCACACATACCTGCAGCAAAGTTACGACCAGTTGATCCCAAAATAACAACTCTACCTCCAGACATATATTCACAACCATGATCACCAGTTCCTTCAGCAACAATAGTAGCACCTGAATTTCTAACAGCAAATCTTTCAGCTGCAATACCTCTAATAAAAGCGGTACCAGAAGTAGCACCAAAGAAAGCAGTATTACCAGCGATAATTTGATCTTCAGCTTTGAATTTAGATTCTTGTGGTGGGTAAACAATAACTCTACCACCAGATAAACCTTTACCAATATAATCATTAGCATCACCTTCTAATTCTAAAGTAATACCTGAAGCTAAGAAAGCACCAAAAGATTGACCAGCAGAACCTTTAACATTAACATGAATAGTATCATGTGGTAAACCTTGTTCACCAAAAATTTTAGAAACACGATAAGATAATGTTGTACCTAAAGTACGATCAGTATTAACAACATCACAATCAATTGTAACTGGTAAACCTTTTGATAAAGTTAATTCTGATTCATCGATTAATTTATTATCAATTCTAACATGTAATTTATGATCTTGTTTTCTAACACAATGAGTTGGAACCCCTGGTCTAATAGTATGAGCAGGAGTTAAAATTGGTGATAAATCAATATTTGCATTCTTGGTATTTCTTAAATCTTCACGAACTCTTAATTTTTCAGTTCTACCAACCATCTCGTTAATAGTACGGAAACCTAATTTTGCCATAATTTCACGTAATTCATTAGCAACGTAATAAAAGAAATTAATAACATGTTCAGGAGTACCAGCGAATTTCTTTCTTAATTCAGGATCTTGAGTTGCAATACCAACTGGACAAGCACCAGTATGACATTTTCTCATTAAAATACATCCTAAAGAAATTAAAGGAGCTGTTGCAAACCCCCATTCTTCTGCACCAAGTAAACAAGCAATTGCAACATCACGACCAGTCTTGATTTGACCATCAGTTTGTAAAATAACTCTTCCTCTTAAATCATTTAAAACTAAAGTTTGATGAGATTCTGCTAATCCTAATTCCCATGGTAATCCAGCATATTTAATTGAAGTCCATTTTGCGGCACCAGTACCACCATCACCACCAGAAACCAAAATATTTTCAGATCCCGCTTTAGCAACACCTGCAGCAACAATACCAACACCAACTTCAGAAACTAATTTAACTGAAGTTCTAGCTCTTGGATTTGAACATTTTAAATCATATAATAATTGTTTTAAATCTTCAATTGAATAAATATCATGATGAGGAGGTGGAGAAATTAATCCAACACCTGCAGTTGAATGTCTAGTTTTAGCAATTGATTCAGAAACTTTATTACCAGGTAATTCACCACCTTCACCAGGTTTAGCACCTTGAGCCATTTTAATTTGTAATTCATCAGCATCTGATAAGTAATAAGAAGTAACACCAAATCTACCTGAAGCAATTTGTTTAATAGCAGATCTCATAGTATCACCATTAGCATTAACTTGAGATCTAGCAGAATCTTCACCACCTTCACCGGTATTTGATTTACCACCTAATCTATTCATAGCAACAGCTAAAGTAGAATGAGATTCCATGGAAATTGATCCATAAGACATGGCACCAGTAAAGAATCTACGAACAATTTCAGTCCATGGTTCAACTTGATCAACAGGAACTGGAGTACATTCATTAAGATCAAAATCAAGTAATCCTCTTAAAGTACAATTTTTAATTGCATCATATTCTTTCTTAGAGTATGCTTCATAAGCTTTTTCATTCTTATTTTTAACAGCATCTTGAATTGAAGCAATGGCAGCAGGATCATTAATATGAGATTCTCCACCATCTCTCCAGTGATATTCACCAGTTTCTGGTAATGCAACTGGTTTAACAGTATCTCTATTAGGATAACCCTTTTCATGCATTGAGAAAGCATCTTGAGCAATATATTCAAAAGTAACACCTTTAATTCTTGAGGCAGTACCTGCAAAACATCTATCAATAACAGAATTATCAATTCCTAAAGCTTCAAAAATTTGAGCACCTTTATAAGAAGCTAAAGTTGAAATACCCATCTTCGACATGACTTTCAATAAACCAGCATCAACAGCTGATTTATAATTCTTGATGATTTGATCATTATTGAGATCAGCTTTTAATAAACCTTCTTGTTTCATACGAATTAAAGTTTCAAGTGCCAAGTATGGATTAATACCATCAGCACCATAACCAACAAGACAACAAGCATGATGAACTTCTCTTGCTTCAGCAGTTTGAACAATAAGAGCAACTTTTGAACGTTGTTTTTGTCTGACTAAATGATGATGAACGGCACCGACAGCAATTAAAGCCGAAATTGGGACTCTGGTAGCAGAAGTTGCAACATCAGATAAGATAATAACTTGGTTTTTTTCAGCAATTGCTTTTGAAGCAGATTGACAAATGATATCAATTTTATTAATATAACCTTGAATTCCTTCTGATTTTCCAAAAGTTGTATCAATTGATGTAACTTTCCATTTTGGATAAACTTTTTCCATACTTTTAACAGCAGAAAGTTCAGCAGATGATAATACAGGAGATTTTAATAATAACCTATTACATTGGTCAGGTTTCATTTCTAATAAATTACCTTGAGGACCAACATAACATTCAAGTGACATAACAATATCTTCTCTAATTGGATCAATTGGAGGATTTGTAACTTGAGCAAATAATTGACGGAAATATTCATATAATAATTTTGGTTGTTGAGAAATACATGCTAATGCATTATCATTACCCATTGAACCAAGAGCTTCTTTTGCTTCAGCCATTGGAGCTAAAAGAGTTGCAACTTGTTCATGAGAATAACCAAATGCAACTAATCTTGGATCAGTTTGAACTTTTGAATTGATTGCTTGTTCACTTAATTCTAATTTTAATGTATCAGTAAAATCAAAATCTCTTGCAGTTAATTTACTATATAAATCATCCATGGTAATTAAATTTGCCAGAATCCAAGATTTAAAATCAAATCTTGAAGCAACATTATTTTTTAATTCTCTATCATCAACAATTCTACCTTCTTTTGTATCAACTAATAACATTCTACCTGGTTGTAATCTACCTTTTTGTAAAATTTTTTCTGGTTCAACATCAATTACACCAACTTCTGAAGCACAAATCATACGATCATCATCAGTAACATAATAACGACAAGGTCTTAAACCATTACGATCTAAATTAGCACCACAATAACGATCATCAGCAAAAGTAAATAAAGCAGGTCCATCCCATGGTTCCATAAGACATGCAGCCCATTCGTAAAATGCTTTCTTTTTTGAATCAATATTTTTATCATTTTGCCAAGCTTCAGGGATTAATAACATAACAGCTTCTGGTAATGATAAAACTCCATTAACAACTAATAATTCTAAAACATTATCAAAAGCAGCAGAATCTGAACCACCTTCCTCAATAATTGGATATAATTTATCTAATTCATCACCAAATAATTTTGAAGACATAACACCTTCTTTTGCTCTCATCCAATTTTTATTACCTCTTAAAGTATTAATTTCACCATTATGAGCAGCTAATCTTAAAGGTTGAGCTCTATCCCAAGATGGGAAAGTATTTGTTGAAAATCTTGAATGAACTAAAGCAAAATGAGCTTCAAATTCTGCATTAACTAAATCATGATAATAAGCATAAACTTGATTTGGAGCTAATTGACCTTTATAAACAATTGTTTTATTTGATAAAGAGCAAATATAAAACCAATTATGTAAACCAATTGTATGAGATGATTGTTTTCTTAAAATAAATAATTTTTTTTCAAATTCCTTTGCAAATTTTGATTGAAATTCTTCAGTTGAATAAGTTTCTTTTGGAGATTTATCTTCACCGAATGATTCGATAAGAACAATTGCAGGTTGTAAAATATAAGGTTCTCTTGATAATGAAGCAGGACCTAAAATTGAAGAATCATGAGGAACTTCTCTCCAACCAAGAACTTTTAAACCTAAAGAAGATGCAATATTTTCAAAAGTTTTCTTTGATTTTTCAAAGACTGAATCATCTTTCTTGAAAAAAATATTACCTGTTGCATATTGACCTAATTCAGGTAAATCAACATTACAAAAATATTTAAATTCCCGAACCAAAAATTTATGGGGTAATGAAGATAATAAACCAGCACCGTCTCCATCTTTTGGATTTAATTCACCACCTCTATGGGTCATATTACAAAGTAAATTCCGACAATCAGAAACAATTTTATGAGATGCTTGACCTTTAATATGACAAGTAAAACCAACACCACAAGCATCTTTTTCATAATCTGGATCATATAAACCTTGTTTCACAGGAAGAGCTGAAGCCCATGATTTATTTTCAGGAACTTCATCATAATCATAAATATTAGTTTTAAAATCTTCAAGTGGTTCGTATGAAGACATAATAAGCTAATTATCACCTTTTTTTAAAGACTTAAAATATTTATTTATTAATTGAATTGTATTTATACAAGAAACGTGGAAATCTTACTGAAAAAAATCTTTCACAATAAAATAAATTAAAGAGAGTTTTAAATTACTTCAATTATAAGTATTTGTTAGGTATATAAAAAAGGTTATTTAAAAGAAAAAATATAGTAAACCTAAACAAAAACTGTTATTTTAGTGAAATTTTTTTAATTATAAAAATCTGGAATTATCAGGGCTAAAATACCGGCCCGTAGTTTGGAAAATTTGCTTCGATGGGGAGTCATCCTTGATCTTGATCGAGTCCACGACCGATAGTCCCCATACTTATCGCGGAGAAATTAAGTATCAGTAGCCAATCAAATGCTTCATTTACGAGTATCTGACGTTTTCGCACCGACTCATGACTAACAGATTCCGCATTATTGGCTGAGGTAGAGTATACTTATTTTGGATATTTGAGCCGCATTGAGCCCCTCTATTAACTTTATGTGGAATTTTATTTAAAGATACCGGCCCGGTGTTAGATTAGGCGGACACCACCGAGTTATCGGGGTTTACCACGGTGGGGAATTCGGTAGTCCGATGGAGATAGATGAAGGTATGAACAATTTATTAGGCATAAATTATAGACTATTATATAGAATTAAGTCATTGACTTAGGTATTGGGATTAGTGGTGTATCAGTGCTACTATCATGTGATTTTGTGATTTTATAAATACTAATTTTGTGATGTTAAACATTGTGATGTTTAATTTTGTGATGTTTAATTTTGTATTTTGTCAAATTTTGTAACCACTATATTTTTGTGAAATTTTAGTTTGTTAATTTTTCAATTTTTTCACAGTTTCTGTACTTTTTCCGAATTCTCGCCATAGACTGCCAATTAATTTTGAAACATCCTCCTGCATACACTTTACAATTTACGACTTGATAAAACCTCTTTAGTGTTTTATTGATTTAACTCTGTAGATTTGGAAATTACATACCTTTGTTAGTTATTACCTCTACCTGTATTCTTGCTCATAAGTGCTTAACTTCATACAGTTACATGATTTCGTCTTTTCTCCGGCGGTCGCATTAACCATTAGCTAGTTACCTCTTCACATGAAACCCCCACTACAGCTCCTAATTCTTCACCTCTAGGCACCACCACTAGGCTCCGCATTCACTTGTCTATAGGCCGAAACGCAAACTAACCGTGGCATTTCTAATTCACGTTGATTTTGTTCTTATTGACCCCCGGTCACGTGACCGCTTTTGTCAACGACGCTCGACGATTAATCATGTCCTGGCTGTCGAGAACGATGATCATCACTTGAACAACCGCTCTTACTTTAAAGGTTACTGATTCAACCTGGACACAAATAGTTTGGACATATAAACAGTACTCTCTATACATTGGTGATACCAACCACCATTCAATCAAAATCTTATTCAAAAATCAATTTCAAAATATATTAAATTATGAGTTCTCAAGCGTCTATTGAAGGTTCGGCTTCTCCTGATGGACTTGGTGGTAAAGGTCTTTCTAGAACTCCAACTTCATGGGATGCTCAGGATGATATACTACTTATGCATCTAAAAGATACTCAAAAATTAGGATGGAAAGATATCGCTAGTAATTTCAAAAATAGAACTCCAAATGCTTGTCAATTCAGATGGAGAAGATTAAAATCGGGTAATTTAAAAAATCCTCCAAAATCAGCTTCTTCTTTGGGAACACCTGTAAGTGGTAATAGTAGTCCAAATCCAATTGTTAAAAAACCAAAAAAATCAAAATTTGAAACTACAAATTCTGGTTTCCCAAATACTTATTCTCCATTAACTAATGCTACATTTACTGGATATGATAATAATATTTCTAATGCTTTAGCTGGCTTAAACGCATTATCAAATACCCCATCAAATGTTTCAACTCCTGCTGCAAATTATCAATTATCATCAAATACAAATCCTTCAACTCCTGGTGGAAGATCTCCTAATCCACCTCCAATTATTAATACCACTAATCATCCTCAACATTTCGATAAATCACCTGAAGAAGAAGTTAGTCTTGATCCCCAAAGTCATACGAATGTTCCTTCAGGTGCCGGTGGTGGATATTACGCTGATATTTCAATTGATCCTACTATGAATTTACCTCATAATCAACCTCATCCTCATACTCCTAACAATATTAATACTCCAAGAAATTCATCTTCAGGATTATCAAGCAATAATCTTCATAATAATTCTATCATTCAAATTGTAAGAGATGATAGAACTTCTGTATCTTCATCAACAAGAGCTTCAGTAAGTTCATTACCTTCAAAATCAATGAATATTCCTCATCATCAACTGAATAATAATGCTTTAGCTCATTTACCAATTCTTTTTGGTGGTAATGGAAGTGTAAGTGGACCATCAAGAAATTCAAGTCTTAGTGGAGCTGCTGGTATTATTCAACAAGCAAGTGTACCAAGTTTAAGAAATGGTAGTATTGTTGGTATAAATACATCACTGGGATATTTTTCAAGATCAGGATCTGTTGTTATACCTTTTTCTAGTGATAAAAAAGATGAAGACAGTAAGAAAGTATCATCAATAAGAGCTTCTATTAAGAAAGCGAAACTGGAAAATTCAAAATCTTCTACACCAAACCCTCCAAATCTTGCCCTTCCTTGGTCAATGGAGGAAGATGAATTATTGATAAATAGGAGGAATAGAGAATTATCATTCGCTGAATTATCAATTTTACTACCTCAAAGAACAGAGGGAGAAATTTGGTCTCGAATAGATCATCTTGAGAAGTTAAGAAATGGACATCGCTCTTCAAATTCAAGAAATAGGAAGAGACGTCAATCGAGTATAGGATTAGATGATGTTGATGGATTTTATGATGATGTTGATGATGTTATTGGTGATATGGGTGTAAGTGAAGAAGAAGACGAAGATGATGACGACGAAGATGTTTTAGTTGATGTAGACGATTCATTACCGGAGAGAAAATCAAAGAAAAGGCGGGCAAGTTCAGCAATTAACCCATTAAGCAATAGAAAAATACATTGACATATATATATGTTAATATTAAATTTGTAATTATAATGAACTAAGGCTATATGAAAATACAAATATTTTAGTAAAGTTGTAAATCTTTTGTTATTTCGTCAATAACTAATTTTGGAGCAGGTCCTAAACCCAATACCGTAGCACTTCCAGCAGTAATTTGAGTTCTTCCAGCATCATGGACAATGTATGAATTAATACCAAGAGAAATAGCCTGTGCAAACATAGTATCCATAGCTTCTTGATCAGGTACTTGAAGGGTAATTTTAGCTTGTCCATTACCGTATTCCCATCTTCTAATCATTTCGGGATTATAAGCTTCTGAATTTGGATCAGTCATCTTTTTATATAATGCTAATGTTGCATGCAGACATTGAGCGGCGGCTTTACCTTTACCCATCTTTAAGTCTTTTCTAATGATAAGTGTCATCCTTACTTCTCCTGGGATGGAATTGAGAGGAGTAGAATCAATATCTATACCTTCATCATCTGATTCATAATCTTCATCATCAGAATCTAAGTCTTCTTCTTCTACATAATCGTATGAATCTTCAGTAGAGTTACCACTAGCAACAGCTCTAGCAGGCTTCTTCTTTGAAACATGTTTAGGACACCCAGAAAGAAAGCGACTGAGGTAAAACCCACTAACGAATGCAACAAGAGTAGCAGACGCTATTTGAGGAAAACAATTTGGAGGCATAATTTGAAATTATTTATTTCGGGTACCGATTTATGCGATGCGATCGTTTCTAGTGAAGAAACTGCTCTTCATTCAAGGTTCATAGAAGTATAGGTTAAAGTACCATAGAATGAGTCCGTTGTGATCAAAAAAGGCGGCTTTACTCACAACAATAGCATTTGTATGAGTATGGGTCTTTTAGATCTTTTCCAACAGAAATTTCATGCCATTCACTAAGCTTCCACTAAACAAGTACCTTCTTCTTTGTCTTCTTCTTCTTAGTTACTTTACTAGTATAAGTACGCCAGTGATTAACTCTTTTATCTCTATCATCTTCCCATTGACTAGCCAATTTCTTTTTAAGTTCACGCTCTTTCTGGATCTGTTTCAATTCTTGTTGGCGAATAATTTCTTGACGCTGTTCGTATTGTCTTTCAATTTCTTCCAGTTTCATTTGGTCTTCAAGGATTCGAGCCACTTCCTTTCGTATAGTTATATTTGTAGGATCATTGAATGAGTCAATTGGTTGATGATTTTTTTGTATACTTTCGTAAATGGCTATTAAATTTTGTTTCTCTTGATATACAGCTTTAGTCTCTGGATCATCAGATCCTGATTCTGAAGAAAGTACTACTTCTGCTTTTTTCAATCTATCAAATGCTTCCGGTGCCTTCTTGTTCTGAACTCTATCTGGATGTAATAATAAGGTTTTCTTTCTGTAAACTTTTTTAATTCTACTTGATAAAGTATCAGGGTCTATAGCCGGATTAATTTCAAGAATTGCAAAATAATCGTAGGGACAAGCATTTAAAACCCGATTTATCTCATTATCTTTGGTTAGAGTCAGTTCTTCTGCTTGAAGAATACGATTTAAATCAGACATAATAAATGTTAGTGTTATCGGTTATTTAATAGATGATGGTCTCAAATGAAAAAATGAGATGGCCTTTATGCTACTTCGAGGTATTCGAAATATTCATAAGATGTCATGGAAACCACAATATTTTGATATTGGTGTCAATTTTTCCGACCGAATGTTTTCAGGTTGTTACAATGGGTCAAAATCTCCTAAACATCCTCCAGATACCGATAAAGTAATTGATAGAGCAAAAACATTTAATGTTAATAGAATGCTTATAACTGCATCTTCTATTGAAGAAAGTGAAGAACATTTCAGTCTAGTAGAAAGCAATAAACCATATTTTGCATCTACCGTAGGTGTTCATCCTTGTACTGTAGCGCAGGAATTTTACGTTCAAGATGAATCTGGGAATTATACTGAAACGATTCTGCCATTATGTGAAAAGAAACTTGAAAAACTTAAGAATCTTACAATTGAAGGATTTAATAAAGGTATAGTGAAAGCGTTTGGAGAAATAGGCTTAGATTATGATAGGTTACACTATTCATCAATACAACAACAGAAAACCATGTTTGAAAGACAACTTGAAATAATTGCAAGTCTTAAACATTTAGAGATTCCTCTATTCTTACATATGAGAAGTGCTTGCGATGATTTCGTATCCATCCTTAAGCCATTTATAGATAGAGGCGATATCAAAAGAGGTAACGGAGTAGTACACTCATTTACTGGATCAAATGATGAACTCGCCCAATTGTTAGATTTAGGGTTCTACATTGGAGTTAATGGATGCTCTTTAAGATACCCAGAAAATTTACAGGTAGCTAAAAACATTCCAAAGGACCGCTTGATGATCGAGACCGATGCTCCTTGGTGTGAAATTAGAAAGAGTCATGCTAGTTATAATTTATTATCTACATATCCTAATAAGTTTTACCCAGAAATCACCATACAAGAACCTGAAATCGAACCTTTAACAGAGGAACTACCAAAGAATAAGTCTTCTCAACCTAAACTTCCAATAATAAAAATGGACGACTTCTTACCATTCCCCTCCATTAAGAAAGAGAACTTTATCAAACATCAAGATTCTATAAACCAGTTGAAATCTCATAGAAGAATGATTGGAGAATATCAGCCAGAAGTTGGTCAATTCTCATATCCTCTTATCAAATCTAGAAATGAACCTGTATTTGTAGGATTAGTTGCTGAGATAATGTGTGGGTTATACGAATTGAAACAAGAGGAAGAGATTGAACAGTTTATTGATTTAGTCTACCAAAATTCATGCTCTGTATTCAAGATGAACTAAAAACATACGTAAATCACTCAGTTTTACTTCATAGTGTTTCTTTCTTATATTATAGTCGTCTATGTGACTTCATTACATACTAAATACACATTATATTACAGTTATATTACACGATTGTCAATGATGCAATCTTGATGATCTTCTGCGGACCGGCTCGTCAACAACTGGCTGAGCTCTTGTTCTTAATCTAGATGTTAATACTGGAACAACCGGTACGATTGGTGATACTTTTCTACCTCTTCTTCTGTCACTTCTCTGTCTTGTTCTTGTTATAATAGGCGGCGCATCTTCTGGCTCTGACTCTGGTTCTGGCTGAGAAAGATCTTCAGCATCAAAGGTTTCAGCTTCATCTGCTTCTTCCAGATCAATACTCCCAAATACCACTGGTTCATCTTCAACATCTTCAGCTTCTGACTCCGAGTACTCTTGAAACTCTTCCTCGATATCTTCTTCTATATCATTTTCTGGTTCATCAAATATCTCATCTGGTTCATCAGCTACGTATTTAGGTTTTGGCGTCTTATTTACATTCACATCCATACCAGGATAACAAAGTAAATAATTATCCAAGTTTTTATCGAATTCATATTGTACTCCCTTATTCACGTCAGAGTAAAGTTCAAGCTCTTTATATGCCTCTTCCTCAAAACTATATGGGTTGTTTATATCATCTTTTAAAAAGTTCGTAAGCATACCAATACTGTTATTTATTGGAATTTGTGAATTATGACCATTTAAAGAAGGATTCATATTGTTTGCCAATAGTGCTGGAGCTGAATTGATTCCTCCTGAAGGACCGAAAAGCATTGGTTTCCAAAGGAGTTTAGAATAATCTAATCGAGCATAACCTTTTGCTTCCCATTTTTTTAAAACTAGATTGATTTTTCTAAGATTTATAACAACGGCAAAATTACCAGTTTCAACATTCTTGATAAGAGAATCAACTTGCTCAAGTCCCACTATAACATCCGATGGAGTCATTCCAGTTAATTTCGATAAAGTATCAACGGAAATTGAGAATTCAGCAAGAGATGAAGTTGAATGCTTAGAGTATTTCATATAAATTTCTTTCAATTTATAGGCAATTGCAACTTTCCAATAATTTCTATAACTTAATAAACCTAAATCACTCAATGGTTTTTCTGGGGTACCGAATTTGAATTCATTTCTAGTTAATAAGTAACTAAAATCAATCAATAAATTCCCATAACCTTTCCGTTGATAAATGGGTAGAGTTAATATACAACTAACATTATAATCTGAGTTATTCAATTTTTCTTTTGAAAAATAACCCACAAAATGATAATCATTTAAATTTGAATCATCAATTTCTGT
This sequence comes from Metschnikowia sp. yHQL527, assembly GCA_030578455.1. Taxonomy (NCBI): domain Eukaryota; kingdom Fungi; phylum Ascomycota; class Pichiomycetes; order Serinales; family Metschnikowiaceae; genus Metschnikowia; species Metschnikowia sp. yHQL527. Next base: position 387,777 of record JAJMRR010000003.1, on the reverse strand, counting down.
TAGTACATAAAATGTGAATGGTTCAACGTCATAGTATAAAGTTTTAGAATTCAAGAATAATTTTGCCAATAGACATAAATTTTGACAATAATTAATATTTTTACGACCGTCAATTTCCCAAATTGCAACTTTTGTTTTTAAATCTCTATAAATTTCAATACCTGGAGGATGATTATTTGACATATTACAATTTTTCAATTTATGTCTTTCATAAGATATTGGAGAATTCATATACTTCAAACAATGTTCACAAATATAAAGGATTTTAGATTGTGAATATTCTTCAGGATATGGTGCAGTATACCAAGTATCAATTTCATAATCTCTGAACTGAATTTTTTTAATTTGTGATCTAACATAACTTATTCTTTGTCCAGATGGGATTGGAGTCCCGGTTCCAGTTGAGATATTTTCATCATCTATAGGATCAATCAAATCATTATGTTGAAGACGAAGTTGTTTACCTTCTTCTAAGAATCTATTAAATTTAGCTCGATCATTATTTGTAGGATCAGTATCATTAATAATACAATCAGGATACGACAAGATTCCTCTATAAGGAAGTTCTTGAGATAACAAGTCAGAATTTTTATTTAACACTTTACTAAGAGATGAATCATCACTTGTATTTATAATTTTAGATATTGATGCTTGATTTGTATTAACAATTATATTGTTCTTTTTTGTCTTTTTAACATGTTTCAAAGAAGGGATTTTAATGATATTTCTCTGTTTAAGTCGACGAGGATTGTATTTGATGCGAATGGTGAAAGTAGATGATTTAGAATTACTGATGATTGTTACTGGTGAAAATTTATGTAAGTTTCTCGAGGTATGTCTTCTAGGTATAGTTGATTGAGAAATATCTGACCCATCATCATCATCGGACGATTTTGATTTATTCCTTCGTTGTGAACGGGTCTGGATATCGATGTTTTCATATATTCGATTATTTGTTATTCGTAGAGATTCTAGTAATTTATTCATCTTGTATGGTAAGTTTCATACGATCTATGAGTGAAAAATGTCTAGGATTTTTTCACAGCCCATATACCCGATTAATAATACCAGATTAATGCAATTTAAAATCTATTAATACAATTCAGTTGTTGATACTTGATTGAATCTTCAACTTGGCTTGTTATAGTATCGAATCGATCAATCTAACAATCTTTGTGAAACCTATACTGTTTATGTACTAGTGATTATTGTTGATACGCGTTGAAAGAGTGTGCACTACACAGCTTAACACAAACCCAAACCGAGAGGGTGATCGAGCAGAGAAGATGAGAAGCTCAGAGGCTGAGACAAAGCTGAGAAGCTGACAAGGTCAGCACCATTGTGTGAACTCGAGGTTGGAATTCCAAAGTAGTTGAGCCTCAAATTAGGCCAATCTACAAGATTCCAACGTTTTAATTCTACTCTCCTCAGTGTACAAGATTCTAACGTCTTAATTCTACTCTACTCGGTCTTATTCATATTAACTGCATGTATTATCAGGTAATTGATAGCAAGTATAAAAAGATGTAATTGGTATAAACTAAAAAAACGAAACCATTATCAATAAAAAAAAACGGAAACAACCTGAAAAAGCATTAGCGTCATTAAATAGTAGCAAAAATACAAATCGTAAAATGATTATTTTGATTCTTGAGAATCATCTTCATTTATTTCTTCAATTTCTTCTTCAATATGTTTTGAATGATTATTACCATCATTATCTGTTTCACTTTCTTCAATCGACTCTTCTTCAGATCCTGACATTCCAAAATGAGCTAATAATGATTGAGCTGATGAAGTATCTAAATAAATAACTCCATTTTCATTTGTAATTGCATTACTTGCTAATAATTTTTGTAATGAGATTGCTCCATTTGATGATTGTTCAGAATTTCCTTCTTCCTTATCTTCTAATTCTTGAATTTGATTTGATGATTCACTATCATCATCATCATCAAATGAATTTAATCCTCCACCACTTCTTAAACCAGGAATTCCTCCAAAAACTGATGAATAGTTTGAAGATTTTGTTGATTGTGAATTATTTCCTTGTTGTCCAATTTCAAAGTAATTTCCAAACATTTCTTTATAAATTTTATTATATGGTGCAGAAATAGGTCCAAAATTTGAATCTTTTGATTTTTGTTCAATTTCAATTTTTTTATTAATTTTTTTATACCATTCATCTAATGTTTCATTTTTTGATTCATCTAATAGAGCAACAATTACAATTGACATATTATCACATCCAATACCTGATCCATCACTTGTTGGTGCACAACATAATTCCATAATTTCTTCACAAATTTGTGTAAAAGATTTATTTTCAAATATACCTCTTCTAACACATTCAACACAAGTTTGACTAGTTAAACAATCCCAAATACCATCACAAGCTAAAACAATAAATTCATCTTTTTCATAATCTATATCATGTTGTATAACATCAGGATAACAAGTTACAATTTGTTCTTCAGCAGGTAATTCAATATTTTTTTTAAATTCAAAATCACCAATTCCTCTTGATAATGCTAAATTACCATTAACTCTGCCCATTTCAACATAGCCTCCAGCACAAGATATACGAGCTTTTTCACCTTCATTTGATGGTTTATGATCATAAGATAAAGCTTTTGCAAAACCATTTATTGACATAATTGTTCTTGAATCACCAGCATTACCACAAATAATTTTATTTGGGGTAATAATTGCAGTTGTAACAGCACATCCACTATCATCGTCTTTCATATCATCATCTTGTAAAATTGCTTGATCACAACTTAAAAATCCTTCTTTTAAAGCATTTATATAATCTTTTCTTTGGAAAGATTCAGTTGATTTAACAATATTATGTAAATGTTCACCAGTGAAAATAGCAGCTCTTTCACCTCCATGACCATCATAAACTCCAAAAAATGCTATATGTTCATTATTTAATGAATTTGATTCTTCTGTTTCTTCTTTATTTTGATTATATAAATCTAAAATTGTTGCATGAGCATCTTCCATATTAATTCTCCATCCTTGCATACATGATAATCCATAAGAAAGATATTTATCTTCATTATTATCCGAATGTTTCTCGGTAACTGGTTGTGAAAGTATTTGACCCATAACTTAATCAATTAGCAATAATTAAAATTTTTCCCCGTTTTAATAAACAATTTTAAATTGATTATTTAAGTTAAATCAGAATAAATTTAGATTTGATTTAATAGTCGATGATTATTAAATACGTTTAAATTGAATATTTCTTAATCAATAAGAACTTTATATTAAAATCTTAATTATTTTAAAACTAATAGTTAACGTTACGGAGGATTTTAATTTTTTCTTTCGCTCAAAAGATGTCGATTTTGATATTTTAGTTTCTTTTTCTTGCACCCGTTCGCCCTCGAGCTTACCCCCGATAAAGGTACGGGTTTTTTGTCAGGGAAACTAATTTTAAATCTACTAAACCATTTGAACTGTGATGATTATACTATTGTATGATCTTATGATTATATTCGATTATTCAATGGCTATTTAACTGATTATTTAATATTTACGTGAAAAAATTGGCCCTGGTCACGTGCAATGTTTGACGCGGTCCTTAATTTGGCTGCAAACCCTTTAGCTGCAAATTCTTGAATCTCCAATTGTATCCGAGGATGCAAAGATTTGTGGTAATCCACTTTCAAGAGTTTAACTAAGTCCACTATCTCCAACTGTGGATGTAGTACATGAAATCACTTCAACTACCTTATCCCCCGAGGAAAATCCTGAATCACTAACAGTTACTGTTGCAGAACCTGATGTTCCATAGTTATTGAAAATTGACAAAATACTGCCTTTTTTCAATGCAATAACATGATCGTCAGAGTAAACCACAGATGAATTGGTTGTAACGTATGTTGGATCCTTATAAATGGCTTGGTTTCTAATTTGATTTAATTTGGCAATCAATGTATAATATTGAGAATCGGTTGAATATCCTGATAACCAAAGTGCTTCTCTATTAGCAGGATCACTGCCTCCAGTATATCCTTGCTCTTGTCCATAGTAAATTATGGGGATCCCATCACCCATGATTACAAATGCCATACCATTTTTAAGTAATGAAGTATCACTAGTAATGGATGCTAATCTGGCATTATCGTGATTTTCAATAAAATTACCTAATAATGTAATATCATAACATTCACTTTTCAAAGATGAAAGCATTGAAATAAGTGCTGAAGATGTACCACTAGTACCTTCAAAAAAATTTAAAAGAGGATAATATAATGGATAATTGGTAACACCAGTCATAATATTTTGGTATGGACAAGTATACGAAGGGTCACCTTCAAAAACTTCTCCTAATAAGTAAACTCCAGCAGCACTTTGAAAATCAGGGAAGAAACTTTTATCTACATGTTTTGCACTGTCAACTCTAAGTCCATCAATAGAGTAATTAGCGATAAATTCAGGAATCCAGTCATTGAATACACTACTAACCTCAGTATCTTCAGTTTTTAAATCAGGTAATGACACCGAATTATCGCCTTCCCAACAAGTCTCAACATTTGTCTGATTATCTAATTGGTTATAAGACAAAAGTTATGAAAGTATTTTTTATCATTAAAAGGTGTAAATGTTGAATAATCAACGTCTGCACCAGTTCCATCATAACCATAATGATTAGTAACAATATCAACCATCAAAAGCATATCTCTTTTATGTAATTCTTCAGATAATTTTTTCAAATCATCACCAGTGCCAAAATTGAAATTTAAAGAATAAAAATCCTTCATCCAGTACCCATGATAAGCATAACCATAAGCTGTATCATTAGCAATTTGTTCTACAACTGGAGAGATCCAAATAGCTGTGAATCCCATACCTTGAATATAATCAAGTTTATCAATGATTCCTTGATAAGTCCCTCCACAATAAACCCGATCTTCAGTGTCACAGGTGTAGGTGGTTGAACCATCGGTTCTAGAAAATCTATCTGTTACAAGTTGGTAAATTGATTGAGATCTCCATTTTGCAGCCGAAGAAGATGCATCTCTTTTCAAAATTGGCTGCGTCCAAGCAACACAAGTCAAAAATAATGCCAAAAATATTGATTTCAACATGATAACCGACATAATAATGTCAAATTAAGCTATTTATATAAAAACTTGATGCCGTACGTTTGAAGGTACTTAGTCAATTTTTGCGATTTTGCGACTCTATTGTTATGTCAAATGAATGAATGTACAATTCAAGCGCAGTATAATGTCACAAAACTACAACTCCTATAATGTGAATAGTTACGATGTTCAATTAGAAAACGAATTACAAGTGATAAGCCTTTGCAATAGAGAAGAATGTAAATAGAATAGGTTTATTACACAAACTTTAATTATCTAATACGGCTACGAACTATCAACTTAGTTGAATATTTATTGATATATATATAAGTTGCATACTACTTTCATAAGTTGAATCGGTAAAACAGACGATATAGAAAGTGTACGTGGGTTAAACAAATCAAGCATCGTTAGAAAGCATTAACTATATTTTTGAAGGACTGCAAGTAAGGATCATACGTCGTAGCATAATAGAAGAATCTATTTTATTTTTAAGAATATTTATTGCTGTCCAATTTTTTTTTTCCACATCTTTAAAAATTCTCTAATTGGAAACATTAGAGGAATAAATAAGGCGTAATTTATGTATATGTATTAACAAAACGTTTCTCGTTATTCTATCATAGACACGTAATCGTAAGAGTAAGTTTATCATTTAGGGCCCCAGATTCCTGAGTTTGAATTACCAGAATTATTATTTTCAAAATTTGAAGAACCAAGATTTAATCCATTTAATTTTGAAATATTTTCATGTAATCCATTTGGGAATTCTTCAGTTGTAGCAGATGATGGTTGTAAAGAAGTGAAACTACCAGTTAAATGAGAATGTTGACCAAATGGAGCAAATCTTGAATTAAGATCATTATTTCCCAAAGGAGTTGAAGGTTGACTTAAATGAGATGATGAATGATTAAATAAAGTATTTTGATTAATCGACAGACCAGAATTTGATTGTTGACTAGAATTTTGATTATTTGAAGATTGATTTGAATTTGAAAGATTATGATGTTGAGGAGTTGGAGATTCACTAACTGAATGATTTGGTTGAGAAAATGAAGGTGTAGATCTAACATCAACATATGATCTATTATTTGTATTCGATCTTAATAATGCAGCTGCAGAAGTTGGAGTTCCATTTGAATTTGAACCTTGACCTCCAGAAGATTGTCCTTGATAAACATTAAAAGGTGATGGATAACTTCTTCCACCAGTATTTTGAGATTGATTTTGAGGAGGTTGAGTATTTTGTTGATACTGAGGAAATTGTTGTTGAACAGGTGTTGAAGTTTGTTGTCTTAATCTTGGTAAAGGTAAAGCAGATTGAGAATGAGATCTCAATAATTCTGGTGGATGAGATCCAACATTACCTCCATTGATATTTGCGGGAGGTTGATTTGAAACTAAAGCAGATAATTGATTTAAATTCATCATTGAAGATGAATGAGAAGGTCCTTGAGGCATACCAGGAGAAATTCCAGGTGGTAAAAAATGAACATTTTGTTGATGACGTTGTAAAATTGATTGTTGACCTGGCTTTCTTCTAATAATAATTGTACCATTATCATATAATTCTAATAAATTTAAATAAACACATAAAACTGATAAAATTTTTCTATGATTCATATTTAAATTATTAGGTAAAGCTAATTCAAAAACAGATTTTAAATTATCATCTCTATAAATAATTAATTGTGAATATAATTCCAAAATTTCAGGGTCGTTAAAATTTAATTCCAGTGGTGGAATTGTTAATGATGAATTATTTGAAGGGAAAGAAATAAATAATCTTTCAGTTTGATTACTTGAAGGTGTACCATTTACACTTAAATTTTTTGTTGCAGCAGTTGTTGAAGCAGCAGACATTAAAGAAGCAAGTGAAGCATTTGAATTTGAACGATGTTGTTCTTCTAATTGACCTCTTTTCTCTCTTTTTTCTCTTTCAATTCTTTCACGTTCTTGTAATGGTAACATTTTTTTATATTCAACTCTTAATTTTCTTCCACCAATTTCACGACCATTTAAATGATTTACAACCATTGAAGTTTCATCAGTTGAAGTAAAATTAGCAAATGCTAAACCTCTGAAAACTCCATTATCAAAATGATAATTAAAAGCATAAGGTAAAGGTAAATTTAATTTTGTCATAACATCTAATAATTGTTCCTTTTTAATTGCAAAAGGAATATTTTTAATAACTATTGCCGTTGGAATTAATTCATCATCATCAATTTCATCATCATCGTCATCATCATTTGTTGTAGTGTCAACAGCACCAGGAGAACTTGCAACATTTGAAGAAGTTGAAGGAACAATTGGATTTGATGAATTATCAAGACTACTTAATTGTTGCTGCTTTTGTTGTTCAACCCATGGTCCAACATTATTAACAACAGGTTGTTTATTAATATTACCATTACTTGTTTGTTGATTTGAAGCATTTGAAGAAGCAGTTGATTGGTTAGTATGTTGTTGTTGTAACCAAGAAGTTGGTAAATTGGAATTACTTGAATTTCCACCATTTACCATACCTGAAAATGGCCTAGATTGAGAACCGGAGTTAGTACCGGTAGTATTTTGGTTTAATCTTTGACTTGAAAGTTGAGGGGTTGCATTACCATTAGTATTACCGCCATAAGTTGATGATGCATAACCTGAAGTTGAAGATAATGATGATAATGATGGACGACGTTGCATAACTGATTCTAGTTGATTAGGAGTCGATGAAAAATTTCTCAAATCCATATTCGTGATTTAAATAAAGTTAAAATTTAAATTTATTTCACGAAAATAGTTTAAATATTAAATTAAAACAAGATTTAATTAATTTAAATCAAATTTCTATCTAAAAACTATTCAAACTTGAAATAAGTTAAAATCAATTTAAGCTGAAGTAGAGAAAAAATTGAGACTCAATTTGACAAACCAGGAGATGCAGAAAAAAACACCGGTGATTACATGCAGGATAAGTGAAAACTTTCCATGATTTGGGCACTGCACGTCGGCTTAGCCTGGAAAGTCATTAACTATACCGATGAAGATGAAGATGCAATGAGAGCTAAACATACAAAATATTATAGCATGTAGATGGGCGGGCCGAGGCATAAGCCATTTGAACTGCAATCTATTAGATGGACTGCTTTTGAAAGGTTGATTGATGTATTTGAAACCTTTACGACAACCTGTACGATAACCTGTACGACAACCTGTAACTGGAATTACTCTTAACTCTTTTTAATTGATTAACTTTAGCCAGATTTTGGTACCCTACTGCTGGCAACGTCATGCATCAGTCCCCTGGTATGTTCAAACGCCTACCTTTAATCTTTATATTTTGCAGCCTATAGGCACGGTGCGCACACTACCATCACTATCGTTGAATACGTGTGAAAAAAAACCACCACATACGCTTTATCAGCAACAATGTCTTCATCAGCAGTAGCCCCAGGGGGTTTAAGAAGTGCGGCCAAAAGAAAGACCACTCAAGACAAGAAGGCACAACAAGCCAGTGCTCAACCTTTATCAACTAGAGCAGCTGGTGCTGGTGGTTCTTCAGCCACTATGTTAAAATTATTCACCGACGAAGCTCAAGGTTTGAGAGTTGATCCATTAGTGGTTTTAGTGTTAGCTGTCGGATTTATTTTCTCCGTCATCATCTTGCACGTTTTCGCTAAGGTCACTGGAAAGTTCTCCTCATAGTGTATTCTAGTTAAATAAACGTATTAATTTGCTTATTGTAAGTCAGAAAAGATTATATGAATTTGTATTCAATTGTTGAAATGAATTGAATGGAATGGGTATCGTAAAATGCTCAAGTGTTGATATCTTTATGTAATTGACAAATTGTGAATGTGGTGCTTTTGCTCAGTATATTAATCTATTTACATATTTACATATCAGCAAGTAAAGATTCAACAACTTTAGTAAGACCGTCTATGTGAACTAAATGCTTGATATCGATACCGTCTTCAGTTACTACTTCCCATGCAAAGTCTTTTTTCTCATATAGTCGTTTCCACTTTAATTCCTCGCTGTATCTTTTACCTCTAATTTCAATCTCTACCATAGGCAATTGTTTTCCAATAATGATGCAAAGTGGTATACCCACCATATTTGATTGTTTAACTTTTCTACCAAGTCCAGTCTTTTCTCTGTTATCAACTTTATAGTCAAAACCTTGTAATTTCTCGTAAAATTGATCGTTTCGTTGGTTAGTTAAATCTAAAACTGTGATTTCCCATGGAGCAATTGATCTTGGCCACCTAAATCCATATTCATCTCTATTAATCTCACCAATGGCTGCGATAATTCTACTTACACCAATACCATAGCAGCCCATCATCACATTTTGTGATACGAGTTTACCATCTGAACCAGGAACTTCAACAGTACAATCAAGAGCCTTCAGATACTTATCTCCCAAAAAGAAGGTATGTCCAATCTCAATTGATTTATGCATAGAGAGTGATCCGTCTTCACATTTGTGACAAATTTCACCTTCTTCGGCACTAACAATAGGAATGTCTGTTAAAGTCGTAATTAGTGAACGATTAATGAATTTTATAGGAAAATCAGGGAAATTTGACCTTGAATTCAATCTAGAGTCCATAAGTCTAACTATACGCTTAGAAATTAAAGAATCCTCATCACTAAATTCAGCAAGAATGGCGTCTTGATCTGTATAATTCAAATCAATGTCCGGGATTTCTTCTTTGATAAAACTAGGTTGCAATATTCTGGAACTGGGCCAATAAACACAAATTAAAGTTGAGCTATCTTTACTTTTGAAGTATGCAACTGAGACTTCATTATGTTCTTCTTCTTCTTTTGGATAAGAAAGTGTTTTTTCGATATTAGAACTATTTCCACATGAATCACAAGTGAATAAAGTATCTTCACCAGCGGTCTTATGAAGATAATGCCATTCATGCGACAATGATCCTCCAATTTCTCCTGTATCGGCTTCAGCTTTAACAAAAGGAAGCTTTAGATCTTCAAAAATATTATAGTAAGCTTCCACAACTTTATCGTAAGATTTCATAGCTTCTGATTCATTTATATCAAACGAATAAGCATCTTTCATATAAAATTCACGACCTCTTAAAAGACCACTACGAGGTCTTTTTTCATCACGAAACTTTTCATTGATTTGGTAGTACAACAAGGGAAGACTCTTATAAGATGTTATTGAATTTTTCACAAGTTGAGTAATTTCCTCTTCACAAGTAGCTACAAGGCAGTAATTAGTATCATTTGAATCCTTCAATTTAAATAGTTCAGTACCTTTCCAACGGTCAGTTTTCTCCCAAAGAGACGAATGTGAAAGTAAAGATAGACTCACTTCCTCGGCACCAACCTCCTTCATTCTCTTATGAATTATTTGTGTTAAGTTTTTGAGTGTAGGTAGACCTAATGGTAGCCAATGAACTAAACCTGCTTTAGGATGATTGAAAAATCCAAATTTAGTGAAAAGATCATGAGTAGGTGATGACTTCAATGTTTGGGGAGTGAGTACCTCGTTATTGGCATGATATAATCGAGGAACTGTTCGTACAGACGAATGTCTAATAAAACAGAGACGGCTCATGGAGATAGAAATTTCAACTGATTATGCGAGTAATTTTCAGTAAAAAAAAAGACATTTTTTGGCTGCAATTTTCACTATTCGCTACCAATTACAAATTACTACAAAATAATGTTGTACAAATATTTTCATACATCTACCTAATTGTTTAACTTCTGATTACTTAGATAAGCCGGCTTTTGCTTTCAAAGGTTGATAGTATTCTTTATCAAGTTGAGTGCCTAAATCATTACCGTATTGTTTTAAATGGGATAAGGCATCATTGAAATCTTTATTAGCTTGTTTCAAATGTTCATCTTGAACAGTCTTGTTAGAAGAGAAAAGAGCAGAAGTCTTGTCACTTAAAGATTGACTCAAATCATCTAAATTCTTCTTAGCACTATTGTAATTATCAACGGCCTTTTGCTTTTCAGCTTCATAAGTTTGATTCCAATCCTTTTGTTGATAAGCATTCTTAACATCCTTTTGGTAGTTTAATCTTGACTTATCAGCATCTTTCAAAGAATCCTTGGCATCTTCTTTCTTAGCAGATCCCCAACTAAACCATTCATTAGATTTTGATTCGGCATCTTTTGATAATTGATTAGCCTTCTTTTCAGCTTCATCTTTCTTTGAAGAACCCCAATTGAACCAAGATTTCTTTTCTTTTTCTAATTTGTTACGAGCTTCTTCAGATTTCTTTTCAGCTTCAGATTTAGGGGTGAAAATACTGAACCATGAATTGTTCTTTTGTGGAGCATCAATTAACCCGTCATTTTTACCTCTGGCATCATCAACTTTTTCAACAGTCTTGTCACCAACTTTATTGACGGCATCAATATAGTAATCAACTAATCTGTAAGGTAATGATTTATCAGCAATTGCTACATAACCTTGTTTTGAACTTTCTCTAAATTCCTGAACATCTTTATTTGAAGAGATTTTGTTCAATAATTCAGAGTTCTTAATTGAATCAAAAGTAGATTGAGAATGTTTCTCCAATTCTTTCTTTTGCTCGTCAAATTTTGATGAAATTGTCGAGCCAACATCACGAGCTTGAGAATCAAGTTTCTTTAAATCCTTATTTAATGCTGTATTTCCAGATTTTGTTTGATATGGAATAACTTCACGTCTAGAATAAAGAGGTTGTACGTTCTGATCGTACCAATAAGCACCACCTCCTACAGCAGCAACAGTAAGTAAAACATTGATTGGTTTAGGCATTTTTAACAAAAGAAATCAGATTTTCAAATTAAATATCAAATTCAATTATAGTAAGAAACTGGGTCATTATAATAAATTCCGAGTAGGGAAATTGCAAATTATAAGGTTGCTAAAAATGTGACAGCCATATGCGCATTGCGACTGGTTGCTGCTACAAATTGCTGCTTCGGCACGTGAACGGCACGCCACGACTCGAGATATCCCGTACACCAATGGTCAATATAGAGTAAAGGGGTAGTGGAAGGGGGAGAGTAATAAGAAAATTTGGGAAAATTAGGTAAAATAGGGAAAATCAGAGAAAATCTCGGTAAAGTTAAGGTTGAGAAAAGGGGAGTGACGAAGAAAATCCACGAAGATACTTATCAGGGAAAAGGCCGTCAAATGAATCACATATAAAATTGGGTGCAAATTACATCGATAAATAAATAAATAATCTATAAGCAAAAATTTGAACCTAAATATCTCCACCATTCAATTTATTGTAGAGTCATTTATATTTCAAGGGTATTTGCAGCCATTTACACATCAGGACCCGGAGTTAGATGGACGCACTAAACGGGTCGGGTTGGGCCAAATGGGTCGAAAATTTCACAAGGCGAGCCAAGGGATTGGTGCGGTAACCAGCCGCCCCATATGCATAAGAAGTATCGCTAGACAATTGAGATGCAAAATATGAAATTCGACGAGATAACATCAAATACCAACTTATTGAAAATTTCAATGGAAGTTACCTAATTAAACTTAAAATTTATAGATTTCTAATATATCTTAGGTAAACTATTCATTTTGCGTATTTACATTGATTAGTTGTCATGCCTAGTATTTCCTAATTGATCGGCCCCGTTTTATGTCGCGGTCTCGTTCGTGCATGAGGAGACATGCGACATATTTTTGATCACACTTTTTCCAATCCATACGAAGCTTACCAATAATTATCGCCAATACTTATGATTTTTCATTCTCCTCTTTAATAATTGGCTAGTATTGACGGTAATTATTTGTAATAAATTAGGTGATATAAAATTACATATTTTAAATTGTAATTCTAACCTATTAAATTTGTAAAAAAAAAAATGGTCATTAGATGTTCATTCAATAATTAGGATGAAGCAACTAACTATCATAATGTGTAAAGCAGCCCCGAAAATTCCATGTGTAGAGAAAGTTAGCTATAATGGAATTTGCAGCAGTTTGAGCCGTTATCGGTAGATTAATGATCACGATGCTCGTGCATCGTGCTGTGACCATATAGTTTATTTGTGGTATTCCGCCTGACGTAAATTTATTTTCACTAAAACTATCATCTTTTATTTGATTTTTATAATATATAGTTGGTTTATTTATTCATTTATTCACTAATAGTTGGTGAATGTGGAAGAATAATGTCAAATTCGCTAGAGTCTGTTGATCTAGCGTTTAATCTTGAATTAGACTCGGAGAAATCACTAGTGAAATTATGGAAACTTACAAATGAAAATCTTTCAACTAATGAATCAATATCTCTTTCAAATCAAAGATTAAATAATCGTTCATGGAGACTTCTAAATAAGAAGTTTCTAGTTAAAAATTCTTCTTCCATTCATTTACAAGATTTAAAAAGAAGTATTTTAAATCCTGTTAAACCAAAACCATCTCATTCTTCAACAACTACAAGTACAAATTCAAATAGACCATCATTATTTCTGACTAATTCAAAATCAACATTATTCAGTCATAATTCAAGGTTAAGCTTAAATAGTAAAGCAACAAATGTTACTCCTAGTTCAACCGCTTTAGAATATAAAAAAATTATTAATGATTCGGATACTTCTGATATTTCTGAAGAAGATGATGATGAAGATGATGATTTTCTTTCAAGTGAAGATGAATGTAATGATAGTTTCAATCCTCATAATCTCCCATCTGTAAATCATGATCATATATCTGTTCCTCAACCCGATAATAATCCAAGACCTTCAGCATCAGATCTTTCATTTGGTGTTCCTCCTCCTTTCTTATCTAAAGCTTCAGCAGTAAAACCTTCGCTTGAAAGATCCAGAACTTCATTTGTTCGAGGTTTCTCTCCAAATCATGTATCAATATCTTCATCAAGTTCATTTAGTTCAAATAGAAAACTGCTGAATCAATCAAATTTAGGTCACACATCGTCATCAATATCCCAACCATCCAGAAATGTTTCACAAAATTCCAGAAACTCTTCAATTGGAACAACTTCATCCCAAAATATCTTGGTTAATAATAAAAATATTTTTTATATAGCCAATTCACCTTCGCCTCCAGAAGGACCAAAAAGAAAAGTTCGTAATCAAATTCATTCTTCCCTACGTGTTCTGACACAAGATGCATCTCCCAAATCAAAGAATGGTTCAACTGATAATTTAAATTCTGATACCCTTCAACCATCAAATTCCAGAAATAATTCATCAAGTCAACCACAAGTTCATAGACAAGGTTCTTTATTTAGTAATTATCAAATAAGATCAAAAGATGATTTATCTAAAAAAAACGAACTGATAGCCAACGATGTTTCAAGTATTTCATCAACTGATATTTCTGATGATGCTTCAATCTCTGATTTAGAAGAAGACGAATCAGCTGATGAACAATCTTATAGTAATTATGAGTCTTCAAATAAACTGTTACCACAACCCAGCATTCCAAATTTAAGAGTAAGTAAATCTGAAGATAATGATAGCGAGTGGTTATCAGTTTCATCAGATGGTGAACATGTTGAATCGTCACCTAAGGTGCCTCTTCAATTCGATAAAAGGGTTCCAATGCCTGTTCCTAAGGCACAAACTCGTCCATCGTTAGTCAAGATGGATTCCGAATCAACTGATATTCTTAGTGATGGTAATTCACTGAAGATCATGAAGCCTAGATCTTTATTATCTGGATTATTTATAAATGAATTGGCAAATTCAAGGACTGGATCCGTACCCAATTCTAGACAAAATTCTAACTCTAAACCGGTTCTCAAAAGATCATCAACAACTGGAATTATTACTGTTGATCAGGATAACACAATTTTAGGTCGTGAAACTAATAAAATCAAAAGGCCATCAATATTATTTTCAAAGAAACATACATCAATGACAGATATTTCGAAGAATTATCCTCATTATCAAAATAATTTAGTTAAAAGTAGTATACTTAATGATTATTTTTCACAAGTACCTGGTAAAGTTGAAGGTCCTCCAGCAAGTGATGATGATGGAAGTGAAGACGATAGCCTTTTCGCCAAACAAAAATCAATTGTTGGAATTTCCGATTTTACAGTTACGACCAAGCCATCAAGTGTTAAAAGTGGTAATTCAAGTAAAAGTGACGAGGTAACGAATCATGATGATAGTAGTAAGTCAGATATGGGTATAACCGAAAGACCTAAAAAATCCAGTGATTCTTTATTATTGTCTACCAGTCTTAGTAAGTATTTTCAACTGAGTGGAAATCATTCGATAAAGAATCTTCTATCGAAGAGTTCATTAGGATTAACCAACTTATTAGGTCAATCTAAAAAGTATAATTCATCAAAGTATAAATTACAAACATATTTACATCCAAGTAAATCAGATTCACAAAGAATTGAATCCGGATTAAAATCTCCAGCACTTTCTGCTAAATCACTTCCAAAAGATTCAGGATCTTTAACACTAACTAATGCATTATCTGAGCCACAGATAACTTCTACACCAATTTCAGCAACACCAGCTGATACAAATGAAATAAAAGAAAAGATAATAAAGACACCAGAAAAATCTAATGGATTACAGAGTAAAAGTGATTTTAATGACCGTGATAGTATTGGTAAATCAATTAAACTTTCACCAAAATCAACTAGACGGTCAATGTTATCAACTGAGCTCAGTAGCTCATTAAAAGAATCAATAATCATAGATTATAAATTAGGTAAAGTACCACTTCCCAATAAAGGAGTAGGTAAATTGGTTAAAAAAGCACCAGAGCCACCCAAAACCGATGATATTTATAATGGAGATGATGCTGATGACTACCATTCCAAAGGTTGGTAGATAAAAGTAAATTATTTAAGTAGACCAGTCACTACGTGTACTAATAGAAAGTTAATACCTATATTTTGTAGAAAGCGAATAAGTTTAAGTGTCCAATTCTTTCAATCCAACGTGTGTCTTAAATTTTCGATTTATTTATAATTTTTCTTAAATCTTGATTTAGTTGGTTTTTTGCAATAATTGTATTTTTCTTCTCTTTTTGCAGCATGAAAATTTTACGCATACTTTATGAAGACTTGTTACTATGAATTGCTAGGAGTGGAAGCCAAGGCCACCGAATCCGAGCTAAAGAAAGCCTATAGAAAGAAAGCTTTACAACTCCATCCTGATAAGAATCCAGATGACGTAGCCGGAGCTACACAAAGATTTGCATTAGTAAGAGCAGCATATGAAGTTCTATCAGATCCACAAGAAAGAGCATGGTATGATTCCCACAAATCTCAGATCTTGAATGATGACGATGAAATCTTGTCGGGTGGATACGAAGAAGAGTTGGTTATACCCAGTATTTCAGTTGAAGAAATAATGAGATATTTTAATCCATCAATGTATACTAAAATAGATGACTCAATTAATGGATTTTACCGAATTGCAAGTCAGTTATTTGAAAGATTAGCAGCAGAAGAAATCGCTCATGGTCGATATCAAGAGTTACCGGATTATGTCAAGTATAAAGATGATGCTAATAATGCTAATGTTTTAGATTCTCAATATCTTAAATTTCCAAAATTTGGGAACAGTAAGAGTAATTATGCTACTGAAATTAAATTGTTTTATAATACATGGTCTACATTTCTGAGTGTTAAAACTTTTAGTTGGAAAGATGAATATAGATATTCTTCGGCTCCTGATAGAAGAACAAGAAGGCTAATGGAAAAAGAAAATAAAAAGGCAAGAGATATTGCTAAAAAAGAGTATAATGAAACAGTAAGAAGTTTTGTTTCTTTCATTAAAAAAAGAGATCCAAGAGTTAAATCAGGTATTGCTGAATTAGAAAAACAAAGAAAATCAAATGAAAGACAAAATATGCTCAAACAAGCAAAACAACATAGCATACAAGAGAAAATAGCAAATATTGAAGATTTTGAAGTTCAAGATTGGCAAAAAATGGATTTAGATCAACTTGAAGAACTTGAAGAACTTCTTAAAAATGAATACTTATCGACTTCCAGCTCCAGTGATAGTGAATTCGATGATTTCAAAGATGCTGAAGACGATTTTTATGAATGTATCGTTTGTAATAAATTCTTCAAGTCAGAGAAACAATTTAAAAGTCACGAAATTTCAAATAAGCATAAAAAGATGATTAAACAAATCCAAGAGGAAATGAGACAAGAAGGATTGGACCTTGGTTTAGACAAGCATGGAAGTGAAAGTGAAAGTGAAAGTGAAAATGAAGATGCATTCAGTGAAGATGACTACGGTGAAAATGATATCGAAGCTGACAATGAGCTGGAGATTGATGAAGTGGTAGAAGCCCCAAATGATCCCGTAGAAGTGACTCAATCAGATGTAGGAATCATAAATTCTAATTTTGATGACTATGAAGTAGATGATTCACTTGACGATTCTTTAGATGAAGATATGGACATTTTAACCCCAACTAAAGAAAAGAAAAGTAAAAAGAAGAGTAAGAAACAGCCAGAAGCAGATACCAGGGTTGAATCAGATGAGAAAATCGACTCATTGGAAGCAGAACTTGCAAAGTTAGGATTGTCAGGAAACAAAGTTGAGTTAAAGGATGATGATTGGGGAAATTCAAAGAAACAGAAGAAGAAAAAGCCCAAAAAGACACTGACAGAATCTCCGATACCTGAAACCATCGAAACAACAAAGATCACAAGTTCTTCTGAAATTTGCGTTGTTTGTAAGCAAGTATTCAGTTCTCGGAATAAACTATTTCAACACGTGAAACAAACAGGACATGCTGCTCCAGTTAAAGAAGTGAAGAAGAAAAAGAAGAGAAAGTGATTGAAAA
The DNA here is from genome assembly GCA_030578455.1 of Metschnikowia sp. yHQL527. Classification (NCBI taxonomy): domain Eukaryota; kingdom Fungi; phylum Ascomycota; class Pichiomycetes; order Serinales; family Metschnikowiaceae; genus Metschnikowia; species Metschnikowia sp. yHQL527. The sequence goes on along the minus strand of JAJMRR010000003.1, from coordinate 369,885 downwards.
CTCAAGAAGAAGTGAAGTGCTTCATATAGAAGAAAGAAATAATCTTCAATTGATAGAATGTATATTAGTCTATATTTATTTTAAGCCCGTCTTAGATTTCTTCATTGTAGCAACTACCGGCTCACTAATACCTTTATTACCATGTGCTCCTAAACCTTCACCTTTGACCCATCCAAGCCTCTCTAATAATTGTCTACCGATATTATTTTGATCAATTTCCGGTGCATGTTTTCCTACAATATCACCTTCTTGAACGTGGGTGTTAAGGGTTGTTTTGTTCCTTCCTCTTTGACGATCTTTCTTTGAATTACCATCCGTATTAACAATTTCATCTTTTGGCCTTTTCACGTCTGTTCTATTGAAAATAGGACGTTGGCGTAATATACCGGCAACTTGATCATACCTCGGAAGGTAATGAAAGGTTTTTTTATTCTTTGATACTTTGATAAACTGTTTAAGTCCATTCCCACCATTCTTTGTAGTTTTCATATTATAGCAAGAGGCCATCTTACAAACTGTTTTATTCCCATGTGGATCAAGTGGTGGAAAACTCATATCCTGTCTGGTAGAATCATGTAAAAATCGTTCAAATTCATCCCTAAAATCTTTTATGTGAATGGAATAAGAGTACTTAATACGAAGATCATTCTTTTCGTGCCCTTGATTCAAACGATCTTCCGCTTTACGTTCTTTTTTACCCTTTTTCTTTTGTCTAAGTTCCTGATACTGATCTTGAAGAGATTCTCTTATTTCCATTTCGAGATCTAGGTGATCCAAATCAAGCTCTTTCTTTTTACCTTTGTTCTTAGTTGATATGGCTTTTGTAGGAATTAAATCAAAATCAGGTTCTCTCATTGCACCTTGACGTTTTGTAAATTCGATAATTTCCTTGAGCCCATCATCTTCCATGTTAATTTCTTCTTCTTCTTCAGATGATTCTGAAATGTAAACATCGAAATAATCTGGATGTTTGAATTCTTCTTCGTCAATCAAACCTTTAGTCATTAACTTCATAAAACTGACAAGACGATGTTCTTTAACACCTTTCAGTATTACAAAGTCGAATAACTCATCTTCATCAATCCACATACTTTCATCAATAGAACCAGTCAACTCGTAGTTCTTAACGTAATACTGATTTTGCACTCCAAATCTAACATTTGTTATGGATAATTGTGATACATCGAATTCAAAATCTTCTTCAAGAAATCCATATTCGGGAGTGGCATCGGATAATTGTTCATTTTCATAAACTTCATCTTCAGATTCAGAATCTGTTGTCTGTGCCATTATATCAAAATTCGTATCGCTTTCGTAATCATCAATGTCACTGTTATTCTTATCCATATTGTTGATAATGTTGGATATGTAATTCTTATAGCCAGAGATATTATCTTCATCCTCTTCACTTTCTGAACTAATTTCAAATTCAAATCTGGCCTTCTTCTTTGTCATGTTTGCTTCTGCCATCATATCTCCGTCTTCATTGTACGTTGTGTTGAGCATAATTTTTCCTACTGTAAGTGTAGAGTTATGTTCAAGTCGAGTACCTGGAATACTAGTAGTATTTACTGCTTCTGTAAATGCCGGTTTTTTGATGGTTCTGGCTATATTTTCATCACCATCTTCATCTATAATAAAGTCAGGTTCAAGTTCCACATTTTGTGAGTCATTCTCAATATCTATTTCGATGTCCAGGGAAGGAGCCGGAATCAGCTGAACGGGAGACTCTATACTTGGCAGAGAGTCCTCGTCTTCTTCTTTCTCGTCCTCTTGGCCTTCCTCTTTTTCGTCATCTGCTTCTTGACCTTCTTCTTCTTCTTCTTCTTCTTCTTCTTCTTCTTCTTTTTCTTCTTCTTCTAGTTCCATAAATTCTTCGTTATCAGGAGCTGCTTGTAAGTCATCGAAATCGACGAACTTATCTTCCTCTTCGGCCACATCCTTAGCGTCTTCGTTATTAACATGCAATGAGCCCATTTCTTCCGCTAAGTCTGGACGGTCTTGAAGTTTCCTTTTGAGTTCACCACTTGGATCATACAGATCTTTTGCCTTGACAAATTCTATAGGTCTATTACGCAATGATTGCTTGAGTGTAGTTTCTATATGATCACCAGTATACTGAGCTTCTTTGAAAAAAAAATGACGATTGGGCCTTTTCGAAAGACTCTTCATATTGGGTTTATCCAGACGGAAATTCTCTTCTAGATCCATTAGTTCAGGCATATCGACATTACGATTAACAGTTCGATGATTATTTGAATTTCCTTTACTTTTCCTCTTTCTATTCACGGGTGGGAATCTCCCACTAGGAATCTTCTTTTTTGAACCTCTTTTCGGCATAGTTACCTAATGAGTAATAAATAAATGGTTAAATAAGCTGAGAGAAATAAGTGCAAATGAGTGCAAATGAGTGCAAATTATTAGTAGTACAATTATCGCTGTACTGCGCGATAACGCATGGGCCTATAATTAACTACTAGCCTGTTAATTTATACAATTAGACATGACAGACGAAGTCGTTAATAAAGATAATAAGGATGATTCCGAAACAAGTAATGAATTCCCATTTAGTCTAAGTCAAATTTGGAATCAAATTAAACCTCAAAATTCAATAATTAACGCCACTAATATAACTATATTAGGACACCAGTATACTGTTAACGATGAAATATCTAGAACTAGAGTAGAGTCCGATGTTGAATCTAGAATCTGGCTTACTTATAGAACCGGATTTGAAGCTATCCACAAGAGTGAGGATGGTCCTCAGCCATTATCATTTATTCATTCGATGCTATTCAGTAGAAATCCCATTGCTAGTACATTTAGTAATGTTCCCGGATTATTTGATAACGAAAATTTCAGTACCGATGTGGGTTGGGGATGTATGATTCGAACATCTCAATCACTTCTTGCTAATGCTTACCAATCGGTATTATTAGGAAGAGATTTTATTTATGATCATGATAAGGATAATCAAATTCATGATACCATAGTGAACGCGTTCAGAGATAGCTATGATTGTCCATTTTCTTTACATAACTTTATAAAAGTAGCATCGGCGCTGCCTTTACAAGTTAAACCAGGTCAATGGTTTGGTCCAAATGCTGCATCATTATCTATAAAAAGGGTATGTAGTCTGTTAGATGGAAAACTTCATCCTCAACTTCCGAATTTACAAGTTTTAATTAGTGAAAACAGTGACTTATATGAGAATGAAATTATTGATCTTATTTCTAAATCATCTCATGGTTTATTGATTCTTTTACCGGTAAGATTGGGTATAGATCGAATTAATGCTATTTATCATTCAAGTTTACTTCAATTACTTCTGTTAAAACAATCTGTTGGTATAGCAGGAGGTCGTCCTTCTTCAAGTTTTTACTTTTTCGGTTATCAAGGAAACGAACAACTTCTATATCTTGATCCACATTTCCCTCAAATCATCAAATCTGAATATGATTCATATCACACTAAGCGATTTCAAACTTTAAATATCAATGATCTTGATCCTTCAATGTTAATTGGATTCATAATCAACGATTTGAATGATTACACTGATTTTAAGAATCAGTTAATTCAGGGACCAAATAAAATCATTCATTTAAATGATAAAAAGGTATTAGCATCTACAAATCGTGATTCAGAGTATAAGAGAAAAAATTCAGATTTTATTACAGTAAATGCCGAAGAATCAAATGAAGATTTCATAAATGTTGGCCCCAAAAATTCGGAAGACTTCATTGATATCGTTGATGAATTCGATGATGTTGCCAATATTTCTGAACCTGCTTCAGAATATGATATAGTAAATAAAGTTGATCCTGATCAAGTCCAAGCTATGGATGAGCGTTCAGAGTAAATAGTTAGCTTGCCGGCAAGCCCAATTTTTATACTAATACTAAATCATCAAACCAATTCTAGTAGACGGTACCAACCTTAGTAGACAGTACCAACCTTAGTAGACAGTAAAGTCAAGTGTTCCGTAATCTACAGGTATACCTTCTTTGGTTGTAGTTGAGTCGTGCATTTTGATAATTTACTCATAAAACATTTTGAGTGCTCTTTACAGTCAACCTACTCTAATATTCTACCTATTCATAAATCGATATAACAAAAGCGTGGGGTGATTCAAAATGGCGGTAGAAGATAGTATGAAGATATGTACTGTATGTGCGTCGAATATCAACAGATCCATGGAGTCACATAAACAACTAAAAGATGCTGGTTATAATGTACAATCATTCGGTACAGGTTCAGCAGTTAAATTACCTGGTCCAACTATAGATAGACCTAATGTGTATGATTTTGGAACTCCATACGAAAATATATTCCAAGATCTTACTACGCAAGAATATAAAAAAATGTATGAAGCCAACGGACTTGTAAGTATGGTTGATAGAGATAGATTAGTTAAAAAGGCACCAGAAAAATGGCATAATAATGCTTATGCTGGTAAATTTGATCTTGTTATAACGTGTGAAGAGAGGTGTTTTGACTCAGTATTAGATGATTTAATGTTTAGACTGACAAATAAAATCAGTGATACTGACGTTAAAGAAATTGTTCACGTTATAAATGTTGATATTAAAGATGATAATGAAAATGCTAAACTTGGTGGGAAAGGGATCCTTAGATTAGTTAATATGATACATGAATTCTCTAGACAAGAAAAATCTAGACGAATAGAATCTTATGGTACTCTCGATCAAGAAGATAGTCCAAAATTATTAGAAGATGAAATGGTGAATATTATAACTGAATGGCAAAAGGAACATACACATTTACCTAGTTTATATAGTGTAGCATATTATTAATTAACTAGCATTGGCCTAGCCTTTGGCTAAACTGGTCATATATTATTCCGTATTATAATCAATCAACGTATAATGACAATTCTTATGATATTTGTATAGTAGTTGCAACTGATGCGATATTGAAAAAATTTGAAGTTATACCGGCCTAAAATTAAATCATGCCTCCTAAAGAACATGCCTACAATAGTAGAAAAGTAAGACTCTATAATAGTAGGACTATTCGGTCTGAGAATAAAGATCCTAATTTGAAAGATGGAGTTCTTTCGGTGCCGGAATTCTTACAAGCTAGAGAATTTGAAATTAAGTCTTTTGAGATGGCTCAATTGAATAGTAAATATGCTGCATCAACGAGAGTATTTCAAAGTCTTCCGAGAACTTTAAGAAGAAGAGCTGCTTCTCATAATGTAAAGAGGATTCCTAAACGATTGAGAAAGAAAGCAATTAGAGAAATGAAAAATTCAATAACTGGGGTTCCCAATAAAAAACTGCATCCAAGAGGTAGAGAATTGTACAGACTTCGAATGACGAAAAAATTATTGAAACTAGCGTCCAGAATCAAACTGATGCATTCTATTCCTAAAACAGAAGTCATTGATAAGTTGAACCTTAGAAGTAAGTTGAAAAATTTAAATGAACAGATTAAACTGTTAGAGAATACAAAAGATGATGATGAATCTCCATCACATTATAAAAAACTTAATAATGCCGTTGGTTCTTACGATAATACAGGAATTGGGGAATTGGCCTCTAAGCCAAGAGGAAATTTGAAATACAGTAAACGACAACATGAATTTGTATGGCTTCCAACCCATGTCTGGCATGCAAAAAGATCACATATGATCAAAAAATGGGGGTTTCAAATTCTGAGTCGTCCAGCTCAGAAATGTTATCGTACCATTAATAGAGCATCAAAACAGGGGAGTATAGTTTACGACTCTTCATACTACGGCACCATGATCATAGAAAGTAATTCACACAAACTACTCATGGAGTTATTTCAAGCGATTACTAAACGTAACTCATCTCAATTAGACATATATTTATCTGCCACAAAATCCAAGACATATAATGGATGGATATATGCCAATGAAGAAAAAATTACTAAAGGTTTGATTTATGTGAATACAGAATCTAAAAGAGTTTTGGTCAGAGTACATCCTTCAGTTTATACTCAGCTATTTGATCACTACAAAACTCAAATCCAGGATAAAGGTAAAATATTTGATTGTAGATATTCAATAGGAAGTATTGAGATCGGTGGACCCACTTCATTAAACTCTCTAGCCAAGATTTTCCATTTAAATGAGCAGAAAGAAGTTAAGAGTAACTGGTCTAATTTTTCCAGTCATGTTGACTCATCATTAATTTCTGTTGGAACTACATTTGCTTTCAATGTATTTGATCCACGGTATTGGAAACATCCTGTGAGTCCTCCAGATTCCAAATCTAAATCGTTGTACTCACTTATTAGCAGCAATGCCAAAACTATCAACCCACAATCCACTCAACAGTTACTTGATTGTGAGGGGAGAGAAAACACATACAAAGACCAGAAGTCAATCAAGGAAATTGGTCGAGAATTTGGTAAGACGAGTCCTCGTCAAAACGGATTAACCCTTCAACAGCAATATCCAGTAATAATCACCAAATCTTCAAGTACCAATTGGGTAGTAATGATACCTTGGTTCTGGGTTCTTCCTACGTTCATAAAATTGATAAAGGTACCGCATATTAATGTTGGAGGGCTCCATCAAATGCATCAAGTAAACTTTGAGAGTAATAGACCAAATTACCCTCAAGATTATCCATTCGTTGATGCTGGTTGGGTTGAAAATGAAGTCACTGGTAAACTTAAAGAAGCACGCCATCTCAAACTAGCCAAAGGTAAAAAGCCACCATATGTTAAATATGAGCCAGATGGACTCGATTGGTTCAAAAATGACTGGACGTTTTTAACCAGATTGAAGTACGCAAAGATGATTTTAGGAGATAATTTAAAAGATAAAGTAGGTTTTGCAATCTTCGATGATACTACTGCACAAAGAAAAATTACAAGTATACATGATGTACAAATGCTTATCAAGAAAAGGAGAAATGATTATCCTGAAGAAGAAGTTAAAAATCGAACTATCGAGCTCTTCAGCTCAAAAAATGAATTCCACAAAGCTTTTATAGAAAACAACATTGACCTCAATATTGAGGACAAGTTCCCAAAGATGCCAGTGAAAAATATTGTTTTGAATTTGGAAAACGAAGGAACAATTCACGACAATGCTAGAATCTACGAAAAAGTCGACTCCCCCAAAGTTCAACATTTGATTGGATTTATTACTAGTGGTGGATACAATCTAAATTTTGGAAAAGCTACTGGGATCGGACTGATTTGTGCTGATTACACTGGAAAACATGTTATTATTAGGAACGTGGGGTGTTCTAGTACCTACTTAGCATCTTATAGCAAACTATAGTATAATCTTCAATCAATAGACAAGCATAATTATATTACAAGTAGATATGAAGAGATGGTAGCTGAATAAATTGCAGCAACATAAATGGGTTACCCGCTACCGATATCGCAGTATAAAAACGACTTGAGAAGCCGCCCGTTTCGTTTTTTTTTTTTTTTCTTCATACTTACCTCGAGATGTTATAGGAGATCAAGAAGTCCTATGACCATAACTTTCTACTTGCATTGCACAGCGCGGTAGTAAGTTACTGCCAACTTTTTCACATACAGGCTTCGTTCTCTTTTTGAAGGTAACTTCTTAGAGCAGGGTGAAGTTTGGAAGAAGTGTGGGTCTTTCAATTTTTGATTTCACCTCATTAAGCGAATTAGAATCTAATTCAATTCGTCTTTATGTCTGGTTTGTCGGTTGATTAACTAGATATAAAGGCTTATGTGTACTGTAAATTTTCAAATAGTTTTAGTAAGAATTTTCGAGTTTTATGGAAATATTTACTTGATTGAGTAAAAATCGCAGAAAACTTTAATTTAAGAAATAAAATAAACTACAATCTATTTCACGATGAAGGAACAAATTCTTAAAAAACTTGAATGGTTGGTTGTAATCTACGATAAACCAGGAGTCAATCGTCTTATATATAGACAACAACATTTATCCAGAATCCCTCAATTGATTCAAGCAGGAATCTTGACAAGTGCCGGACCTATTTTTGAGGATTCGGCAAGAACTAAGTTTGCCGGTTCACTGTTTAATTTAAGAGCAGATTCAAAAGATGAAATTCTTGACTTACTTAAAAAAGATATTTACGCTAAAGAAGACATTTGGGATTTCAGTCGTGTAACCATGTTACCTTACAATGTCGGCTACAGAGAGGGAAAATCTGTATAGATACTTGTCCTGATTTTAAAATGGAAAGTTTGATGACGAATTCGGAAGGATGACACATGGGTTCCATAAAAATAAATTATAGCAGTAGCAAATCTTGTATGATGTATACAAACCTACTTTAAAAGTAAACTAGGTATACAATAGAATTATAGCTTTTTACGATTTGATAAATTTATACATGAAATTATACTACAATGTATAGTTGCTAGAATAACATTTGTAGCGTTTGCGAATTTGATAGTAACACTGTACGACAATCGAATTTTTACTATTAAGCACGATGAGCACTATTTTTAGAAACAAGCCAAGATTGACAACCGTAATTGAGGCGATTTCTGCCAGATTAAGATGGCAAAATTAGTAAGGGTTTGAGAATAGTGATGGTAATAACTAATAGTTTTGATGACAAAAATTGATTATAATTAGGCCATGTGTAAGTTAAAAGTAAGGGTTTTATTATTGTGAGCCCGTAATGGGAAAATTCTAAATTAATTAGCCAGCCCTTAATAGAAAAATGAAAACAATAAAATTTGTATGCGGGTCCGCAAAAGGGTGGCTTCGTCGACTAATTAGGAAAAGAAGTGAGGATTTTGGCGGCACGAGGAAAATTTTTTGCATCAGCAGCTTTTTTTGATATAAAAAGGCCCGATAGGGCGCTACAACACATTTTTTCTTCTTTTTTTTCTTCTTTAATTTAATAGTCACTCGCTCTAATATTAAAATGCAATTCTCTAAAGTTATCGTCCCAGCCGCCATCGTTTCTTACGTTGCTGCCTCTAACGTTACCGTTACCACCGATGTTGTCGTTACTGACTTCACCACTTACTGTCCAGCAGCTACTTCTTTAGTTGTTAACAACAAGACCATCACTGTCACTGAAGCTACCACTTTAACCATCACTGGTCCATGTACTATCCCAACTACTTATGTTACTTCTGAATCTACTGTTGCTGCTGAATCTACTACTGCTGCTTCTACTGCTGCTCCAGAAGTCACCACCGCTGAAAATGCTGGTGCCAGAAATGTCGCCGGTGCTTTCGCTGGTGTTGCCGCTATTGCCGCTGCTTTCATCTAAATTTGTTTGGATTAATTTAGTCTTTCTTTCGATAATCAAAGATTTTTAATTGGCTAATAATTGAATATAATAATTGCTCCGACCTTATCTAATTTGCACGATTAGTGGTTGTTTTGGTTCGTTTTGATGCATAGTTTTATTTAATTATTAACTTTGTTAATATCTTTGCTTTTGTTTCTATTAAATCTGTAATATCTTCTTTAATTTAGATCTAGTAATATCAATATGCAAAATTTACTTGTAGTTTATCTATAATTGCTATTCTCAAAATTTCATTATCTTGTCATGTATCCTGTCTAATTTAGCTTGTTTCAGGTTTAAAATTGACTAGAATTTTCTTTGTTTGGAAAGTGAAATTTTTCACACAAAAACTCTTGGCACTCATGGTTACCGTGGTTACCCATAGTTTGCCCGGTTACCTTTTTGTGTCTCGTAATAAAAACATTCAAAGTTCCGCTCACGTGATATGGTCGTGTGATACACACATGTTAAAAGCCCGTACATCAGAACTTGATATAAGACCCATACACCAAAATCGTAAGTTTAAACCAGTACCCTCAAAAGCCGATGTCGTCGTTCGGTACACCTGAGGCCCAATAGCTTGATTAGGCTCATATAGAAGCGGATTGAAGCGAAATGAAGCTAAATTAAAGTGAGGTTATCGTTACTCTCTGTTGGTAGTACTTTATTGCTTGTGTAGGATGAAATATGGAGCGAAATACCTGAAGTTGCAAAATACTGAATTTGTTAAACCTTTGTGGAAGAGCCGATGAAGAAGACTTTCTTGAACAGTCGACTCAGGATTCACTTCACTCAGGCCGCCAGTCTACTGTAACAACTTATGCCCGTATCATTGAAAATAACATTCTTAAATTCAAGTATGACTTTAATTGATAGACATTTACCAGAGTAATATATTATCGCAAAGTGGATTCCAAAACTGGCATTTGGGGTTTTTAAATCCAGGCGGCACATTTCGATCAGCACATTTTACCAATTTGATCATGAAAATATTCCGACGCTGAATGACAAGATGAACGAAAAAGGTTTTTATTAATGTGCCATCGGGTTATCTGATCCATCTTCGTGCAGATGCGTGCATATGAGATGCCGAAATTAGAAGCCAAGAAGGCAGAATAACTTTTTACGGCCATTTTACTCGGATTTTCAGAGCACAAAATTAGCCAATACGGCTTCTTTTTCTCGATTTTGATGTAAGTTGGCCTGACTTTGGCTACTGAAAGTTATTTTATGTCTCCGATATATCCAAGCGATATATCCGTCACATATTCGTAGTTAGTAATGGATAAAAAATAAAACAGTAGCCAATCAAGAAACTCTGTAAGCGACGGTTGAAAGTTTAAACAGTATTCATACTTACGAGATTTGAGTATGATGATCATTAAGATCATTCTTACATCATGATTTGAATCAACTAATGGGCCCTTTTTGTAATCAATATAACCTGTAGTAGAAAAATAAGTAGTAGCTCAACACGCATATTTAACATCGGGGAATGAAGTCCAATAATGAAATGTTGTATTGTTGCACCATGTTAGATGCAAGACATCCCCATTAAGCTAAGTTTTGTGCATGATTATCTCGTATGCACAAATTTTGTACATAATAGTTTTTGCAAAATAAAAATGGTAGAAAATTTGTTTCTTCAAGCCGGAAAACGGCAATTGCCTATTCATTCATTCGATATGATTTATCTATATATAAAGATATGTGCCGCTTTAATCTGATAACTTTTACCCTGTTAGTAAATTTTAGTATTTCATAATGCTTTTTCGTTCGCTTGTTACCGCTATTTTACCAGCTGTCGCTCTTGCAGCCTCTTCAACTACTGCTAGTGTTGCTTCTGCTACTACCGATGATGCTTTACCAACTTACACTGACTGTCATGCTTGGTGTGGTTACTTGATTCTTGATTCTTACGATTATGAAACTAACTCTACCGATACTGGTTACGATCCAGCTATGTGTAGTGACGCTGACTTCAATGCTTTAGTTGCTGGATGTCTTGACTGTGGTTGTTCTTTATGGCAATACTATGAAAGTTATTTACTTGCTCCTTTAGAAGCTTGTAACCTCCCAACTTACCCAACTGCTGGTACTTGTGTTACTTCTACTGCTTCTTCTACCGCAGCTTCCTCTTCTACCGCAGCTGCTTCTTCATCAGCTGCTTCCTCTTCTACCGCCGCTGCTTCTTCATCAACTGCCACCTCTTCTACTGCCGCTGCCACCTCTTCCGTTGCTTCTTCCTCTGCCGCTGTTTCTTCCTCTGCCGAATCTACTACTGCTGCTCCTGTTATTTCTGCTGCCACTAACGGAACCTCATCAGCCATTTCCTCCACCACTGCTGCTCCTGTTACTTCTGCTGCTACCAATGGTACTTCTTCCGCTGCTTCATCAGTCGTTGTCTCTTCTGCAGTAAAGAGTAACTCCACCGGTGTCACCTCAGCAGCTGATGGTACCTTGACTGTCACTGCTGCTTCCACAGTCATTTACACCATCACTAGCTGTTCCGATAATGCTTGTTCTGCTGTTGTCACCTCCGGTGTTGTCAGTCCTGTTACTACTGAAACTGTTGAAGGTTCTGTTGTCACTGTCTACACCACTGCTCCATGCGACACATCTGCTGCTACTACTGCTGCTGCTGCATCTGGCGCTGAAACCGTAGCTGCTGAATCAGTGGCTGCCTCTGCTGCTGGTGATGAAATTGTTTCTACTTCTACTGTCGCTGCTGCTGCTTCTGCCAGTGCTGTTGCCAGTTTCGAAGCTGCAGGTGCCAAGGTTATTGCTTCCAGCTTATCACTTGTCGCCATCGTGTTCAACATGTTCATGATCTAAGTATATGTGTAATTAACGTATCTATAATATTTTATCCTAATTTATTGTTCTGTAAAGATAAAACCTAATTGATCAACGTTATCACCGCTCTGGCCGTAAAATCCAGTTATTTGGTACCCGTCAGGAGCAATAACAGTTGAGCAATCATCTGTGGAAGTTCCCAATTCAATAGAGCTTCCTGAACTTGTTATAGCTTTAATTGAAAAAAGTCGTAACTTATCGTGCTTAGTACCAAGGCATAAAGTAGCTTCAGTCCAAAATTCATCATCAGATAGCACAAGGTAAGATTCTGTACCTCCAGTACCTCCATGTACAAGGGAAGTGCCATCGCTTAGCGTTAAGCCCACAGAATCAATTCTATCTCCAGATCTAAAAGTCAAGTTACTTGCTTTCAATCCAGTAGTAATATCACTAAGATCATTAAAGTAAGTACCAGAATAACCTCCGTAAAGTTTTGAGGTTTTGAAATCACCCAGCTCCGAATAGGTGAAGTTGACCATAATAGGATGATGATCTGAAAGGGTTTTTCCATCGTAAATAAATAAATCAGTAACGTAATTAAAATCAGTTGCTGAAAGTTGCACAACTTTGTTTCCCCTATAGAAAACCTTATCGACAGTTTCACAAGTATTCAAGAAATCAGTAGAATTTTCATTGGTGTCAGTACACAAAGCAGCCAGACCCTTTTCAGGAGGGGTTCCATCCAAAATCAAATCAACCCAAGCATCGGTAAGTCCATTTTGCAGAGTGAAAAGTTCAATATTGTCAAGCTCTCTTGTGTAACGAGAGTTTGTATCTCCGTAAACAATTACTGCCTCATCGTAAGCATTGGTATCTATATAATCAGCAATTTGTTGAATATTAGAGGTTCTTGCAGTTTCATCGTCATCTTCAACACCTGCATCTGCATGTAAATTAATGAAATTGATGTAGATACCGGATTCCAACTCAATCTTCATATGCGTAAAACCTTTAGGTGTAAGGCAGTCACTTTCAGAAGCATCTGAACATACGTTCCATTTGATTCGTTCGAAATTGATCCAGTTATAATTGGATAAAGTATTTAAACCTGAACCGAATGGAACTCCTCCAGAAGTAGCAGTTCTAAAAGGATGGGTGTCATATTCATAGAGAGTTGCATGATAGTTAAAGTCTTCTTGAACATGAATGACATCTAAAATGTCTAAATATTCACTAAATTTCGTACCAATAGCTTCAGTGGCTGTATTCTTATCCAATTCTTCTCCATTATCTTGAAGAAATTCTGGTAATCCGGCCACGTTGAATGAGAGTACATTAAAACTACCATTTGCAGTAATTCCACAGCATAAAGAAGCTAAATGAATAAGTTTAGATAACTTCATAATGAAAGTTAATTCAATTCAAGAAATCATTGAATTCATGTTAGATTTACCCAACTTATATTGTGTATCCAATATTTAAAATCAATTAATCAAAATTCGCCTTGGTGCATCATTTGTCAATTTTGGGTTATTTCCGATAATAGTATTGCTCGTACATTTATGTCTTGGCAATTGAAATTTATTGTTTGACAATGAGGGCAAATACGGGCATTTGAAGTTTCATCCCGAATAATGTAGAATTGACGTTAAAATCTAAAATCGAAAACGTTTTTTTGTAGATTGGGCAGTACGAAACGAAAGTATATGTAAATATCAAACTTATACGATATTTTAATTAGTAAGAGTGAAAATTTAATTCATTTATTATAAATATTACTATAGTACAGTGATATATACATATGTGACAAGCAATATGGGCTTAATTACTGAACTATTTTGTGTTCAGAATTTTGACATTTTTTTATTTTTTATATTTTTGACGTTTTTTTACTCTTTTTATATTTTAACTTTTTTTTATTTTTTACTTTACTTGAAATATCAGCTTTATAATTTTTGATAAAGCAAAATGTATGCAGTTTTTGTACTTTCTTCACCATCAATGACGTCATCTTGATCAATGAAATTTACAGAAGTATCATCGATTCTAATCCACTCATTATCGTTTGATTTTCCATTAGATTCCTCATCATTATCATAAACCGATGATTTTCTAAGAACATCACAAGTGTAATGTCCACCTTCTGCACTAGTACCATGATGATAAATAACACCTGCTAATTTATAATTAATTCTGTTAGAAACCATTTGTTTGGAAAGACATTCTTGAGGAATATTAAGAGTATGAGAGTATTTAATTTTCTTTCTTAATTTTTCAATACCACCAAGGCCATGCGAAGATTTTGATTCAGTTTTATTTTCAGAATTAGATTCAAAAGAATTAGACTCTTCGTGTTGATAAGAGAATCTCTTCAAATGAATTAAAAGTATATTTGGTAATTGATCAATAAAAGTTTGCTTTTTAGCTATGACTTCTTTATTAGAAGATGATTTATACGGTATTTTTTCTGGTTCATTGAAACTAATGAATGCATCTTCTATAGTGTTAATATTAGGATCTGATATATCTAATTGAATGCATCTAAATGGATCTAATGTAATTGATTGACTTTCCTTATTTTTCGGTATATTCAAAACACTTCTGAACTGTCCTCCAAATATAGTAGATATTGGTGATGGCTCAATTTCCACCGTCCTTTTAGCACTAACAGTTTTACTATTAGAGCCAACTTCTGACCATCCAGTTTCTCCATCATTTTGATTTTCAGTTTCTGAATCAACAGACTTTTTAATAATTTTCAAAGCATTCTTCACATTCAATTTAAATTCATTAAATTGAGCAGGATCTTTCATTTCAGTTTGATATTTTTGAATAAAAGCATCCACCTGAGTAGTATTCAACAATTTAATAGATTTAACAAATTCTTCATGTAATCCATCTAATAAATAACCTAAAAACTCTTCAGCATCTTCTTGTTGACCCCATTTTAAATGCAGAAATTTTTCATTGGTGATTAAAGACATATAAAAATCTTCTGGAGATAATGGTTTTAAATGTCCTTTATAAGTCACATCATCAGCAAGAAAATCTTTATAAAATTTAATCGTTAAATCAAGAAGAGGAGTTGGTGATTCTTTGCTAAGATTTCCAATTGATTTATCTTCAATTAATCTTAAAATTTTATTTAAAGGTTCACAAAATAATAAAACCTGTAGTATAGCATTCATATAACAAATGTTACCAGTATTTGTTAAACCTCTTGGTTTTATACGGAAAGCAGGAAGAGGTTTTAATGACTTATAAAGAGGGTCATATAAAATTTTGAAAAGTAAGAGACCAAGTGGTTGAGCAGTATCTTTTTCAAGAGATCTTGGAGATTGACTTCTTTCAGTTACAGTTAGAGGAGCAGATGGAGGAGTTGGAATTGAAGTTGTTGAAATAGTTGGTTTTGGTTTGGTAACAATTTTTGATGAGCTCAGCTGTAAAACAGATGCCCAATTAGTTACATTTGAAGGTTTATCATTAGTCATGGAATCATTAGATTCATTATTATTATTATCATTAGGTTTATTATTGAAAATTGAAGGGATGATTTTAGTAGATTCGTTATTTGAATTTAAGTCTATTATTTTAGTATGAGATAAGGTATTAATTAAAACGTCAGTTTCTATAGGTTGAGATTGAATGAATGCAGCCAAACGTTCTTGTTTGGATTGAAGTTGATTTTGTCTTAAATTTGAATCTTCAAATTTGAAAAATTCATCTTTTAAAGTATTGAAAAAAAGAGGAACTTGAAAATTAGATTGAATTGAAGGTTTCTCTTTTTGTAAATGATCAATATCATCAGAATTAACCGTAGTTGGAATCAGAGGACTTGAAACTTCATAATGACTTATTTGAGGAGAATTAATTTGACTTAATTCACCATTTTGAGAACTAAATCCTGACATCATTGAAGGACTTAATTCTTCATGATTAAGATCACCGGGACTTATTGTTTGATCAGGAACATATGGAATTGGGAAAGGTTGAGGCATATATTGATGCAGTTGAGGAATTTGATAACGAGAATTTTTACCATTATTACCATTTTTATATTTTCCTTTTGGACGATTTAAATTTGGATTATAAATTGCACCAGGATTACCATTCATTGGTATATATTGGGGATGAGTATAAGCAGGAGAAGGCATTGAATAATATTGATATTGAGGATAACCTGAATAATCATATTGTGGATACATTGAATACATAAAATTCCCATACATAAATGGTTGACCATTTCCAGGTTGTTGTTGAGGATGAGGATAAAAAGAAGCAGCAGCAGCATTTGCAGGTGTGAAAGGTTGTTGATGATGAATTTTACTCATTGATGGTGAAGGATTAAAACTTGGTACATCTCCTCGGAATCTACTTGGACCAGAATTTGATCCATTCGATGAATTTGCTGATGATTGTGAAGTATTTGTAGCAGTAGACATTAAAAATTAATAAATCATTAAGATATGCAAGTAAAGAATGCTAAAAAGATATTACTTTTAAGAAATTTGAAAGTTATGACAAAAAAAATTGGTTGAAAATTGTTGGATTTTAAAGCTGGTTATTAAGTAATTTTCACTTGAGTTGGCCACTTTTGATTTTCCTTGAAAACTTTTTAGCGGTGAAAATTTAGATTAATCACGATAATTGGGCACCACACGCCACACGTACCTGCAGATTTATCCGACTGCAAAATTTAACTACATTAAATTAAATGGCATTAAATTATGAAAGTTACGTAAGAGAGAAGATACCGAGGTTATTGCAAGATTGAGACGTTGTCGGAATGGATCTCGGGACATGGAATATGATTTATCTCAACAATAGCTACTGCAAGTAAATGAGCACATATAGGGATCTTTGGTAGATGAAACCAATTACCATGGCCTACTAAATCAGCCAATTGTGAAAAATCATGCTGTTGCATCCAAGCCAGGTCCTGCTCATAGTAAGATTGAAATGATTCACACGAACAGTACCAAGACGCCAACTCCACAGTATATGATTCCTTTACCTTAACCGGTTGAGGTTCTACTGGCACTAATTGATCAGAGTTGAGACGAAATCCAAGCTGGTGTAGTTCCAGTAACAAATCAGTGGTATTGGAAGGTGGGGATAGTTGTGGCTTGGAAGGAATATTGACTTTCGTTTGAATTATACTGTTGTTGCCATCATTGAAAACTACTTTATATACCCATTGATTTTGACAAATGGTCAATGCTTGATTATAATCACTTCCAAAAGCTAGATTTAAAACAGCCGACTTCTCAACGTCAATGGTAAGCTCAATGTCGTTTACAGGTGGGATTAACCCTCTCTGTTTCTTATCCATCAATAGCAATGGTAAATTACGTAAATTTGTTTTAGATTCAAGAAATGTAGTATCTTGATTGAATAAAGATATAAGTTTCGAAGTTCGACTTGATTTTGAAGTCAAATCTTGCAAAAGCAGAGGAAGTAAAGTCAATATCGAGGAATTTTCATCATGTAATCGTGGTTCTTCCTCTTTCATACGCGTAGTATAGAATTATAAAATGAAATCAGTCGCAAAAAAACAAATATCATCTTAACCACAGTGATTTAATCCATCTGGGAATCAATTTTTTCAATTAAAAATGGACGATTGGTTAAATCAACTTCCTCAACAACTTCAACAGGAAATTAAATCTGTGATCCAAGTTCATGAACCTTCAGGTGAAATTTTTAAAAAATTATTTAATCATATACTGAGCAAACCAGCTGCCAAACGGAGGAAACCATCACCTGAAGTTAAAAAAGTTAAAACTGAACCTGTTGACTCTAAAGAGTCTTTGAAACCTACAAATCTTTCGTTACCAAATAATCGAGCTTCAAAATATAACATTAAACTTGATCATGAAATTGAAAAATCAACTACTATTTTTGAGTTATCTCAAATATCATTTATATCTCCAACTAGAAGAAAGTTAAACTTTGTGTTTCATTTATTAATTGAAAATAATGTACCTATCCCTGTATTATCTATTGTTAATCCCAAAACAAATCTTTCAGAACTTTCTTATGTTCATTTACAACAAGCTGTTAAATTATGTGTAGCATTACCAATTCTTGGTAATTCTTTAATTAGTTCAAAAAAAGATACCGTACAATTATGCTTTTGGTTAGATGATGATGAAGGTAAAACTTTAGAAGATGGGGTAAACCCCATCAAAATTGAACCAATTATTTGTCAAGTAAATTTAGATTCTTTGAAAAAACAATTGTATAAAGATGGTAAAATTTCTCCAGCAATTGAATCACAACTTGATCGAGATTCTGATGAATCTAGTGATGATGAAGACCCCAATCAAAAGGGGATCAAACCAATCAATGAAGTTGTCATTGATTTTTTACAAAAACAATTCAAATTATGTGGAGTTAATCTTATGAATTACTTACCTTCTAATAAACCAGATAGAAATCAATTACCTCTTAATACAGATAATGGATTATCTTTATCGATCAATGCAAACAACATCAATGATTTGGTGATTGTTTCCGCTTATAAAGGATCTAAAGAAGGATCATTGATTTTTCTTGCATCTAATAAATTTAATTCTGCTTATATGATTTTCGGATTTAGAAAACCAATTCTTTTATTTGAATTATCTAAGATTAAGTATATTTCTTACCATAATATTACTAGGCTTACATTTTCAATTTTAGTAGCTTTTGATAATGAAGCTAAAGGTAAAGAAGAAATTTTAGAATTTGGTATGATTGATCAAGCATATTATCTGGTTCTTGATACATTTATAAAAGCACAAAATATTAATGATAATTCATTTGATGATCAATTAAGAGAAAAAGTAGGAAAAGGTCAAGAATCAGCTGAACAACAGGAACAACAACAAGTTCAAGAAGCTGAAGATCCTGCTGATAGTGATGATGAAGAAGAAGATGGAACTTATACTGGAGGTGTTGAAGGAGAAAGTGATTTGGATGAAGAACTTGATAGTAATGCTTCAAGTGATGATAGTGATTCTCAAGATGATGATGATGAAGATGATAGTATGGTAGAAGATGGAGTAGAAGAAGCAGAGGAAGAAGAAGAAGAAGAAGTAGAAGAAGGACATTCAATTAAACAGGAGATTCAATAATTAAATTTTACTTGTATTGTTTTATACTGTATATTATGTATATATAGAGTTATTCATGGATGCAGTCATGAGTGAATAAATAAATAAATGATTATTTGTAAGATTGACCGTAAGAAGCCCATAATGATTGAAACCAAGTAGTTCTTGTTTTAGCGGTATATCTTGTGTCAACTTCTGAATCGAGTTCGTGGAAAACGTTATCCAGAGCTCTCTGTTCACGTAAGACTTCCAATCTTCTATTCAATAAAATTCTATTTCTATCAATGAAGTAATCTAAGGTTAAATAACCTCCAATGAATGCACCTGAGCTATATAAATAGCCTGGAACTCTTGAAAAATTATTGGCAAAAGGTTTACCAACAATTTGAACTTGAATTCTTCTGGAAAGAGCACCAAGGAATGTACTCACTAAAAGTCCGGCAGCTGAAACCATAGTACAAATTTAGTAGTGTAATTGTTTTGTTCAACAGTTAATTGGATAATTTTCATAGTGCGAAATTATGATGTAGCGGTAATCGCACGAGTATGAAGTTAAATCCGTACACCACCAGGGGCCATTACATCCATACACCATGACATGTTAAATTAACAATATAATGGAAGGAACTATTGAATCACTAACGCCATAGTTTGTAGGTATCGCTCTTAACTTCCTGTAGAAACGACTAAAGTTATCACAGTTTTAAGTTGAGCGAAATCACGGAATTAATATTTTTTCCGAACACACTGGTGTTCTCATTTCGGATAGAATTCCGTTCTCCATATGAAAACCATAGATAAATAGTCTTAGAGTCCCACAGTTTTTTCATAATTTAAACCACAATGGGGATAAATTTCTTTAAAGGTCATCCGACCAAGACTTTATTACCAAGAAATGAAGTTGCTAATTCATTTACTAAAGTCTTAACTAAGAACGATTATACTAGTTACGATGATGATCCATTGAATCAACCTCCTTTAACATATGGAACTGATCCTGGTAATAGTGATACTAGAAAAGCTATTGCTAAATGGTCAGATTCTCATTATAGCCGGTCTGTGGCCACCGATCCAAATTGTTTCAATATGACTGCCGGTGCTTCATATGGTATTGCAAATATTCTTACCAGTTGTACTAATACTGATATTACTCAAAGAATATTCGTAGTTTCACCTACTTATTATCTTATCAATTTTGCGTTTATTGATGCGGGATTTGAAGGTAAGCTTACTGCTATCAATGAAACTCCAGGAGCAGAATATGAAGTTGATATCACTGAATTGGAATCTAAATTGAAAGAATATAGTGGCGGTTTAGAATCGATTAAAGACCACGAAGTTAATGTCATTAAAGATCCAACAGGTAGAGGTGAATTTAAGTACTACAGATTCGTTATGTATTTAGTACCAACTTTTTCTAACCCAGGAGGGTTGACTTATTCAATTAAGACAAGACAAAAATTAATTGAATTAGCTAGAAAATATGATGTACTTCTTATATCAGATGATGTTTATGATTTGTTAAACTACGGTACTTCTGATAAACCAGCAAAATTAGTTCATTTAGATAGGGATACACTCCCTAAATCTTACAAGTTTGGTAATACTATTTCGAATGCTTCGTTTTCAAAAATTATTGCTCCTGGTCTTAGAGTTGGGTGCCAAGAATGTGCCACAGCTGGGTTGACATATCAACTATCATCTACTGGTGCAAATAAATCAGGAGGAACACCAGGGCAATTGAATTCATTAGTCGTTCAAGATCTTGTGGAAACGGGGACTTTAGACCGAATTATTACCGAGTTTAATAAGACCTACTATAAAAGAGCTCAAATTTTACTTAAAGCTTTACATACTCATCTTCCTCAAAAATATACCAAAGTATATGGAGGAGATGGTGGATACTTTCTTTGGGTAGAGATCAAGGCGCCTAATGTAGATATACGTAAGATCAATAGCATCTTAAACAAAAAGTATCAAGTTGCAATTCCAGATGGTGAAAATTTTGAAGTAAGTGGTGACTACAAAAATTGGGGACAATTCGGATCAAGGTTGTGTGTTTCTCTCGTTGAGGAAGACAAAATTGATGAAGGTATTAAGCTATGGGCACAAGTCTTACGTGACGAACACCCTGAGCTTTTTGATTAGATTAGATATTTTTAACCTGTAAATGTTAGTTTTTGACTTATACAAATTATTGAACTCAAATCAGCGTAGATCTTGGTGTAAACTTTTTGTTTTCTCATGAGAATCAATTAAGGCGAAGTGTTATCATCATAAGAGTTCTGATTGAATACATACATTATTCAAAGTTGAAAAGAAGAGTGGTAGATAATTTCAAACTATGAGAAAATTTTGGTGAAAAATATATGATGCGGTTACCCGGGCCATAAATTGGGTGCAAACTCGAATGGAAAACTACTGCATATTTAGGTGGGTTTGGGACAAAATTTAATTATATTCTGGTATTGATAGTCGAAAATTACAAGTCTGATACAGAGTCAGTACTTTCAAGCTATGATAAATCTATTGAAATAAATCTGTATATAAATAGGAAATCACAATATATTACGTGCTTTCTGTCTGGCGACTCTTACTTTCTCATTAGAGTGATCAACTTCATCTGTGAACTGATCAAGCAATTGAGTTTGTTCCTCTACTTCGGTATTAATGGTCTCTCCTAATTGTCTTTGTCTAGCGATAATTTTACGGAGTTGTTCGACCTCTTTATCTTGCAGTTTATGAATCTGCTGCTGTTGTTGAAGAAGTCCTTTGTTATCTAAACCCATGGTATCATTTGTTTCTCTAGGAGGAACAGATTTACCCAAGACTCGTTTTCCATTTGAGTTTGTCTCTAATAGCATGGATTTATCACTTTTACCAATTGTAGAAACTGAATTTTGAAGAGAAGCCAATTCAGACTGAACTTCTTTGAGAAGAATTTGTCTTCTATTAAGCTCATGAGCGTCAATTTCACGCGATTCGACAAGAGACAGAAGCATCGATGATAATTTTTGAAGGTTCGGATCTATAATGTTGTTCATGGTATTACGAGTTGAAATTTTCAGATTTATAGTACCATCGTATTTATGCTGTAAGTCTTGAATAGTGAATTTAAAACGTCTTAAAAGCTCTAACCATTTCATGCTACTAACGGATGATGTTTCATCAATGATAAGATCTTTTTCCGATGACGATGTGTTGGGGTTAAGAAAAGTATCTGAAAACTTGAAATTAGAGGGAAGTTGAAGAAACTGTTTCACATGGCTGTGGTTTTGAAGATCTCGATCTCGAATCAAACAATTCAAAAATTCAGCAAGTCGTCTCTGTCTTTCTTGAACTACAGACCCACTTTTCGACGCAAATCTTAGTATTCCTGTTTTGGGCGGTAGAGGGTAAGGGAAGTCATTAGTATCAATACCAAGGTCATAGCATAACTTTTTGAGTAAGTCGTCAAATTCCGAGTACCTTTTTGCTACCGTGAATGATCGTAGTGGGATCTTTATAGACACGTTATAGTAGACCTTTCCATCAGAAGAGGTGGTCACCGATGGGATTGTAATTACGTCCATGACAGTGAAGTTGTGAGTTTTTTTACTCTCGTCTCTATCTTATCGAGGTGAGGCACGTGACTAAAGATAGCAACCAGCCTTCTGCCATAAAAGTGAATTAATTGAGTTAGCAGTAAATCAATTGATGCGTTATGCTTGGACACATGAAGAAGGAGGCGATGGTCACAATGACGCAAAACAGTAGTCTTGAAGTGTTTTCGAAATTTTTTCGTAAATTTCAACTGTGTTTCATCGTGATAAATTTGGCCCGCGCAAGTTTGCTATAGAATGACTGCAAACTGAGAATTTACTACTTCAACTATTTATCCTAAATGACAGAAGAAGCTACCGAGCCCACCCATTCAGCCAGCAGCTCACAATCACTTACTGAGTCTGAGTCTCAGCCATTGCTTGCCCCAGAAGGTAGACGTTTTGTAGACCCTGATGACCCAATTGTGTCTCCACTTAATTTAGTGAAAATTAGAGTCCTTAGAATCGCTTTATTACTGGTTTTATTCATCAACACTTTGATATTCCTTGGATGTTTTATATCTGACTTCATTTCTGCTCCTGGATTCACCAATAGAGGTAAATCGTTTCTTGAATTGGTATTGGTAATTTTCTCAGGTCTTACTACTATTGTCACCATATGGTGCTTTGGAGTTCCATCTTATTATGAAAGAGTATTAGGCTACATAACTTTGGGACTCTTTGTAATCAATTTCATCGTGATTTTCTCGGTGGCTACAATCAGAGATCAAATGGGACTTTTTGGTAATTTCTTACTTCTTTGGACAATATTTAATATTACAATCAATTGTTTGGCAGATGCTTGGGTCCAACAAGGTAGAAATGAACAGGAAATTAAATACACTGGTAGAGTAGAAACAAGAAGATCTCTTTATGAATTACTGGTTATGTCTGTGAAAATTATCGCCAAATTGTTTTTACTTCTCATTGCATGGAATATAAGTCTTACAATTTGGCTTTCAAGCTTTGACACCCACGAAAAGCCATGGGGCGAATTAGTTCCTGTTAGTGAAGATTCTTTCAAAGTTCATTTATCATGTTATGGTAACCTAGAAGAGGAGGCTTCGAAGCAACCAATTGTACTTCTTGAAGGTGGACAATCAACTTCTACTGAAGTTTTCCAAGAATGGGTTGAAGAATTATATCATTTAAATAAACTCGACAGATATTGTATTTGGGATAGACCAGGGTATGGATTCTCCGATAGTGCACCATCGCCAGTATCGATTGGTATTATTGTGGAGTATTTGATGGAAGCACTTCACGCCAAAAAGATAGATGGACCTTTCAGTGTTGTTGGATTCGACAGTGGAGGACTTTACTCGAGAATGTTTGCATCTCGGAATCCAGGAAAGGTGAATTCTATGTTACTTGTCGATAGTTGGCACGAAGATTTACTCAAACATAATGCATTTAGTGGGTCTAATAAGAAGAATGAAGATAAAAGAGTTTTCCGTAATATATTAGACTTTATGGATACTAAAACTGGAATCAAACTTTGGTTTGAAGGTGTTGTTTCTCCATTAGGTATTGTAAGAAGTTTCCATTGGTTTTTCCACCCAAGAAAATATTCTTCTAACAGTCGTATTTTCGGCCATGATATGTTGTATAGCTCCAAGTATCTTCGAGCTAGACTTCAAGAACAAGTAACTGCCTCTATTCTTTCTTACAATGAAATTATTGGAAGTGATACGCATAATATCCCATTAAGTGTAATTTCATCAGATTTCATGATTAAAAACTCCTTAAATTGGGGGAAATGGCAAAGGCAATTAACTAAAATTAGTGATAATTGTATTGAATGGGTAGTTGCAGAAAATTCGAATCACGATATCTGGAAAAGCCCGAAAGGTCGTAAAAGTTTACAAAATTTACTATTAAGGCTACTCGGAGAATCTACAGGAGCATAAGCTTAGCAGCTCAAAAGAATTTTGAAATTGAATTTATGGTGAGTTAATTGAAGTTTCAAACTTGGAGTTTGAAACAGTCAATTTGGTATAATTTTAATGTTCTGCTAAATTACGTTTCATATTTCCATTTTAAGTAGAATTGTATTGTTTCAGGTATTTTAAATTTTGTTAAAATAATCGTGTAGAAGGCCATCGTCGTGTCGGAATGTAATTCGCGTGCAAATAAATCCTTCGATTAACAAAGCTATCATTGTTAATCAACCAGCGCTCACCAAGGATTTTTTAATCGATTTGAACTATTAATAATACACCTGATTTATAAGGGTTGTAATTATTAAAAGATGTCTGGAGAAATTATGACTGCTTCTCGAAATAATGTATCACCATCACCATCTCAGTCACCTCCTAAACAAACTGTAAATTCTAACCAGCATGAACAATCTGGTACACCAGATAGCAATAATAGTGGTACAAAGAATGATTCAAATTTAAGAGATGATGGTCCAAGTCCTGTAAGAAGACCATCATTTGGATTAAACTTTTTAAGTACTTTCACAAGTAGTATAAGGCCAAATAATATTCAACCAGGAACTTCAAATAATGAACAAAATCCCCACCTGTTTATGTCAAATAGTCCAACCATTGCCAATTTACAAAATATTACTTCAACAACTCCTCTTACATATAATGAAAATATTGATGCTATTCAAGAATCAAATGATTATACTGTTAGTCCAACTGATGGTAATGAAGATAATGATCCTCAACCAACTCCTGACACGTCAAATATTAACATTCGAGAAATTTCTAATTTAAATGATCAAATTTTAGATCAACCTACATCTTCAGTGAATTTACTGAATTCTAATGAATCTGATAATAATGGTATGGATAAAGATGGATTTTTCTCTGTAAGATTGACTCCTCTTATTGATCATTCATCGTCGTCAAGTGGTCTTTATTTCGCACCTGTAATTAGAAAAGTGAAACCAAGTAATAATATATCAATTGGTAGATATACTGAAAAAAACAAATCTGCTGCTCATGCTCCTCAAGGATCATCAGCTCCAATTGTTTTCAAATCAAAAGTTGTTTCAAGAACTCATGCATTATTTCAGTGTAATGAAGATGGTCAATGGTTTTTAAAAGATTGTAAATCTTCATCAGGAACTTTTTTAAATCATATTCGTTTATCACCAGCTTCTCAAGAACTGTCTCATATGCCACTTATTGATGGTGATATTATTCAACTAGGTATGGATTATAGAGGTGGTACAGAAGAAGTTTATCGTTGTGTTAAAATGAGATGTGAATTTAATAAAAGTTGGCAACGTAAAGTTAATCAATTTAATTTAGAAATTCATCAAAAGCTAAAGAATTTAGCAATTGGATCTACAAAAGAATCGCATGCAATTAATAATAATCCAATTGGTGAAGCATTACAAAATGATGAATTTTCTGAATGTGCAATTTGTTTATTAAAACTAGAACCATGTCAAGCTTTATTCATTAGCCCTTGTTCTCATTCATGGCATTATAAATGCATTCGACCCATTATCATAAAGAGTTATCCTCAATTCTACTGTCCTAATTGTAGATCAATGTGTGACTTAGAGACAGATATAGAAGATGAAGATTAATTTTTAGTAGTATATTAAACGAGTAAACGAATCACATCATCAAATATATATTTAAGAATAAATATCACTTTATTTACTGTTTAGTTATATAGTCATAGACGTGATCCAGAAGATTAGATTCATAAACTTAGAACGTAAACTAGCTTTGGGTTCATAAGGTGGAGGCATAATTAAAAAGTGTTCTAGTCCATACGATTATATTGGAAGGCTATGGAGTTTAGATAGAAATCAAGTCAAATAGTGTTCAATTCACGGTCTTGGTCTAAGATAAACTACCTTTGTCTTGTTTGCAAGCTTTGTATAAAGAAGTTGAGCTCTATGATTATCCTCCAGGGTACACCAGTAACATTTACCACAATTACGTTTATCAGCATCATCATAGAAATATTCAATAAGTTTTCTACCTACTCCATGCAACCTGGCATTTGGACTGACAAACAAATCATTAAGGTACATTGCATTTTTAATATCCCAAGTATTTCTGTGACTCAAATAATTTATGAATCCAATCACTTTTCCGGTACTATCATCAACAGCAACAGCAGAATATACCGGTTCACTTTCATCGAAAAATCTTGCAAATGTAACTTCAGAAGTCTCTTGAGATACACGATCACGAGAATGATAAAATTCAAGGTAACTTACGTCTCCACACCATAATTCAAACCATTCATCACGGTCTTTCTTCTCTATTGGTCTAATTGTTACTGACATCGAATACTTAGTATATTGGAATTGTGTAACTTAATCGTAACTGGAAATTTTTGAGATACCAAAGATTTCTGTACAATATTACCCAAACTCGTTATACAACGCTTTTAAATACGGGAAGACTCAAAGAAAGATAGCGGGAAGTGACCCCCGGTTTCTACATATAACTGTGAGTCATTGCTCATTTAGCGGCTACCGAATCACAAGTTAGCCGCTAGTTACATCAAATTAAACCTTATAAACTTCGAGATTTTTATAATTAGCTTGAACCTTGAGTGGTATCTCAAGGTACGAATTGTTTCACCTGGTGAATATCGGTAGAATTTACAGGAGTCCCGGAAATGTGACATCCCTTCCCGCCTTCTCCTTGATCCAAATTAGGATTGGCCGAAAGATCTACAGTAAAATATGTCGAAAACGGTATTGTGTGTCACATTTCGGCATCCCGACTCGGAACGGTATACGATTCTGCATAAACGTAAACCATTTCTGTTTGGGTTTGATGCGCTGATTGCCAAGCATTCAATTTCCTAAATTTTTATAAAAAATTACTAATTTTTTCCAATCAGATTAATCACAATTAATGTAGTGCCAATGCACCTACTTACAGAGAATTGTTAGCCAAGATAATATGTGCAGCCTTTCAATAGTAAAAAAAGGATTTCTAATTTTTGCCAAGATTTTTATTAGCTGTTTTGTCAGTTAAAAGTAATTTTCAACCACTAGTTAAGCATTTTTAGTGAGGTAAAGTTGGTAACGGCAAGCACATGCCAATGAGCTAAGCCAATAAAAACTATTTGAAAATGTCGCTTTCGGAGCTGGTACATACGGCTTATCCTAATGCGGCAACAAACCCAAAATGAATATGCAGATGCGATCAGATAATAATTTGTATTGGACAATACTAAATAGCGCAACAATGTAACTTGATTGGTTCCTGTAAGGCTAAAGGCGACAATTTTATGAAATAGTGCCTTACGATTACTGCATTTAAAGTCAAATGGTTGGGTAGAGAAGGGCAAATAATCAATTTAATGTACATTACACAATGCATCTGCATTTCGTAAACTAATGTAACTAGTGATTGTTCCCGCCTTTTAACCTCTTTACTTAAAGTGTCAAATTCCCTGTTTAAATTTTTATTATTCTTTATTAAATCACAATGTCTAACATTACCGACGAAAAAGTTATCAGTTCGGATCTTGAAAAAGCCGATCTGGGTTTTGAAGCTGAAAATTCTGCTCATCAAGATGTTCCTTCAATTGATTCTGAAGGTAATCCAATCATTCCTAAAACAAGAGGTGTTGCTCATATTGAAGCCGTTAAGGAGTCAATGGAACATGTTGATAAAGGTAGATTAGTTACTATTTTATTTGCTGGTTCTATCTTTATTACCGCTTGGGTAGCTTCATTAGATGCTTCAACTACATCAAGTTATTCACCTTATGCAACTTCTTCTTTTAATCGTCATTCTATGTTATCTACTCTTAGTATTGCAACTTCCATTATGACGGCTATTTGTAAACCGTTCCTTGCTAAAATTTCTGATTTAACATCTCGTCCTTTAACTTATATTCTTGTTTTAATACTTTATGTTCTTGGTTATATAATTGTTGCTTGTTCTCCAACTATTGCTGCTTATATTGTTGGTGCTTCATTTGTAGCAGTTGGTTCTTCAGGTTTAGATCTTTTAAATTCCGTTGTGGCTGCCGATTTAACTCCTTTGAAATGGAGAGGTTTCGCAACTGGTATTTTAGCTTCTCCTTCAATCGTTAATACTTGGATTGCAGGTTATATTGTTGAGGATATTGTCGCTAGTAATTGGAGATGGGGTTATGGTATGTTCTGTATTATTATGCCAGTAGTTATTACTCCTGCTATTTGTCTTATGTTATACTTAGATAAAAAAGCTTTAAAAGAAGGTAAAATTTCTCTTAATGCTTATGGTCAAGTTAAAACTATTCGTGAAGAATCTTGGTTTATTACAATCAAAAATGCCTTAGTTGAAATTGATGCTCTTGGGTTGACTTTACTTGGATTTGGTTTCTCTCTTTTGTTATTACCTTTTTCATTAGAATCATATGCTAATGGTGGTTGGAATAATCCAAGTATGATCGCTATGATGGTTGTTGGTGGTGTCATTTTGATTACATTCTTCGTTTATGAAATCTATTTTGCTAAATCTCCTTGTATGCCAAAGAGAATTGTCTTCAATAGAACATTTGCCATGTCTGTATTAATTGATTCAGTTTATATGTTTGCTGGTTACATTTACCTTCTTTATTTTTCATCTTACACTTATGTCTGTACTGACTGGAGTGTTAGAAACTGGACCTACTTCAACAATACATTAACCATGGGATTATGTGTTTTCGGTGTTGTTGCAGGTATCTATCAAAGAATTACTCGTCGTTATAAAAATCTACAAATTTTTGGTTTAGTAATCAAAGTTATTGCATACGGTATATTGATTAAAACTGGTAACACACCTCCAAATACCGCTTTGTTTGTTATTGCCCAGATTTTAATTGGTCTTGGTGGTGCTTTCAGTGTTGTTGGATCATCTGTTGCTGCTCAAGCTGCTGTTCCTCATCAAGATGTTAGTTTATCTATTTCGTTGCTTTCTTTATGGAGTAATCTTTTTGCTGCTGTTGGTAGTGCTGTTGCTGCTGCTATTTGGGCCAACAAGATGCCTGTATTCTTAAGAGAAGAATTACCATCATCAATTAATGATACTCAAGTTTATGCATTCTTCGAAGATATCACTACTATTCGTGCATATGCTTGGGGAACTGACGTTAGAGAAGGTGCTTCTACTGCTTATGTTAAAGTTATGTACTATATGATGTCAATTGCTACTGGTTTAACATTCATTCCATTACTTGCAGCTTGTTTCCAAACAAATTTCTACTTAGGTGATGCACAAAATGCTGTTGAAGGTAAAGCTGAACAACTTGAACATAATGAAGGTGAAAATATTGATGAAAACAACTGGAAGGATAGAACCGCTAGACTTCTTCATCTTAGAAAGTAAGATCATATCTTGAACATAGAATTATTTAAAATTTAATACAAACCAATTATAAAATTTTTTATTTAACTAAATTATACACCCACTTTTTCTGTAGCAACTTCATTGTGTTCTATCACAACATTCTTCACTTGGTCTTCACCCAATTCTTGAATCATTTCACCACCATCGAAAACTTCAGGATGAGTTGACTTGAATTTTCTTGCAGGAACACCTTTATGAAACAAAGCATCGATTTGAGCAAATGTTCTACCTTTAGTTTCTGGGACTTCAAACCAAACATAAATAGCTCCGAAAAAAGCAAATCCAGCCCAGAAAAATCCAGTCTTAGCTTTCCAGTTCCAAGCAGTTGGATTTAACATATAAGGTGTAATAATAGCTACAACAATTCCACCAATGTTGTAAACGTTACGAGAAATAATAATTGATTTAGTTCTTAATTTGGTGGATGGAAGTTCTGCAACTAATGTGTATGCGATTGGTCCAATCGATAAATCATAAACGAAAGTGAATAAAAGAAGTAGCGTACCAATTCCCCAGGAAGCACTTGGATTGGTTGAACAACCTAAACCTCCAACAATCATCAAAATTGTAAATAAGGTACAAAGACCAGAGAAATAAATTGTAAATCTTCCTACTTTTTGAGATACAAACCATGAACCTATAGTTCCGATAAGTCCCAAAACGTATTGGATGATTGAAAATGTAAATGACATATTTGTTGATAATCCAGCTTGAATGTAAAAATAAGTAGAATAACCCATAAGAGAGGAACCAGTAATGTTTTGAATAAGCCAAGTAATAGCACCAACTCTAGTTCTACGTAAATTTTCACCTTTGAAACAGTCAATATAACCTGTACCAGTACTCTTAATTTCTTCTTGTTTAACCGTTAACTGCATTCTGTTTAACATTGCTTCAACCATCATGTCTTTTCCCGGAACATCTGTTAATAGCCTCTGAAGAGATCTTTTAGCTTGAGGGAGTTTGTTATTTTTGACCAACCACCAAGGTGACTCGGGAGCAAAGTAAATACCAATAATAATTGGTAATGGCCATACCCACTGTATGGCAAAAGGAATTCTATACGCCTCTTTACTTTTAGATTCGACGAAAGCTCTTAATACACCAGAACTGATCAATTGACCAATAACCCAACAAGCATTAACATAAGTAGTTAAGTAAATTCTTAAAACCTGTGGGCATACCTCAGAAGCATAACTAAGAGTTAACGTTTGGAAAGCACCCCATGGTAAACCCAATAATAATTCACCAGCAAGCAACATTCCAAGATTTTGTGCAAAGAATACAATGAAAATTAGACCAATAACAATAACTAAGGCACCAATTAAAGTTTTACGATACCCGATTCTATCAGATATAATACCAGCGGCAAACAATCCTAAAACTTCACCAATATTAACGGCCATACTTAAAGAAGTTTGCCATTTAGCAGGAATTTCATACTCACCAGAGCTTTCATCATATTTACCATACCTTTCATTAAAAGCAGGGAACCCATAGAAAGAACTAAGTAAATTTGTATCATAACCTTCCATGATAAGAGCAGTAGAAAGAATAATAGACCAAGCAGCAGCCTTCGGGAAAGTTTTAAGACCTTCTTTTAAAGACATGACAGTTTCTTTATGATCATCATTTTTAGCATCATTTGATAAATCAAGAAACTTAGCGATGAAATCATCGACTTCAGGCTCTAAACTGTCATCGCTAATTTGTTTCGATAATGATTCAACTATATGAACATCATCAGGTCTTGTAACATCTTCTGTAAATTCAGGCATTATCAAATATTAATTTGAATTGTAATGGTTACAATGAGAGAGAGTTTCATTGATTTATATAATAATCGATAACATGAGGAGCAATATAATTCGAATGATCAAAACTAGAAAATATTACCAATTCCATGCCGATATAGGAAGGGTTAAAAAAATTTAACAATTGGGTAATGTTTTCAAAGCGTTAACGAATTTCTTACCCCAGATTCTTGTCGTGTTTCCGGTGCAGCGCAGTGCAGCAGCCCCGCATATCAGGAACTCAGACCCAATTATTCGAGAGAAAACAATAGATTTACAATCATGCATTAAAAAATATACCACGGCCGTATCAAAATTGAATCATTATTGCTTGCTTAGGAACTTTTTCGGGTTAAATTTAAGACGTTGCGTTTTTGTCTGTTTCAAATTAAAGTCTTGAACTAGATATTTTCTCTCCATTTTTTCTTGGAACGGAAAAATCAAGCGAGATTTGTTAGTCGCAAAATCTGTTCGCAAAATTTAGTCGCAAAATCTAGAAGTGGGGCAACCATTATTTTTCCGAAAGCTGGGGTAAGATCCCGTATTCGGAAATACTTCTATTAGAAACATTGCGGAGAAGTATTGTTCACAGTATGAATTCCAAGAAATCCTTCGCGTATAGCCAATAACTCTCGTAAGCAAACTTTCCGAGAAATTTCTACTTGGTAAGTATAAGAATCCTAAGATTTTTCGAATTTCAATTATTTATCAATAAACTTAAGTAATGACTGTTACAACTACACCTTGGTGGAAAAATTCTTCAATTTATCAAATTTGGCCAGCTTCTTATAAAGATTCCAATGGAGATGGTTTTGGTGATCTTCAAGGTATTCTTGATACTTTAGATTATGTTAAATCAATTGGAGTTGATGTAATTTGGCTTTCTCCACATTATGATTCACCTCAAGATGATATGGGGTATGATATTTCTGATTATAATAAGATTTATCCTAAATATGGTGATATGAAAATCATGGATAAACTTATTGATGGTGTTCATGAGCGTGGAATGAAACTTATCCTTGATTTAGTTATTAATCATACTTCAAGTGAACATGCTTGGTTCAAAGAATCGAGATCTTCTTTAGATAATCCAAAGAGAGATTGGTATATTTGGAAAAAGCCTAAATTTGATACTCAAGGTAATAGACAACCTCCTAATAATTGGTCTTCTAACTTTTCTGGATCTGCTTGGGAATTTGATGACCTTACTGGAGAATATTACTTGAGACTATTTGCTAAAACTCAACCTGATTTAAATTGGGAAAATGAAGATTGCAGAAATGAAATCTATAAGGTTGCTTTAAAATTTTGGTTAGATAAAGGTATTGATGGATTTAGAATTGATACCGCTGGATTATATTCCAAAGTTCAATCTTTCCCAGATACTCCTACAGTTTTACCTGGTGAAGCATTTCAACCTCCAGCTCAAGGCCTTACAAATAATGGACCTAGAATTCATGAATTTCATAAAGAAATGTTTGCTAAGGCTACTAGTAACTACGATGCTATGACTGTTGGAGAAGTTGGAACTTGTTCTAGAGAAGAAGCTTTGAAATATGTTAGTGCCGAAGAAAAGGAAATGAATATGATGTTTTTATTCGATGTTGTTGATTGTGGAATTACATATGGTGACAGATTCCGTTACAAAGGATTTACCTTAAGTCAATTCAAACAAGCCGTTTTGAATCAAAGTGAATTTATTAAAGGTACTGATGCTTGGTCTACAACATTCATTGAAAATCATGATCAACCAAGATCAGTTAATAGATTTGGTAACCCAAGTCCTAAATATTGGAGCTCACTGGCTAAGCTCTTATCAATCTTGACAACCACCTTAACAGGAACATTATTCATTTACCAAGGTGAAGAGATTGGAATGACTAACTTACCTGCTGATTGGGATATTTCTGAGTATTTAGATATTAATACTATCAATTACTGGAACGAATTTTTAAAGAAAAACCCAACTGAAGAAGAGAAGAACGAATTGAAGAAGACTATCAATTTGATTGCTCGTGATCATGCTAGATCCCCCGTTCAATGGGATGACTCTAAGAACGCTGGGTTCTCTACGGGAACACCATGGACCAGAGTTAATGACAACTATAAGGAAATCAATGTTGCAAGTCAAATTGATGATCCTTATTCAATCTTGTCGTTCTGGAAAAAGTCTCTTAAAACCAGAAAGAGTCACCTTGAATTATTTGCTCATGGAAACATCGAACCACTTGATTTGGAAAATGACAAAGTATTCACTTACGTTAAAACTCTGAAGGCTACCAATGAAAAGGCGTATGTAGCCTTGAACTTTAGTACTGAAAATTCTACCTTTGAAAAACTCATTAGTGGAGATTTCAAATTAGTTCATACTAATGTTGAGGATATAAAAGAGGATGTTTTGGGACCTTATGAAGGTAGGGTCTATATAGTATCTTAGATAAATAGAAATATATGCTTATAAAATTTTCAAAAAACTTATACTTAAATTAATAGATTTTACAGCCTAATTTCAAAATCACATTATTTCAGTCAAAATATAGTTTTGCAACACTTACAAATTTCACGTAAACATTATATTTGAGAGGTATTTACATATGACATCTGCAAAGCTGAGTCAACTATTTCTGTAATAAAGTCGGCTATTCATACCCAAATCCATCTGCTAAAGTACCAGGCGATAACTCGAAAGCCATACTGAGTTGAGTAAATGGAGATTCTACAATACCAGGTGATGGTGAATTAAAACGGTACTCTAGCTTATTGGTATAAGTATCATTTGGTGGTTGATTTGAAGCGTCATCTTCAATGATTTCCTCGATTTGAGGAGTTATGATTCGAGGAACTGTTTCCATTTGTTTGTTATTGATAAAGTTTCCCACTTTTCTGTATAATGTCATTGGAAGTGAAACATCATTTTTAACCACATTAATGACCTGCCAAAGAGTCTTGAGATAATCGTTACCCAACAATTCATCACCCCTTGGGATTGCAATTGTCAATGCATTAGCAACTTCAAGTAACTTAACAGCAGGACCAGAACCATTAGTATGATAAGCATAAAGAGGTAAGGAAGATGTTTGAGATAAAAATTCTCTAGCTATAGACATTGGGAATGATACTGATAAACAATCCAGTTCACTACCCAGATCAGATAATAAATCGTTTTCCTTTGAAACGTGCCAAGCAAGTGCTTTCAACCAACTTTGAGTCACTATTACATTAAGTTTTTGACTTTCACTAGCTTTTAGACTGGCAATTCTTTGATCAAGTTTATTTTGAAGTTGAACAATCCAATCTTTCTTGAAAGAATTTGTCTGAAATTTAAAAAGTTCTTTTAATGCAGATAATTTAGCAGAACTAACTTTATTACCTAAATTAGAATCCATAATTCTGAAACTATTTAACTCTTCAAAGAATGTAAAATCTGGAGCTGAAAACATTTGAATAAGTTCAGAATATCCTTCAAGTAATCCAGGATATTCTTCATCTTCCATTGAAGGGAATGGGATACTAGCATCTAAAACTATTGGGACATTTTCTTCAAAACACATAAATCTTTCACTTACCACAAGTGCATAGTAAATTTTACGATACCTATGAGCTTCAGCCGTTGCCTTTGTAGCATACGAATCTGAATCATGAAGTCCTAAGATATGGCAAAAAGTTATCGCTTCTCTTAGATGTAAAATTGATTGAACTTTTTCACCTTTCACATTAATATGATAAAGGTATAAAAAGTAGGATGTAAGAAGGACATTAATACTTGGAGTTGATCTATAATCAAATAAATTTAAAACTCGTTTAGCTTCCATCATATATTCAGAAGCAGGTCTATCAGTAGGTACATTCATAATTGAAGAATTATTTGAAAGAAATGACATTAATACAGCCACTGAAGCAGATGTAGCACAAGCTAATGAATAAATTATTGCAGTTTCTTCATTCAAACTTATATAAGAATCTTGATCAGGATCATCATCAAGTGGCATTAAATTAGTTACTATATCAGCTACAGAAAGAATTGGCCACATTCCATAATACCAAGTTTGATAAATTTGAAGGTAAGGAATAATTTCTTCAATTTTAATAGTAGCTCTATATGGATCAGATATAGCAGGTTCTTTTAAACTACCAGTAATATTATTTATCATATCTCGAGTTTTCTTATGAATATTCTTTGGTCCCAGTTTTTGACGAACTCTGTTATTTGTACAAACAACATTATGAGTTTTACAATTAGAACATTTACTTTGACCTGGTTCTTCATTTATATTGCACCTAATACGTCGAAGTGCACAAGCATCACATGGTCTACTATATTTTCGTCTTATATTTCTCTTTCGAGATTGTGGTGGTGTAGTTGACATAATTAATCTTGATTATCCACTTCTGAATTCTCCAGATATCTCAAAAGCTTGTTTGTATCTTGAAACTCCAGATGATGGATGTTTTCCCATTCTCAAATTCTGGGCTTAATCCGCTTATTGTGCATTTCCTATGCCGCATATTGTGGGGTTAATCCAATTACGATCGTAGAGGGGGGGGAAGGCGTGTACCCCACAGATCCTCAACATATCGATCCCCCCTCTACCGAATTGAGGTCTCAACGGGGAGCAAATGCGAAAGGAAATTCAGACATTCGTGCCCAATTCGATTTAAACTAAGATTATTCGGTTGGTGCACGGGTCCATGTCCAGATATAACTAGGTTGGGAGATTCACCCAGCTAATTGTTTAGTGTAGAGTGGCAATTACCTAGAAAAGTCCTTAGAGCTGCTGCCAATAGTTGCCAGTGAGTTGCTAGTAAATTATGGCCTTTTTGCCTGGTGAAAGTGGTGTATGGGGCGAAATCTATCTTCGTTACTGCACTATTCAAACCCGACTTGAATCGAATGCCCTTATGTTCTTATCGACATCGGGCTTGGAGTCTACATATCAAAGTTTGAAATACTTTAATGCTTCTGGATCTACAATATCTATAAACGAATCAGCCGTAAATGCACTGCATAAACGTTTTTTGTTATCTGGTGTACGGAATTGACATTAGTCATATCGCGGAATTGCATTTTATATCCATCGCCTTATCATTACCATTGACTTATAGTTAACATTTATGTTCTCTACTTTAGATGCTCTGTCACTTAAAGAAGTGGCTACTCATGGACCACGGCCTATAATACGGCATGATCATAAGATAGCCAAGCTGTTTTCTTCAAAAACTGATAAAAAAACAAGATCTAAAACTGGCTGCTTGAACTGTCGCCATAAACGGAAGAAGAAATGTGATGAAAATCATCCAATTTGTGGCTCTTGTAAAGCTAGGGGTCTTGAATGTGTTTGGACAGTTCAATCGTTCAACCCCCCATCAATAGCAAATAATGGAGTTCAAGATAAGAAGTTCACTTCCACAGCAGTTATAAATGATGATGGAATTAAACACTTAGTAACTTCTCATCTGACGATTTCTGGAGAGTCTCCATTTCATGGATCTTTGGCACCATATTTAGATAATATAATGGAACACTCTGACTCACGAATCCCACCTCATTCTCCAAGTCAACTGCCTTCATCAATCTATTCTAATTATTTACACTTATCTAACCTACCTAATCATTTTCATTTACCCTCCTTACCCAGTATTATGAACTCTCCCAATACAACAAGTCCAGGTGGTGAATATCCCAAAACGCCTTCTGATAATCACCACTTGAATGAACTTGAAATCAATGACCTGCTTGTACAGGCCCTAAATGATGCAGTTGATGATGAGGAAATTGAAGAGATCATCAACAATGATTCTTTAGATGTTTCACTTCCTCGTAACTCTTCAAATAATCCCATGATTTATTCTGTACCATCGAGCTCTTTCAAGCTATATCTTGATGAAAATGCCTTGAGGTGTTTAGATGTTTATCAAAATCAAGTAAGTACACTTATTTGCGTTAGTGATGCTTCATCGAATTATTTCCTCAAGACTTTTCTCAAACTTGGGTCTTCGGAAACTCCAATAGGTCATCTTCTTGTTTCTTGGGGTGCTATATCTGATGAAGGACCTGACTCAAAGATGGCTTTACATCATCGGAAAAAAGCTAATGATTTACTTGAACAAAACATATTGAGTAAGAAAAATCTCGATAGGTTTGATTACTTCATTGCATTATGCTTTTACCTTATAGAGACAGGAATAGATGTTTTTTCCGGTGATACTTCCAATTGGTATACAGCTTTCACAAAAGCTGATAAATTGTTTGCAGAATATGGATCTATTGATAAATTTCTTATGGACTTTGAATACTCCAACGATGTTAAATTTTTGGTATCTGACTTTCAATTTCATGATATCTTATCTTCCGTAACTTTGAAATCTGGAACAACGTGTAATATAGGTAGCTATAAAGATTTGTTTAATCTAAATTCTCCTTCAGGTTTCGATTATGGTTTAGATCCTTATCAGGGTTGTATTCAGCCACTATACTTAATTTTGGGTGAAATCCTTAATGTCAGTGTTCACTTCAAGAAAACGCGATTAGATATGGATAAAGAATTAGATGAACTAAACGATAATACCTTGATAGATACAGAGGAGATAATTTCTCTCAATGAAAGAAGAATAAGGCAATATGTTACAGTTGACATGAAGTATAATGAGCTTCTTCATAAAGTTAATAATTGCTATCCTAATGAGTCTCAACTTGAAATGTTAACAGATCGACCTGATGAATTAGAGGGGCATCTTACTTTATTTGAACTTTATCGAAACACATGCAAAATGTATTTATTATTGTACGTTAGACAAACCCAGCCTACATCTAGTGAAATTCAATTACTACTACTTGATTCAATGAAATTGATAGAAACAATAATCAATTCTAAATTAAATGCTTCCTTGACAATGTCACTTTTAGTATGTGGAATCTGTTGTGTTAGTAAACTTGACAGATTTGATATGAGAAGTAAATTTAATAGATTATTCTCATTGTTGAAAGTGGGTAATGTGAAAAGAGCTCTGAAAATTGTGGAAGAGTGCTGGAAATCAAACCCCGATGGTAATAAGTGTATTGATTGGGTAGAAATTTGTGAAAAATTAGGCTGGAAATTATCTTTATGTTGAATAAAGCTATTATTTAGAGTGTGTACAATAGCATGTAATTTTATTGAAAAACTGTAGCTGTAATTGAATCAATAACCTTTTCAAACTACGGAAATACTATCACGGGCTGCTACTATTCCAATAGAGACTTCCTACAATGGACAATAAGTGCAATAGGTAGAGGTTTGTGGCCTGGTACGAGGTGTAATCTTTATTCAAAATTGACTCACAAAAGAAACCAATGCAGTATCTGTTTGAGCTTGTCTTGATGTAGAGTACGGCAATCCTAGCACGAATAACCAACCCAGTCCTTTTGTAAGTTGCTTCTTTTTGATTTACTAATTTCACAAAAACTGATGTATATTCAAGACGAACTCAAAAGAATCATACATTCGTCATGCAAATTTTAACAGCATTTTGATTCTACAATCAGTAATTAAGTAGCTTATACGATCTGAGCCTTCTACACGAGACTCGATTAGCCATTTACTAGCTTACAGTGAATGGCTCCATTCCTCTTTTCAAAACGAATCCTCGTGGCTTTGAACAATCCATCGCTATGCAGCATTTTCACACAAAAAGACGGCATTGTAGATCTTTAAATTATTTTTCGACATTCAAAATTTTTTGATTCGTAACGACAAATTGGTGAAGCAATACGAAACCGTTTTATTTTGAGTCAGGTTAGCCTACTCGGTTAATCTCTTTTAGGATTTCAGTCATAGTCAAAATCTGGTCAGATATACTTACTCGGAGTTATTTGCATCTCAATAATATTTTTTGGCTGCAAATCAGCTCTGCATCATGAAAGAAAAATTTTAAAAATCCGCTCCTCCATCAATTGTCGGCATTCTCCGCTTGGGGGATACTGATTCAATACTCTAGGCTGTCTTCTAAAATTCTTATTCTTCTTATTGAATCAACTAACATTCACTGTACAAATCTCGAAGCGAATACCTGTAGTGAATACCCGCAGCTTATTACTGTAAACGTCTCACATTCGATGTGTAGCAGCTTATATATGTATGTATAATTTCGCTTATATCAAGGAAAAGCCTAATTGGTCAAATGATGGCGAAAACGGTTCCTGATACAGTGTACTTCTAGTATATAAAATGAATTAGCAAACATCTCGGGCTACAAAACGATTGTTTTTAAGTTCTACACTGATCATTGAAGAAAAACGTTGAAATAACTTTTATTTAAGGGTATTAAGCGAAAGCAGCAAGGACACCAGCAAAAAGTAAAGTCCAAGTACTAATAACTACACCGGATGCAGAACCTTCAACAGCTTCGTAAGTTGGAACAGCAGCAACGCTGGAGCTTGAAACAGTACCATTGGTAGTGGTGTTGGTGTATCCGATAGGAGCAGTATAAGCGACAGTAGAAGTGGAAAGAGTTTGGTATTCGTTGACAGTAATAGTAGAGGTTGCATCAGTTTCTGGACAATAAGTAGTGTAAGCAGTACCAACATTGGTGACGGTGGTAGCGGTGTTAGTA
Organism: Metschnikowia sp. yHQL527; assembly: GCA_030578455.1. Classification (NCBI taxonomy): domain Eukaryota; kingdom Fungi; phylum Ascomycota; class Pichiomycetes; order Serinales; family Metschnikowiaceae; genus Metschnikowia; species Metschnikowia sp. yHQL527. The sequence continues at coordinate 329,447 of JAJMRR010000003.1, read as the reverse complement.
ACAACTATTGGGTAACATCCACCATTAATACAACTAGTTATAGTAACAACAGTTGTTTCAGTTAAAGTGGATTCTTCTTCTGAAGGAGCAGCAGTAGAAACAGCAGCAACAGTGGTTTCACTGGTTTCAACAGCAGCTGGAGAAGAAGTGGCAACGGTTTCACCAGATAATGGACAGTAAGTGGTATAGTAAGTGTTAACGTCGTATACAGTTGTAAGACCAGTGGTGACTGGAACGAGAGAACATTTATGGTCTGAACATGAGGTAATTGTAATGACGGTAGTAGCAATATCAGTAACAGTAGAAGTGGTGGCTGGGTCAGTTACAGAGCTGTTGGAATATTGAGCAGTAGTAATAGTAGGAACAACAGAAGAAGCAGTAGAAGAAATAGTAGCAGATGAAGATGAAGATGATGAAACGGCACAAGTCTTAGCAGTTAATACAGATTTGATTTGATCTTGGTAATTGTCATTGCTGAAAGCAGAACTAGCATCCCATAATGAGACACCTCCAAAAGTAGAATCACATTGAAATTTGGCAATTTTTTCAGCTACTTCATCAGCGTCAGCATATCCAGAAGTAGATTCAGAACCTGGTAAACCAACAAACAATTTAATGTCTTTATCTTCGGCAAAGTCTTCCCAAGTAGCATAATTAAATGAATCGGTATTTAAGTTACAGTAATTATTGTAGAATTGAATGAAAGCGAAATCAAGATCAGCATCAGCTAATAAGTCACCAACATTAGTATCTGGGTATGGACATTGAGGAGCAGCAGATAAGTAGTAAGATTTTGAAGTATCTTCAGTAAAGTAATCTCTTAATTTATCAGCTAAAGCGACATAACCAGTTTGAGATCCAGATTCAATATCAAAATCGAACCCGTCAACAACAGCGTCACCAAAAGGTCTAGTTACAGAATCATCAGAACCAGCACCAAAGGTAGTCCATAAAGTTTCAGCATAGTCTTCAGCTTGAGAATCAGATGAAAATCCATAAGAACCAGCAGCACCACCCAATGATAATAAGACAACCTTGCCATTGTCTTGACAAGTTTGAATATCAGCACCAATATCAGGACAAGTTTCGGTCCAACATTGGTTAGAGAAGTTGATAGTAGTATCTGGGAAACCAGAAAGAAAAGAAAGTAAAACAATATCAACTGAAGAAGAAGAACAGTAATCACTCAAACGAGTTTGAGTAAGGCCGGCATTTTGACCCCAGTAAACAGCTACATTGGAGTTTGAACTGGCATCAAAAGCAGTTACAGCGGAGAGTAACCCTAAGGCAGCAACAATTGAAAGCATTAACGAAAGACTAGATTAAATTAAAGAGAGTCGAAGACAAAAGAATGACTATAGCTTGATTTTAAGTGAACTAAAAATTGATTATTCGAGGGCTAACGCCCATTTATAACCGAAGCTAAAACCATTAAATTTTCAATCATTGCATGGGGTTATTTTATGCATCGATGTCCAAATCGAGCTGTTTACTATGAGAATACAATTTTGCAACCTCATTGCACAGAAAAATTCAATCAATTTAGTACATTACCGCTGCCTAATTGGGTCGAGACTTAAAAAATACGAATTAGTACGTCAACAGAACGCGAATCATACGAGCCTTTTGTAAATTTTACGGCATTTATGGTTAGTAAACTAGTCGTAAGTAGCGAACTTTTCAGTTTCGGGGTTGTGGTTTTTAGAAAACAATTTAATGCTTTGAGCCCTTTGATTTATTACACAATTAGATAAACTACAAGACTTTCACCTCATAGTGTAAATCAATTAGTTTCTTGAGATGTTTCGAATTTGTTTCAGTTAACAGACTTAGGCCGAATTGAGCCGCTTTCATCGCTCAACTTAATAAAGTTTAAGTTTTCTCCTCCAACTTTACCTACGGCGGCCGTCAAACACGTCTAGCCAATCGCAAGGTTAGATTTGGTTCGGTTCGGGCACGTGCCGAAGTTTAAATTATTTTTGGAGATAAACACCCGTACCTCCCAAAAATGTAAATCTGAAAAATCATTTGTGTCGCTCATATTCTGCAACACTAAAATGACAGTTAGTATTGCACCCAATACTGACTCTGAAATTGTGAGAATATTTATAGTTAGACATGGCCAAACTGACCATAATGCTAAGAAGATGCTACAAGGTCATTTAAATATAGACATCAATAACAAAGGTTATGAACAAGCTGAATTGGTTGGAGAATATTTAAAAGTGATCCCATTTGATTACTTCGTAACCTCCGATCTCGTCAGATGTACAAATACTCTTAAATCGATCACCAAGCATCATAAGGATACCCCAGAAGTCGTTACGGCTAATTTACGTGAGCGTAACATGGGTGTGGTTGAAGGAATGTACTTGAAAGATGCCCTTGAGAAATATGGTGAAGACTTCAGAAATTTAGGAGAGAAAAAACAAAATTTACTTTCAAGAGTTGAAGAACAGTGGGACCTTTTATTGAAACACAGTACCGCTCAAGACTATAAGAACTGTTGCATATGTACTCACGGTGGTGTAATAACAGGCTTTACAAATTATCTTCACGATGTAAAGCACTATGATTTGGCTCCTGATCTTACATCTGCCCAATTAAAAGTTCCCTTTAATACATCCGTATCTGTTGTGGATGTTAATAAGAAGACTAAACAAGGTATAATTAGAGCATTTGGGTTAACTCACCATCTTGGTGGCCAGTTTGAAGTTAAGGATCAACTTTTACGTTAACATTACATGACTATAGACTTTTTACAATAGAATAAACGTTGATGAAATTAAAAAATTAAGCATTTATGACATTGCTTGTATATAAAATAAATAATGTTGAAAACTCAAACCAATACGTGGCCCCTTAAGTCCACGATGATTTGTTGTTGAATAACTCCTACAATAAGCGGGAAACCTTGATCAAAGCTTTAAATAGTTAGTTATCTGAATGAAGTAAAATGACTAACTTAAGTTATTTGAAAATTTGCTACAGGTAACAAATGTTCGCTGATGTGTCAACGTCCTGGCCGATTCTTCAAGCTACAGCAACATTTCAGGATCCATAGTGTTTGATCTTGAAAATGAAGCGTACTTTTTAAATGGATCGTTTCTTTCCAAATCATATTCTGGGTTTTTGACTTTCTTATTCCATTTCCTCATGTAAATTCTCTTTCCCCATTTCCAACTCTCCGATCCTAATAAATAAGCAAGTGAAAATCCAATTGCAATACCCCATTCATATCCTATACCTTTATGCAAAAATACTTTATCGTTAATGACTGGGATATAGACAACGGGGAAAACACTGAAGAACCCCCCAATGATGGACCAGAATAAAAATTGATTTGACCATAAGTCAATAGCGGTTTGTTTAAACCATGAATTATCGGTATCTTGTCTCATATGAAACAATGAATTATGTGGATGAATACATTCCCAAGCAAGAATAAGTGCACACCAAGTCATGGTTGCAAAAGAAGCAGATCTACCTCTAAAAACCAAATCACAGATATTTGAATCAGAATTACCAGCGTTACAATCAACTCCAAGATCTCCATCTCCAATTCCAAATACGATCACCACAAAGCATAGTAAACAGCACACAGCCATCCAAAAACCATATGCGATCATATCAATAATAACTTCCCAAGTAAAGATAGTACTGTTTGGACGTTGACTCAATATATCTTCACTAGCTCTTTCTTGACCTAAACCCATGGCTGGGAAACAAGATGTAACAACCAAGATCCATAATACCTCAACTGGACTCAATGGGAATACTGAGTATCCGGATTTATCTATGAATGCTAAACCAACCATTAAATATAAAGCTTGAGCTACATTTTCCGCTAAAAGTTGTAAAACAAACTTTTGAATATTAGAAGACATTCTTCTTCCTTCTTCAATGGCATTCAAAATCGAAGCAAAGTTATCATCAGTCAAAACAATATCAGATGCATCTTTAGCAACATCAGACCCATTTAATCCCATAGCAATTCCCACGTCAGCTTTTTTCAACGATGGTGAGTCATTAACTCCATCTCCAGTCATAGCACAAAACTTTTCTCTTCTGTGTAAAGCATCAATCATTCTAACTTTAGTTTGAGGAGCACATCTTGCAATTACTAGAGGTAATACTGGTAATTGATCAATTTCTCCATCGGTAAGACCATCAAACTGATTGGCAGTCATGACCATAGCTTCAACAACTTCCTGACTGTAATGGTATAAATTGAATGGTAAAATTCCAACTTCTTGAGCGATTGCTTTAGCAGTTGCTGGATGGTCTCCTGTCAACATATGAACTGTAATTCCTGCTTTATGACAAAGCTTTACTGATCCTGCTGTTTCGCTTCTTGGTGGATCATAGATTCCGATCAATCCTTGAAAGATCAAGTTACTTTCTACCTGTTCTCTATTTGAAGAATCTTCGGATTCTTTCAATTCCTTGGTTGCAAAAGCTAAGACTCTCAATCCTTGAGATGATAATGCATCCATATTCAGTTCTATCAATAATTTATCGTCGTCAGTCAATGAAACAGGCTCTTGTGAATCGGTCTTCTCTTCTAAATTACCATACCATTGGGTGCAGCATCCTAAAACTCTTTCCACTGCACCTTTGGTAAAGACTATAGTTTTATCAGAATCATCTTCACGATAAACAGCTGACATTCTTTTGATAGAAGAATCAAATGGAAACTCTTCTAAATGGTGATAGCCTTCAGACTTGGATTCTCGAGAATAGTTCGCTCTCGTGGTGAATACTTGAATTGCAATTTCAGTAGGGTCTCCGTGAGCTTTCCATTTCATTTTATCTGTTTCTTCGTCTTGACACAAATTAAGAGTAGCAATATTAGCCATTGTGGCTGTAAGTAACCAGCTTTTAAAATGTTCGGGATATTTGGATACGTTGTCTTTGTCAAAATGTAAGAAATCAGTTTCTTCGTCCAGCTCTTTGATGAATTTAGGACTATACTTGGAAAATGTCAAATCTCCAATTGTAGGGTTAAAAGGTTCATTGGCATTTTCAACACTGTATGTTCCTACTGTTGGAATCCAGACTTTCTTTCCTATCATTTTACCTTGGGTTAATGTACCAGTTTTATCTGAGCAGATATCATTGATACCTCCTAATGCTTCAAGGGAATCTAACTTTCTGACAATAACATTTTTCATTACCATTACTTGTGCACCAACTGCCATTGTAATAGTCAAAACAACAATCAAAGCAGATGGAATCATTGATAATGCTACGCAAATGGCATAAATTGCAACCTCCTTGTTGACATGCATCTTTTGTGACCCCATAACGATTATGGCAAACACTACGGCAACCCAAAATAATAAGATGGCTAACCAGGCCAATTTTCTTTGTAAAGGTGTACCAACTGTGATTCCCAATACATTTCCAATGACATTCTTGATAGTTTGCCATCCAGCATTAGTGTAATCTCTCTTTCGAGCAGGATTTGAATCTGATTTTTCTACTTTATGAATGAGACCATTGTCATTATCCTTCAAAGATTTAGCAATCTTTCCGATTTCTGTTGACAAACTAGTGGCAACCACAATACCTTGACCTCTTCCTTTTGAGACAGTAGATGATGAGAATGCCATGTTTATTCTGTCACCAACCGGAACTGGAATCAGCTCATCTAAGAAAATCTCTTTGTGATCTTTGGAAATTGGTAAAGATTCACCAGTAAGCAAGGCTTCGTCAGTTTCTAAATTCATTGAGTCTGTTAACCTCAAATCTGCAGGGATAGTATCACCTACTTTAATATGAACCAAATCACCAGGAACTACTTCTTCTGCAGGTATAGTAGTGGCATTTCCATTTCTAGTGACTCTGGCAGTAGGAGAACTTAAAGATCTTAAAGATCCCATAGTTTTTTCAGCTTTGAATTCTTGGAAGAATCCGACTGTAACATTTAAGCCAACTACGAACCCAATCACACCACCTGAAATCCAATCTTTCACGGCTAATGCAATAATCATTGATATAATTAATACCAAAATCATAGCATTGAAGATTTGATGTGCAAATATAGCAGAATAGGAAATTTTGTTCCCATCTCCTAAAGTATTTGCACCAAAATCTTGTAATGTTTCAAGTGCCCGCTCTGAAGTCAATCCATTTAAAACGTCTGACTTGAAAAGTTTTGCAACTTGTGAACTTGTCATTCTATACGGAACAAATCTTTCACTATTGACTACAGATGATACAGATTCGGCGAATGAATCAATACGACCTGTTTTCTCAAGTTTTAAACTTGAGTTGTCTTCAAATGTAAGACATTTTCCGGGGTTATCTGCGGAGTTTTTTGTCATTTCTAATTAATTTATACAAAGTACTATGAACTATATTACTTTAAAATAAATCACAATAAATTTACTAGCATGAACTCATAAGTATGTGGGGATCATACGATTTATATACTGCTTGATAAGATACGAGCCAAGATTGGCCAAGCGGCACCAAGAATATGCTATGTATATTGCTAGTGTAAGCAGTGATGGCTGCAAATAATATGCAGGTGACCATATACAGATAAATTTTATGCTTGGTATCTTTGAAAATTGAAAAATAGTTTTATGATTCAGCATATTACTTGTTCTATATCTACTGATACCGGCATGGTACTACAAATTTGTGTGCTATCTAGTCCCATCGTATCTAGTTCAGTTTTGACAATTTGCAACGAGTCGTATCTTTTCTTTTTTCGGGCCAAGACCCCAGTATTAGTCACTTGTCTTGGCAAGCGTCACACGACGTATATCACCACGTGCCCTGCCCACGTACGGTTATGGCTTGATAAGGACAATAGTACGAGTTTCATTTTGTCCGAGAATTAGTTGCTGTATTTATGGGGGGTATCTTGTATTTATGGGGGCATATCGTAAACTTTTTAAAACTTGGAGTTGCGGATATCGGAAAAACTATATTTGTGTGATTTTTGACAGAATGTAGATTATCCGTGCTCCGACAAAAATTCTTAGCGTAAGCTACTCTTTTTAATGGCGTTTGCTGGTCTAATCAGTGACCTTTAAACCAAAGGCGAAAGAGAACATCCTTGTAGTTGTAGATGTAGTGCATGTCTTACTATTTTGGTGCATGGGTGTTTTCTCATAGGAATGAAAAAAAAAACTGCACGCTGATTCAAACCTTGAACAGCACAATGTCGGATTCCGACAAAGAAATAATTGAAGCGATTAACCTGGGCTCATTCAGTTATGCTCAGGCTCAATTGGCTAAACGGTTGAAAAAGTACCCTAATAAAAGCTACTACTATGCTCTCAATTACTTATATCTATATGCTACTGGGAACCATCAAGAATGCCTTAAACAATGTGACTCATTAAAAGCAAAGACTCCTAGTGATTTGAATACTCTTGGGTTACTCTACGATTTGTATTTGAAGCTCGGGGTTCCCAAATCAGCAAATGAAGTTTTTGAAGGTGCTATCAAGAAGTACCCTGGTAAAGAATTAGTGACGAAATGGCTTGAAAAATGTATTGAAAGTGTTGATTTAAAATCTATTCAAAAGGCTAATTTCCAATTATTGAAGCTCGCATCTACTGATTCCAAGCCAGAACTTTCATACAGAACTGCTTTTTCATATTGCCTTGTTAATGCCATTTCTAAAGACATTCTGCCGAAAGAGGCTGTATTGTATAAAACATTAGCATTGAAAACACTTTCTACTGTAAATCCCACACCTGATTCCAATCAGCATTTATTTGTCTTGGCAACAGTCTACAAACAATTGGGTAAATTGGATAAAGTGGTGGAATTAGTCGAAGAAAGTCAAGCACAATGTGTAGATTTGGATATGACTTTAATTTACTTGGATTGTTTAAATGAACTCAAACTTTGGGAAAAGTTGAATACTAAATGTTCAAGTTTATTATTTGAAGAATCTTTCAATGACTTTGATACTTGGAAACTTTACATCAAATCACATCATGCATTAGGTAAAAGTCTAGACGAAGTGACTCTGAAGATATCTCTAAAAACAAGAAACACGTATCTCGCTCAAGTCGAGGCTTTCAAAGTATTTGGAAAAGATATAGAAAACTCCATCGAGCCATATTTCAAAGTTTATAAGAATAAAACTTGCTGCTTCCATGACTTGAAGAATTATGTTGATTCAAGTAATAAAGCTAAGCTTTATGCATTATTTGAAGAAGATTTAACAACTCCAGCAGTCATGAGCAACTACTTTAAGTTCAAGCTCTATTTCGGAGATGGTACTGAGAGTATTTATAAGTATTTCATTGAAAATTCTCAGAATCCAGAACTCGTGGATTTGGTACTACTTCAAATTATCAATGAATTGGACTTCAATGATAAAACTTCACTTGTAACGGCTATTGTCAAGTTAGAATTCTTATATACAAAAGACAATACTAATTATAAAACACAACTTTGGCTAGTCAATTTGTATTATTTGATCAATTGCTCAGAGTTGGCAACTTATCATTACAAGAAATTGAGCATAAAAATGATTCAACATGATACTTTGTCATATAAAATCATGTACAACTTAAGACCAAGTTCATCTTCTTTAAATCTGTTATTTGAAATATTTAAGTTTTATATAACTGCTGAGAAAGAAGTGAATGATGGTGTTGATAAAGCTTTCGAAAAAGGAATTTATAACAAACTTCAAGATTTCATTGAATTTAGTAGTCGATTGCAAAATTCGATAAACCAGAAATTGTTAGTTTTAGAATTAGTGAAGATTTCTCGAATAATCAATAATCATGACTACTACAATCATTTTGTTAAACTTATAGTTAATGAGAAACATAAACTATTTAAAGATGCTAGAATGAATATATGTGATAATCGTGACTATGAAGTTGATTTCAAATTTACCGGAGGAATCACGCCTGCAAAGAAATTTCTTCCAATCTTAGCTAAAGGTGAAAGATTTGTGACACTCAACTATTTGAAAGAACTCATAATTTTAGAAACTAATTCCGACGTTGTTTCTAAATTGATCAAACAGTTCGAAACCGTTAATGCGGATGATGAGCTAATACAGCAATTGACTGAGTTTGAGAAGTGGTATTACAAAGTCTTGAGCGAAGTTTTCAGAATCAATAAACTAAAATCAGATGAGGAACAATCCATTACTTTCTTGGCCAAACAATTAAGTTTCAAGCATATTCAAGGTACGTTTTTGACTCCTGAAATAGCTCAATTCAATTGGGAATTCAACAGTATGGTTAATAATTTAACTGACTTGATCAAAATTGTTCAGAAAATCAATAATTCATCTTCACCATATTTTAATTCATCGCTTAATAAAGTAATTCGTGATCTTGATAGGGAAATTAAATCATACAAGCCAGTCTTGAAATCCGCTAAAGTTTTCATCGATGAATCCAAAACATCGGAATTATCAATTGAAAAGTCATTTCTAACCGAAAGAATCGAAGAAATTGATCAAAATTTCAAGTCATCTATCAGCATATAGTTAGTGTATAGATTATAATTCTTTGGATTTAATACCCATGATTTTGAACATATCATTGATTCTATTTAGCCCAATAGTCAACAAGTACTTTCTATGATTCAAATCTGTCCCTTTATTATTGATTTTAAACTCATCTCTAACAAACTGCATTAGATCATCTTTCTCGTGGGTCTTATATATGACTCTAGATAAATTTCTATATACGCCTAAAATACGTTGCCTAAATAGAAATTCTTCGAGGGAAAGTATAGGTTTTCTGGTTTTGGATAGCTGTCGAATAGGTGTAAGGATTTTCATCATGGTGAAATATTATGCTTGATTGTGGTTTGTGATAAAATTGAAATTTTGTAGAATTGTTGTAACTTTTGATAAATCTGCGCAAAAATATCATATTCTCGAGAAAAATTCCAGTTACACTTTAAATCTTACGAAACTATCACTGGTAATTGTGAATTAAATATATACTTATAAAAATGCAAAATGAAAATAATGGTATATGAATGCAATAATTAAACAAGTTGAAATACATAAAGTTTTCACTTATTATGTATTTTCTCTTTTAGAGCTAAACCCTGTCGGAATTAGTCCATTAAGTCTCCACCTAAATCGTAATTTGTACTGTAAATTCTTCACCCAATTATCGTCTACTAATTTAGAATAGCGCAACTTTGACTGATTTTGTTGCTGAGACATATTGAAGTTAAAACTGGTTGCTGAATCATTCAAACTTTGTAATTTGTTGATTAAATCAGACGAGAATTTGTTATCATTAGTGATGGTTGTAGAATTGGAATTTAACCTTTCATCAATTCTTTTGACTTTTTTAATAGGTTGTTCGTACTTTTCTTGAACATTTTGAAAAATACTTAATAATTTAGACGAAGATGAGTTATCATTTAATTTTTTTGAAGATGACTTTGAAACAGCCGTAACTTCTTGTTGTTGAGGATTTAAAAATTTTGAATTTTTATTTAATAAAGAAAAATTAGCAACGGGATTTGAATAATTTAATTCTTGTTGATATAATTCATTGAAGAATTCTTCATATAATTCAATACATTCCCAACAAATAAATTCTGTATAGAGTTCAGTTAATTTTTTATTTGATGAATTAGTTGAATTATTTATAATTGAACTTATTTCATATAATGGTTTTTCACAAAGATCACAATATTTTAGTTTATCAGAACCAGGAATTTTACCAAAGATTGCTTCCCAATTTTCTAAATTTGATTGATTGGATTTTTGTTTATAGAATTGAGAAGTTGAACTTCCTCTTAGTAGTGAAGGACTTGAATCTGTTATTGAATCATTAGTTGTTATAGTTGATAATTTTGAAGATATACTATTTGTTTCATTATCAAAATTAAAATTAAAATTTTTATTGAAAAGTCGTTGTTTAAAATTTGCAAGAGATTTCTTTCTATCCATTACATAATTTTGAACTTGAACTGGAGATTTTTGATCTTTATTCATATAATCTTCAACTAAAACAATTGGATCATCACCATCTTCACAAGTATCATCATAATCTCTCGTTTCATCATAATTTTCTTCGTAAGTTTCATCTATAGTTTGATCAATTGTTTCATTTGGAATAATAGTATCAACATCATCTTGATTTGAAGAATTTGAATTATTAGTTGATTTTGAATTTGATGAATCAAGGGTATGAATTGAATTATCATCATTAATCAGAGTCTTATTACGAGTTGAACTAACCGAATTACGACCTGAATAACGACGCTTTGGTTTTGCAGGTGGTGGTGGTAATGGTAATGAAGTTAAAGTAGTATCATCTATTAGATCTAATTTTGATGGATGATGATTTAAACCAAAAGGAATATTACTAATGAATGAAGATTGTTTTTTCAAAGGACGAGGTCCTATATCACCTAAATCTGAATATAACGAAGTCAGACTTCGAGAATTAGAATCATTTAATGATACTGGTTGATCATAAACTTGAAATTCCATTTCAGTTGAAGACCTTAATATAGAACTATTAACTAGGTCAATAGATGACATTACACCTAGAAATCAGTCAAATACAAGGTATCAGAAAGAATTTTAAGAAATTGAAGATTAAATTAAAAAAAATTTTGAATAAAAATCAAAGGTGGAAAACTATAGAGACGAATATGGTAAATTAACCATAAGTTTGGCTAAGCTTGTCTAGTGTAGAAACAGTAAACAGTCGCACCCAAAAAGGTCAAATTAAGCTCCACGATATATTTTAATTTTGCGATATGATCACAATTTATATGATTGAAATTAAGAAAATTCTTTTACCACAAACGATCCGGTGTTCACACTAGTAAGCATAATTTTGCCAGTTTCAATAACTATAATGGCCAAAGGGATGTTGAATAGTCTACTTCGTCGTCAATATAGTTTAATCTTTGTGTGACATGGTGTACGGGTGCGGCTCTTGATGCTTGAAAACCTGTATATGAATCGTTCGTCAAGGTAACGAGTAAAATGTACCTGTAGGTGTACGGAGTTACAGATAACTATTGTTTTAAATAGTCTAGAAGCATTTAATAAGATAAAAATTATGTATTACAAGATATTGTTTCAAGTAGTCTAGAAGCATTTAATAAGATGAATCTTACAAGAGATTGATGCTCAAAAGTTATCATCTATGACGAATTTTACGATGAAGTTCATAGACATCTTCAAAATTAGTATCATCATCAGACAGATTAACCCAAGTTGAAATATCCAGAAATATCCTATCACTAACAATTTTATCCATCTCAAATTCTTGCTGTCTCCATCGAAGCATCAATTCTTCACAAATTTCTACCAATATTGATATACCTTTATATTCTTGTCTTCTTTTAAATTCAATTATTGGTTTGAATTCAGTAATTTTATATACGAATCGAAGCTCTAAAACTGAAAGATTTGGCCAATAGTAATTATTCTGTAGAATTATAGGAACTGATTGATTGGTGATTAATGGACAATTATTAATTGATAATCTTGTAAGTGATTCACTGCAAAAAATTGCTAAATCCCATAATGTTCTATCTGTAATGTAACATCCTGCTAATCCAACAGTATGAAGATGAATATTATTTTTAATTAGTTTATTAATACTAATATCGGTTATTAATGATCCTTTATTTTTACGTCCAACATTAATATTTTGTAATTGTGTACATCTTGATCCAATATGATAAATACCTCCATCACTAATTAATTCACAAGCTCTAACATCCAAAATTTCTAAATTTAAGCAAATTTGTGATACTTTAATTAGAAATTCATCATCTAATTTTTTGGAACCAGTGATTATAATTTTTCGGAGTTGAGGACTTATAAATTCAATACTAGGATAAAGTTTTGGACACATATAAAATTCAAGCCATTCACATTTACTAAAATCAACTTTATCTTTTAAGATATTTATAACGGATTGTTTAATGGAATATAATTTATGCATAATAAATACTTTTGGCTGTAATTTAGGTAATGAATCATCTCTATCACGAAGAAATCTTATAAATTGTAAAAACTTAAATTCATCATCAAAATATAGTTTTTCAAATATTATATTCTGAGTTACTTCTTTGAATAAATGATTCACTTGGAGTAGATTGAACAAAATTCCATTTTGCTTTGTTTGTTGTTCAAAACTATATTGATCTTGAGCCATAGCCTGCAGGGCCAGATCTTTATCACCATGAATTAAGAATGCATGATTAAAACTGAGAGGCTTTCTCCTTATGGGACTCAGTTCTTGTGGAAGACATGTAGAAGATTCTTCAACATATTTAACAATTTTATTTACTAGTTCAGGGATTTCAAATGGAGTTGGATGCGGATTATTATTTATAACTTCATTAACTTGTTCTTTTTCTTTATTATCAGAAGCCGCATTAAGTTTTGCAAAGACATTATCTTTCGCATGTGGAACATCAGGAAGGAATACATATTTATGACCACTAGCATTGATAGGTGATGACATAGGAGTTGACTCATTACTTGTTAAGTCAGGAAGACTTTCAATTGAAGGAGATGTTAAAAAATGCAGAGATGTTTGTCTTGATCGACTTATTGAAGAAGCTCTTGAACTTGAAGAACTTGAACAAGATGAATAAGTTCTAAAATGTTTCATTTCACAAGGGTTCAATTGAAGTTTAGCCCTTTTTGCTCCATGATAATAAGGATTATAATCATAGAATGTATTGCACTGATCGTTATACTCTAATGGTTGAGTTGAATTTGAAGATATTGTTGGTAAACTCATACGAGAAATTAATGCAAGCAAGAAATGAAAATGAAATGCAAATTAAATCAAAGGATTAAACAATTGTAAAAAAAAAACTTTACAAAAAAAAAACTATTATAACCAAATATTAATGATAGACTGGGGTGAGTAAGGGATGTTTAAAAGAAATTGGAAATAATTATTTTTTATTTTTCAACTCTTCACTTAAAGGGAATGAGAGAGAAAAAGGTACCGTTATTCTAAGCCAAGTAGATTTGAAAGCCCCTGTCTACTAAATGGGGTTATGTATAACTATATATAAATAAGTTGGTTAAATATACCAGCCATTAAATAGATGAAATGTGAAATCCGGATTAGGAATATCTGTTATTGCAGCAAGCTTATGATTAAAATAGAAATAGTTGTTTATTATGTAGAATAATAAATAAATCCTAAAATGACCAGCTGTATTGTATTATTGCTTGTTAGTTCAAAATAGCTGGCATATCAGATGTAAAGTGGCTGGTTAGTGGTTCCAAATTTGGTCGCATTTATTCATTATAATCGTTTTAGGAAATTAGTTTGGCTGCAAATGCGACTGCGTTAGAATTTACCAGGTTTTTTCTGTGAGGCTCGTAATTTTCAATAGTAGGCGAAATGCTGGTTAGTGCCTACGTTTAATGCTTAAATTGGAATACTTACGGGCGATAATTAACATTTGGCGTAATAAGAAGCTGAAATTAACGTCAAATTTTGTAATTCCTATAAAATAGAGGCTTGTTCAAACATGTAATTCTTATAATTACACCGGCTCGCTAACTAATGCGCCAGCAAAGATGCTAGTGAAGAATTCAAAGTTGTTACCATAAATGTTGACGAGACAAACTTATGAAATTATCAATTCCTATTGGTTACATGGAATGGGTTGACTATGGATACGAAGAGTTTTGTTAATTCCTTCAACGTTTTGTGAAGTTACGCGACATATCCGGACAATTTTTTTACTATAAAAGTTTACATAGCGGAATGTAAGTTTCTCGTCAATTTTTTTATTAGTGATGCTGCACAGTTACACCAAATAAGTTGGAACCCTGCTTTATATTGTCGCGAAGTCGCCTCAATGAAGCATTCTTGGATGTAGACAAATTAGGACAGAATTTCAATGTCGAAATATCAATATTACGACAAATTTCATTTAATATATTTTGACCTTGTAGTTTTATTTATTGACCGGGCAGTCAAAAAAAAAAAATAATAATTCCGGGCGATTCCAGTAAATGCAGAGATCTTCTCGATGTTCTTGAATTTTGACGGCTAATTCCGGTACAATAATTAGTCACCCTCAAATGGAAACAATTCCGATAACTGGCGCTGGGTAAAACTACTATATGAAAAATTCAAGGCGATTGGCATAGGGCGTAAAAAAAAACGTAGCTTATCACCAAATGGCTTTTATTCTTCACATGTGAACCTATGAAATTAGGTTTTAATTGTTAATCTAATGTGATTAGTTTAATTTCGTAACTGGCGTTCCAGAAGGGGTTATGGGGTTAGTAAATGTGTAATTTCGCCTAAAACTACATGTTCCTTTCAACCCCAAACAACACCTCAGAATAAATGAGGCAGCTTTGTTAAAGGCGCCACTCTTAATTGACTTTATAATTAAAAATCTTCAGAGTTGAACGGTGCTCTGCTGGTAAGGTGTTTGGATGAACACTTTTAATGGCATTCATTAAATACAGCCGGGAGAATCACAAAATTATGCATATTTATATTTACTTTGAACATCGGCTTCCATAACTTACGTAAAAAAATATTAAAACCCAAATTTCGATATAATCGCTTTGAGCTTTCTAAAGACATTGTAGCATAGACCCGAACAATTGGCTATGACGAAACTCTATTCGTGCTGTTTATAAATTTACTAAACAGACGAAATCAAGTAATTTATCTGAATATGGCCGCAGACTCTTCTCCACATAAGTTAGGCGATGCTTAGTAGCTAAAATTAATACCTTAAAGTTTAAATCGCTTCTGATCGCCCTTCAATTACTTCGCTGGCTTGGGATCTTAGCTTAATGGTCTACGTCAGCGGTGTGGCACTACTACTTAATTATATACAACTTCATATGCTTATCTTTCATAATTTTCACAATCTAGTAAACCTTTTCAAGGTATTAAATTGTTGCAACTAAAGTTTTGAGCTGGTCATAATTTCTTTTCACGATTTTTTCGAATTTTCAATTTTCAATTGACGAAATCCCCTACATCCATATGATGCCAATAAAAATCTTCTCTACGTCTTTAGAATCTATCAGATGATGTAATGCAACGAAATGAGTTCAGCCTTGGCTTAGATAGTCATCTCGTGAATCATCGCGCGCGCACACGACTGGCACGTATTTTTCCGGGAACCCTTAGTTTCTTTTTTTCCTAAGCCCTTGAAGTGCCATTAAAGCAATTTGTCACCACCTTTTGATAAACTTATCAAATATACCAAGAAGAGTCACGTTCTATTGATAGTATACTTAGTACTGTAATTCTGGGGTTTTCAAACACTAATTTCCTCAATAAAAAAACGGAGAAAAAAGTCCGCCCTTAATTAATTCGTCGTTCAGATCCGGAAAAACCCTGCATCTTGGCCATCGGTTCCGAGTTAATTTTCATTCAAAACATTAACTGTTATCTATTCGGAATATCCTCAATCTTACTAGATAATTTTTAGTTATATAAATAATAGTCTACATTGTCATTATAAATGGTTAAAAAACAGACAGCTAAACAAGCCTCACTCTTTGAGATTCGACTTAAAAATGATCATGATGTTATTGTGTTGAAAGGTTCTGAACATGATGCTGGATCAGCTTTACTTTCTGGTAAAATTGTATTATCGTTGAATGAACCCATAGCCATTAAAAAATTATCTATACGATTGTATGGTACCTTAAGACTAAGTTGGAATGAAAATGTGAATACTTCCAAAGGTGCTTATCAGAAACCATTACGATTTGAAAAGAAAGTTTATGAATATAACTGGGAAACATCAGAAATAAATAAATATCTCAATAATCTTTATGAAAATTCAGCTTCAAACCAATCACATGGTGTTAGTGGAAATGCTACACCATCTTTATCAAGAACTCAATCCACTACATCCATCAAAAATCTTGGTCATTCTATAAGATCAAAATCTTCGAGTAATTTATCCCATTTATCTTCATTTACTAGTTCAAATCAAAGTTCAACAAATCTTTCAAGATCTCCATCGGCTTCATCCACTAATCTATCAGCCAAAAATAATCATACATTAGTTCAAGGAAATTATGAAATTCCATTTTCGGCTGTATTACCTGGAAATATGCCTGAATCAGTTGAAGGACTTCCTGGTGGATCAGTTGTCTATAAATTAGAAGCTACTATTGATAGAGGGAAATTTCATAATAGTATGATTACAAAGAAACATGTAAGAGTTATCAGGACTTTAACTACTGATTCTGTGGAATTATCAGAAACAGTAGCTGTTGATAATACATGGCCCAAAAAAGTTGAATACTCATTAAATACTCCAACTAAAGCGATTGCAATAGGGTCAGGTACACCAATTAGTTTTATGTTAGTGCCACTTCTTAAAGGACTTCAACTTGGTGATATTAAAATAACATTAGTTGAATTATATTCATATGTTGGTTATATTCCACCTCCAAATAATGATGAAAGAGTTGTATGTGAAAAATTTATACCTAAACCTGCTGAAGATAATCCAAGATTTCAAATGGATAAATGGGAAGTTGATACATTTTTAAAAGTACCACCAAATTTATCAAAATGTACTCAAGATTGTGATATTCAAAGTCATATGAAAGTTCGTCATAAATTAAAATTTGTTATTGGTCTTGTAAATCCAGATGGTCATGTTTCTGAATTACGTGCTTCATTACCAGTTCAATTATTTATTTCACCATTTGTTACTATAAGAGCAAGACAAGATGAAGTTGACGGTGCAAGTGTTAAATCAAATTCATCTTCATTAGAATTACAACATTTAGCTAATAATGATGATGTTTATGAAGAAGAATTACTTTTCACTAGTGATCCTCATAGTGCAAGTCATACTAGCTTGAATCAACTTGGTGCAATTAATAATTCATCACCTGATAATACACCAGTACGTTCAAATGCTAATTCATTTACATCATTTACAGGAATGGTTGCACCTCCATTATATGAAAAACATATTTATGATAGATTATGGTCAGATATTTCACCAATTGATTCACCAACTACATCAGGAACAGCTACACCAAGAAATCTTAATCGACCAAATGATGTTCAAAATCAATTTTCAATGTCACCACTTGATTCATTTCAATTAAATGAAAATTTACGTCAACTTAGTTTACAAAGACAACTTCAAGAAACTCTGGAATCAAATACTCCAAGAGATCGAGCAGTTTTCAATTTAGATGGAGAATCAAATGTTGAACTTAGTTCAGGTGATTATTTAACAAGAGGTAGACCAATATTACAACATATTGGATCATTTGAAACAAATTCATCATTTAATGGAGGATCATCACAAATTGCAATTAGTACTCCAGGAGTTCAATCACCACCTACACATTTGTCAAGAGTAGGTTCAGAAGCCAATGGATTTCCTCCTGTTGTACTTTCAAAAGTACCATCTTATTCACAAGCAATGAGAAGTGATGTTCAAGATGAAATATTATCACCAAAATATGAACCTCCACTTCCAGGATCAAGAGTTAATTTAGTTGAAGCAAATAAAAATTATGAAGAATCTCGTAGTAGAGGATCAACTGAAAATTTCGGACATTCAAGAAATAAATCAAAAGGTGCTAGTTTTACAAATTTAAGAGGATTAAATTCAAAATCACCATCAAATGGTTCATCACCAGCAAATTCAAGAAATGTTTCTTCAACTAATTTAAATTCTTTAGGTAAAATCCCAATTGCTCATATGTCATCATCTTCATCACCAGTTTCATCTTATAAAAATGATACACCTATAAATTTAACACCAGGTCAAACATTAGTTACACAACCATCATCAGGAGCATCAGATCGAAGTGCAGCATTAGGTAAACCAGGACCAATAAAATCAAGTTCAAGTTTAAGTTTACATAATTTACAATTTTTAAATAAAAAGAAGAAGTAAAAACTCTACAAAAGTTTGGAAAAAGGAAGAAATTTCTTGGAAAAAAGACAATTAAGGATTTATTAAATAAAAGGATATAGTTAATAAAGTGCATTTTTTAAGTAAAATTATAGATTTTTAATAGTGCTCGCTTATCAAAAAAGCCAGCAATTAACTACTTCTTAGTCATGTTTAGAGATCGAACAAATCTATACTTATCATATCGAAGGACCATCCCTCGTAGTAATCGAGATGGATCTTCAACTTCTAGATTTGATAGTTTAATTGAAGAAGAAGAAGGATTGCTTGGACATCGTCGACAAGTTGCCAAACCTATTAAAGATAGTATTGATGGTAGAGATAATGAAATTGAAATGAAATCAATGGCTCCATCAATATTTGATATATCAAATGAATTGAATGGTAATCTTATAATAATCAAGAATAAAACTTCTGAATTAGGTGCATTATATAAGAAATTATTAATAACGTCACATAATGAAAAATCAAAATTAGAACGTGAATTAGAAGATTTAAACTATCAAGTTACTAAAAAATTTGAAGCATGTTATGTTTTAATTAAAAAGTTTGAATTCCTTCAAAAAAATTATCAGAGATTGAAACTTGATTATAATCAAAATGAAATACTTATACTAGAAAATTTTAAGAAGAATTATGCATTGAAAATTCAAGAAAAATCACTAATATTTAGAAATTTACAGAATAATTATATTAAATTCTTGAGAGATGAAGATGAAGATCAAGATGAAACTGAAAATTTGTTATCATCAGGAGCACTGTCATCATTTAAATTAATTGAAGAAGAAGAACTGTCTAAAAATATTGAAAATTATTCAAGAGAAGTTTTAAAACAAACTCAAACTCAATTAAAAGGAAATAATAATATTTTATTAACAAGAGAACGTGAAATATCTAAAATTGCAATGGGGATACTTGAAATATCAACGATTTTTAAAGAAATGGATTCTTTAATAATTGATCAAGGAAGTGTTTTGGATAGAATTGATTATAATATATCTCGTACAGTTGAAGATTTAAAAAGTTCAGATCGTGAATTAAATAAAGCTCAGGGTTATCAAAAGAGAACTACAAGATGTAAAATTATACTTCTATTAAGTTTACTGGTTTTTGTAATGGTAGTACTTGTTCTAATAACTGCTGGTCATTCTGGAAATTCATCATCAAATAATGAACAGCAAAGTAAACCATCATCAGAGACTCCTGAACGTCCAAGTATAGATCAACCAAATGTTGAACAACCAAGTATAGAACAGTCAAACGATCAAATACATTAAATGCATTTAAATACATAGTTAACTTAAACTAAACCTGTAGACTAAGTAAAAAAGTAAATCTAACATTTAATAATACAGTTATTCTCTAATTAACGCAAAATCTATCAAAACCACAATTTTCTACTCACCTAAGCATTCCATAAGGACCATCTCTCATTCCTGAATTACTTGATTTTCTTTGTCCTGGAGGTGGTACACCTGGCATTCCACCGAATTTTGATGCACTCATTGCACCCATTGGTTTACGTTTACCTGCTAAACTACCAACTGCAAAATCAGGATTATTTTGTAAAACACTATCAGAAACAGTTGGACCTCTTTGGGATTGTTGAGGTGGTGGAGGTTGCATTGATTGATTATAATAAGGTTGAGGTTGTTGTTGATATTGTTGAGAAACTGGGAAATATCCTTGTTGTTGAGGATGTTGTTGAGGATGTTGTTGAAATTGATTTGGAAAATATCCTTGTTGATGAGGTGGTGGTTGAGGATAATATCTTGGATTTGGAGCTCTTTGACTTACACTTGTAAAATCAGAATCATTATCAGAATCCATATCAATTGATCTTTGTCTTTGATGATTGATTACTTGATTCTCATCTTCATCTTGTAATTCTGTGAAAGGTTTATGACCTTCAACTTCTGGATGATGTTCAAATACACCATATTGAGCAGGATTATAACCACTTCTATTAATTGAAGATTGATTATAACCAGGACTTGAATAATTTGATTCTTGAGGATAAGGAGTTTCACGAGTTGGAGTTGCAACTTTTGGAATTACATTTGGAGCCATATGTTGTTTTACAGGAGTATTTGGACCATTTACCATTCTTGCATCTTCATAATAACTTGAATTCGTAAGTTGACCAGATGAACCATTATTAATTTGAGAACTTGGACCACCATTTCTTTGAGTAACATCATTAGTTAATTGAGGATTTGAATTATAAACTGAAGAATTTGAAATTGTTTTTGAAACTGTATAAGTTGGTTTTGTAACTTTATATTCATAATCTTTTGAAATTGAACTTGAATCATCAAAATTTTTAGTTGTAAAAGCAGGAGCATTAAAATTTGAATCACCAAATTTATCATCAAATTTTGTTAAATCATTATAAGCTAAATTTTCTGATTCATTATCAGAATCAATAGAATTTTCAGAATTTTTCTTAAATTTAAAAGCAACTAATAAGAAAATCATTGAAATTAAATCAGCAGCAGCAGCACCAATTAAAATCCAACCAGTCCATTGAACATGAGGATAAAAAACAAGAATTACAATTATAGCAACAATTGTTGTAATAATAAATGCAATTAAATTAAAAATAAGAGCAATAAGAATAATCATTGAAGAAATACAATGAGATAATCCAATAATTATAAGAGTAATTAAATTAAATCCAGCACCAATTGGTGATAATATAAATATATGAGCTAATTTATCCCTAGTTGAACTTGAAAGTGTCCAATCAGTTGTTTTCAGATCAATACTACTTAAAGTATATGGATAAGTTGCAGAAGCACAAGTCTTCCCAATTTCACAGTATCCAAATATACCATATTCATAATAAGTTGTTGCAGCTAATTTAAAACTTGAAACAACTGGAGTTGAAATTGTTGCAAGAATAAGAAATACTAAAGAAACTAAAACTAAAACTATTGATATAGAGTTAAAATTTAATGAAAACCCCATATTTAGTTCAATGTGGGAATCTGTATAAGTGTAAATTTCAAGATGTTAAATTTTCAGTTTAATTTAAAAGGATCAAAAACTAGATCAATTTAAACAGAAAAAGTCCTGGCCTCGTACGGCTAAGCGATAGGGGCAGAAATGAAAACACGGTGCTTGCTAAGTAATTAAGATTATGTAAGCAGTGGGAAAATATTTTTACTGGGCGCAGTAACCCGTACCTCATGTATTAAATTAGTATGCCTACAGCCAACCGGAGTAAATATGGACTAAGTATGAGTATGTAAGAGTTTGTGTGTGTTTGTGTTTGTGTTTGTATGTGTTTGTGTGTGATTGTGTATTACGGAGTGTGTTACGGAGTGGAGTATGACGTATAAGTTTAGTATGAAGACGGAATGGTGCGGAACCTAAAGACGTTTCGGACTTTAATTACGGAAATGTACCATGCTGCACCGCGGAAATGTAGACATACAGATGATTGATTAGATATTGATACGGTGGGTAAGATGTTGAAAATCAGTAGCTTTGAATCCATAACAATACTACATCACAACACAACGGTACTAGGTGTATTCATGAGCACTATATTTGTATGAGCATTATATTAGTATGAGCACTGTATCTTTGTATGAGCGCTGTGTTGAGCACTGTATCTGTACGAGCACTGTATATGTTTTAGTGTACTATATTACTATATATCTATTACACCTTTGCATCACCTCCCTTCATACCAAGTATCTGGAACTTCAAGAATATACCGCTCCATTGCTTCACGAAATCTGATTCGATACTGTTTAGGTGTTACAATTGTTGGATCTTTACCTTTTTTACCAACTAAACTATTACCTTTAACCCAATTTTCAACCTTTTTATCCCAAGTAAATGTTCTTAACCAATCAATAATTCCAATATATAATTTCTTCAGTTGATCATCAATACCAATAACAAGCGAATAATCCATGACATCCATGGCTGATAAAAATGATGTATCATTAAATAATGAACCTCTTAAAAGTTTCTTCAGTTGTTCTTTAACAAATACAGGACTTTCATAAATATATTCAATCATATTTTCATCAAGTAAAACTTCATTCTCTTTTCCTGTTTGTTGAACATGTCTATTTCTCATAGATCCTTTTAAATCAAATATTCTTGTAGTATTATGATTATAAAATAAATTCTCCATAATAAGAAAATCCATCTTTATGGTTTTACCATTAATTGAATTTTTAATGAAAATTTGATAAAATCCAAATATTTTAGCAACAGCTGTACTTAATGTATTAAACATTGATTGTGAAATATATTTAAAATAAAATGGTGCAATTGAAACAAATGACTCTAATTCTGATTTTGATAATTCTTTTAAAATATATCTATTATCAAGAGTCTTTAAAAAATTAGATCCACTTTTACCTCCTTTAGAATCCCATTTAATACACCTTGATAAACTTTGAATAAATGAATCATTAGCTCCACAACTTTTTCGAAATGCTTCAAATTGTTCACTATAGAAGATTTTACATGATAATATAGTATTACCATCAATATATTGATATTTTAAATGATTGGATTTATTCTTAGTCATGATTTCTTCAAGTTCATTAACTCCTCCAGCATTTGCACTTGGATTAACACTCTTTTTAAATTTCTTCTCAATCTTATAAAAATTACTAAGTTTCTTGATATCTAATTCATTTAATTCAGAATCTTCCCCATCTCCTTTCCCTTCACTTGAATCAATATCTTCACCCATAACTTTGATTTTTTGCTTATAATCACTTGACGATAGACAAAACGCAACTAAAGAACTTGGTTCGTCTTCTCTCACAATAACATCAGAATCAGCGAATGTATGTTCAGTAGGATCAAGAGGATAAGCTAATGGATCCCATAAAGTAGCTGATCTATCGGCCCAGAAATTAGTTAATGATTTAAGTAATGAGTTTTTCTCAGGTTGTGGAATATCTAATTTAACTTCAGGTTTTTCATCTGACTTACCTTCACTCTTTTCTTTGTCATTTCCATTTTCAGTTTTATCAGTTTCTGGTTTTGAATCAAGTTCTTTTCGATATTCTTCTGTTGGTCTCTTGCTTAATCTCTTTGGATAATCGTTATCCTCGACATCAACTACATCTTCAATTTTATTGTAAATTTCAACGATTGGTTTAGAGGCGACAATTGGAAATGCTTTGATTTTATTGTGAGATCTCTTTTCAAATAACTCTCTTTCTCTTCTTTCCTTAAACTCCTTTGAAAGTTGGTTGAAATTCATATCATTATAATACTTTGCGAGATCTTGAACTCTGGTTTGGGTCGGACGTGTTTCATCAGGTTCAGGTGTTGATGGTCTTGGCTCATTAAGTCTTTCTTGTTCAAGTAATTCCTCCATCTTTTGAATCTTATCGACAATCTTAGGGTTTTGTGCATCATCCATGGCTGAAATCGTTGTGGAAGGGAACGTTTGTTTCCCATCTTCAATTTCTTTTATCTGATCAGATAATGATTCACTACTTTGTTGAGAAACCACATTATCTAATGGTTTCGACATATCATTAAGCTCAACTTCTTTAGGTTGTCCATCGTCATTATACTTATTTATAAGGAAGTTCCTTAAATGAAACTGAGTGATTCTCGTAATTTCATTTTCTGTAGGAAGGAATTTTTTTTCAAATTCATTAAATTCATTATCCCATTCAACTCCCAATTCTTGTAAATCTCTTAAAATTGAATTTAGAGGAAGATGAACTGTTGGTGAAGTTGATTCATATAATAATAATGTTTTACTCTTAATTTGTTCAATTTGAAGATCAAGTTTAGTTTTCAATTCTTCAACTCTTTTAATTCCATCTTCTGCTTTATCAAAAGTATCAACTTTAACACGATTAAGACGTTTTGAAATACTTTGGAAGAATTCATTGGTTTTATTCTGAATTATATTAAAAGAATCAACTTTTAATTTTATATCAACTTCAGGTATAAATTCTAGCTTTTTCTTGGGTACGATAATTTCATAGTTATCAATAGTTGAAAAATCCATTCTAATCACTAAATCATTAAATGCAAAGTGTCTGACATGATTCTTGAAAAAATCATGACCACAAAATTTATCCGAAACCAAAACATCTTTTCCCCAAAAACATAATTCAAGGAATTTACCAATCGATAAGTAACTAGCATCATCAGACATGGTGACAATTGGCATAGAGAAATTGCATTCTTTACATGTACTCCACATGACTCTTTGATTTTTACCTTTGAATCGTTGATCATAAGAAAAATTATCATATCTCTCGATAATAAGATCAATCTTACTATTCCCATGAACATATGTCTTATAGTGATTGAGCATAGGTTCTTGACATTCATCACACAAACTACTGGCTTCTCTAAAGATTTCATCAAGATACCAACCTAATGGTTTATCGTTATCGGTGTAAAATTCAACCACCGTTATATTAGGCCCGGTACATGGAGTAGCATGTTTAATAGAAACAGTAGAATGAAGAAAATGAAGCTTTTTATGAAATAATGGATATAATTGATATGAAGTATACTTCATACAATTTGACCAAGTTCGGATTCTAGACTGGAAATCTTGATACAATGAGTTCATACTCCATTGACTAACATATTTCAAAATGGTGATTGAATCGCTTTCGTAGTTTGGTAATTTACTAAAGTCAATATTTATGTTCAATTCAGCAAGATCGTTATCATTGACTTCATCGATAGAAGTTGCATTTTGAATGGCCAAGTAAACTTTATGAAAACTATCGAAATTCTTATAGGATTCAACCACATTCAATAATGGAGTTGGTAATTGGTACTTTACTGCTGGGGAGATACTGATTCTTCTTTCATTGAAAAGCTTAATATAATTCCCAATTTCATGAGTATCAAGAGCAGAATTACATGAAACTAGCATCTCATTAAAAGTTTCAAGCGTTTCCTGATTATCTCTCATTTCCTGTAGTTCATTAAGAAGTTCCAATGCCGGATTGGTGTTCGTCTTAATGAAATCAACTCCGTGAGATTCCATGAGTCCCTTTTCACATCTGGCATTTATAACGGCAGATATAAGCGTTTCAGCAGCGTACTTAATACTATTAAGTAATTCTTCATCTCCACCTCTTAAGCAAATAGTAAACCCTAGCTCAATATCACTACCAGTAAAGTAAGTAAATGTTTTAACTGCGTTTTTGTATACGAATCGTTTAACTTCAAAAAGTTTACATGTTCCCAAAGTACCTTTTTTGAAGAAAAGGTCATTAATAGATTGGAAAATATCCGCTTTGGTATACCGTGAAATTCTTTCCACCACCTGAGGTTTGACGTTTGATATTACTGTGATATTTGCCTCTTCAAGTAATCTTTCTGCAAGCCCACATACAGAATCACCAACTACAACAATATCTGGCTCAAGAGAAATTAATCTAGACACCAAATTAGTTATATAAACCGCCAGTTGAGAATGAACAATTCTTAAACTGATGAATTGTTGCTTTTGCTTTAAATATTCTATAGGGAACATCAATAATGCAATTTTTGGATTCGAAATACGGGATGACATCTTTCTAGAATCAATATTTTTTGTCATTAGTAGTCCATCTATAATTCCTGTATCTTCAATTGTACCACCAAAATTCTTCTTAATCTTGACATACTGTTTAATATCAATTGTATCTGTTAATTTGAGATGACCAATATGTGCTAATACTCGCTTTAATGCTGTCAGCCATCTTTCTTTATTTTCACTAATATCGCAATCGTCAAGTGACTGATTGAGAAGGGTATCAATTAAATCTCCATATTGCTGTTCCCTAGGAAGATACTGAAATTTTTCCTCTTCGTCACTCAGATTCATGTCATTTTTATCAAAATTAGTGGCTGTTACTGTTGGAGTATCTGGACTATAACTTGTATGTAACACATCGATATTCCCTGATGATAAACTTGTTCTCAAAACAGGAGTCATGTCAAGATGAATCTTTGCCGTTGGTTCATTCGATATTTGTTTAGTAAGGTTTGATGCTGGTGGATGGAGTGATGCTGGTGAAGATATTGGCGATGGAATATTTTGACTACTAAGAAACTCAGGATTATTAAATCTAATATTGTGATTAGCAATTGACAGAATATTTCTCACTGATCTGCTTTTACGACGAGATTGCATTCTCATTAACGAAGCATGTGCCCTTTCATTAGATTTTGATTCAAGTTTAGGACGTTCATCAAAAAACAGAACTCCACTAGGAAGATTGAAATTGAATCCTCTTGAAAATCGTTTTTCAACTGCACTAATTGTAGGAAACTCATTAAGTGTAGGAACAGATGAAGTACTTGTTGGTCTGGGATCAGCGTTATTCAAAGAAGTATATAAGGACATAACTTTTTCATCTTCAAGTTCACTTTCTACATCATCTTCTTCTTCTTGATCCTCATTTTCTGTTTCACTTGTATACTCATCCTG
The DNA here is from genome assembly GCA_030578455.1 of Metschnikowia sp. yHQL527. NCBI lineage: Eukaryota > Fungi > Ascomycota > Pichiomycetes > Serinales > Metschnikowiaceae > Metschnikowia > Metschnikowia sp. yHQL527. The sequence continues at coordinate 302,110 of JAJMRR010000003.1, read as the reverse complement.
AGAAGAATCTCTTGCTTCTGTAACTTTTAGATCACTTCGTTTAGTTTTGAGTTCTTTATCGAAATTTCTAGAGTACCTATTAGAATTTCGTTTACCCAAGAGATTACTGTAGATATGACTAAAATTCTCAAGACTATTTGATCTTGAGAGTTCAACAGCCTGTCGAGGTAGATGTGAATAGTTCTTGAACCATGGATTCCTTTCATCAGATGGTGGTAAAGAATTAGCCACAGATTGATTGGCAGAATTATTGAGTGCTAACATAGTTAAATTGGAAGCAGCTACTGTATTACTGTATGAACTTTTAGCTACCGGAATTTCCACTGCTTCACCAGTTCTGGTGGTAGGAATGGCCATTTGAGGAGCTTGTTTTGAGTAGAATCGTGAGGTTTCATAAGGTGAAAGTCTTGAATTTGTTGGTGTTAAGTCAGACATTGAACTAAACCCTAAAGATGAATCAGTCAAGGTATTTCTATCGGTATCAACCCGAGAATTTACAGAAACTGAACGAATTCTAGATAAGGGATGATCAGGAATTTCCATTTCATCATCTTCAATGATTGCAGAATCATCAGCATCTAAAATAGTTTCTGATTCTGAACTTGAAGATGAATCATCACTTAAATAAACAATAACATCATCATAACAAGGTTTACAAACTCTTAATTTATCATTAAGATATTTTTTAGAATCTTTATCTTTATCATCAACATTATTACTTGCTCTTCTTTCTTCTTTATGTTGATTATAAGAAATAAACATTGTACAATCCGAACAAAAAATTTGACCACAGAATCTACAATGATGTTTTCTTTTGAATGCAGAAAATGGACGAAAACAATTAAGACAATCCGAAACAAATGCATCATTCATCCAATATTTTCTAGGAATCCCACCACTTTTCAAAGGATTTTTTGAAAAAGTTTTAGGTTTCTTCTTTTTCTTTTTAGCTTTTGCAGTTACTATTGAAGAAGCAGAAGAAACAATATTATTATTAATAATTGATTTTGCATTATCAAAAATAACAGTTGATAAATTAGATGATGGTTTTTTCTTCATATTAGGAGAAGAAGAAATATCCTTTTTAAGGGCATGAAATGTTGAAAGAGTTGGAGAATTGGCAGCTAATGAATTATTTGTACTACGTCCACGTTCAACTTTTATAGGCAGAGGAATTGAAGTTGCTTCACTATAAAGAGCAATTTCTCCTGGATTATTACGGATGATTGGAGTTTGTGAATGATTATGACTAGGTGAAGATGTAGTACTATTATTTATAGTTTCAGTATCAGAAGCTGAATCATCTGAAACTTCAATATCATTTGGTAAATTACTGAAAATTGAAGATATTTTATTTTGAAGACTTTTTTGAGTGGAACTTTGATTAGATTCTTCTGGTTGATCTTTTTTAACATCTTTTTCACTACTTGCAATTGCATTAATATTAACTACCGAACTTACACTGCTTCTATTAAAACCATGATGAAATTTTGGCATTTGAAGTCGAAGACTATTACTATCAGAAGTTACTCTTGATTCACTGGGAATTTCAATCTCTGCACTGGGAGAAATTGCTCCTGAATTTGTTTGACTTGCAATAAATGTATTTGGATTTGAAATATTATGAGGATTTGAAATATTAACATTATTAGAAGCATTGGAATTAATTGGATTGGTACTATGTAAAGAAGCTACTTCTGGCATCGATTGAGATGATTTAACTGAAGTTAATGAAACTAAATCGGATTTATCACTTGTCTTTGGAGAATTATTTACTGGAGTTGTAAATGCATCACCATCATCAGGTCTATAATGTACTAAATGAGATGCATTATTTGTAACTTTTCGTAAGGTTTTCGATAGGATATTCCCAATCGACGTATTTTTATCAGGATTGGGGTCTGGAAACGTCGGGAACGATACAAAATCGTCAGGAGTAGCCATGACTTGTGTACAGATCTGTGCCCCAGAATTAACTAGTGAGAAACATCCGTGCGTCAGAGTTTCCGTCAATTAAAAAGTACCCCCGTATACCCGTACACCCACACACACTAAATTTTTTCAAAAATGTACTTATACTCAAAACACCCTACTCTAGTAGCTTACTCTTACCTAACTCCCATTTCCCAATTGTTTTCGGTGGGCATGTTGCAATTTGATTAATTTTATTTTGTGGTGTACTGGTTTTACTCGTCAAGGATGTTGTCCGCGAATATTCAAAAAAAAACGACCAAATATCAATTTTAACTACAACATGTCTTCGTCATTACAAAGACGTCGTGGTGGAGCCAAAGGAGGAGGAAACTCTTCTAAACCACGTACATCTAATTCGTTTGATGAAGATGATTTTACCAATGAAACCAATGTTAGTAATCATAAAATTGGAGTTGACGCAAGAGATATTGCAGATGTGTCAAATTTGAAAATTCCACTTTTAACATTAATGGAAGAAGTACTTTTAATGGGATTAAAAGATAAAGAAGGATATTTATCATTTTGGAATGATAATATTTCTTATGCACTTAGAGGATGTATTTTACTTGAACTTACTTTCCGTAATAAAATTACATTAGTTAATGATCCAGCAAGAAGAAGATTTGAACTTAGTGATAGATTAATTGAAGTAATTGATTCAGAACCAACTGGTGAAGTTTTATTAGATGAAGCATTAAAAATTATGAAAAATGATGAAAGTAATTTATCAGTTACAAATTGGATTGATTTATTATCAGGAGAAACTTGGAATTTAATGAAAATTAATTATCAATTAAAACAAGTTAGAGAAAGATTAGCAAAAGGTTTAGTAGATAAAGGAATTTTAAGAACTGAAAGAAAAAATTTTTTCTTATTTGATATGGCAACTCATCCAGTTGCTGATAGAATGGCAAAAGAAAGTATTAAAAATAGAATTTTAAATTTATTGATTAATAGAAATGTTGATTTAGATCAAGTTTCAAATGATCAATTCCCACAAGATATTTCATTTAGATATTTAAGATCAATTTCTTTAGTTTGTGGATCTTATGCTGCAAATGTATTGGAAAATGTTTTAATGTCATTAAATTATGATAAAAGAGATCAAGCATTTGCAAGAGCTGATGAATTACTAAATGATTTCTCAGAATTCCCATTCAATGTTAAACTGCAAAGTCCTTTAGGTTTAGGATTGAATTTATCTCAAGAAGTTGATTTAGAAGTTGAAAAATCTTCAGCTTCTGATTTGCAATTAGAATTAATTGCAGCAGTATTAAGCGTTTTCGCCAGAATGGATTCAATATTATAATGCTGGCATGTATGATTCCTTGACATATCGTAAATGACATAGCGAATGAAGGTCAATTTGTGCATAGAATGTAAGATTAATAATAAGTGTAGAGCGTTAGAGAGAGGGAGAGAGAGGAATGTAGAGAAAAACACTGATAGAGGAGGATCGCCAACTCTTGTTTACCTGCCTGTAGCTGTACATTAACGACTATACTTCCTATCTAAGTTGTTTGTCAAATGCTACAATTAATGAATTATTAACGTCATCACCAGCAGAATCCCAAAACATCCCTCCACCAAGACGATTACTTTTAACAAACTGAGCCTTGATCCTTACAGAAGCAACATTATCATAGCAAATCCATCGGTTTCCATCATAGACAGAAGCAGATACTTTTCTAGGATCAAATACTTCATTTCGCTTATCAATAGATTTATAGTCAACTACACCTTCACCTGATGGTTTAGAAAATCGATTGCCAATTCCTGGGGTATTGGTAACAAATTCACGTCCATATAATGGCATTCCAAGAATTAATTTACCTGGTTGAATACCAGATTTAGTGTATTTTGCAATGACATCGGCTGCATTAAGAGAATTATCACCATTATGCCCATAAAGATTCGAGTGGAATCCTGTGGTTTGTGACCACGATCCGGCAAAGTCATAGCACATAATGTTCCAGAATGATACGTACCGATCCATATCTCTTAATTTCAATATCAGGACTTGATCTCCAGCAGGTGCAGCTACTGTGATTGTTTTGTCATTTCCAAGTGCCTGTTTCAACTCCAGAAGAAGCGAAACGTACAAGCCGGCCTCATGTGCTGAGGTGGGATACTCCCAGTCAATGTCGATTCCATCAAAACCATGGGTTTTTATTAATTGCATGGCGGAGACTACAAAATTATATCGTTTCCCAGGGTCTGTCATTACAGTAGTGAATGCACCAGCGGTTCCCCAGCCTCCAACAGACATGCACACCTTGAGGTGAGGATTATTTTGCTTGATATGATGCAATTGACCGAGACATCCTAGCGATTTGGGAATTTGGGGGTTGGCGCTAGTTATTGGGAGTTGTGTATCGGCCCACTCGTCAGAGAGTAAGATGGACCCATCGGACTGGAGTTTTAGAAATGCATAGAATACGTGGGTTAAATTTTGAATGGGTAGGTCATGAGGGAAGTGTTTTCGTTGGTAAACCGACCAATTAGAGAAGTAAACGGCAACCACCATGAAGAACGAAAGAAAAAGAGTGTAAAGTGTACAAGAGTGAAGAGTGTAGAGTTTACAGATGGCGCCAGCTATGGGCCGAATCGGCCCGCGACACAACTGTTCGCACCGGCAATGGACCCAACCCGGACCCAACCCTTTTTTTTCGCCCACTACACCGTGGTTTGTCGACCCAAACGTTCGTTGCCTCCTTACTCAACCTTCTTCATCTAATTCAACCATGGCATGTACTCATTTGACCCCCAGGTTCACTAGTGTTCCATCATCTGCTCGTGTATATAAGGATGATTGTATGTTTAGTTTTGATACAGCCGATAATAATCCCAATGGACTCGACGTTTGTTTGAGTTGTTTCCAGGCATTTGCAAGAGCTGATATCAACTACACCAAACAGCATGCTGAAAAATACCGTCACCAAGTATTTCTTAACATTGTCAAGACCTTGAAACCTCAATCGGATGAGCCACAACCAAAGTTGGCGAAACTCGAGGTTAAACCTCCGTCGGAATCAGATATCTACGATACTAATTACTCAATCTACTGTGTTGACTGTAATGAATTACTGTCGATTGAAACAGGACCTCTGCAGCTTCAAGATCTTGTGGCAAGTGTGATTTCTGCCAATTCTAGCGCTAGAAATGACGATATTAAGGCATGGGAACAAGAAATCTTCCCGTGTGAACATTCTATTGAGATATCTCAAACATCTATTGATATTAACCTCAAGAAATGTGGTCAATGCGATCTTGAAGAAAATCTTTGGGTATGCTTACACTGTGGAGCTGTTGGATGTGGAAGACAACAGTTTGGTTCGTCACTTCAGGGAAATGGACATGCACTTTCACATTTTGAATCTCATAATCATCCTGTAGCAGTGAAATTAGGATCATTATCTGCTGAAGATGCTAATGGTGATTGCTACTGTTATAAATGTAATGATGAGGTGAAAGTTCCTGACTTACCATCAAAACTTCTATCTTTTGGTATTGACATTACCAAAGTAGTTAAAACAGAGAAGAATTTAATTGAACTTAATCTTGATCAGAATTTAAATTGGGATTTTAAACTTGAAGGTGCTAATGGAGAAAAACTAACTCCAGTATTTGGACCAGGACTTACGGGATTTCAAAATCTTGGTAATTCTTGTTATTTGAATTCAGTTATTCAATGTCTTTTTGAACTCCCATCATTTCAGGAATTTTTTAAAGATAAATCTTTTCCTCATGTAGATGATCCTGCCTTAGATTTAGACTCACAATTAATCAAAATATTCCAAGGACTTTCATCAGGGAGATTTTCAAAACCTAATCCCAATACGGTTGAAAGTAAAGGTGATGATTATCAAATGGGTGTAAAACCATCGGCATTTAAATCATTAATCGGAGAGAATCATCCAGAATTTAAAACTCAAAGACAACAAGATGCATTTGAGTTTTTACTTTATGTTCTTGATAAATTGGATAATCAGTATAATTTACAACTTACTAAACATTTCAAATTTGTAACTGGAACTAAAACTATTTGTTCAAGTTGTAATCATGGGAAAATGGCGTATGAAATGGTGGATAACATTTCAGTTCCTGTTAATGAAGTTATTTTGGGAGAAATCAATGGTAAGAAACAGTATGAGGAAACTTCATTAAGTGAATCATTTGAAAAATTTACTGCTACTGAAGCAATTGATGGATTTCAATGTGATAATTGTGGGCAGAAAACCATTGCTCTTCATTCGACGGGGATAAAAACGTATCCTGAAGTTCTTATAGTGAATGCCAAAAGAATCAAGCTTGAAAATTGGGTTCCAGTAAAGATTGATGTACCAATTCGTCTTGAACAAATCCTTGATTTATCAAAGTACAAAGCTCCTACATTCACCGGAGATGAAGTTGAAGAAGAAGCTACAAGTGAATCAAGCACTGAATTCCAACCTGATGCTGATGGTTTAGATATGCTTTTAAGTATGGGATTCCCTGAACTTCGAGCAATTAAAGGTTTATATAATACTGGTAATAAGAATGCCGAAGATGCAATGAATTGGATTCTTGCACATATGGAAGATGCTGATATCGATGCACCTTTAAATACTAGCGGTAGTAACAATGAAGCATCCAATGAACAAGTTGAAAATCTCATGGCTATGGGATTTGATGCAAAATTAGCACGTAAAGCATTAGTTTTAAATTCTGGTGATGCTAATGGTGCAGTTGAATGGCTTTTCAGTAATCCTGGTGATAATGGAGAGTTAGAAGAATCGAATGAAGATACTACAAAAGAGTTATACCAGAAACTTATGGAATCAGAAGATACTGGAGCTAAGTATCGTATTAGATCAGTAATTTGTCATAAAGGTACATCACCACATACTGGGCATTATGTTGCATTTATTCATCGTAAATCCGAAGGAGGTGAGTGGGTTCTTTTTAATGATGAGAAGGTGGTTGTTTGTGATGATAGTAATATTGAAGATATTCGTAATAACGGCTACGTCTACTTGTTTGAGAGGGTGGAGAGGGTGTAGAGAGGATGGGGGTATATATATAGAGAGTGTGTGGGAGAGGGAGGAAAGGAGGGTATAGAGGAAGGAAAGGAGGGTATAGAGGCAGAAAAGAGAGAGGAAGATCGAGCGAGGAGGAGAGACGAAGTGACGAATAAAGACGAAGAGCTAGAAGAAGGTTTGAGACGATGGGGAAACATCAACAGATTTCAACAGATTTGCAACAGATTATTCAGCCACTCTAAAATTCAGGTTTCTGGTATTTTAATTTCCGTCTTATGATTTCCGTGTTTTATCTTTGGCCATCACCTTCTTCTTTTCCTCGTCCTCATCTCGTCCTCATGTCCTCGTTTCAGGGTTTAATTTTTTCGCTTATGACTCCCTTTTCGTCGTTCGGAGTTGGCTGCGGTTTTGCAGCATGCACGTGCCGAAAATTTTCAATCGTTTGCAAAAAGAGTCATAAATCTTTTTATTCCCACCAACTACTTTTTTAATAAATATTGCTAAATCTTTCAAAATGTTCATTGATAACGATAGTTTAGGAGATCGTACTAGATTAGAAGATTGGAGAAGTATGTAAATTATATTTAGATCAAGATTTTTTTTTATACTAACCTTAGTTCGTGGATACGATCCATTAACACCACCTGATTTATTACAACATGAATTCCCATTAACTGAAGAGTGTAAAAAGAATATCTTGGAAGGAAGAGAACAAGCTTGTGATATTCTTAATGGTAAAGATGATCGTTTAATTCTTGTTATTGGACCCTGTTCAATTCATGATCCAAAAGCTGCTTTAGATTATGCTCATCGGTTACATAAACTTTCTGAAAAATATAAAGGAGAACTTCATATTGTTATGAGAGCATATTTAGAAAAACCAAGAACTACTGTTGGTTGGAAAGGACTTATTAATGATCCAGATATTGATGGTTCATTTCAAATTAATAAAGGTTTAAGAATTGCAAGAAATTTATTTGTTGAACTTACTCAATTACTTCCAATTGCTGGTGAAATGTTAGATACGATTTCTCCACAATTTTTATCTGATTTATTTAGTGTTGGTGCTATTGGTGCTAGAACAACTGAATCTCAATTACATCGTGAATTAGCTTCAGGTTTAAGCTTCCCTGTTGGTTTCAAAAATGGTACTGATGGTACTCTTGGTGTTGCAGTTGATGCAATGAGAGCTGCTGCTCATCCTCATCATTTTCTTTCTGTAACAAAACCTGGAATTGTTGCTATTGTAGGAACTGATGGTAATCAAGATTGTTTCGTTATTTTAAGAGGTGGTAAAAAAGGTACTAATTTTGATGAAATCTCTGTTAAAGAAACAAAAGAATCTCTTATTAAAAATAAAATTGTTACTGATGAAAAACCTGGTCCAAGAATTATGGTTGATTGTTCTCATGGTAATTCAAATAAAGATCATAAAAATCAACCAAAAGTTGCTGCTGAAATTGCAAGACAAATTTCAAATGGTGAAAATGGTATTTGTGGATTAATGATTGAATCAAATATTACTGAAGGTAGACAAGATGTTCCACCTCAAGAACAAGGTGGTAAAGATGCTTTAAAATATGGTTGTTCAATTACTGATGCTTGTATTGGTATGGATGATACTGAATATGTTTTAAAAACATTATCTGATGCTATCAAGACCAGAAGATCAAATAAAAATTAAGAGGTTAAAATTAAAGCTTGCTTAAATTAAGAGGTTAAATTTAATCGTATAATCGTTGTCTATAGTTATTTATTAATGCAAGTAATTAACTGCAAACCGTTAAATGTCAATAGTTCATGCAAGAAATTAACTGCAAAACCGTTAAATGTCAATAATTTATGCAAGTAATTAACTGCAAACCCGTTAAATGTCAAATATTGACATTTATTAAAAAATAGTTCCCTTGTCTAATCCTCAAATAATAATTGAATCTCTTCAATTCTTCTCTTTCTCCTTTCTTCTTCTTCAACTTCAACTGCTTCTCCCATCTTACGTTTTCTTTCTTGAATTTTCAACATTTTATTTTCAATTGAATTTTCAATAATAAATCTTGTCACCTTAACATTTTGTAATTGTCCAATTCTATGAATTCTATCAATAGCTTGATCTTCTACACTAGGTGACCACCATGGATCCATCATAAATGCTCGATTAGCACTAGTTAAATTAAGTCCTACTCCTCCTGCTTTTAATGATAGTAAAAGAAGTACTAATTTCCCATTTGATGGTTTATCAGCATGTTTCTTAAAATTTTCAAGTAATTTCTCTCGTTCCTTCAAATTCAATCGTCCATCAAATTTATAAATTATAAAATCTTCACTTAAATTTAATTCATTTTGAATTATATCCAAATACGATGAAAATTGTGAAAATATAACAACTTGATCATTAGGATTTTGTTCCTTAATAGCCGTAAGATGTCTAAGTAAAGCATCAATCTTTGATGATGACTTATCTGGATCATACCAGTATAATTTGAAAGGGTATTTCTCGAGTTCAGAAGTATCTTGATTCTCACTATCACCTTGGGTATAAAAATTGATCTTTTTCATTGGGGTACCCTTGTTACGTAGTTTAAATAATCTATACTTTGAAATGAGTCCACGACAAGCAGGACAGAAAGGGTGTTTGTTGTTCAGTTTTTGAAAATCAATGTGTTCTAAAATACAATTAAAACAAAATGCATGTCCACAATCTGTTAGTATCATTTCTCCTAATGAAATTGGAGAATTAGTACATATCATACATTCTGAATCTTGTAGGTTTACTCTCAGGTATAATTTATACATTACTTGTCTTTTGGTAATATTATTATCGAATTTTTCAGTATTTTCAATTGCAAGTTGTTCCAAGAGTTGTAAAGACTCTGAGTCAGGTTTTTCTGTTGATTCAATTTCTTCAAAATCACTTAATGTTCCTACTAAATCAGGATGACAACATATTTGACGTAATCTAAGAATATGAGTAAGAATTTGAGTATACTTTCGAAGTAAATCACCCGATTTCATTCCTTCTTTAAATGATTGATTTGCTCTATTTAAAAAAAAATCATAAAGTCGTTGTTCTCTTTCAGTAAACAGTATGGTCTCAACCACTACTTCCTTTGGAGGAAGATCAACTAATGGTTTTCCATCTTTCAGTTTCATGGCTTTTGTTCTACGAAGTAATATTGGATCAAGAACTGATTTTACCACATCTAAAGTTTCACTAAATCGTTTCTGTTCAAATGGTAGAGTAATAAATGTTTTCCAATAAGAAAAATTATCCCATGGATCAAGTTGAAGATATTTAATTAGTGAATAAATATCATCAAGTCTATTAATAACTGGAGTTCCTGTAAGTACCCATTTTCTATTCAGTTTAAGTTCATGGATGGCTTTTGCAGTTTTGGTAGCTCTATTCCTGATAGTATGACCTTCATCAATGACAATTCTAAAGAATTTAACTGAAAATATTCCCATCGCAGGTAAGTTGCCAAACTCATCACGAAGTTTAGATATTCTGTGAAACTCATTTTGAATGGTTCCATATGTGGTGACCATCATTGTAGGAGGGTTCTTCAGTCTACAAAGACCAGGTCGAAGATCATCAACAGCAGTGTCACCATAATAAATCATACAATGATGATTACTATTATTATTAGCATCATCAAATTCTTGTTTCCACTGAGAAAGTAACGACATTGGAACAACTACCAAAGTAGTATGAGAAGCATAACTTGTACTTGGTTCAGGTGATGTATCGTAAGGAACTGAATTTATAAGTGCAAGAGTTGAAATGGTTTTACCTAACCCCATTTCATCAGCCAAAATCCCACCACGAACCACAGATTTCAAGTATGGTTTCTCCAAACTAAGCTCACCATTGTGTAGATTAGCATAAAATAAAGGTGGTATTTCCAGTTCTTCAAGGTTGGCGTTATCACCAAGCTGTTGAGAACGATACGAGAAATCACGAGGCCATTCAAATGAGCTCCATAATGGATTCATTGTTTGTACATCATTTCTAACAGAACTTCTTGCTTGAGTAGAGAACAGATCATTACTTAAAAGTTCAAGGGTTTCAAATTCTTTTTCTCGTGAAAGCATCCATGAAAGTCCGTGTTTTTGATACTCACGAAGCTCAAGTTTGAAATTCTCGGTGGGAGGACAAGTTGTTTCAGGAAGTGAATCAAGATAGTCAGACAGTTGATTTGAAGAGTAAAACTGTTTAAGCTGATCAAGATTTAAACTATCTGGTTCAATTTGTGGAGATTCTTCATCATCTAGTTGAATTAATTGCAGAGGAGTAGCCTTTGGTTTATTCTTCTCTTGTTTCTCGAATTTTTGTTGTTCAATTGACTTAATACTAAGTTTATCGAAAAGTTTTGCTAAAGCATACTGCTTGAGTCTAAGATGAGTTTCCTGAGAAGTTTCCAGAGAAAAATTAAATGTAGCATGCTTTTTCTGTCGTTTAGTATCAGGTTCAGGATCTACATATTGATAAAAAGCTGATTTTTTAAGGAAACAGTCAATGCATAAGTGGAATGAATCCCCCACCAGAAGTCTACCGTTGGTTTGCACCATGACAATACAATCGAATTCCGCAATATCTAGGTCGAAAAGTGGTGATAACATATTAGTTATATCTTGAGAAAGTCTTCCAACTTCTCTAGGTCTTTCTTCCACGGTAAATACTCGTATAATAGAAGATTGACCGAGTTTTGACTGGGCCTTTGGAGTCATTCTCTTAATTTGAAGATGCTGGAGGTAAGGGAGTGGTTTCATTGTTGGTCTAGTGGCCATGGCAGTTACTGATATCGAACCAACGAATTTTGACCAAGATGGACGATTTAATTTGTTCATGTAAGCGATATCTTCCATTCGAGAGTCTATAGAGGCTATTTGGTCGTGAAGATCATGTTTTTCATCGACTCGACTTGACTGACTGCTATTGTGGTTATTCTGGCTATTCTGACTGTTCTGGCTCTTCTGGCTGTTCTGATTCTGACTCTTCTGACTACTCATCTGAAAATATTCATTTGTAGCAAGAGCCAAGTAGTTGGGACGGTTGAAATATTTCTCATAGAGCGTGATCATTACAGCATCGGGAATTTCACCTACTATAGCTCGAATTTGACTCAGGAAAAGTAGTAGACCTGAATCATCAGAGTCAGTATTATCTGGCTTTATGTCTTCAGTGGAAATGGAGTCAGAACCAGGAATTTTTGTGACTTCTTCATCATCGACAAATAACAGAGGTTTGGGACCAAACCTCTCCTTAGTGAAGTATCTCAGCTTCGGAATTTGCTTAGACATGAAGTTGTAGTTGGCAATACGCGTAATAATTAGTGAAAAATTAGCTGCGAAATTTAGAGCAATGAGAGCAAGCAGCTGAGGTTGAAGAAACAGACAAACCCGAAAGCGACGGCGAAGGCAAAGACGAAAGCGAGAAGACGAAGAGGCGAAGATGAATGTGGAGGTAAAAATGAAGGAATTGTAAGTTGGACTCCAAAGCAAAAAACAGCTATTTGGCAGTTGGCAGTTGGACGTAGAGTTGATGGCAGCCATTCGACCCGTCCAGGTTCTTGTAGTTGACATGTGGTTGAGCGGGAAATTGGATGGTTTGGCGACAGTTCGCTTCTTCCCTCTGAGTCTCTTCCTCCTTTTCCTCTTCCTCTTCCTCTTTGGTCCTTTTGGTTCCGATTCTCTTCCTCTTTCTCTCCTCCGCCTATATGATTAAACACTCTGTATTTAACATGCCTCTATCGTCCCAAGGATCGATCCCATTACATTTACACCATTCCAACAAGTTCCCCCACTGTAGCGAGATTTGACGACCTGATGTTAGAACATTCATAAATTCAAGCGTAAGTAAAATATCTTCAGGTCTAAACCCAGTAGAATTAGCTAATGAAAGTAATTTAATCAGTCTTTTAGTTTGAGGTTGAAATCTAACAAGAGACAGCGCCAATTTTCTTGACCAAAATCGTAGATACGTTAGTTTCCCATATGGAGATAATGGTAATTCAGGACCACTAATTGATTGACCTGGAGTTACTTTAGCAAGAGCATATGAAAATTCAATAAGAAGTGAACCAATATGACGACGTTGAAATGGAGGAAATACACAAATACAAGCTAAATTATTATCACCATCCCAAGCCACAACTTCTTTGGAGAAAAATCCCATAGGTATAAATTTATCACCATAATTTGAAGTTTTTCCATAAACTACATAAAAATCAAATGAATCAATATTATAATAAACTGATTTATCATCAAGAAATAATTTCCCGAAAAGACAAAGTCCTTGACAAAAAGAAGGGTTTTGAAAGCCTCTTACTCTTTTAATCAAATATGGTGTATTTTGATCAAGATAAACCGTAGTTCCAATGGTTGGAAATTTACTATTCAATTCACAGGTTTGTCTATGAGCAGCAATTTCATCGTGATCTTCAGAGTATTTAAAACAAAATTCACATACATGAAGTAATTCAAGCCAGAATTCACTACCTGATGAACTAAAATTGGGGTCAGGACTTTTTTTGATGGACTTTACGGACTTTAAAGACTTTAAAGACTTTGATGTACTACTAGCCTTTTTACTATCAATTTTAAACCCCAATTTTTTCAGTCCCGGTTGGAAATATGCTGCATTTCCATACCACGTATCGAATTCGTAAGACCCCCAAGCAACTCGAGAGATATTCCGCTCATGCAATATACCGTAGTCGGCATTTTCAACCGGCATGGTGATGTTGTTGAAAAATCGCGTATAAATAAATCAACTACTTCTTCCTCTTTAGCTGTGACTACATTAAAGAACATCAGACCTGGAAAATAGTGGTTTCGCTTTGAATTGCCGAAGCTCAACAACCCTGACGATTTCGGAATACCCCTATAGTTTTTGGAGTATATCAACACCTAAACACTTTAATATTTCAATTCCTAATCTCTAAACGCTGACAAGTGTTTTGACCTTTAAACTCAATATATTTATATAATGCCACCCAAAGGTTGGAGAAAGAACGCCGACGGCCAGTACCCTCAGCCATATAAGGACTCTAGTCTAGTGTCTATAGATGATATTCTATTCCCTCGTGCAACTATACAGAAGTTAACTAAAGCCATTACCCACGCGTCAGAAGATGACCATATGATTTTAGCTAAAGATGGACTATTAGCAGTCCAACGTTCAGCCACAGTATTTGTATCACATCTTTTATTCCATGCTAGAAACCATCTGAAAAGTGCCGATAGGAAAACTGTTTCGGCACAAGATTTACTTTCTGCTTTAGAACTGGCAGAATTTTCAGGTTTCATTCCTGAAGTTAAACAGAAACTCAGTACTTTTGAAGAAACTGTTGCATTAAAGAAAAAATCAAAAGAGAGAACTAATGATGAATTACCTGCTACTAAAAAACTTAAAGATAGTGAAAATACAGCTATTACAAAAAATGAAGAAGACGGCGATGAAATTGAAGAAGAAGATGCTGATGAAATTGAAGAAAATGATGCTGTTGAAATCGATGAAGTCGATGAAGCTGAAGATTTAGATGGTGAAGATACCTCGAATCACGAAGTTCCAGCATCTAATCCGATTGCCCTTTTAGGAAAAGATGAAGAAGAACTTAATAACGAGGTTATTGAGGTAGATAATGTTCTGGATGATGAAGATGATGTAATATAAGTATCATAAGTATAATAGCATAGCGACATGAACAGCAGTAGAGAACTAGAGTAGAGGTAGGTGCTACAAGATTTGGTGTAACGATTATATTGTGACTTATGACATACGGCAGTTTCAGCAATCTAATGATGCCAATTGCTTACGGCAGTATTCGGCAATCCTTTGATGCCCATCTGCTACTTCTATTCATTAAGCTGAGTGTGTTGTGTTGAGTTTGTTGTGTTGAGTTTGTACCATCTTTATGGATATGCTAATTTCTGAAACAAGTAGAATAAAACGGGAGTCCACATTCAAACCCAATCAATAAATAAATTAAAAAAAGGGCTCCAGTAATAACCAGTAAAATAGTTTTAGTCTTGCTAAACCACATCTTCCTTTTAATTGATTGAACTCTTTTATTAAATACCAGTGAAGAATTTGTAAGTCTATCAGTTTGATCAACAAGTAAATTAATTCGATCACCTCTTGTCATTAATTTATTGATATTATCCAACATTAACAGGCGAACTTCTTCAACTTCTTCATTGGCAAGAAGTAATTGATTCGGATTAATTACATCACTTGAATCGTCGTCTCTATTTACCGATCCATAATTATAGATTGACAGATTTGAATCATAATGCATTTCTTCAAATTTTATAATTTGATTCATATATAATTTAAACTCTCCAGTTTTCAATTTAGAGTCATTACCACTTTGTTCAATATCCTGCTTGAACTCAATGTATTTATCCATAATTTTTTTTAAAACTGAAAGTATAAGGGTTTTATTAACATCAATATGAGTGACGGTTATTACCGTAACAAGATCAGTTGAACCATCCAAATTATTAATGGTTTTCTTCATAAAATATAACAAGAGATTGGTGTTGGTGACGGCGGCACTGGTGGTCAATGGGATGGATCCAATAAGCGTTTTAGATGCATTAATTAGCCCTAGTTCTTGCAGGATTAACTCGGAACAGTTAAGATTATCAATGGCATGAATTAATTGAGTATTTTCAGTGGTGTAAAGAGTAGTGGAATTTAATGTGAGTGTGGTATGGATGACTAATCGTTAGTAGTGTTCAAAGGGTGTTTTGGTGGTACTTACGCTTCTTCCTGAAATCATGGTGATTCATCTTGTGGTTTGAATTATTTTAAATCGCACTAACAAAAGGCAGTAGTATGGGTTTGAAAATGGTGATAGTTTTTCCTCATCTCATCTCAGTCTCAATATTTCAAAAACTACTTTATTATGGGGAAATACAGAAAAAGGTTTAATGAAAAGGCCCGATCAGGGATGTTGGCCAAACAGGCAGCATTGAAACGAGAAAGAAACAAGCGATTTTTCAGAGCTGAAAATCAACTGGATAATGAAGAATCTGATAATACTCCATTAGTATCTGATCCAAATGCAGACATACTTAAACCAATGACAGATAAAGAAAAGGAAGAAAGGAAAAGATCATTGGAAACTCTTCTTTATGATGAAAATTCAAAGGAAAGTAAAATGTCAAGAAATAAGAAAAAACGTCTAGATAAATATATTGAACATCAAATTAAAAGAGAAGAAAAGAAGGCTCTCTTTGAAAAATTATCCCAGACAAAAATTGATACAAGTCTATTGGCACCTTCCAAACTTTTGGGTCAAGGGAAACAAACTAGAAAAGAACAAATGATAGAGGCGTTGGACTTGGAAAAACAAGGTAGAGCAGATGATAGAACAAGAGAAATCCTATATGAAGAAAGAGAAGTGAAAGATTGGGATGAAGACCATGATAATGACGATTCGGATATTTCCGACCCGGATAATGAAGATGATTCAAACCCTCAATCGTCGTTTGTGGATCTTAGACCTGCCA
Organism: Metschnikowia sp. yHQL527; assembly: GCA_030578455.1. NCBI lineage: Eukaryota > Fungi > Ascomycota > Pichiomycetes > Serinales > Metschnikowiaceae > Metschnikowia > Metschnikowia sp. yHQL527. Next base: position 285,596 of record JAJMRR010000003.1, on the reverse strand, counting down.
AATTTGGAGGCAGTGGGAATGGATTCGGATTCGCTAACCTTCCTAAAGTTGAAAAACTGAAACTGAGAAAAAAGTATACTTGGAGACTTGCAGTCGAAAGAGAAGAAAACAAGCGTAATAAGGTTGAAGATGAAGATGATTTCGCCACCAGTGAGGAAGAGGAGGATGAAGAGGAAGGTCAAGAGGAAGATGAAAGTGCAGAAGAACAACATGAAGAAGATGAGCAAGGTGACTCAGATGAAGCTGAAATCGAGGAACTTGACGCCGAAGGCTCAGATGAAGCTGAAACCTCAAACTCTGATGACCTGGACGAATCTTCTGAGTCCGAAACCGATTCAGAATCGTTCGATGATACTCCTCGAATCATGGCATCTAAACCCAAACATTCTACATCCGCAGCATCGTTCAAGGAATGGGCTGAATCACAGGTCCGTCAGCTCGAAGGACGAACTGAATCGGTACTTCCCGAGTTGAGCGATTCCGTCAAGAAACAATACTCGAAAGGTGTAGTTCATGAAGAGGATTTCCCATCTGATGATGAAAATGCTGTTCCAATAAATGAAAGCTTGAAAAGAGATGCATTTTACGTGGACGTTAGCCGTCCAGATGATATTCAAGAACTGAGACTGCAGCTACCAGTATTTGCTGAAGAACATCGTATCATGGAAGCTATACATCATCATGACTGTATTGTAATTTGTGGTGAAACAGGTTCTGGTAAGACAACTCAAGTTCCTCAATTTCTTTATGAATCGGGTTTTGGTGATTTAAGTTCTGATCTTTATCCAGGTATGATTGGTATCACCCAACCAAGAAGAGTTGCAGCTGTTTCAATGGCTAATCGTGTTTCTAATGAACTTGGAAATCACGGTCATCGTGTCGGTTATCAAATTCGTTTTGATTCAACCATTTCAAATGAAGGTAAAGAAAATGGAACTGCTATGAAATTTATGACTGATGGGGTTTTACTAAGAGAAATGATGTCTGATTTCTTATTAAAGAAATATTCTGCTCTTATCATTGATGAAGCTCATGAACGTAATATTAACACTGATATTCTTATTGGGATGTTAAGTCGTTCTTTAAAACTTCGTAGACAATATTTTGAAAAAGATCCAAAGAATTACAAACCACTTAAAATCGTCATTATGTCAGCGACACTTCGTGTTAGTGATTTTTCTGAAAATAAAACCCTTTTCCCAAAACCTCCACCTATATTAAAAGTTGATGCCAGACAGTATCCTGTTAGTGTTCATTTTAATCGTCGTACTAGGTTTGATTATTTAGAAGAAGTTTTCAGAAAAACTTGTAAAATTCATAGGAAATTACCTCCAGGTGGAATACTTATATTTCTTACTGGTCAAAATGAAATTACTGCAACTGTCAAAAGATTAAGAGCAGAATTCCCATCTAAAAACCAAACTCATCAAAATGAAGACGTTAAAGTTGCTGCATCAAAGAATATTACTCTTGAAGCTGAAGATATTGATTTTGAAGTTAATATGGATCAAAATGATTATGATGAAGGTTCTTCTGATGAAGAAAATGAAGAAGAAGAAGAAGGATTTGAAGAAACTCTTGAACCTCATCAATCAGAATCTGATCCATTATATGTTCTTCCATTATACTCATTATTACCAACTAAAGAACAAATGAAAGTATTTGAAAACCCTCCTCCTGGTAGTAGACTTTGTGTTGTTGCTACTAATGTAGCAGAAACTTCATTAACAATTCCAGGTATTAAGTATGTGGTAGATAGTGGAAGAGCTAAAGAACGTAAATATAATGAAGAAACAAACGTTCAATCTTTTGAAATTGATTGGATTTCAAAAGCTTCAGCTGATCAAAGAGCTGGTAGAGCTGGTAGAACTGGACCTGGTCATTGTTATAGAATTTTTTCATCAGCTATTTATGAAGAATATTTCCCACAATTTAGTAAACCCGAAATTCTTCGAATGCCAGTGGAAAGTACAGTTCTTTCAATGAAAAGTATGGGAATTGATCAAATTATAAATTTCCCATTTCCAACTCCTCCCGATAGAAGATCTCTTGCTAAAGCAGAAAAATTATTAGTTTATCTTGGAGCATTAGAATCACGTAATAAAAGTATTACTGAGATTGGTAAATCTATGGCATTTTTCCCATTAAGTCCAAGATTTTCAAAGATTCTTCTTGTTGGAAATCAACAAGGATGTTTACCATATATTGTTGCCATTGTATCAGCACTTTCAGTTGGTGAACCATTTTTAAATGAACAAGAAGCAGGAATTATCAAAGAGGGCGAAGAAGATGAACAACTTGATTCTAATAATGAACTTGAAAAATCCAGAAAGCTTAAGACCAATTTTCATAAAGCCAGATCAATGTTCTCTCGTTTAGATAAGAACAGTGATGTTTTAAGACTTCTTTCAGTAGTTTGTGCATTTGATCATGTTCCAACTAAAGAAAAGAATAAATTTATTACATCAAACTTCCTTCGTCATAAAGTCATGGAAGAAATTCAAAAACTTCGTAAACAAATCACATACATTGTCAAGAGTAATACAAGTGATGATGCAATTGCTGTTAATACTCAGCAAGAATTAAAATTAGGAGTTCCAAATAAATTACAAATTGCAGCCATCAAACAAATGATTGCATCAGGATTCGTTGATCAAATTGCCGTTCGAGCTGATCTTGTTTCTGCTGATATTCCATTACCTAAAAAGATTAGTATAATTGGTGTACCATATTCTACATTATTCCCAAGTGTTCAATATGGAGATGGAGTTGATTCTCAAGTTTATATTCATCCTGGATCAATATTATCAAGTAGTGGAGAAAAACCACCATCATATTTGGTTTATAATACATTAAATTTAAGTTCTAATATTCAAGAAGGTAAAATTAGAAAATTAAGAATGAAACCTTTAGTTGATATAACTGGGAAACAATTAGCAAATATAGCTAAAGTATCTTCACTTATAACTTATTCTAAACCACTCGGACATCCATATGCACCTAAGAACATCACCTCTACAAAGAGAGAATGTTATGTTATCCCCAGATTTGGAGCTGCCATTGGAGATGGAGGTTTAGGATGGGATTTACCAGTAGTAAAGGTTATACAGGTAAAGAAACAAGGACTGTGGGTTATCGAGGCCTAGAGAGAAGGGTGGTAGAGCCCAAAGACCGACGTAACTACCAAACGACCAATCACTACATTCATCAATTAAATAGCATTCCATACTTATAGAGAAGTCTCATATACAAATGTCATACAAATGTCATATAAAACTTTCACTTAAAGAATTGTTCTACCAATCCAATTTCACGGTTACCTGGCCGTCCGCTGTTCTAATTGGCCGGGATATCACTTCTTCCTCTATCTTCTTCTTTTTCCTATCTCCTCTTCTCGTCCTATCTCTTGTCTCTTCTCTTCTCTCTTCCCCATATTTCATGGTAGCGCCCATACATTTTTTCAGCGAAAATCAACTCATCGTAAACAACTACATTCTTAACTATGGAAAATTCCCGGAAGCGGGACACCGCCAATTCTACGAGTCAATCGTTGATCCCGTCTCGAATCTTAGACCATGCGTCTCAGAGAATTTTTTTGGTGTCTCTTTTCATCTTAGTTCAAAGTTGGAAAATATATGATATAATCTTAATTAGAACTGAAACTCTCTCTACAATTAACGTTAGCCTTACGGGATTAAATAACTTTACATTTGTATTGAAATATGCTGTTCTTGATGGGTTATTTCTATGGTTTTTACCGGTACTAAATGTCCCTTACTTAAATTTTTCACCGTTAAGTACGCTCTTATTAACGCTATTAGTTAATGGATTTACTTTCGTATTAGCAAGTAATATAATGATCCCAATATTTGCCAATATCATCTTACCTGTTTGGAAGTTTCTACTGAATAAAAAAGAATTAACTCTTATAGGACATTCAGTTAAACCTTCTTCGGTTGTGGATATGAATTCTCACTTTAAAGGTAAGTATACCATCCATTACTTACCGGATTCATCAGCTAAATTTAATCCTTTCCATTTCGATAAAATGTGTTTATCTCCAGATGGACACGTTTCAATGCCAATTGAGTTTAATACAACTACAGATTTGGGGTTCCTTCAAATTCAACATGTATCTCCATCTAATGAAGTTTCTTACATCAATTATACAAAATATGATTTGGATAAACTACTCAGAAAAGATTATACTCATCTTCTGAAATATTCCGATTATGTCAATTATGACGCTCGTGTGTCTTACGCTGAAATTTCTCTTGTTAAACCAGGAAAGTATCGTATAAGTAAAGTCACCGATAAAAAAGGTATAAGTATCAGAACTTATAAGTCAGAATTCCAAATAAGTTTCTGTCCTAGTGCTCAATTCACTTATCCAGTTCAGCGTGGTTCCAATCACTTATGTATTGGTAAAGATCAAGATTACTCTGGATTGACGCTTCCATTAGTCATGGTTCTGGGGATTGCTCCAATTACAGTGGAATTTTCAATGTTTCTTAATGGAAGATCTTACCACCCATTCAATGTTACTCTTGAGTCAGAGTCTGAAGTTGGTCAGTTATCTTCATTTTCCAGAAATATCTTGGAACAAGAATTATTACGTTATCCACATCTACTTTCTTCAGCTTCAGAGGGGAAACTTGAATTTAAACTATTAAGTGTAAGCGATTACTTTGGAAATACTAAAAAATATAATCCATTATCTAAAAATAAAGATGTTTGGGATGAAATTGAATTGAAAAAAATTGCATCTGTGTCTATCATTGATAAAAATCCACTTCAACCACTTTTAGTTAATGGTTCAAAGATAATTTCTGTAGATACCACGATTTCTGAATCTAATTTCCCTTTGACAGCCCAGATTCATCATGATAATTCCGATTCTATCCTTTCATACAACTTTACCCATGTATTCAAGAGCCGTTCGGAATTGGAAGCAGGAATTAAAGTTGAAACTCCTGGTAAGTACCGTTTACTCAGTGCATCTTCTCATTTCTGTCCTTGTGAAATCAACGGTAATAGTTTATCATTAGAAGTGGCTCCATATCCTCAAGTTGATATTGACGCTGACCCTCTCTTGGATAAATGTGTAGGAATGATCGGATACAAATTTGGATTTGATTTTAATGGTAAACCTCCATTTCAAGTACAATACCAGGTTTTCCGTAAAGTTGGTGAAAATTTAAGACCCGTTCTTAATGAACACGGGAAATCACTTAGGCAATTCAGTTGCTCAGAAAGCCATCATGACTTTGAGTATAGACCTCCAGCTGAAGGAAGTTACTTCATTACTTTCAAAAGTATTAGAGATGGTAATTATAAACAGCCAATACCTCTTGATGAGAAGAAACTTACATACCTGACTTACTTCAAGAAAAGATCATCTGTTTCTCTTTTTAATGATGGGTCTGTTTCTAAAGTATTAAACCTCTGTTATAATACCAGTACTTCAATACCAATATTCTTTGATGGAAATGCTCCATTTTCATTTTCGTACTCTATAACCGGAGTTGATGGAACATTGATCAGCAACACCATCAGTGACTGGAATGAAAAGGTGTTTTATATTCAAACTCCTAATATCGTTAAAGGTGGGGAGTACCAGGTTGTGCTAAAAGATGTTAAGGATAATCTTGGATGTAGTGCTAACTTCGATGAACGTGAAAAAGTATCGATACGATCCAGAAAAGAAGTTCCACAAATTGGAATTTCCAAACAAGAAACCTCTGTTTCTGTTGTGGAAGGTGATACGGTTGAAGTACCATTAACCTCTAAATTATCTTCATCTGATGAACTTGTTTACTTGTTTAACGGTAAATCACAAAGTTTAACTAAATCTCATCATTTACGAGTTAAACAAGCCGGTACTTATAGCTTGAAAACTTATAAAAGTGGTGGATGTGTAGGACAAATTTCAGATATCGATGATACATTCCAGTTATCATATTTACCTCGTCCAAATATGAGTGTTAGTGCCGACCCAAAACTACTTTTAAAACAACATATTGATAACAACGATGGGTCACTTCATTTGAGACCCGATTGTCAAGGATGTGATAACAAAATCACCCTTAAACTTGAAGGAGAAAAACCATTTGTGGTTTCTTATGATATTCGACTTCCTTCAGGTAAACAGGATTCAAGAACTCTTACTATCAATTCCAACCATATAGATTTGGAATTACCAACTGAAGAAAGCGGTAGGTACGAACACCATTTCAAAAACGTCTACGATAATAGATATACCCGATCCAAAGCATCTAAAATTAACTACAAGCAAAATTTACCTACAATAAGATACGATGTTCAACCGAAACCAAATGCCCAATTTGTGAAGAAATCATATGTGCTCCAAGTTTGCGAAACCAATTTACATCAACAACAAGCAATCCCTGATATCCCACTTTCATTGGTTGGAGAGTATCCATTTCAAATTAAAGGATCTATAAAGTATGGAATTGATGGTAAAGCTCAGAATTTTATACTAAATGATGTGAATGAACCTATACTTTCATTGACATCAAAAACTTTACCCTTTTTACGTAAGAACGTTAAGAAGGGAGAGTATCTTATAACCTTAAATGAAATTAAAGATGCAAATGGATGTATACGTCAAGGATTATCTACACAAAATAATATGATTCTAGCAGTGACTGAAGCTCCAAATATTTATAAATTAAGTAATAAACCTCATTATTGTGTTGGAGATCGAATTATTTATAATATGACAGGTGTTCCACCATTCACGGTTCATTATAATTTCAATGACAAACATCAAAAATCAGAATCATGGAGTAAATTTTCTCGTTTAGCTTCAAAACCAGGTAAATTAACTATAACTGCATTACAAGATTCATCAGCTAATCAATGTCTTGCAAATTTTACTGAACAAACTGGTAAAACTAAAGATTTACAGTTGATTGTTCATGATCTTCCGTCAGTTGAAATAAGTCAAGGTGAAGATATTATAAGGAATATTCATGAAGGTGATCAAACTGAAATCACTTTTAAATTAACTGGGGTACCTCCATTTTATTTGAAATATGTTCGTGAACTGGAAGAGATTGATCCAAAGTATAAATTCAAAAAGAATAGTCAAAAGCATATAAGAAAAGTGAAAGAAGTTAAAGAGGTGGAGAATATTAAAGGGTTTGAATATACCGTGGCTGCAAGTTTAGAAGGTACTTATGAAGCAATCGAAGTAAGAGATGCTTACTGTACCGCCAAGAAGAGTTTAGATGTTTAATAGATTAATGTACAATGTCGTAGCGATACTCAACTAAAAGATTCATTTATTCAGTAAGCTCTATTTAGCAAAAGATTTAACCAGTACCTCCGCATATCAAATACTTGGGGTCTGTTACACATGCTGTTTGGACATTACGTGAATTGAAAAGAGTATAATCATCAACGTCCTCCCAATCATCAATTTTCACCGATGTAAATCTGTTTGTATACTTGGAGTCACCATTAACTTTAATTCTTCTTTGTCTTACTCCTTTTACGGTGATTGTTTCTGACATAACCTGGAATTGAAGTGATTTATGAGCTCCAACATCACAAGACATTGAACGTGAAAGTTCACCGGTAAGTGACGATGAGAATCCAAGTCCTGGAGTAAATCCAAAGATCTGGGAAAGCTCAGCACTTAATCCAACACTTGAAGTAGAAGTTAAAGTGAATGCCTGTGTAAATGTAGCTGAAGCATCAGAGTATTTATTAGAAAAACACGAAGTAATTGGCATCCATTTTGTAGTTTCTTTAGTGTAGGTAGAATCTTCAAAGCACACTTCATAGAAGATATTTCTTCTTTTATCCTCGACTTGCTGTGCCTGAGCTTGAGCTTCTTCATAATGATCCATATCATGCTGATATGTGGGTATATAGTTAGGATTAAAAGCTTCTTCTGCTAATAGCAAAGATGTTACAATTGAGTTTGAAGATTTGATTTTCACAATGCCATATTTCAATAAGTCTTTGGCCCTTATGTCTTCAAAATCATTCACAGTATAAATATCGTTTCTGGTATCCCAATATCTTTCAAATAATGGATTATGACGAATATCTTTGGATTCAGGTGATACAACAAATCCTGGATTATTCTGTGCTGTAGCAACTACTACGAGCAATATTAAGTAGCCAAGAATCATGAAGATAAAATATTGCAGAAGACGTCATTTTAAACAGGTTAAATCATCTATGCTGTCTCGGCATATGAAGTTGTTGAGTATGCTGAGTTTAATTATGCTAAATATATAGTATGCTTATGCGATGTACCTGAGGCTATTCTCTAACATCTGGCTCTCTCTCTATTCTATTTTCTTCTACTTCTTAACAAAATCCTTGATGGCCTTGTTGGCCTTCTCAATAACTAAATCTTCTCTAGACTCATTAACTAGACGTTGGGCCAGTCCTAGAGATGAAGTAAATTCAGACTTGAAAGTATCTTGAATCTTATGAGCGAGTTTTATATCGTTGAATGTCACATTATTGTCACTGTCGTGAGTGGTTAGCAAGAGATTCACTTTATTGTAGGTTGTGGTGATGGTAGGATGATGATTTGAATCGTTAGAATGGCGAGCTACAGCATTGAGAAATTGCCAGGTTCTGGCAAATGTCTTGAACTTATAGTTAGCTTCCAAAGACGACTGGGCTGGTGATGTTTTCAATGTCCAATATGTCTTTTTAAGTCCATGATTTAACTGTTTAAGTTCATGTAAAATGGTTTCTGGGTCTAAACGGAAAGGCTTCATAGAATTGGTAGTTTTTCAGTAAATCTCTGTCAAATTGCTTGTAAAACGCTATGATTTGAGTATATAGTTGCAATTCTTCGGTATTCCCTAATTGAATATCGTATTTGGTTGGCTGTCAGGTGCAGTAAAATGTCCTGTTCACTCGATTCGGTATACTTTTCAAACTACCGAAAAAAGTCAATCGCAGCACCAATACTTTCTCTACTACTTGTGGATTTTACTGCAACTAATGATTTCGGCGGTGTATGTTCTTCACCGAGCGGAGACGGTGGTTGGCGGACACCGACCTTTTGAACTTCTTATTCACCGGCGATATCATAATGATCTTCCTAATCAGCATTATATCGTGGCTACTTTCAACACCATCTACAATGCCAATGAAACTCCAATTCAAATTTATCAAGGTATTCATTATGTGTGTATAGAATGTCCAAATGATATTTTTGTTCTTGCCGTGACTCGTCAGAATATCAATGTCATGGCTACTGTGACTTATCTTCATAATCTCTTCCACGTTTTCGAACAGTACTTACATCAACAAAATCAAAGATTAATTATAGATAAAGATATTGTTACTGATAATTTTGTGTTATTGTATGAATTATTAGATGAATGTATGGATTTCGGAGTAGTTCAATTAACTGACTATAATATTTTGAAAGAATACGTTAAATTAGAAGTTAATTTATCCCATCGAGATTCTGATGATGAATTTGAATCTGATATAAAGGAAAAGAAACATTCAGTATCTAAATCAAAAGATATTAAATCTACTCATAATCAAGCTGTCAAACAAGATGTTACTAATAATGATCATCATATTAATAGTTCAATACTAAGAACTTCTTCACTGGCTATAAGTTGGAGACCAAAAGGTATTTTCTACGCAAAGAATGAAATTTACATTGATATTATAGAATCTTGTGATTTCCTCTTTGATTTACATTCGAAAACTATTAAAACTAATGAAATATCTGGTCAATGTCTGGTAAGATGTTACCTTTCAGGTATGCCAATTTGTAAATTAGGTTTTAATGAATCTAATATACTGAGAATTGGTTATGGAGAACCAGATCAAGTGAACGACTCAAAAACCTCACATGATTCAGAACTACCTGAAACCAGCATAAGTGATGGTTCGGAATCACCGGCTACCAACCGGGAACAATCAAAACTTGAATCAAATCAACTTCCTGAACTCCCACCATCCGAACTTGAATCAAATCAACTCCCCCAATCCGACACCAATTCTCATAAGATTAAAATTCCTATTCGAAATATTCAATTTCATCAATGCATTGAGCTAGGCTCCATTTATAAAAATAGCATCATTCAATTCACTCCTCCTGATGATAAATTTATTTTAATGTCATACCATGTGGAACAACAAAAACAAAAACATAAATTACCTATAATCATGATAGATCCAACGTATAGAATTAATAAATCCAAAGGGAAACTTCAAGTTCTTTGTGTTATAACAACTAATTTTAAGAAAAGACTTCATTGTAAAAATTTATCAATAAAATTACCAATTAATCCCAAATTATTTAAGTTAAATAATGATCTCAAGTATAAAGCAGAATTGGGAGAAGTAAATTTTAAAGTTGATGATTCAGAATTACTTTGGATACTTGACAATGTTGATGGTGCTAAAAAATCAATTAAAATGATGGCTGAATTAAGTTTAAAATCAACTAATCATTTGAATCCATTAGTTATTGAAAATATGTTGTATAATAAACCAATTGACAATGAAGATGATTTGGATGAAGATGAAAATCAATTGGATAAGTACTATGGAGTTAATGGAGCAATAATATCACTGTTTGATGAAGTTCAACAAAATGTTACTAAAGTTAATCATAATCATGTTATATTAGAATTTAATATTCCTACATTATCATATTCTGGACTTAAACTAAACTATCTTCGAGTTGATGAAGAACAAATGAAGTATACATGTTTCCCGTGGGTTCGTTACATAACAAAAGCTGAAGGACCAAAATATCGGTTTAAACTAGGAATTGAATGCTTTCAGTTCATCAACTAACTGAGACTAACTGAGACTAACTGGAACATAAGTAACTGAAGGAATCCTAACCGAAATCACACAAATCATATACCAAAACATACTAATCATATACTTATCATATAGCTATCAATGTAGATCATAAAGCGCAATCTCCAAGTTATTCCGTGGTTCCTTAAAGTTATTCCGTGAACAATTATACATTTGACAGTAGTTTTGAAAAAAATAAAAACATTTTGGGACGCAATTTCCCAATGGGGTAATGTTTTCCCCGATAAACGGTAGTATTCTTATCTATAATTCAACCATACATATTTACTATAACTAATAAAAGGGATTATTTTGCTCTTATTGGATATTGAAGAATCTGGTTTTTTTCATGATATAGTGAAATTTTACTGGTGATAAAAAATTTAAATAATGGCCACAGTTAGTAATTCCCATTTACCAACCAATGAACCAACGTCAAATCCAGATCTTATAAGTTCAGTTGATTCAAAAAATAAAAGAACAAAATCAAGAAATGGTTGTATAACATGTAAGAAGAAACGATTAAAATGTGATGAAGCAAAACCAACATGTTTAAATTGTAAAAAGAAAAATATTGATTGTGGAGGTTATGCAACAAGTTATAAATGGAGATCATTTAATGAAGAAACTCCAAATTCTAGACCTAAAAAAAGATCATATAGTGAATCAAGTCAATCGAGACAAGATCTGTTTTTGAAAGAGCATTTAGAATTAGCATCAATTTCTGTTACTGGGAAAACTCCAAAAGATATTGAAAGAGAAAATGATTTGGTATTTAGAGGTATAAATCCTATGGTTAATGCCAAAAAATTAAAGAGAAGTTATAGTCAAACTGTTCCTGGACCTCGTTCAAATTCTTCTCAACTGCATACGGTTCAAAGATCTATGAGTTTAACTAATGTAAATTATGAACCTAGTAAAAGAAATAGTCTTCATTCATTAGCTGATGCTGCAATTGATGAAATTAAAACAAGATCTCCAAAACCAAAAGATGATTTGGAAATTTCTGGTACTCCACTTCATGATCTTCATCTTACTCCAAATCTCACAGCTCTTATTAATAATGCATTTACAGGTTCCGATGATCATATGAAAGCAGAAAATATGATTGATGTAAAACTTGAAGATATTATAGATCTTCCTTTAAGTCCTCTTGCATTAATTAATGAAAGTCATCCTCTGCATCATTCAATTCATCCGGTAACTCCTCAACCTACTATGCCTACCCCAGGAAGAGTAAATTTTTTGGAAGATTCTCCTATGACTTCAACTACTTTTCTGCCAGTAGTAGGTATTACATCTATTAATAATAATCTTATGAAAACTTCTGAACAAGAACAAATTATGCATCTTTATACTACTTATACATGTTCCATAATGTCAATTAAAAATGGTCCTAATGAAAATCCATGGAGAAATCAAATTGCTCCTTTAGCTTTAAGTTATCCATGTCTTTTCAATTCAATTGCTTCAATGACGTTATTTCATTTAGCAGGTAATAGTGATAATAGTTCAACTCTTCGTTCAAAAGGTTGTATGTATATGAAAAAATGTATTTTAGAATTGGCAACAGGATTGTCAAAAATGTCAGGAGAAAATGATTCATTAAATGTTCAACAATTACCTGCTGATATTGCATTAGCTACTTGTTTAAATTTAGCAGTAAGTGAAGCTTGGGATACTCATACTTCAAGTGGGATTGCACATTTAAAAGGTGCTAAAAGTATGATTCAAAAAGTTTTAACAGTTTTTAAAGACTACGCAAAGATGATTCTTGATAAAAAGAAAGAATTTTCTTTAAGTCCAGGAAATATTTCAAAAGATGATTTAAATAAATTAACTAAAATGGATGTAGGTGATTTTAAAAAAAAATTAGTCTTAGTTGAAGATTCAGATTGGGAAAAAATGGCTGAAAATGTTTTACTTCATGATAGTAATTCAAATAATAATCTGGTAAGATGGCCAAATCAAAAATTATCAAATAATCATCATTATGTTCCAAAAGGTATTCAATTTTTATTTAATATTTGGGTTTATTTTGAAGTTTTAGCACAAATGACAACTTATTCAAATTATGATGATAAAGGAATTGATTTAGTTGCAACAATTACTACAATTGTTCAAGATACTCAAGAAAAACGAGTTAAAGAAAAGAATGATAAAGTATTTTTAAAGTTAAGTGATTCCAATGAAACAAATCATAATACTTCTCCAAGTATGGCATCAGAATCAAGTGATCTGACATTCGGAGCTTTTGAATTGAAAAATTTTAATTATCTTGATAATTTTGAAAGTTTTAGTTCAAATAGTGACTACGTTGATCCATTACTTGGGTGTGCACAATCATTATTTCTGATTATGGGTAAAGTTGCAAATTTAATTTGTAAAATTAATAAACAAAGACGAAAAGAAGAGAAACAAAGTAATAATAATGATAATGGAGAAAATAGAAAATTTCATAAAAATTCATTATCAACAATTACTCAAGCAACTCAATTAAAACAAAGAATTCTTGATTGGAAACCAAGTATTTCAAATAATTTAGATCAAGGATCTCTTGAATCTTGTACAAAAAATGGTTGGGATATTCCATCTTGTATTGCAACTGCTGAATCTTATAGATTTGCTACATTACTTTATTTACATCAAGCAGTTCCTGAATTACCATCATTAACATCACATCAATTAGCAGAGAAAATATTTATACTTATGGCATCAATTCCAACAAATTCAGATTTATTTCTGGTTCATATTTTCCCACTTTTAGTTGCTTCTTGTGAAGCATTAAGAGGAGAAGAAAGAGAATGGTGTGAACAAAGATGGGAAGTTTTATCACTGAAAATGCATATTGGTAATATTGATAGAGCTCTTGAAGTTGTTAAAGAAGTTTGGAGACGTAAAGATGAATTTATGAGAAAGAAAAGACGTGATAAAGATGAAGCAAAATTTAATTTATTAAGAAATGGTGAAATTAATGGATCTCCAGATATTTCATTTCAAATTGGTGGTCTTATGGCTGCTATAAGTAATGAACCTTGTGATGTCGTTTTAGATGATATGAATGGTGGAATCTCAAGTAGACTTCATTGGAGTAGTATAATGAGAGAATGGGATTGGGAAGTTATGTTGGGTTAGTTATTTATTATGTTAATAATGATTATTTATTTGCACCATAATATTGTAGTTTAATCTTGTATTCTTACACCTATTATGGTTATATAAGGTCAATTGACTTAGCCAAATATAGCTATTCGCTTTAATGGTTGAGTCGTCGGATTTCAACTACATTTTGCCGATATGGATGTTTTTGCCATTTTGACATATTGTCTTATCTGAAATTTGCATCGCAAAAATAGTTATCATCAACCTATAGAATGCTTATCACCAAAACACCATGGAGAGTATTCACCAAAGGTTATTCGACACGTGCATTACTTTCGGATCCGTTCAAGGCTGAAAATATAACTAGGATTCGTGAAACCGATACTCAATTTGAATTGCCAAATTTAATTACATTCGACGTTTTCAATACGTTGTATACACCCAAAACACCTGTTTGGCAACAATATCATGAAATCTCGCAGTCATTTGGAATCAGCAAGTCAGAACAGGAGATAAAACAAGAATTCCCAATTGTTTTCAAGCAATTGCAACAAAAATATCCTAATTACGGTAAACACAATCAAGACATTGAAAGTTGCAATCGATGGTGGCTGGAATTGATTGTAAATTTATTTAGAATCCCCAGTTATCGGGAAAGTACAGTTTCTGCCGAGTTATGTGATACGATTCTACGTCATTTCACTACTGCTGAAGCATATCGAGTTTATGAAGATGTAATCCCATTATTAGATATATTAAGTAATAAAGGTGTTCAAATTGGTATAATTAGTAATTCAGATGAAAGATTATTTGAAATTCTTGAAAGTTTAGAATTAACTAAATATTTCCAATCAAGTATTATATCAATTTCATACGATATTGGTGTTAGTAAACCACATAAAGGTATATTTGATAGTGTTATTAAACAAGTTTATCAACCTGGTGCGTATGGAACTCAAAGTAAAGGAGAGTTTTTGGAAAAATGTTGGCATGTTGGTGATAATTACGAAGAAGACTTTATGGGTAGTATAAAAGCTGGTTGGAATGGTATTCTTATAGATAGAAGCAGATCAAGTAAAATATTTGCAGGAACGGCAGAAGTACCACAATATGATGCTTGTTTTAGTGAAGAAGGAAATCAAGATATTAGCGATAACAAATTACGGTTAGTTGCTAATAATCGAGCTGGAGTTGTTGATTTACGAGAGATAACCAGGCTATTCAAGTGAGAGAGAGGGAGATCAGGGAGGGAGATGCCAATCAACGATTATTAAGCTACTCAAGTAAGATCAATCAGACGCCAGACCAGGTCAATCCTCTCACCCAGAGAATATCCTATATTTGCCACCTTCCAAGAAACAATAACTTGGCGATGACTTGTACCATTTCACCCGATTTCATTGACAGTCAACAGATCAGATCTTATAAATAACATATATATTCAACTATCATTAACTACATTAGCCAACTGCACATCAACCTTCTATTTCACCATATCCTAATCTCTGTCTTCCTCTGTCTTCGTCTGTCTTCCCTCTTTATACCTCTGTCTTCCTCTATGTCTTGGTCTGGTTGTTACACTCTACCATGTAGTGAACTTGGCACAGTTAAAAATAGACGTGCCGCTGAGTAAAAACGAGGCATTGTCATACAATCATCACTAAATATCAATACACGAAATAGATTCAATATTAACTAAAATGTTAACTTCAATTGTAACGATTTGGTTATTAATTACATCAGTTTGGGGAGTATCACTTGATATCGACGATATTGATTCGATTTGTGATGCTGCTAAAATTATTGTTGATGGAGAACTTAATTATTATGAAGGAATCAAATATGGTGGTACAGTAGGAATGTTTTCATCACCATATTATTGGTGGAATGCAGGTGAAGCATTTGGTGGGATACTTGATTATTATACTTGGTGTGATTCTGATAATTCAACTTTAGAAAAACTTATTTTTAATGGTATGTATCATCAAGCAGGTGATGATTATAATTATATCCCATCAAATCAATCAATGACTGAAGGTAATGATGATCAAGGAGTTTGGGGACTTGCAGTTATTCAAGCAGTTGAAAGAAATTTTACAAATCCTAAAGATCATAGTTGGCTTGAATTAACTCAAGCAATTTATAATACAATGTATGCAAGATGGGATGCTGAGGATTGTAAAGGTGGTTTAAGATGGCAAATTTTCACTTGGAATTCAGGTTATGATTATAAAAATACCATTGCAAATGGTTGTTTATTTCATCTTGCTGCAAGGTTATATCGTTATACTGATAATGATAGTTATGCTAAAGTTGCTGAAAAAGTTTGGGATTGGGTTGAAGATGTTGGATTTATTGCAACCGTTGATGATGAATTAGTTATCTATGATGGTGCTGATATATCTGATAATTGTACCGATGTTACCAAAAATAAATGGTCTTATACTTATGGTATATTCTTATCTGGTGCTGCTTATATGTATAATCATACTGAAGATGATACTTGGTTAACAAGAGTTCAAGAAATTATTAAATCTTCTGACTTTTTCTTTAATAATTCAATTATGACAGAAATGACTTGTGCAAAATCAAATCGTTGTAATAATGATCAAAGATCTTTCCGTTCACTTTTCGCTCGTTGTTTAGGTTTAACTTCTGTGTTAGCTCCTGAGACATATGATGATATTAGACCTTGGTTAGAAGCTTCGGCTCAAGCTGCTGCTCAATCATGTTCTGGTGGTAGTGATGGTGTTACATGTGGTGAAAATTGGTCCGTTAATGGTTGGGATGGTGTTTTTGGTTTAGGTGAACAAATGTCTGCATTAGAAAATGTCTTATCTTTATTATCAAAAGATTTCCCAGCTCCTTATACAAGTTCAAATGGTGGTAGTTCGAAGAGTAATCCAAATGCTGGTACTGATACTTCTGATACTGATAACTCAAATTTACTTACAATTGGTCTGAAAGATAAAGCCGGTGCAGGTGTACTTACTGCTGTAGTTTTAGCTATTCTCACAGGTGGTGGAGTTTGGATGTTATTCTAAACTTAGTGTAACATAAAAAATTAAATCTTGTTGAATAAATAACTCATTGAAATCAAATAAACGTTTGAAAAAAAATTATGTAGGTAAAAGCCAATAAGACCTTTCTTCTATGCATTTTCATGCATTCTTCTATACATAAGTTTATTCCATACATTTACATACATTTTCATGCATTCTTCTATACATAAGTTATTCCATGCTTTTCATAGACCTCTATACATAAAGTCATACCATGCATTTCCGTATTTTTGTGTTGGCTAAATATATTTTTTCACATCTTGTGTTTTGTTGCAATTTTGCAAAAATCCGAAGCTCTTATCTTTTTTCAGCATCTCATTACATCTCATTAAACTCTACTTTTCAACTACATGGTTCTTTTCCAGTCCATAAATAAACTTGTCAATCCCAATGCGGGAGGTGGTAGAAGAATCAGACTCTTTATACCGCCATCGACAAATTACCCTCTTTTCAGTTATGGACAAGGAGACGATCAACGTTCTTTCTTATCCTTAATTGAAGGTTCGGTTTACACAAATGATGAATTTAGTAATCACAGTGATGCTGCCAGTGTTTCTACTTCCAGATCTCTTCCTTCTTCATTGAGTTCTGTCCGAGGCACCGATGATCAGGAGTCTTTCCATAGTTGGTTGGTTGAGGAACACCAACGCCGATACTCAGCAGCAAATTCTGAAGATGAAGATAACGATAGTAATAGTCAAAATAGTAAAGATCGTCGTCATTCTTTGGTGAATTCATCATTCCATTCATCTGTTAGTTCATATAATGAATATGAAGATTTTGTTAATCTTAAAACCAATTACTCAATTGAATTGAAAATGTTATTCAAATACTCACTTCCTTTAATTATAACATTTGTACTTGAACATTTTTTCTCTATTGTATGTTTATTAGTAGTAGGTCACTTGGGGAAGAATGAATTGGCTGCTGTTTCTCTTGGTTCAATGTGTTCTACAATTACTTTTGCTATATTTGAAGGTATTGCAACTGCTCTTGATACTTTATGCCCTCAAGCATATGGTGCTGGAAATTATGAAATGGTAAGTACTCATGTTCAAAGATGTACTTTATTTTCAATGATTGTATATATTCCATGTGCATTTGCTTGGTGGTATTCTAAATATTGGTTAAAATTAATAATTGAAAGTGAAGAAGTTGTACAATTGACTGTTGATTTCCTACAAATTTTAGCATTTGGAGCTCCAGCATACATTTTTTTCGAAAATTTTAAACGATTCTTACAAGCACAAGGAATTTTTGAAGGTGGAACTGGAGTTCTTTTCTTAAGTGCTCCAATAAATATTGGTTTATCATATTTTCTTGTTTGGAATGAAACTTATGGTATTGGATATATTGGAGCACCAATATCAACTGTAATAAATTTTTGGTTAATGGCAATTTTACTTGTTGCTTATGCTGCATATATTGATGGTAAAAAATGTTGGTATGGATTTGATAGTTTTACTGATCTTTTTAAACAATGGGGGACTTTACTTCATTTAGCTATTCCTGGTATTGTTATGCTTGAATCTGAATATTTAGCTTATGAAATAATGACAGTTTTCGCTTCATATTTTGGAACTGCTGAATTAGCTGCTCAAAGTGCTGTAGCAAGTATTGCTTCACTTACTTATATGATCCCATTTGCTGTTAGTATAGCATCATCTACACGTATAGCTAATTTTATTGGAGGTCAAAATATAAAATCTGCAAGATTAGCCAGCAGGACTGGATTAATTTCAGGATTAGCAGTTTCATTTATAAATTTTGCAATTTTATTTGGATTCAAAAAACAAATTGCATTACTTTTCACTCAAGATGAAGAAGTTGTAAAATTAGTTGTTGAATTATTTAATCCATTAGTTGCAATTCTTCAAATATTTGATGGTGTTGCATCTGTTGCTAGTGGAATTTTAAGAGCTCAAGGATCACAAAAAATTGGTGGATTTATAAACTTTCTTGCATATTATGCATTTGCAATTCCATTATCTTTGGTTTTAACTAAATATACTAATTTAAAACTTATTGGTTTATGGATTGGAGTAGGTAGTGGGATGGCCTTAATTGGATTTAGTGAAACATTAGTTATTTTAACTAGTGATTGGGATCAAATTATGATGAGAGCTGGTTTATTAGCAGACGATTCATTTGCTGAATATGAAGAAGAATTTTAAGCTTACTTAAATAGTTGTATATTTTCCATTTTAGTAAATAATTTTATCTTATTTTTGCAGCTATTTCACGAGATTTAGTCGTGCGGAAAATCACCATAATCTTTTTTCACCGCTCAATAAACAAATTCAAACTCATTTTACTAACAAGAACATTATGGCTCCAAAATCTGAAACTTTTGCAAGCATCGTGGATGTTCTTTTCCAAGTGTATAAGCAAGCAGATAATGATACGAAATTACTTGAACTGGAAGTAATCCCGGTGAATTTCAATGAAAAAGATGCCAATAAAATCGTACCTAAATACCTTGAATATATAACTAATAATGGAGACTATGAAAAAACATCATTAATTTCTAAAAAGAATGATAAGAAATATAAGACAGCATTTAATTTATTTCGTGATTTAAAATTGGTTTGTGCAAATGCCATTCAAGTTCATAAAGTTGGATCTATTCAATATAGAAATATTGATTTTTTCTATAAATTTTCAGTTGAACTCTTATTAAGAGAAGTTTCAAAATTAGGTGTAAGTCTAACACCCCAATCAGAACCTTCAGCATTAGAAATTCAATTGGCTGAAGAATTCAAACAAATATCTTATAATTATAGCGCTTCAAATGGTGAAGCACTCATATATATTAATGAATCAGAAGAACCAGTAAATAATAATTCCCTGTTTTCTTCAAATTATTTACAACAACAACAACAATCAGAGAAAAAAATTGTTAAACAAGCTCTCTTTTCTTCTTTAGTTGGTAAATCAAGTGTGGATCCTCGTAAAACAGTTATTCCTGATCCTTATCAACTTTCTAAAATTGTTCCAACTTCTAATTCAATTACAAATAATACTCAAACCCTTAAATCTGTTTCCCGACCATCTCCAAGAATTCCTCTTCCAACTTCTCAATCTAATAAATTATTAGATAGTT
This sequence comes from Metschnikowia sp. yHQL527, assembly GCA_030578455.1. Taxonomy (NCBI): domain Eukaryota; kingdom Fungi; phylum Ascomycota; class Pichiomycetes; order Serinales; family Metschnikowiaceae; genus Metschnikowia; species Metschnikowia sp. yHQL527. The sequence continues at coordinate 265,499 of JAJMRR010000003.1, read as the reverse complement.
TTTTCCATCCAAATTGGTATACTATTGATGCCCCAAAATGGTTATCTTATTCTCAATCAATTGAACGTCCTCCACTTCAATCAAATTTTCTTACTAGTGCTAGTAAAGGAACTAGTTATGCTATTAGAACAAGTGATTTTCTTCAATCATTTGCCCCAACTATAGATTCTAGACAAGCAGTCCTTAGTGAAAAAATTAATAATTTAGTATGGTTGACCCATATAGGTGCTAAAGAAATCGCTGATATAAAGAATAAATATTTCAAAAATAAAGACCAAGAAAAAGAAGTCGATTCAGAAACTGAAGAAGTTAAACATGAAGAACTGGAAGAGGTTGTTGAGAATGGTGATTTGGATATAGTAGATGAACCAAAATCTAATATTATTAATATTTCAAATCTTGTTCAATATAAACCTGGTGAGATTTCCGTTTTGAAAGAACTTTTCAAAGAAAAAGAAAAAATTACAAAGTCTCCTCGTGAATTACAAAGATTAATATCGGTAAACCTACTTAAACTTAACAAACTTCGTCAAAAAAGATTTCTCAATAGTAGTCCAAATAATCTTTTAAAACCAACTTCTGAAGAAATTGGATTATATAAAAAGATTGAAAAATTACTTGCTTTAAGCCTTGACTTGAATAATGAAGCATCTCCATTATCTTTAACATTTAGTAAGAAAATACCTGTTTTACTTAATGAATATTCAGGTTCATTACCTGCTATGTTACCACCTACAAAACCTAGTGCAACAGGTGGAAGATTACATGGATTAAGAAATATTCCAAGAAGAAGATGATTGTCTTTTATGTATTCTATGTATTTTATACATCAATTCCATTAGAGAAAAGATAAATTAAATAACCATTTAAAAATGTAATTATAAGCCAAGTAAGAATACTTGAAGTCGTTAAAAATAAACCATTTTCGAAAGTATACTTTTGTATTGAAGTACTTTGAGGTTCTCTTTCTTGTTGATTGTCATTATTCAATAACAGAGTACTTTCATTTGGAACTGGTTTTGAAAGGTCATAAACAGTCATAAATTTCTTACTACAAGTGAACCAAATAAGAGGTGCACTAACAAATGGTAAGATAAAACTAAGAATAACTTGAGATGAATTCATAATTTTAGATACTCCTTCTCTACCAACAATAATTATAACTGCTAAAACTGGAATAATTGCTAAAGTTCTAGTTAAAATACGTCTTATCCAAGGTTTAACTGTCCAATTTATAAAACCTTCAGCAATAATTTGACCTGCCATAGTACATACAATACCGGCACTTTGACCAGCAAAAAGCATTGATAAAGCAAAAATTAATCCAGCAGAAGGTGAAATATACATTGCAAGCATTTTATAAATTGAAAGTAAATCTGCATCTTCTGCATCAGGTTTAGCATATAATGTAGAACCTGCCACTATTAAAATTGCAGCATTAACAAATACAGCAATAACAAATAATGAAAGTACTAATTCTGTATAAGAATAATTTAAACAATACTTTATAGCATTATAAGAAGGTCTATATTTTCTCATTAAAAGAGTTCCATCAGAAATCAGTTTAAATTTATTTGTAGTTGCAGAAAGTGGTTGATCTTCAGTAATTATACTGCTATTTTCAGTATCTTCAGATGAATTTGTAATGAACCCATGGTTAATATCATATTCTTTTAATCTTGCTTGAACTAATGCAGAACCTAAAAATAATGAATGAGGCATAACTGTACTTCCAACAATACCACAACTTAAAAATAATGCATTTGATTCTTTGAAAACTTGTTTATTAATTGGGAAAAACCCTTTTAATATATCCCAGCCAGTACCAGGAGGAAATGAACATTTAAATAATTCTAAAATAAAGCAACCACAAGTTGCAAAAACTAAAATTGAAACTAAAATTTCAAACATTCTAGTTTGTTTCATTGATCCATCTTTGTGGTAAGCCATTAAAACTATAAGTACATCTAAAACAGTTATAAGTACACCATAAACCAAAGGGATTCCAAAAAGAATTTCAAGTGCAATTGCTGTACCAACAACTTCTGCAAGATCTGTTGCAATGATGGCTAATTCTGCACAAATATATAAAGATATATTTAAATAAGGGGGTAGATGTAATCTACACATTTCTGCTAAATCTAATCCAGTAACTGTCCCCAACTTGATACAAAGAGATTGAAGAATAACTGCAAATATATTTGATAGGAAAACCATGAAAAGAAGTTTATATTCATACATAGCACCCGATGAAACCGCCGTTGAATAGTTCCCAGGATCCATATAGGCAACAGAAATCATAATCCCTGGCCCTATAAACTTGGCAAATGTCTTCAAAACATTAATTGGTGTGTCGAGATACCTCATTGTATTTCATAAGGTGTTGTAGAAAGTGTATGTTCAGTTTATATGCCAAGGTTGTAACCGAAACCGGGACTGAGGTTAAACTAACAGGTGATACCGAAGTAGTGCACTAGTCCAAACGGTGAGTTTTGCAGCTAAACGAAAGACAAAGAACTTCAAAGACTACAATGGAGATGAGAGCAGGGATTCAAAGGCTGAGGCAGGGGTGATAGCTGGGATGAAGAGTCATTGGATGTTTATGTTTATGGCGTCTAATGGCTGTGTACAAGTCAATTGGTACGGAGGATATGAGAGTGCTATTCTTTATGGTTTCAGAGTACGATTGCCCTGCTTTTTCTTCAGAATTTCTTCAGAAATAGCCAGTTACTCTTCTCCTTAGTACAGGCTGATAAAACTGCTTTGAACGTATGTAATTTCAACTGAATTGTTGGTGTTTTCACTTTTGTATAATTTTCAATTTTGATGTTTTTTGCAACAATCGCAATTAGTTACCGACCTACATTACTTGACCTCTGCTCTTTACCAAATACACAATTTTCAAAAACCAACATTCACTTCCACAACGAGTTTATTCTACCGTCCCGGAACACTTATAAATAGAATTTCGCATCCGAAACAAGATTTAAACATGTTTGCTATATACATTATGTTGCTAATTGAGCCTATTCTTCTGCGCGATCGGATGAAAAAACGGCTAGGAAATACTTCAAATTTAAACTACCAATGATTAGGCAATTGTCCAAAGTAGTTGGTCTGCGTCAACCGTCGCCGTTATGGCGGATGTATGCGACATTCACACTTTCTCCTGTTAAAAAACAGCCTGTCACCGATCCTCACGAATTTCACGAAGATGTTGATCAACCTATAAATGATATTTCTTCAGCTTCAAATTACTACTATAAGTTCTTCCTGAATGATATACAGATAAATAATCAACTTCAGAAACTATCAGAATTACAAAAAAGAACACCACAAGTGATTAAAATAGGTGTTTTATACGATAATGATGCAATTGCCATTCAGTCAAAAGTATTAGAGTCATTATTAGCTGATCCATTTGCATCTGATAATGATAAATGGTTTAATAGTATTGACGAAAGAGCAAGAACTGATAATAATATATTTACACATTTTGATCGTAATTCACAAACAAAAGATTATCCCGAAGTTTCTGTGGCTCATACTCTTTCAGTTCCATCACCTTTGTTAACTTCAGAATCTGATCTGATTTACAAAGAAGTTGCTTCAAAATCAACTCAATTATCAAAATTCAATAAATTTAACCCCATTCAAATAATAGAAATTAATAATTTACAAGCATTAGTAAATCCACATACTACCTGTCACTTCTTTATTCATGTCACTAATAACTTCAATTATTCAATCAATAAATTTCCTCGAGAAATAAGAGATCAAATCCTCTTAACTGTGATTGATAATCACGAATATACACCTACATCACTGGAATCAACACCTATTGAAGTCGATAATCTCAAACATCACGTAATAAAAGTGAATTCTTCGGCTAGTTACGAAGGAATTACTGAATTCTTACATCATGATACTAAAGCAGCTTCTCTATATATTTCAAGAGTTCAAGAAAGTAATATTCATGCTTTAAGTAAATTTTTGTATTTATTCCTGAATAGTGAAGTACTCGGTTCATGGATGAAACAAAACATAATTGATGAAATATCTAGCTCAATTAAAAACGATTTGAATCCTACATTTCATGATTCTATCAAAGATAATGATATTCAAAAATTTTCAAACGAAATTCATTCAGAGTTACAGAATAAATTCATACCATCAACAACCGATTTTTTTAAAAGGAAGCTTAGATGGTATAAACTTTACTTGAAAAATGACAATATTGAATATGATATCAAAGATTATTTCAACAGATCCTTTATGAATCAAAGCATAGAACGTTATAATTATTACAGAGGACAAATTGTGTCGAAATTGACTAGTGGTCAACAGAAAGTTATTGATACTGCAAATCCTTTATTAAAAGCCAAGAATGAAGTCTTTAGTAAAGTTGAATCAGAAATTCAGCCCGTAGTTTATACAAGCTTAACAGAAGGATTCACGTTTTATCAATTACCATTTTCAGTGATTTCATTTCTAGCATACAAATACTTCGGATTCGAACTTCAAAGTGTATGTGCATTGGCAGCTTTAGGATGGGTTCTTGGGTTCAGCCATGTAGCCAAAAAATGGGAGTCATTTTCCAATAAATGGTTACAAGAACTTTTCGAAGATATTCGGATCAAGCTCGGTAAAGATTGCATAGAAAACGGACTTATAAAGGAACTTACGGTCAGATATGAAGAAGAGTCAGAATTGAATACAGTGAAACAGAGGGTAGTTAAATGCTTACAAGAGCAAAAAGTTTAAAATTACAAAAAGTTTTGATAACATATTATAAATATACACAAATAAATAATGCAAATAGCGTAAGGTCGTTACAATGATGGAGGGGCAGCAGAACTTTTTTGTTGTTGCTTCATCTTTAATTGTTGTTCTAATCTGTCGAATTCTTTAAGAGCGATTTCTTCTTCTGGATCAAGAATTTGTTCAACTTCTTGCACTTCTTCAATATAGTGCATTAACATTGATTCAATTCCATGTTTTAAAGTATCTTCACTTGAAGAGCATGATTTACAAGCACCTTGAAGTTTAAGGAAAACAGTACCAGTTTCTTCATCAAATCCTTTATATTCAATATCACCACCATCGTCTTGAATAGCAGGTCTAATTCTAGTTTCAATTAATTCTTTAATCATGCTAACAATTTCAGATTCATCTTCAGCTGCCATTTCTTCATTTTCAGCTTTTTCAAGTAATTCTCTTGTGATTACCGGATCAGATTTTGAAGTTAAAAAATTATCAAGTAATTCAACAACTTCTGGTCTTAAATTTGCCCAATTGATATGATCTTGCTTATTGACAGTAAGGAAATCTTTCCCCATCATAACAGATTTAACACCTTGTAACTTAAATAATTTAAGTGCTAATGGTGAATGTATAGCTTGTAAACTTGAAGTAAATTCAAAAGTTTTATTAGCAATAGGAGAAATATCACATTCTGGGGAAATGAACTTTAAAGCATCGGGGTTCGGAGTTGATAATGTTTGGAATGAATAAAGTCTCTTTGCCAAAGAAAATGGAATTCTTGTGGGTATTAAATTTTTACGAATCATCATATTGGAAAAATAATAGATAATAATGGAATCTAATGTTATATATAATTGCCAGGTATTCTTAGTAATAGGTTTTACAAAGCTGGAGTTGGGGTATGCACGCCCTGATGACCAACCTTCGGAGCCGAGCCTAGCAATTGCTTGCGTTTAGTAATAGTGAATGTGAAATGCGCTATTGGCCCTTAGTGCATGGAACAATTTTACTAAATGGGTAACAGGGTATAATATAGTATTTTACAAGAATATCTAAAATTATAAACGAATTAAACTGGTAAAGTCAAGTTTAATATAAGTGAATGGAAATGGTTAAATTATTGGCCAACTTTTCAAGGTGTAGTTGCGAGTCGGTATTAAATTTCCGATAGGCCGAGGAATCCTGTGATAAGAATATCGGATCAAAGGTCAAGCCCCAGTGAAATGACATATATATTTAAAAAATCGACAAAAGCCATGAATTGGTTTCGTCAGTATTGTCATCAATTTGCAGTCCTTGATTCCATAAACTCATACTGTTATTTGTTAATCCATCTTTGGTGAAATTAACTAATGGATAGTAGGAACCTGAATGCTGCGAAATAGTTCCATCCCAACAGTATTCCTTGAAACATTTTTTACATTGATCTGTTTGTTCCTCTCCTTGTCTTTCTTGTTCTCTTCTTATTAATGCACATGCCACACATGCTGGCCAATCTTCATCAAGTGTACTATTCATTCTGGTTGCAACGTCATATCCATTTTGAATCATAGCTTTCTTCTCTGCATCAGTATAACTAAGCTTATACGTAGAAGTATTTGAATAATATTCAAAAGGACGATTGGCAATGTAAATCAATAATGGTGGTACAACACCACCTTTTTCCAAATCTGTCAAATTAGAAGCATCACATCCAAAAAATGTAGGTTTAGCTGTAAGATTTTGCTTTAAAAATGAAACTTCGTCTGGAACATATGGACAAATAGTTGATTTACCTTGATCACCGAATTGACGTTCGTAAGTGTCAACAACTGATGACCCATTAGGCCATCCAGAAGTGTTATCAAATGCAAATACTGCATCTAATGCTCTTTCTTTTGTCATAAGAGTTCCTAAAGGAATCTGTTCACCGGAAAGACCACCATCCATGAGGTATAATGTATTATTAGCAGCAATGTTATCTGATCCAGCGTATTCTGACTTATAGAAGGGATTAGGATTGTAAGCTGCAATATCAAAATAAGATTTAGAAAGCTTTTCGAGTAAACGTTTGACAAAGTATTTAACAATAAAATTAAGTGAGTGACAATCTTTACACACCAATGTATTGAGGAATTGATTGAATAATGATGAAGAAGTCCCAATCACATATGCAGCATTGTCGAAACCGGCGACGCATGTCCCATTCTTAGATTTACCGTTTGTAACATTTGTTCCAATGTACTTGACGTCAGTGAATGAATTCAAAGAAGCATCAAAAGAACCCATTTCAAATGCGTTAAATTCAACAACAGTACTGTTGAGATTGTAGACCAAACTTCCTGGTTTTCTACCAAGAGCGGTCACCAAAGGGAAGGGATTGTCATGATTCTTGAAAGATGTGTTATTTCTAATATCAGACCATGTAGTTCCATCACCATAATTGTTTTTACCTTTAGGAAATAATTGATGTGCTAAGGCCCTTCCCCATGAATCTGTGATTGTGGTAACAAAACCTGCACTATCTTTATTAACAATATCTTGAGCAATACCTTCACTTCCAGAGTCAGAATTAATTTTAGTAAGTAGCTTCTTGATATTGCTAAAAAGAGCAGGAACAAAAGCATCAATTAAAGAAGTCACATTAATAATTTGTCTTGTTTCGGTTAAGTTCCAAATATCATCAGGATCTTCAAAAACCACTTCGTCAATACTAGGAAAGTCTTGAACTGCCAAGGAACCAACGAGCCATGCTCCTCCCGAAAGTCCGGCAACATATGTAGAGCTTTGGAAGACACCGCCTAGAGCATCATCATTACCGACGTCTCCGGTACGATTATCAAGAGCTGCAAGTTGTCCTGCACCGGAGAGCATAGCTCTATAACCACCTCCAGAAAATGTTAAAGCTACATTTACTGATTGATTTTGATTATCAAAGAAATCTTCAATGTCAAATTCAGTCAAGTTAACGTTTTGAAGGTATGAAGCTAATGCTTCATCTGTCTTTTTATGCCTCTTTTCAACCCATTCTTTTTCGTCTTTGGATATAGAATTTCCTTCTCTCAATAGCGACTTGTTGAACAGTGGACACTGTATCAACCCAGGAGCATAGTTGCCTGTAGGAGATCTGGAACTTACTCCAACTAACAATATAAAATAAGCTAAGCAGACCAATAAATTCATCGAGAACGTTAATGATATTTAATGGGGTATTCAATGATTATAAAATTAGATTATCAGCTTTCTCTTCAACACTTGTCCTGTTTATTAATTGAAGATACTTCAAAGTCACTTCGCTAAATATCATATTAGACCTTTACCTTAATATCGTATTTATAGGTCTTCGTTATAGCCATAGTATTTTGGGTTGCTGCAACTGAAAACTTCCGTATTAGGAAGTGCGTCCTTTCTCCAATTTCCTAATTGGGTTGCAATTCTCATATCTCTCTATTGTACCAAATCACCGGCGAGAACTACCTATTGTCACATTCAAATTAGTCAATACTGATGACGGAATTCAGTATTGTCTCGCCTACTCTGATTGCTTTCAAGACGGACCCTTGATTCTGTTACATGTGAAAATCTATAAGTTTTATGTATATTATTATATCTAAAGTCTAAAATTGTGTATGTAGCTCAAAGGCTATTGTTACTCGTAAAAATACCTGCTTTGCGTAATTCTGAGAAACCATCTATAAGTCTAAATCAATGAATCAGATATCTTACTCAAGGTAAACCCTCGTCTTTACTAATAATATCAGCGATTCTTTGATTCACCTCGAATGGATTATCAATGTACAAATTGTGGCCTCCTTCGCTAACTTTGTAGAAAAGTGCTGTATCCTCCTTATTGGCTTTGTTGATACTTTCGACCATTTTAACTCCTGCTTCAGAATTCATAAAGTCATACTGCCCGTACATGACATGAATCTTTAGTGGTCCAAGGTTTTGATCAAGAAATTTATCATACAATGGCCATTTACTAACAGTACTTGGTGTTAACATATACTTGATGTAGGTATCTGAAAGTGTCCCGTTGGTAATGGAATTATAAAGATATTCAATAATTAGAAGGCACTCTTTATTCGTTCCATATACTAAATCATTCGAATTTGTAAAAGCCATTTTTGGACCTCCAAGCTTATGAATCAATTTGTTTATCTTGAATAACTTCAGGTACCACATATCGTGATATTTAAGTACTCCGTATGGGCCCATAAACTTCAATAAACGAGGTAAAAATGGCTGATAACTATACCAGTTCTTGATATGCAGTTGTGTCAATATGGGCCATCGTGAAAGAAATTGAAAAGAAGTTGGGTCTAAGCTGGGTTTGAATTTTGTTAGTTTAGTTTCATCGTTGAACTCTCCTCCTTGAAGATCATTATCTAAAGCGTGAACATGCCTTTCAACACCAACTGGAGAGAGTAAAATTAAATTCGATAAGTTTTCTTTATATTTGACGGCGTAAGATGCAGACCAATGCCCACCATATGAATGGCCGACTAAATAGTCTATTTTATCAATCTTGGATGCAATACGCCACTTATCTATAGCCGATAAATAAAAGAATTCAATGTCTTTGAAAACTGGTTTAAAGTCCTTTTGATACTTTTTGAATTCATCAACGTCAATTTCATAAGAATCAATAAGCTTGTAGTATTTATTATACAATTTTTTAGGATCAGTTGGTACTGAGTCATTGAGTTTAATTGTAGGAGATCTTTTGATGTTCCAATATTGAAGAAAGTCAGTTGTTCTCAATTCTGGATTGGAAGAGAGTCCAAATGTGATATTATCAAGAAAATGAATATTATAGTTATGTTTCAACCCTTGTAATTTGTTTATAAGCTGGAAGTTTCTAGCAAAACATCCCAAAGATGCTCCATAGCCATGAATAAATACAATATTTTTAGCTGGACTCAGTGATCCGTTATTCACCAGGAATGTGACTTGATTTATATGATTCTCATCATCGATTTTGGTCTTGGTGAATGATTTTGTAATGTGCTTATTCTCTTCTGAATCAGGCATCATCAAGTTCACCAACTCCGACTGGAGTTCCAGTAGCCTGTTCGGTTTAAAAGACTTCCACCATATATTCAAGCAATCCGAAAATGGAAGGTCATCAATGGACTTGGTGTTTGGCTTAAAATTAGCAGGAAGTTTGAAGCAGGCTCGAGATCGAGTTGAAAACCTTGCAACTCGAAGCATTAACCAAATTAAAGTAGCTGATAATAAATAAACGTGAAATTTCAAGTAAAGACGTTTGACGTGGGAAACGTTTTTTTTTATCGCTCAGGCCGTGAGGTTGCAAAAAAAGTCTTGTGATAGTGGGGCAGAAAATTAACTACTATGAAAAATTGACTACTGGAAATATCAACTACTATGATAAAAAACGCCGACTATACATTTTATTACACAATTTAAATAGTAATCAGAAATAAGTTAAACCAGTTAAATCTTTTCGATATCATTGGATACAACATGCTGTTCGTAACCAGTGTGAACGACATGACCTTCTAATTCTTCTTCAAAATCTTCACATTCTGGCCATTCTTCGAACCATCCTTTTTGGAAAGGTTTGACATCTGGACACCCAGGAATTGGACTCAAATAACATAAGATAGCATAAACCAAGAAAGCACAAATGAATCCCACAAAAAAATTTAAATCGTAGACTCTAGTAGCACCTTCCGGAACTTTATGAGTTTTTGTAGCACCAACAAATCCAACAATGTTTGGGAGGATTCCACAAACATAAGCTAAATAAGCTCTCCAGTTACATCCTAATTTACCAAACTTATAGTATGATGGTTCAGATGAATTTTCTGGAGCGAAAAGTGAGTATAAATGCGTTAGTTTAAGATAACCTCTTCTAACGTAGAAGTAATCAGAAGCAACAACACCAGCAATTGATGATAAAAATACAGCATATGCTGATAAATATGTCGTAAACATAGATGAACTACTATTAAGTTTCCACGGATTAACAGCAAGAGCTAAAAGTGCACAAATGTAACCACCTCTTCTGATATTTAAGAAACGAGGTAACATAGCTGTAACATCAGTACCAAAAGATAAGGAATTTGCAGAAATATTTGTACCTAATTGAGCCAAAGCAAAAGCAGCGCTAATGAAGAATACACCTGCTCTTGATGCAGAAGAATAATCATCACGTAAAAAGTTAGACAACACGTCAAATGGAGACCAAGTTGGAGCACCATATAAAACTTCAGACGCTGATCCAATTAAAACACCGATAAGGGCAGTCAATGAAAAACAAATTGGAATAGAAGCGGTATAAACAATATACTTCATTGAAAAGGAAGGAGTTCTTGCAAAACGAGCAAAATCAGGAGCATTAACAATCAAAGTTGCAAAATTTGCAAGAGCATTCATTGTTGATTGAACAAATGCCCAACCTAATGTTGAACCAGTAATAGTTGCCTTTTGTTTAATAACTGGACCTGCACCACCACATTTAACTAAAGTCCATACTAAGAAAAGAATACCAGCCAAAGGAGCAACATATGCTTTAACAGTGAAAAGATGTCTAATTTTATGAGGTGGGAACCAAATAAAAGGTAATGAAATTAACCAAAAGAGAAAAAATGATAAAAATTCAAAAGAAGTAATAGTAGGATCACTTATATGATTAGGAACCTTCTTTTCCATATCATTACCAAAAATTGATCTAAGCATTAATTCAAATGTTGGACCAGCAATGGCACATTGAACTGCATACCAGATACAACTCATGACCACTCTATTAAGAATAGGCCAAAGAGACCCATAAATCCCAAATGAAGCACGACAAGAAACTGGGAATGAAATATGATACATTATACCAACTCTAGCACCGATACTAACGAAAACACCACATAAAAAGTATCCAAGCCAAACACTTATCCAAGTCTGCCACCAAGTCATACCAGCTTGAACACCAGTAGCAGCAATTTGAAAGGTATTGATATTGAAAGAATCAGCAACCCAATAAAAGACAAAATTATACCAAGCCCATTCTCTACGCTCACGTTCTACAGGACGAAGATCGTAATTGTATAAGTACATTTGAGTAGTAGTCAAATCACCAGGTTCTTCAATTTGTGCCCATTCTATAACCTTAGTATACCACGGTTTTTTAAGACTTGTATTGAGGGAGTCACTCGAGGATTCATCTTCTTGAACTTCAGACGCTATATTATTTTCCTTCCCTGACATAGTGAAATTTTTTTCGTTTAAAATGTATTGTTAAAAAAAAACTATTTTAGCAACTCGTCAATATATATCTTCGATGGCCCATGCGTGGAGTACGGCAAAAGCAGCAAGCGACAGATAAAGTGTGTGCCCTATCTAATGCACCTGCATGAAACCATCTGCCCTTAGTTAAAAATCGAGACAAATTTCGGGCCGGTGCGCTTCTATTCTGTTATCGGACGTGATAGAACCACTCAAAATGCGTAGAACATTGGCGCGGCCCTTTCTTAAGTGGATCCGACTTTGATTCATCTCAGCGATCAACGGCAATACTTGAATGCTACCTCGATCCTGATTTAAACAGGAGAGTAAATGGGCGCTACCAGTATATTTTATTTCGCTTTATAGGCGCTGGGCGACATGCTGAAGCGAGTATTAAATTGTTGATGCCTAGCTCTATATCTAGCCCGTTAAGAAAGGGGTGGTTTTTTCGTGCATAATCTCTCTACGGCATACATTTGACATTTAGATAAGTTAGTCTACATATTAATTCACCAGGGTTTGGCGGCTTGGGTTAACTTCAGTCAATTTGGAATTGTTAACCGATTATTTAGTTTCGATACGACAAGTTAACTTTTAAATTGTACATAATATGCCGTACATCAAATTGGTCCTATCTTATCGAATCAAATCATGTGCATTCATACCCGCGCTACCAGGAAGTACGGCTATTTCGTAAATGTGCCCTCTTTCAAAAATCACTGATCTGTTATCAGCAAAGTGCACATGTCATAAATCACCTAATCTTCATTGGCTTAGTTAGTCATAGAATGTGATTTATGACTTTATGACAAATTTACTGATTGCGGAAACGGCCGCGATTATTCCAGTCTTAGCAGTTGAATTTGAACTCCTCATTCCAACATAGAGCCAAATTCATAGTTAGATTTGTAGGTAACTTGATGTATCTAATAATATAATGAAATCTTCAAATCAGTAGACGTAGCTTGTAAGTAAATTCATTTTCAAGTTTGTGAGCTAATTGATTCTGCAACAGCTTTGAGTTGTCTGGCTGCGGGAAATAGTGTAATCACAAATTACTACTCTTATCAAAATTGTAGTGAGAATAGAAAGATCTTATTTGAGGCCTAATTAAAGTTCCGTAAACGGAACTTTATACGAAAACAATAAATCATCGCAAAAGTTCCATATTGATACGCAAATAATTCGATAGTCATAAGACTCAATGTCATGCCGTAGGAAGCAAGTTGCTAGTTAGATTAGTAGAAAGAAGTGAACATAAAATGTGCATTTATTAGTAAACTAAGTGCCTTTCGACTTTAAAAATTCTACTCTCTCGGGTGCGCTTGGATGTGTTAAGAAATAGGCTGCGTATAACCAGTCATTATTGAGACTCTTCATGTTCTTTGTAACACCCTCAAGTAAAAATGCAGCAAGCCCATCACCATAGCCAGCATTTTTGGCAAACTTGTCAGCATTCTGCTCCATATTTCTGACCAATACGTTGTGCAAGAATCCTTGGCACACATGGATTACTCGGAACACTGCAAAAAACAAGTCAAATTCCACGAAGACCGGTAATTCATTCTGAAATCCGAAAGAATGAAAATATTCTACTTTTCTATAAATTAATCCATATAATGCAAATCTAACAAAACTTTGAATAGTCCCCGAAAGTATATGAACCAACAAGTCATAATGTTTCCAATGCCCCAATTCATGGGCAACAACACCCAATAACTCTCCCCTATTCATTCAAGAAAAAAACATCACTAGATTGGATATGTTTGATCCATGGTAATGCAATTACCTCGGCATTTTGACGGGATGTGGACGATGATTTCAACACCATTAACCTTTCTGCGTTGAAATCTTGCGCTCTGCACATATCGATAAGGTCTTTTTTCAAATTTTCTTCGTTCAATGGTTTCCCTTCATAGAACCAAAAAATTACAGTCGGGTACAATGACAAAAATGATACAAATACAGCCAAGCTATTGTATAGTCCGAAATGACTGGAATAAGTGAAAGTGAAAAAGAACACTACGTTTGGAAAGAGCTCAATTATCGCCTGAACTACCGATCCGATTACATAACCAACGAGGAACGATGAAAGTGTTTGAGTGTTAAACTGATATCTCTTCTCAAGAACAAGATTGAGGTAGTACTCCGGCGCAATTTTGAGAATATGGATAAGCAAAGTGTAGATGAGGAAATAGCCTAGTCTGTTTAAATGGAGACTTTGTCGACACCAAAACTCCGCTAACTTTCCAGATGTGTAGTGGACCATCAAACGCAATCTACAAAAGAACGACTATAAACTCACCAAGCTTCTTGTATACTTGCAACTTAAGGCGATCAAAAGAATATTTTTGACAGTCTGCAAATTCCTTTGGTCCTACGTGTGACTCAACTGATTTTGGAACTTTTGACAGCTTCAACGTCATCCATTGTCGCCGCAAGAGGTAAAGCTCTGTAGTGAAAGAAATTGTGATTGACGTTAACGCCAAACCCTTCCAATCCATTATGTGTATATTCTTTATTGATTGTTCCTCTTGGCATTGGCCAATCTAGTAATTTAGACAGTGCATAGGTTAAAACAGCCAATATAAGTTATCTGGCATATTCAAATGCATTTGAGGTAATTTGAATGTCTGTAACTATAGTGTTTCTTAGGGTTTTGACAGGTTGCAGCCTTGTTTGAGTTTTCCTAATCAGTCGGCAAAAAATATGAACCTTAAATAAATCTGTCAAATTTTCACCAAAATACAGCAAGAATAACCGATATATTATACAGGGGCGTGGCATCCAGACCGGTAAAGTACTTCTAACGTGACCAAAGCTTGAATCTCTTATCAACTTCTCGTCAGGAAATACACTTTACCCGAGAATTCACATCAACTCGGCCTTAACAATAAAATGAAGTGCTGCACGGGATTAGTGCTCATGTGGAACGGCACGAAAAGGCCTTACTGCTTCAGGAAGTACATTCCAATTTTGAAATTTACAGATCTTTCTACTGCAGAGATTAAATTACACGGTGAGACAGGTATGCTAGTAAACTTACATTTTTCTCAACATAACTTGAAGACGAAACTCATGATTTTCGATTTACAATCTATAGATAAGAAATATGGCTGCAAAAACCTGCAATGGTAGTGCGAATAGTTATGCATATAAGTTGCAAAATAAAGATAGCTGTCAAAAATTCCCCAAGAATTCATGACTTTCTGTGCCATCACCTTAAATACGATTTCACTTTCGGTATACTTGTCGGCGAAAAGCTGGCTTCTTTCGTAGCGACAGAAAAAACCACTCACAATGATTCCTTACGAATTGCCATCAGATTTCAAATATTCTACTCTCTCTGGAATACTTGGGTGTGTTAGGAAACATGCTGCGTATAACCAGTCATAAGTAATACACGTCATTCCCTTTTCAATAGAGTGTCTAATCAAATTCGAAGCTAGATCATTGCCATAGCCAAGACTCTTCGCAAACATGTCAGCATTGTATTCCATAGTTCTTATCATAAATTTTTGTATGAAGCTAATGCACAAAATTCCTATCCTGAACACTTCAAGCGATAAGTGATATCCTACTATGACAGGAAGTCTCTCGTTGAGTCCAAAAGAATGAAAAAATTCCTCTTTATTGTAAAGAAGACCGTAAACTGCAAAGGTGATGAAAATTTGAAATACTCCCAAGGCGACTTGACCCAACATATCACTATGTTTCCAATGACCCAATTCATGGGCAACAACAGCCAATAATTCATCTTTTGGCTCTTCAAGTAATCCATCCGAGAATTGAATATGCTTAGTCCAAGGTAACGCAATGGCTCCACCGTTTCGTCGTGAAGTGGTCGATGATTTGATCACCATCAACTTATCCGAATCAAATTTATGTGTCTTACACAAGTCAATAAGGTCTCTCTTTAAGTCTCCTTCTTTCAATGGCTTTGCATTACCAAACAAGCTGGTAAAAAGTGGGAATAGTGATAAAACTGTTAAGAAATATCCGAGTACGAACAAAGTATTATATAACACAAAATGAACAGAGTAACTGAAATTCAAATAAAAGACTATGTTCGGAATGAAGTCAATAACTGATTGAGCTACCGATCCAAGTACATACTCAACACAAAACGATTTAAAAGTATGCTTGTTAAATTTGTATTTTTCTTCAAGAACAAGATTGAAGTAAAGATCAGGAGTGAACTTGACAATACTGGTAAGGAGGCCGTGTAGAAAGCAATAGCCTGCAGTTTGAAGGAAGAGAGATTCATTTGAGCCCCAAGCTCCGCTGGCTTCCCAAAGGAGCAAGGGACCACTAAAGCCAAAGTACAAAAGAACAACTACAAATTCAGCTAGCTTCTTGTATGATTTGAATTTGTGGTGATCAATAGAGTAGCTTTGACAATCCCTGTATGTTTTCGTTCCTACAAATGACTCAAATGATTTTGGAACTCCTGACGACTTCAAGGTGGTCCATTGACGCCAGAACAAGTATAGCTCTGTAGTGAATGAGAGTGTAATTGATGTAATTGCTACCTTTCTCCAGTCCATAGTATGTATACTTTTATCCGATTTTTGGATTCAAATTATTCTAGTCAAGTACCTCAAATAAGTAAATGGATTGTGAAATACAATGTGTAACCGAACCAGCCGTATAATGAGAGGCATCAGTGAACAGCACGAGTGGCACACAGTGGTGGCATTTTAAGATTTTTGGTAAGAGAGAACTTAATTTAATATGCACAATCGGCCCCAACTAAGAACCTTAAAGAGTATTTGAAATGTGTGCAAATGCATAGTAGGAAATTTGCTTTCACTAATTTAAAGCCCTTTAAAGAAAATTTTATACATTCCTATTGCGATACACGCCGAAATTATATATGTTCCAATGGAACTTACTCTATATGCCGAATAAATGTTGATGTTGAAGTTTTTTGTTGTGAATGCAATTCACTCTGTAAGCGTAGTTAAAATTGTAGGTCACAAAACATTCTACTCTGTAATTGAACTTTATCGTACCAGAGATTCGCAAGAATCCAAACTGGCATAATATACTAAGTATAAGATATTGAAGTATTTCAAACTAGATTGAGTTTTCATCAAGAGGCTGTTTAAGAGCTCATAGGCTCGGCCTTGAATTCCATAATGTAATAAATTATACTAATGTACATTTCTGGTATACCATTGACTAATTATCGCAAAAAGAAGTGAATGAATTCAGTATCAGAATTCACACGAATGAATACAAAACTGACGGAAACAGAGGAAGCTTATGTCTTTAAAGCTACTCATCTCTATCCTGCTACCATTTCTCGTTTCCTCATTAGATAATCAACCAGTTCTAGTCGAACCGTGTTTGGCTGCAAAGTTACGGTTGGTGTACGGCTGCTTATGCATTTTTCTGAGGTGTACGGGTGTCTCGTGAGTAATAAGTTCATCTAATAAAGTTGGCCCTACTACATCCTTATTCATAATGGAGGAGCTTATAACGTATGTGATTCCTGACTTCAATGCAGTGTCTCACTTCCAGCGAGACTTTGCCCAGTCAAATGAGTTTCATCTCATTGAAGAATCTGTGGTACTGGGGATTGAAATTTACCTCATAGAGCAATGGGTTCATAGCAGAAAGATAGGTACTGTGGTATCAACATTTACCGGGGAAAATGACTCTAAAGTTGCAGTCATACGTTTCACTATAATGAAAAAACCAGCACGAAGCTATCCGATCCGATTTCAGGAATATCTTAATGAAGTTATGTTAGCACATGGTACTTTAAAGAGAACTGGTACCAATATAGATGAGCTAAGCTCTTCTAGAAATGCATCTTCAATAACACTAAATACTTCGATCACCACCAATGGTGATCTGTTCCAGAGTCCCAGCTTTTTGTTTGTCACAAATATAGCTAGGCTTCCCAGTAATTTAAATCTTATTTCCATATCTTCAGGAGATGTGAGAACTATTCTTGACCCTTTCATGCTCAACTCTAATTTGAAGAAGTTTCATTGTACGGGAAGATCTATTTCTCTTGTGGGGGACAAGATTTCAGATGCTAATGAAGATAAGTTCCGTCAAATGTATGGAATTCTAAATGGAGCAGTACCTATAAAATTTGCAATAAAAGAATTGGTAAATCTCATTCAAATTTCTCTCTTTTATTTTGACTTACTTGATGCTAAGTATTGTGATGGTCTTTTATGTAATAAAACAGAAGAAGCTATAACCAATTGGTGGAATCTAGTAGGGTTACCCCATTTCAATAGTAAACCAATTGCAAAAAGTGGTATACTTTCTTCAAGAACAGTTTCCGCCATTATAAGTTTTCTTATCAGCGTCAAGTTAAGACTTCAAATCGTTGGAGGATGTGACGTACCAAAAGACGTATTTGACTATGAAAATTTCATGATTTCCATTGGACAGTTCCAAAAGCAAATGAAATTAGAGAAAAGACGTAAACTAGATTTAGAAACATTGAACAAATTATTTTCATTCACTTCGACAAAACTTGTGTCAGGAGATGAGGATCCTCGAAGTCATCGAGATCCAAGAAATTACCTTGATCCTAAAAACTATAGAGAGTTCAAAAAACTCACGTCAGCCGTCAAAACTTCTGTTCAAGATCGTATAGGTACTAATAGCACAAATAATGTGTTGTTCAATCCTACAGACGTTGAAACACTTGATTTGGATCAGCTAATACCTAAAATGTCAGGAAAGACCCTCCATCGCCTTTGGAACACAAGAGAATCTTCTCGTAGCTATTTCTCATATCATTTCATAAGTTTGAAACAAGCATTAAGTAATCCAGGTTTAACTACAACAGATATGTCAAGATACTCTCGTGGATTAAATCGTGTTAGAAGATTACAGAATCGGTACCCATTGAGGAAAGTTAATGACATGTCGTTAACTTCTTCTTTTGCATCATCTCCTACTCTACCGATGTCATCTCCCCTTACACAGACAAATAAGTCACATATTCATGAATCTCTGTTGGACTCACTTCTCCGAATTTCCGAATCACCTCAATCACAACCCCTCGAGCAATCATCGTCAAATGACATGCCCATATCCAAGACTTGTAAAAATTATAGAGCTGACACTGTGTTGGTAAGACGTAATTCGTTTCCATTTGTCAAAAATGAGTTAAACTTAAACACAATTCAATCACTCGAACCAACCAAGTCTCTTAAAAAGTGTCCAAGTGCTTCAAATATTGAAAGTCAGTCAATGAGACCTTGTACTACATCTTATTTATCGACATTAGATTCATTTATTAAATTAGATCATCTCAAAACTTCAGTTAATGATGGCAATAGAGCACTTACTAGAAAATATGAAAAATTCAATTTTGAACTTGTTAAACTTCATAATAATCATAGTCAAATGATTTCAAATAAGCACAAAGTTATTGATGATCAACTTTTGGGTAATTTAGACTATAAAATGGATGATTTAGATGCTACTTTAGATAGGGTGTTATATGAAACAAGAATTGTTTTCCAAAGGATAAATGAACTTGAAGAGAATTTAGCTCTTCTTGATTCAAAATTAAATGGCCTGAGTATGGCTAAATTAAATAAGATTATTGATCATTTGATAGTGTCACACAAATTTTGCAGTGTTTTCACAGGTCAAGAAAAGAGAGATTTGATTTTCAAGCTTACTGGGACTACGGAACCTCATAATGAGCCAGTTGACGAACAAACAGGAATGTTCCGACTCATTGTGATTTTCCTTTATGATATGATTAATGTTTTATTTCAAGTCTTCCATTTCGATAGATCTAAAATGAATTTAGATAGAATTAGACATTCTTGGAGGAAACTTGATCCTAACCGACAGTATATTAATAAGGCTTATAGTTATGTGGGCAGGGAAAGGGCAATATCACCGGTATCACTGCCTTGAGACACATACTGTTTAAATAGCGTATTTAGGGTTTCTATTAATGCATTAAGTTTATTTTGGTAATCTTGTGAAGATATTTGTTTATTATCAGAATCAATTGAACTCTTGACTGTATTAAAAGTTTCATTTAATTTTTCAATATTGGTATTCATTTCTGTTATATTAATATCCATTAAATTTATATTAGGGTTCATGATTTGATTTTGGAAATTGTCAATAAGCCTTTCATTAAGGTGTTGTTCATCTTGTCGAATTGAATCTTTATGTTGGAAATATTCTTTAACGCTATCTATAATGCCTTTATTTTGATCGATAAGTTCCTGGAGTTTCTCCGTTATAAAATCTTGCTTTTGAAGCGCCATAACGTGTTGTAACCGCTGTTTTTCAAGCTGTTGAATTATGAATTCATCTTCATCTCCTTGATCAATGGATTTAGTTAATTTTGGACTTTTACTCAATTCTTCAAACTCTTCCTTGCTCACCAATGCCTTTGTAGTTTGCTGAAGGGACTGTATTTGCGCCGAGGTATCCTCGAGCTGTGAAGTAAGCGATTGCACGAGATAACTGAACGTGTGAACGTCCTCATTTGACTTATCCATTATAAGACTAAAGTAGAGATTGTAATTGAAAAACTAAGGAAAATGAAAAATGAAAAATTTGAAAAAAAAAAATGATCTAAGTTCCACCAAATCCAACTGTCAATAATTTCACAACCACTTAATGGTTCAATGATTTCTTAGTTCTAGACCTTGTATTATAGTTGTCTTATTCTCTATATGGAGTAGTACATTTCATTGTATGAGCGGCGGGTAACTCGCACAAATCAACACGAAACCTAAATGATAGAGACAGGTAAACTACTACGAGTTATAAACTATGGTTACAATCAATAACGCCCATGATGATTTAATTCATGATGCCGTCCTTGATTATTACGGTAAGAAATTGGCTACAGCATCATCTGACAAAACCATTAAAATCTTTGAAATTGATAATAATAATGACTATAAATTAATAGAAACTTTAGTTGGACATGAAGGACCAGTATGGCAAGTAGCATGGGCCCATCCCAAATTTGGTTCAATTTTGGCATCTTGTTCATATGATGGGAAAGTATTAATTTGGAAAGAACAGCCAGAAACTGTGCAATGGTCAATTATTGCTGAACATACTGCTCATCAAGCTAGTGTGAACTCTGTGAGTTGGGCACCTCATGAATTAGGTGCTGTTTTATTATGTACATCTTCTGATGGTAAAGTAAGTGTTATTGATTTTAATGATGATGGTACAACTTCTCATGTTTCATTTAATGCTCATGCTATAGGTGTAAATTCTGCTTCTTGGGCTCCAATAAATAGTAAAGATTCTGGAATTTCTCAACGTCGTTTTGTTACTTGTGGTTCTGATAATTTGGCGAAAATTTGGAAATTCGATACTCAATCAAATAGTTATATTGAAGAAGCAAAATTAGAAGGTCATAGCGATTGGGTAAGAGATGTTTCTTGGTCTCCATCAATTTTAATTCGTTCTTATATTGCAACTGCTTCTCAAGATCGTACCGTATTAATTTGGTCTCAAGATACTAATGGTAAATGGCAAAGTCAACCACTTACTCAAGAAAAATTCCCTGATGTCTGTTGGAGAACTTCTTGGTCTTTATCTGGTAATATTTTAGCTGTTTCAGGTGGTGATAATAAAGTAAGTTTATGGAGAGAAAATCTTCAAGGTAAATGGGAATCTGCAGGTGAAGTTGACCAATAAAAAAATCCATAGTAGCTACTTAGCTGTATACTAGTAAAATCCTATACTAAAGACTTATGAAAGATAGTGATTAAAAAGTTTAAATAAAATATCATAATCTAAAATATCATGTAGTTTACATCTTATACTTATTCATTAACGTTAATCTCTTATATTATCATAACTAACTCTCCTCTATTTTAAAGCTCATTTATCACTGCTTCAAATATACGCTCTACATCTTTAGAGGCTTCATTAGCTGCCTCTAATACTTCTGCATGAGAAGCAACATTCTTATCGATCTTTTCTTCTTTCTCGAATGCACTACTTGATACAGTACCATTACCTGCATTTGTGATGAGCGACAATGCCAAAACTTTCATACCGCAATGACGGGCAACCACTACCTCCGGTACCGTTGACATTCCTACAGCGTCTGCACCTATGGCTCTCATCATTCTTATTTCAGCTTTTGTTTCAAACGTAGGACCCGAAACAAAAATATAAGTACCTTCATGAATTTTTCGAGTAATTCGTAACTCTTCAGCTTTCTCTACAAATAGTCTTCTCAATTGATAGCCATAGGCATCTGACATTGGTTGGAATCTTTCACCAAATTCTGTCAAATTAGGACCTCTTAAACTATGTTGGCCAGCAAGACCTGGGAAATCAATATGATCATTTATGATCATGAGATCTCCCGGCGTATAATTAGGATTGACTCCACCTGCAGCATTGGTGACAATCACAATCTCAACTCCTAGCTTTTTGCTCAACCTTACTGGGAAGGTAGTTTCAAGAAAGCTATATCCTTCATAAAAATGAAGTCTCCCTACCATACACACCACAGGGACCTTGTTGACCCCCATATATCCGAGAAGTAGTTTCCCAGCGTGTCCTGGAACTGTTGATACTTTGAAACCAGGGATGTCACCGTATGGAATCGAAATCTGGGGTTGCACATGAAGTTTAGAAGCGATTCCTCCAAGACCAGAACCACAAATTACAAGAACTTTCGGGGTAGGAAAATCCTTAAGAATATTGCGTACTTTGTTCGCGGCGCTTTCAAGAAGCTCATCGTAAGACATGGCGTAGTATAAAAAGACAGGTGGCTAATTAATGAGGTGTAACTTAAGAAGATCAATCCCAAGTATCGCAAAGAAAAAAAAGAAGCCCAACGCGGGGCTCGAACCCGCAACCTTTTGATGGCCCTTTTTAAGAGTCAAATGCTCTACCGATTGAGCTAGCCAGGCGCTTCTTGTGGGAAAAACACCTCGGGGCACATAAGTAAATAACTATAAATGCACGACATTTAATTGAATATAGTCTTCACGAGTCAATATTAGCTAGTTATCTCGGTGGGGGTGTTTCCCATCCATGGTACGCGATTTATGTATCTCGTAACTGTATCAGGTGGTTTCTTTAAAGTTCTTTTCGCCTTCCTTGCTCAATGATGAGTTTTAATGGGTCTATAGTACCTTAGGTCTATCAGGCTTCCACTTAAAAATCCTTTCCGTCCTCCTCCGAAGATGAAATTAGAAAAATCAGCTAGAAACAAAAAAAAAGATTGCAGCATAGGAATTTCTCGCATTGTCACCAACTGCAATACTCAGTCCTACTCTTAGATGCTTATTTCCCTGCTGATCGGACGGGAAGCGAAGCTCTCACCTAGATATGGCCGCAACCTCTTTCCTCATTGACACCCTCTTTCCTGTCATATTTTTTATTTTTTCGGACCATGAAACCGTCGTTTACCGAGATTTGACTAAAAAATATGCCAAATGATGGCCGCCATTAATTCCCATCATAACTGTGAATATCACGTCACTTTCATTAGCCGGGCTACAGATGTAGCAGCCGTAGGGAATATGAGACAAATGTAATCTTGATTGTTTAGCCACATATTACAAATTGATCAAGCATATCGATATCCAGGCTTTGACGATTGAAAATTGATTAATTGAATTCTTAGTGAAATAATTACCTACAGTGAGTTTTTTTTTTAAAGCAGCTTCTATAGCTAAAAATAGAATAGCCGATTTACTTGATATGTTTTATTGTCATAAAATTTGTTCCGTCAAAACCTTAAAATAGTTTGCTTTTTTCATGCAATTTACCCCCAATTTTTCTCCTTCAAGTGATATGGCCGTCCAATTAGTTTTTCTAACTCGGAGATAATCACAAGTCAGCAAAGTAAGTATACTTGGACATCTCCTCGGATACTATTGTTCACTTAACATTATCCGACTGTACAGCGGCTATCATTTCAAAAAGCGGTCTTCCCAACTTCTCAACTCATTGTTTCCGATTATGTCCTTGGGCATTCCATGGGTTATCGGTTGGTCTGAAACCCCTACACATGTTTACGAAAATTGAATCATAGAAATTTTGACTTTTTCAATTTACGGTCTTTGACCAATACTAGCTATTGTATTATCGTTGTCACTAGCGTGAAATTTAACCATTCAGGAAATCTAATTTTTATCTAACCTAAATCATAAATTGGGGGTAGCTGCCTACTTCATGAAGTACGACAAGAATATAATAGATAAATCCTGTCCCACTTTCGTATGGCACCAACTAAATTTCCTTATTTGATTAACGCGGCTCTTAAATATGTGTCAAAATGCAGCATTTACGCACGGACGATTGTATTTTTGTCAAATTCGCAGCCATTTCGGAACTTAAGTGCGCCACATTTTAGACAGCTAAACAATTGTGTGTTTATCTCTGATGTTATAGGTGCAATCAGAACCGATTGTAAGGTCGGTTTCACCAGCGACAAGGTGCCACAGGATATTGTTCAGTAACTCCGGGGTTGCCTGAGAATTCAACCAAAAGGTATAAATTTGAAACCGCTTTCCAAATTTATTGATCGCAGTCAAAAATAATGAGCAATAAGAAGTCGGAAGGAATCACAAGCATTCATAGTGTTGTGAGTTTCTTAGAACCAGAAGACCATCAGGTAGATTTACAAGCTATTACCTCCAAGAGAATTGGACTTTTAGACTTGGCACCTGATTTAACTGAAGTGCAGAAACTTTTCATTTTGAAAAGGCTCAACTATGAAGGTTTAATTTCATTGGAAGATTTACCTCCTACTGCTGTATTCATGATTGAGAAAATCCTGAATATTAAGACAGAGGAGAGTATTGAGATCTTGAGAGATTACCTTATCGAGCACGACGGTGATATCAACATATGGACAGAAGATTATAATTTGGTCGAAACTTTGGTTGAGAGGTATGACAGAGGTTTAGATAGTGAAAAATTAGACCTGATTTTATCTGAATCTCCAGGAATTCACGAAGTGTTTGATGTTATATTTCAAGCCAGAGTTGAGGCTGCCGTTGTTGCTTACTTTTCTCCCTACCCTGAAGTTAGATCAGTAACTGAGCCCTTTGATGATCCTGACACTCCTGTAGAAACTGTGAGAGTCTATATATTAGGTATTATTTGGACCGTTATCGGCTCAATTATAAATCAATTTTTCGACAATAGGCAACCAGGTATTAGTTTATCTTCTGCTGTTGTCCAAGTGTTTTTCTATCCATGTGGGGTTTTTTTGCACTTAGTATTACCTGAAACTCATTGGAAAATAGGGCGTTATGTGGTGAATTTAAACCCTGGTCCCTGGAGTCAGAAAGAACAAATGTTAGCTACTATATTTTTCTCGACAGCGGGATCTGGTACTTCATACTCCACAGAAAATATTACAGTACAAAAGTTGGACATGTTTTATGGAAATAAGTGGGTGACTTGGGGATATCAAATACTCTTAACCTTATCGACTAATTTTATGGGTTTTGGTTTAGCAGGAGTTGTAAGAAAAGTTGCTGTTTACCCGGTTCAGGCAGTATGGCCTACTTTGTTACCCACTATTGCTTTGAATAAAGCGTTATTGTCACCTGATAAGAGAGAGAATATCAATGGATGGACAATTACCAGATATAATTGGTTTTTCTTGATTGCAGCGTATTCCTTTTTGTATTTCTGGATTCCAGACTACTTATTTCAGTCATTAAGTACATTTAATTGGATGACTTGGATCAAACCTGATAATATTAACCTTGCTACGATTACTGGTTCTTTTAATGGTATAGGAATCAATCCTATTCCCTCCTTTGATTGGAACATTTTGAATAATGGATGTTTCGAAGTTCCTTTATTTACCACTGTTCATTCTTATATTGGCATGTTGTTGTCAGGATTAGTGATCCTTGGGGTTTATTATAGTAATTACAAGTGGACTTCGTTTATACCTATCAATTCTAATCGTCTTTTTACAAATACTGGTGAAAGTTTCGATGTCTCTCAAATTCTTAATAAAGACACTTTATTTGATCAAGCGAAGTATGAAGCTTACAGTCCTCCATTTTATAGTGCTGCCAATTTAGTGGTTTATGGAGCATTTTTTGCTTTATATCCATTTGCTTTCGTTTATGAAACAGGTTGTCGTTATAAAGTAGTCTGGAAGGGTTTAAAGGATATGGTAGATACATTCAGATTTAAAAATTTGAATAAATCTAGTTATGATGGCTTCGATGATCCACAATCAACCATGATGAAACAATATAAAGAGGTTCCTGAATGGTGGTTCTTAGTGTTACTTTTAATCTCTTTAGTACTTGCCATTGTAACTGTTAAGATATACCCTGTTGAAACACCTGTTTGGGGTATATTCTTTGTTTTAGGTTTAAATTTCGTTTTCCTTATACCTTCTTTAACTGTTTATTCAAGAACTGGATTTTCATATGCACTTAATGTGCTTGTGGAATTGATTGTTGGATATGCCCTTCCTGGAAATGGATTAGCTCTTATTACTCTTAAGGCATATGGAACTAATCTCGATGGACAAGCACAAAACTATATTTCGAGTCAAAAACTTGTTCATTACCTGAATATTCCTCCAAGGGCATTCTTTAGATGTGTGTTTTTTAGTGTCTTGATTGCATCCTTCATAGACTTGGCAATCTTGAACTTTTTACTTGAAAACATTGAAGGTTATTGTCAACCAGATCAGCCTCAAAAATTTTATTGTCCTGGTACAGTTACTTTCTTTTCTTCTTCTGTCTTATGGGGAGTTATAGGACCTAAAAAAGTCTTTGATGGACTTTATCCAGTATTGAAGTACTGTTTCTTAATTGGATTCTTATTAGCTTTACTTTGCTTGGCAATAAAATTCTATGGGCCAAAGAAGTACGTTAAATACTTTGAACCTACACTTATCATTGGATCATTTCTGAATTATGCCCCATATAATTTGACTTATTATACTGGCGGATTGTACTTTTCCATTGCATCTATGTGGTACTTGAAGACACGTTACTTGACATGGTGGAAAAAGTACAATTATGTTTTTGCAAGTGGATTGAATGCCGGAATCGCCTTCTCGTCAATCATTATCTTTTTTGCAGTTCAATACCATGACAAACCTATCTATTGGTGGGGTAATGATGTTACTTATGATGGTGTGGACTATGCTCAGTTTCCTTTGAAAGATCCTACAATTTATGCTCCTGATGGCTACTTCGGTCCACGTAAGGGACATTACCCATAAGTATTTATATGTAATTTTTTGCAGCCAAAACGTGATTATTTTGAACAAGTATTTGTAGACATAGATTCAAGATTAAAATCACATTTACATTTGAAGTTTTTAAATATTAAATATGCAATTGTAGTATGTACTTATGAACTTTTAGTATGAGAAGGTTCAGAAATTTCGCTTTGTGGACTAGAATGTTTAGCTAAGTTCTGATTATAAGACATTACTGTATCCAAGCGAGATGCATTAGTAGCAGGAGAAGAGCTATTGTTGAACATATTGTGAGCCATACTGTTAACTTCATCTTCTAAAATTTGAATATTACTGCTTAATAAAGGAGATGATGGCATATTTACTACAGCAGCATTTTTATTCAATTTTAATGGAGATGATTTAAATGTTCTTAATTGAGGAAGATTTCCTGATGAACTAGGTTCAACCAGTTTAGGAGTGGTATTATCCTTTGGAGTTGGCTCACCAAATAATGTTGACCATTCTGAATTTTGATCAGGACTTCCTTTACTAAATGAATGAGCAATCATTTTATCAAAATCATGATCATCTTCAGATGCTGGAGGCCAATTTTCTTTATCTTCTCCATCATCATAAAGATTTATAACTCTTGTATTAGATTTAGTTGCCATTAATGGAGGTGTAACTCCTTGTTGAGGTTGTGGTAAAGGATCAATATCTGTGAGAGGTCCACCAAATGAATTTATAAAGTCATTTAAATCATTAAAATCTTGGATTCTATCAGAAGGATTTACATTTGCTGGCGTATGAGATGGGGTAAGAAATTTACCTGCATTAGTAGGAGAAGAAGAATTGATCATTTTTCTTCTTTGTGGTGGTGGAGGAGGTGGGAGTTCAATATCTTTTTGTTTGGAATCTTTTTTATACTTTTGTTGTTGTAAATACTTTTTAACAACTCCTTCAGGTCTCATAAAACCTTTATTTTTTAAGAAAAGATAACAAGCATTACATAATGGACCAAACATTCCCTCATAATGATGTTTATCAAATTCTTTTGCTCTATGTATTTCAAGATAATTTGGATGAAATTTAGTTTCGAAATATCTCCAAGTTATAGACGATGCAGTTGCACAATTAGGATTTGTACATGATAACCCATGATCTTTTGGTAATTTTGTATCAGGTATGGTATGAGTTTTCTTATTTTCCAAATCTTCTAGCGTAGGTAAAGAAACAAATTGACCATTTGAGGAAGACATGGCTGGTTTATATGGAGGTTGTTGTGGAGTATAAGGAGAAGATTCTGGATCTTCGAAGATTTCTTCTTCTTCTTCTTCTTCAGGATGTACATTAGTTTCATTATATTCAGTATCATCAGTATCTTCCTCTTCTTCTGACAAATTTTCTTCGTTTATCGGGGAAGAAATCATTGGTTGAAGAGGAGTTACCATCGATCTAGTACGAATTGCCCTTTGAGGTAAATCAACAGGAGTAGGACAATTACTTGAATTCATAGATTTTCTTATAGATGATTGATTTCTACTACGACGTTTTGATGATGGGTTATCTATAATTTTAGCTTGAAGAAAAGGAGCCAGTTTAAATCTATCTTGAACACTTTTACGATCATATTTTGAAGGAGCATTTGATTTATCAGCATTCATGATATTATAAACTTGTTGACTATGAGGATGATAAAATATAGGAAGTGACTTAGTTCTTGTTGCTTTAATAGCCATAGATGAATTTGAAGCAGGTTGAGATTTTTCAGATCTTTGTCTTTTATTAATATGATAACTTGATTCTTGTTGACGTTTAGCTGAATTATCTTCAGGTTTCGATTGAGATTTTTCAATGGTATGAAGTTTCAATCGTATCTCTAAAGTTAAACTTGAAGCATTATTTTCACCAAATAAAAAACTTGCAGATAAATTTTGACAAACTCTTCCAGGAATAAGATGAGCTTTTGAAGTATTTAATAAACCGGATAAAACGCCATTTGCTACAAAAGGTTCATCTGGTTGTTCTGTTATATCTTTGTAATAAACAGCATAATCTTCAAGATCTAAATGGAAATTTTCTGGTGAACTTTTCAAAATTTGTTGAGTACAAGATTTTAAATCAAATGCTCCAAGTGTAAGCATTTCTTGTTCTTGAGATTGAAGAGGATTTAATGATATTGGTAAAGGAATTTGAACAACCTTCACCGAATATTGAGTCTTTGATCGTGAAAGAAATACCGTGGAATTATTATTAAATGAATAAAGTACCTTGACTTGCATCCGCCTATAAGCAGAATCTTGAGAGTTCATGATACTTAATTATGCTAATATAAATTCTATTTAAATAGAAGTAAAAAAAAATTATAGAAACAACTATTAGAAATAATTATCACGAACAGATATAAACTAATTCAACCGAGACAAAATTCTTTACTAGATGCGTTTCTTACGTGTTGTTGATGGTGAATTAGCAGTCGTGATGAAATAAAAACAACGCGACGCGAACGGTACAAAAAGGTTGCAAATGACTCGATGCGACAATAGAAAGGAACCTGAGAAATTTACGGAACCAGCACAATCTGGCAAAATGCCCGCCTTTTATAGCGGGATATTCGGGGTGTTAATTGCTGTTGTTGTGACTGTGGGTCTTTTGCCTTCCTAATTGGGACGGCAAATTGAAATCAGTTTCAAATACATGTCTTTATATTAAAAATGACCATATTCACCGGTTCCGGGTCCGGTGTCGGAATGTGACTGTCGATATGAGTCTGATTCGGTGGCGTCGGAAGTGCACTGCGATTTCTGTAGTTTTGTGGTTTTCGAAAACTTGAATTTTGTTATTTTTGTTAATTTTGAGGGTTTAGGGAACTTTTACGACTTTTGATGTTTTCTGCACTTTTGATATTTTATGCGCTTTTGAAGTCTACACTATTGGAGTCTCTTTTGAAGTCTACACTTTGATGTTTCTACATTTTTGATCTCTCTCTTTTGAAGTCTACACTTTTAGTGTCTCTTTTCTTTGAAGTCCGTCATTTTTTACATAAATACATTAAATAAATCGCCGTTTGGTGTAGAATGTCTGGTAATCCAGGTTAAAGTCTTGTTATTTCATGAGGTTGTCATCACTAACCACCCCTTTGAACATCTTCTGTTTCTACGTCAACGTTCCTCAAATGATCCATACTTTCGTTTGCCAATGTGCTATCTTCCTCTTGTTCATCAGAACCACATCCGCAATCATAATCTTCTAAAATTGTAGTACAATCATATTGAGGTTTTTCTAATCTATCATTAACTTTATTGTGAATATCACAACCCCATAAAGCAGCATTTTTTCCACTACCAATTTGTGGTGGGTATTTAGCTAAAAGTTGTTGGAAATGTCTTGCACAATCTCCACAAGGATAAACTTGTGCAAATAAGTGAATGTATTGATTTAAAGTTGATTTCTCTTGCTTTGATGGAGAATCTGGATATCTTGCTAAAATAGTATGAAATAATCTCCATGCTGAATTACCTAATTGTGCTTTCAAAGTTTCATTAGCCATTTTCGGCATAAAGGGGGTCTCTGTAAATTCTAATTCTACTGAATCACCTGCTTCTTCAACAATTTGAGGTTTATTCTTATTCTTTTGATTTTTTGATGGTCTTTTAATAACTTCTGGATTTGAAACTTCAGGTTCAATTCCTGAATCAACATTTGTAATTTCATTTGATTCCTCATTCTCTAAAGCATCTCCAACATCTAAAATATTTTGTTGTTCTACAATATAAGCATCTTTCTGTAAGCTAATAGGTGTAACTTTACCTAATGATTTTTCAGTAGAAGAAGATGTCATAAAGTAAACAATACATCCTAAAGCTAAAAGGGAAAATGTCCCAACAAGTGGTTTTCTAATAACCTTCATAGCAAATAAAGAAATAGTAATAGTAGTTAAACGATAGAGATATCACCAGACTTTTTTGGGGTATATGTCGTGGGGATTATTACACTGTACAAAATGTCGTACAATGTCGCGATCATCTGCTTAAATTTTACTATGCTTTATTAACCTATCTAAGGTATTTTAACCTATGATAGCTTAATTTACTTACTAAACTAACTGTAGTGATGTTTTATTGCTATTGTATATATATTGGCGTATAATTATTTTTTGCTTGTAGTTGCAGCATCTAAAACTCCTGGTAATGATTCGCTACCCATGTCAAATAACATTTTAACACCTCCAGCAAAAGCAACAAATAAAGCTAAAGTAGTCCATAATAATAAATGAGCAGGGGATGAAACATCTTTTACACCACAATCAAAGCCGGCCCATTTAGTGGTTTTTGAAGTAGTTTTATTAAAAGAAGCTGAACATAAGCATTGCCAACATTCTGATTTAAGTTTAGTACAAACACCATGAGAATTACAATTTGAAGTTCCAACTTGACAAGCTTCTTCATTAGTAAAACAACTTGCACTTCTTTTATTATAATTTGAAAAATTTTCTTCAGACTCTTGTCTCTTATTATGATATTGATTAAAAATTGAATTCAATTGTTCAATTCTTGAATTTGAAACATCTTTAACATTATCTGAAACAATTAAAGTAACTTCATAAATTTCGGTTAATTTAATTAATTGATTAATTAAAAGTCTTTGAGCTAATTTAAATGATTCAGATGAAGAACTCCAACTTTTATTAGCTAAATTTAAACATCTTGATTCATAAACCACTAAATTATCATGATTTGGATTAGATTTTTCAAGATGAATTAATTTCGACATGTCATCTACAAAAGCTTTATTTTCCATAACCTCTAAATTATCACCGAGAATAACTTGATCTTGTTCATCTGATACTTTGAAAGACAGCCAAATATTTAATAATTTACGATCAAAATCTTGAAAATGACGACTTAATGACTTTGATTGTTTTCCAGAATTACCACAATGAACATTATCAGTGATAACTTTGGTATTTAAATCTTGACTTGGATTAAAATCTTCAGATTGGAAAATTGCATTGATATCAATAGATTTAATATCACCTCCATTAATTTGAGCTAATAATTTTGGTTTATTTAATTTGTCAGTGTCTACTGCAGCATAAATACTGTCAAGCTGTTCGATGGTTTTAGAAACATCATCAACATCTCCAAGTTTAAAGCTATTTGGATGGTCTGACTTATCAGCGAAATACATTAATGCAGTATCAGAATTTACCGATTGAGTCTTACCGTTAACTTTACGATTCAACTCATACACCGAGGATGTTCCAAAAGCTGTTGATAAAACAATCGACAAACAAGCAAGAGTTCCGACTTTCATTTTATCGTGATTGACTTGCTGAAATTCTTTTAAAGTAGGTAATTTTCCTCCTCCCGTCAACACTTTGAGAAATTCTGGTGGTCGTGCGCTGGCGTTTTTTTGAATGATAAGCTGGTTTAAAAAGCCAACTAAATGAAACCCAAAATTGACTTGAACCTGAATGATTTTGATCGAAAGATTGAAAGGGGACAGGTTATGGCTTGGTGGGGTTTGGGTTGAGGTACCGGACTTCCCCGAAACTTTCAAAACCCTCTTTTAAATTTACTACGTAATGGCTGCAAATTATTGACTAACGACGTGCAATACTATAGATTAAAACGAATGTAACAAAAATATTTAGATAATACGAAATTATTCCACACAGATGGTCTCCTGGTGGAAAGTTCTTTCAAATTTGCAGCACTGACGGGGAAAAATGCAAGGTAAATGACGATATGCGTATTAAATTAATTGCACCAACAACTGGATTAAATGTCTAATGTACAATGATGAGAATAAGAATTAACAGAAACAATGATAATGAAATGATTTGGTTTTGAAATTTGAACAGAATGATTATTCTTGTATAGCTTGAAAATATTCTTGAACAAAAGTTGAAGATCTTCTATATCTTCTTTCTTGATATTTTTCAAAAATAGCACGATGATTTGTTTCAGCATTACGACAATTTTCTAATAATACTTCAGCTAATGGTTTAAGTTGAAATTCGGTATAACCTGAATAATACACATGACTTTCAGTCCAATCTCCTTTATTTAAAAGTCTTCTTGATAAATAATGAGCTCCAGCTGCTAACCAACTTGGTTGAGATGCAACAAATCTTGCTTCCATTATTGTAATTTCTAAAAAATATTTGGCAAGAGTTCTAGTTTCATAGTCATAATCATCAGCTTTTGATGTTCTTCTTAAGAATGACATTGGACCTGGCCAACCCATATCAAATTCTAGAACATCAATCATAAATCTTTCAGCTTTTAAAAAATCTTCAATGCTATAGGCATTATCTGCCATGTATGCAACTTCTTGAACAGTTGGACAATTAATTTCTTCATATTTTGCAGCTATAAACAATGCAACAGCTCCAACTAATTGAAATCTTGATAATGAAACTTTCCTTTTACTTAAAAATCGATCAATATAATTAACAGTTAAAAATAATGTTTCAGGTAATAAATTGAATCTTGAGTGAACTTGAACTACCCAATCAATGAGTACGCTTCTCATTTCCCACTTTAATTCATCTTGATTGTCCATATATGTAGGATTTGGAGCTAATTTATGTTCAAGTTCATGCATATAATTAAAAATTTCTGGAGCATATTCTGCTACCATTGTTACATCAAAAGTATCTTCATCTTCTTCATCAAGGGTAGATCTAGTGAATTTTCTCATAACGTATTGTAGTTCATTATAAATGGCTTTACTCCATCTTGGTTCCATTGGTTTACTGTGATCATCATCATGTTCTTCTACATCATCAACTTCTTCTTCTTCATCTTCTTCTTCTTCATCTACCTCTTCATCATCTTCATAAGGCATGAATTCAATGTCATCATCATCTTGAATTCTATAACGATTTTCTTTATCTTCAGCTTCTAATTCATCAATCCATTCTTTATCATCATCAGTTTGATCTTGATTAGAATATTGATAACTATCACTCATTAAACGATCATCATGTAAACGATCAAAATGGTTTCTTATTAGAATATCATCAGAATTATTATTATTCAAAGTAGGTACAGAAGTTGAAGTAAAATCATTCTCTTTATCATCATCAAATTTATAAATTTCTTCATCAAGTTTTTGAATCTTATCTAAAGAAGAATTTTTTGCATTATGATTTGTTGATAAATCACTTAAAGCAACTCTTCTTAAAGAAGAATTATTAATATTATCAGATGATTTTGTTGAAAATCTAATATTTTCATTATTAACGTGGGTATTTGGATCCTTAAACGATCTCATGGTAAATATGAACGAATGACTAAGTTAAAATGGTATAAAATTAAAATAAATTAATTGGGGAAAAAGGTATAAAAGATAGTAATGTGTTTACAAAGTAAACAAGTTGGAAACACCCCCAAAAAATAAAATTAAATAGATGTAATGAATGAATTAATGAAAAGTCAATTAAAGTCAATGTTAAAATTAGTGATGATTTTCCGTTTGTTTTGTTGATAGAGGTTTAAACAAAAAATCGGTAAATACACCGTGGCAAAAGAAAATTAATCACGCTTAATCAAATAATAATAACTGCCAAAACAATAAATAAACTAAAGAAAGTAACAATTGAATTTTAACCACAGGTAATTTTCATATTTTTTTACAGACAGAGATTGAGTTCTTTGACACAAAGCCTGCAGTGAGCAAAACAAAATAAACAAACAACTCGAAACCTACACTAAAAAAGTGATGAAAACGCGAATTTTCACTACATTAAACGGTCATCTCAAGTATAGAACTGCCTCAACTAAGATAAAAAATTGACAAGATTCTAATGAAATGAAACGAATCATAATATTTTAATCGATTGATTTGAAATATTGTTCGTAAAATGAAACAATTGTAAGCACTATTATCCTTAACTATCCGTGATGTTACCTAATACGGTCACTACGCGGTCCTAATTGGGCAATACTTGTTTAGGAAAGGATCCATTTAGTGATGAAAGTTGCCAATTTTAATGTTGCCAATTTTATTTCACTGCTTTTGAGTAACAAATTTCAAATTATTTGCAACATCTACAACCTGCCTGTTTAGGTTTTCATGGTTTACTCGTGCCTGTAGAAAGATTTAATAACCGTTTTTTGTATTGAATTCCATTCACCTGTTGAAGTTTGTGTGCATACTGGCGTGTTATTGCAACTAGTTCCTGAGTTAAGTTAGGACATTAAATTATAATTCGTTCTAATATACTTTGTAGTTAACTTTAAACTTTGAATGAATTTCAACTTCTTCAAAACTATTGTTCCTTCGACCCCGTGTGCTGGGTACCCTTTCATCTATTGTTAGCTAATTAAACCTTGATATGTGGAGTAACTAACCTTATTCCACGCTTCTAATTCCGCTATTGTCATAGCCTGGGATGATATTAAGTTTGTGTCAGATTTTATTACTACTCATGCAAGTGAAGTCAAATTACTTCTTTGGCATACAATATAAATATTCATTAATTATACAAAATAGAATTAAAATGCTATTGGCCAATACAATGGTGCTGGCGTGCTATTATACAGATTGTGAGCAACTAGTCATAATGACAGTTGAGATGAAAAAATGAAGGATCAAGTACTTGATGAAATGATGATAATATAAGTCAGTTGTAATTAAAAGTCAACTTCAATTGGTGAAGTAATGTAAAGATTATCATTATCAAATTCTGTATCTCTTTTGTTAATTGGAGTACAGAACATGTCTCCTGATGGTGGAGGAGTATTATAAATTTGATCAAAATTTGATGTAGATTGAGCTTTTGGAACTTCGTTCTTGTATCTGCTAAGTTCATAGTATGCATCATCAAGTAATTCCTTGAGGTCGTAGATTTTGGATTGTGATAAATCTTTGGATGCATCTAAGGCGTATGACATTGAGGCGATTCTGCTAAGAATATCTTGTTGATGAAATAAATCTACTGGAGGTTGAAGAGACATCATAATAAGATTATATTTAATTTGTTGTTTTGTAAAATTGTAAGTTGTAAAGTGTTGATAAACTATAAACCGTTGGATTTTCCCTTCTTTTATAGTCAAATCACCAGATGAGATGGAAGTAGTGAGCATGCATAATATGCACCTAATCATTCCTTTCGGCATCTTCATGCACAGATTGCTGTGTTGTCTTGGAGACTTTTTCCTATTATGTCGAGGGCTCATAACAGTTGATGAGGAAATATACTTTGAGGCTACTCTTGTACATGACTTTACTTGTTTGCGTAGGGGGATCAAGATTCAATGGTGATATAAAGCATTTATTCAAACAGTAAATGTGTTTTGTCTTGACATTTTTGAATTACAGACCTTAAATTGAGCCAGCATTCATATTTTTTCATTTTACAAAATACTCAAATTCCCTCAATTTTTCTTAGATTGTATTTCCTTCACTCGCTTCGTCTTGCGTCGACATTGATGCATGCCGGTTTTGGTAGATTTTACTTCTCGTCTGATTTATTATGGTCATCACCAAAAACGACCCTGATTGTTCTGTGTGGGGCTCAATCATTATTGTTATTGTACCATTTCGTCTATGATCGTTCTTTATTGGTTAAATTAACCAATTCTTTCTACAAATTGTACAAATTTTAATTTATTTTTTTCATTTGGTGCACGGATCCCTTCTGAATTTCATTCTCTCATCATTCCCAAACTTATCGTATTTCGACATCCACACGATGACTAAACCACTTCAACATTCTCAGTGTACGTCTTCGTCTATGCACCGTACCGTAACGTCGCTGACAACTGGTAAAAATATCAAGCTTAACGGCCAACTTGTTGACGACCACACGCGTTGCGCCCACTACCATTTGGAAATTGACATTATTGCTATCAAGTTTAAATGTTGTAATACATACTACCCTTGTTATAAATGTCATGAAGAATGTGGATGTGGAAATATTGAACTCTTCGATGATACCGATTTATTAATTGATAAAACTTTAGTCATATTGTGTGGGGATTGCTACAATGAACTTGACTTTAATCAATACTCTAAAAATGATTATAAATGTATGTACTGTCAATCCTCATTTAACCCTGGCTGTTCCCTACATTATGATTTATATTTTGACTTCAAGACCCCGTCAAAGCTTAAACTTAGCCGGTGAAATTACAGGGAATTTTCAATTATTCCTTATCGAATATGTCACTATGCTATAGAAGTATCGGAATTGTGGCTCCGACTCTTATCAGTTATGTTCAATTATCCAGGGATAACAACTGCCCGATTAGTTGGACGCGTTGACATTGTTTCAATTCTCGTGTTCCATTCCATACCCAAATTTATTCCCCGGTTTAGTTTTGAGCTGCTTATTGACGATAAACTTGTGACGCTACTTCACATATTAGTCGGTGATTAAATTCTCGTCTAATCAGTGAGTATATTTAAATGCATGTGGTTTTGACCCACATTCCTGTGGGCAATGCCAATTAATTACATCACGTTCTTCTGTCATTTATCGCTAATATTAACAAAGTAATGATTTTTTTGCAGCCCGTAGTCATTTGCATCGATTGTTCTTTTCTGCCGGGTCACATGACAGGGCTATTCGATTGAATTTTTTCTCATCCTAAACGGGTAATGCATCCTAACTTCCTGGTATTATACTGGTGGTTTACCGTCATCACTTTTCCTGCTCAGCCAATCCTACTTCACTATTGTGCTCTTGGCCAATCAGCTGGGATGACAGCCGTCGTGTTTTTGAGAATCCTCTACTGCTTCCATGTACCGATGTTTCATTTTTGCAACCTTATTTCTTAGCGTGATGGGTGCACGACTCCACACATGACTGCATTTGAAACCTACTTTCTTCTCCTAGTGTCATTCAGCTTGTCTCAACCATCTAAAAATTAAGATATACTCGTTCATTTTCGTGAAGTATCGTTGAAACTCTTGATTGAAGAGTTATGTATTGGACATTTATTACCTTAGCTTTTGAATACCATAACGATATCAAATGTTGCACCGCATACAAATGAGAATCTATATTTAAGACTAATGAGAATCTATATTTAATACTATTAAGTGTCTATATTTAACACTATTGAGTATCTATATTTAATAATATTAAGTATCTATATTTTCTTTTTTAGTTTTTTAGTGGAAATTCTTTTTCTTACTAATATCCCTCCTTTCCCCTGACTTGTATTAATAACCTTCCATTTTCGAGCTTATGTGGTCACACCCATTTCAATTCCTCGATCAATCAATTCGAACCACAACCATTAGCGTTTGGGAAACTCACCTCTTCTTTCTCCGACATGACGTTAGTTTTGCAACCTAAAATTGATACCTGTGTGACCAGCGCACGACTCGATATTTCAATAAGGCAATGCTTTTCACCAAGCCTGACTCCTGCACATTACCCAGCCCCGTATCTATACCAAGAATTAAATACTTAAAGCAATCAATTACCTTGAAAATTGAAAAACTTTATCAAATAATGAGCTCTCCTACAAGTCCAGTACCTGGTTATAAGACCACTATAATCATTTCAAATTTAGAAAAACAAGACTTTGTAAGGGATCGTTCGTCATATTCTTCTCCTTTGCCATTAGTTGATCTCATAAAATTATCCATACTTAATTTACCACCTCCAAAAGGCTTAGAACATCAAGAGTATGGTAATGATTATTTTCTTAATAACATCAAGCATTGGTCAAATTTGGCCTCATTGAGTCGTACTATCATCATTTTTAAAACTGAAGAAGCTGCTTCAAGTATCTACAATTGGTTAATGGAAAATTTAAATGGTACCCGGAAAGATATTTTATTCACCAATGCCAACACTAAAATATCCCTTCAAGATAATCTTCTTGCCAGATCTAAGTCTTTCGATTCTCTCATAGGAGGAGAGAATTCATTGTCTGCCACCAAAAACTTATCACAATTTAAAGATCAGCATAGTGACCGCAGTAATCAGAAAGGATCTTATGAGGAACCAGCGCCAAGAAAGTTTAATGTCTATGATGATTTGTCTAAAATGGGTATCGATTTATCCACATACAATGATGCGGAACAACTAGATGAGTTGAAATATGGATCTTCCGAAACTAAACAAGGTGAATACATACCTGACACTGGAATTAAAAGATCAAGAAGTTTAACGAAGACATTATTTAAACCTGATTTAAGATTAGATACTTCTCTTTCTCCCAAAAAAAATACTTCACCCGATCATCCTCAGAGTCCTACAATTACGCTCGATGAGACTTTTTAGTCTTAGATTTACATTACACTATTTATTTTTAGTCATATAGTCAGTAATATATTTACTGTAATCGCATATTTTTCAGTAGTAATAATATATGGGGTAACTCGTGTACTATTCCATGGTGCACGGGTGTGAGTTTTGCAAATCTTCTCATCTCCTTGAAATTTCCAGCAAAATCTTCTATAGTTTCAACATTCAAAATGTCTTCTAGATTATTGTCCTCTACTGCTCGTCAATCTGTTAGATTGGCCAAATCTTACAAGAACCCAGTTAGTTTAACATCTGTATTGAAAACTCTTACTGTTCCTACTTTATCCAAATCTATCAGATTTTACTCTTCAAGTAACTCACCAGCTACTCAATTAAAAGAAGTTTTGAAATCGGAATTAAAAATTTCAAACACTATTCCAAATGATTTAGATCCTCTCTATGAAGAATACTTACAATCTAATGGATTTGAAGTTATTCAAATTGAAGGTCAATCAAATGTTCAATTAAAGAGAACTTTAGAAAATGGAGAAGTTGTAAGAATTTTCTTTGATATCGATGAAGTAACTGATGTTCCAATTGAAAGCGAATTTAATGGAGTTAATGAAGAAGGTCAAGAAATTGAAGATATCGAAGATGAAGTCGAATCTTTAGATCATATGTTCTGTAATGTTAAAGTTGTCATTGAAACTCCAGAATCTAATAAAGGTATATTTGTTAACTTATTATTACAAGGTTCTGAATCTTCTTTCATTGTTGACTTCCTTAACCATCAATCTGATGTTTCTGGATTCTTAAGCACTATGGAAGCTAAAGGTGAATTCCTTGATAAATTTAAGTATCAAGGTCCAAGATTCTCTGATTTAGACGAATCTGTTCAAACTGGTTTCGAAAATTACTTAGATTCTAAAGGTATTAATGATAATTTAGCTGAATTTATCTTGATGTATTCAGAATTTAAAGAAGAAAAAGAATACAGAAAATGGTTGTCTGACTTAGAGTCTTACTTACATTAAATAAAAATCCGCTATTTATAATAACTTTTTTAATCGTGTCTATAGTCTTACGTATTTATGAATGTATGGATTTACATTTCTTCTTCCTCCTCGTCTCCTAAATCTATTTTACCTTTACCTGCTAATCTTGCAGCTGCTAATTGTGTTGTAGCAACTTGTTTCTTAACTTTTCTTGTCATTCTATCAATTTCCTCGTCAACATTATCTGAATCTTTTTCAGCATATTGCATAACAAGTCTTCTACCTAATAAATGTACACCTTGTAATTGATTCATGGCATTTTCTGCTTCTTTGAGAATGGTAAATTCAACGAAAGCGAAACCTCTAGCTGATTTGTCAAATTTCTTTGGTACTCTTACTGATTTCAATTGACCAAATGCACCGAATAATTCCAAAACATCTTTTCTGGTAGCTTCGAATGGTAAATTCTTGATAATGATTTTATTAGATTTGTCTGACTTATTTGCTTTGGTATTGGTCGATCCACTAGTTCTGTGTGATAATTTCAATTGTATTTTATGACCATCTAATACATGGCCATCTAATGTTGAAATTGCTGTGTCAGCTTGTTCTTTAGTTCTGAATTCTACGAAACCAAAACCCATACTTAAAACTGAACCTGCATTCTTTGGGTCGGGCTTGGTCCTCACCACTGCAACAACAAAACCAGGTAATTTATCAAATGTTTCGGATAATTTGGCAGAAGTAGTAGCGAAATTTAAATTCTTGACGAAAATTGAAACCGTTGGGCCTTCAACTGATCCAGCATTTTCTTCAACATCTTCAGCATTGTTAGTTTGTAAAATATCAGATGCTTTTGGTTTAACTTCAACGATTTTTTCATCTTCAATTTCTTGATCAGTCTTCTTCTCAACAACCTCTTCTCCTTTAGGTTCACGGATAAATAAGTTTTTAGGTCCTTTTTCAAGATACAAAATAGATTTTTTGAACCTTCTATATGATAATTTGGAAAATGCAGATCTAGCGCTTGGTGCATCTCTGAATTCAACAATGGCAATGACTCCTGATGGAGGCATTATGATTCTTTTCAATTCCCCATATTCTCTGAATAATTCAGCAATTTCATCTTCAGTTGTACCAAATGAAAAATTCTTTATCAAGATAATAGTGTCGTCTCTTTCTTTCTTTTCGAACGTAGTTAAATCAACGCCCCTATCTTCGAAATACTTCCTTACGTCACCAATCACATGAGCTTCAGCCAATGCCTGCTTCACAGCAGAGCTTGAGTTTTGTGGGTCAATTAATTGTGATTTGGAGATTCCCAATTTCGATGCAACAGAGTCTAAGACAGCGTCATTGTTCAAATACAATGAATTCCATGTAAACTGACTTTTTGATGCTTGATCCTTCTTTTTGAGCTCTCTTTGCTTCTTCAATGGTAAGTTTTTTAAATCGAACTCATCTAGTCTATGATCTTTCTTCTTTTCTCCTGGTAAAATATGCAATAAACGACCTTGAAAAATTTGTTTATCCTGATCATGAAAAGCAGCAACAGCATCTTCCGGCTTGACGAACTGAACATACACAAATCCTTTGGACTTACCTGTACGAGTATCCACAGCAATATGAACTTCTTCTAGAGGACCATAAGTCAGGAATAAGTCACGAAATTCTTTTTCTGTAGATGTATAAAGAATATTTCTGATAAAAAGACGACCTGTTTCAGAAATCTTTTCGACAGTTTCCTCTTCTGGAGATTTTTCTTCAACGTATTCTCTGGAGAAAGTTTCGTTTTGAGGAGCAATGGATGTAGATTGTTGAGCGCTTTCCGTTGAAGCTGAAGTTTGAGAATTGGACTCATTTTCTTTCATTCTTATTCTTCTATGCTTAAGCCAATCGAGATCAGAAATGTTCTCATCGACCGCCATATCGTTTTCCTCTCTGGGTTGAAAATCATCTTCTTTCTCTTGAACCTCTTCTTTTTCGGCTGGAATTTCGCTTAACGACACCATAGGTTCATCTTCATCGGATTTCTTGGTGAATTCATCATATTCATCATCACTAGCGTTTTCAGGAGCTTTTATCACGTCCACTTCAGGTTTTTTATCAACTTCAATACCATTATTAGCCAAAGCCTCTTCCAAAGCTTTTGTAGATGGTGCACCAGATCCATCAGCTATATCATCATTAGCCCAAGACTTTACTTGACTTGAAGGTTTCATAACTTCCATGAACTCTCTCAACTTTGGGTTCTGTGCAATTTGGTCATCTATCGAGGTATTATTGGGTCTTTGACGTTTACGATCTCTTTCTTCTTGAAGTAATAAATATTCTTCTTGTTGACGAAGTCTTCGTTCTTGTTGTTTTTTCTTTTCTCTCATTGACATTGGAACCGTAGGATCTGAAAATGTCTTTGCAAGTTGAACTTCAATTCTGGCTGTATCTATGAAAGAATCATTGAAATAACTTGTTGCACGTTCAGCATCTTCAAAGCTCTTATAACCTATAAAGGCAAATTTTCTTGATTCACCATTTCTTTTTTTCATAAGTTTAACATCAGTCACGTCACCTTGCTTTGCAAAGTGCTCTTTAAGCTTAGCTTCAGTGAAATATTGCGGGAGTCCTTTAACGATGATACGGGACATTTTACAGGTATTGTTCTAGAGATGAGCTGCTCATCTCTTTTATATTTTTTTCCAGGTTTTTTTTGTGGTGCACACCAATGGCTGCAAAAAACACACCTTATTAAGTAAGCCTAATGTTAGAACTTCTTT
This sequence comes from Metschnikowia sp. yHQL527, assembly GCA_030578455.1. NCBI lineage: Eukaryota > Fungi > Ascomycota > Pichiomycetes > Serinales > Metschnikowiaceae > Metschnikowia > Metschnikowia sp. yHQL527. Next base: position 222,359 of record JAJMRR010000003.1, on the reverse strand, counting down.
ATCATCTAGGTATTCTTCCTGAACCAGAGCCCAGTTTATCTTCAATCTTTTATAAAGTCAAGGGGTATTGCATTCTTGCCTTTTTATACCACATTTTAGTGGTTTACCATCCCTTTTCAGTAGGATGTTCTTTAGCAGCATACCTATTTCCGGGACTTAATTGGTTTAAAAGGGTAGTTGTCGTGTTCTTCTGGGACTTTTGTCTATTCATATCGGTACGAATCCTTCCGGCTAATTTCCAATTGAAATGAAAATTTTTACAAGTAATTTGGAAAATGTTATTTTTTCTGATTTTTGCATTTTTATAGATTTTTTACGATTAAATTAGTAGATTTTAAAATTATCTTGTTACTAACCATGTCTTTTATAGAAATGCAACAAAGTTTCCTTTGAGGTTATCGGGGATCAAATTGTACCTGAATCTGCAGTTTTAATTGCAAACCATCAATCTTTGGCTGATTATATAATAATAGCGTACCTCGCTAACTACTCTAATAGAACCATCAAGGGAAATAGATTTTTAACGTTACCCACAATTAATTATTTTACTTGGTTTAGAGTATGGAGGATTCCAACACTTAGAGTTATGCTTAATCTTTTCAAATGTGACGAGAATTGGGAACTTGAATCATCATTAAGTGAGTTTTACTTCAGTAAAGTCTTATCAAGTAAGGTACCTGAATGGATAGTCCTTTTCCCTGAAGTAAATATTTTAACACCTCAAGGAGCAGAACTTCATAGACGACAAAGTGAAAAGTACTATTTGCCAATATTTCAAAACTTACTTTACCCTCGATTCTCAAGTCTTTATAACGTGGTTTCTACATTGAACTCGAAAGAAAATTACAAGATTTCAAAATTATACGATATTACGATTTTTTACGATCTGGATACTTATCCTTCATTGCTTAAATTTTTCTCTTCGAGAAAACCTATCAAGATTACAATAAGTATCAAGTCACGACTCTTACATAGATTACCTACTAAAAGGAGAAGGTTAGAAAGGTGGCTTGAGCATTCGTGGGTGGATAAAGATAAATTAATTACAAATATGAATGATAATTTGAATCTGGAAGAACCTGAGGTTTCTCTGTCGATAGTTGATGTTCCTCTTACTGCGTTTTTAACATCACCTTAATCATCATGAATGAGTCTTATTGGCAAGGACCTGATTATGGAACTTTGACTTTCATCTCTTTGTACTCTGTAAAAGTGATCAGTGAATTTATCACCGTTTATGTGACTCAAGAACTTTTCATCGTGGGTGATGACAATCAACTGGAAATTTTTCTGGCTTCGTCTGAGTTCAATAATGTTATTCAATGCTGCAGCTAAAGATTCGGCGTTGTCCAGATCTAAATTGGTAGTAGGCTCATCAAGGGCAATCATACCACAATTTGAACCGAAACATTCAGCTAGTGCTAAACGGATAAGAATACTAGTCAATACTTTCTGACCAGCAGAGCATCTTCCTCTCATATCTAATTCCACACCTTGCTTATACATAACCACTCTATAGTTATAAGATCTATTACCCTTTGCCTGTGTGTTAACATCACTTTTAATTTCAATGTAATCCACATCGGTTCCTTTGTACGTTTGGTTCCACAACTCTCGTAATATACGATTAATATCTTCCATTTTCGAGCTATGATACTTCATGATAGCACTATCCAATGCTCTAGAATATGTTGTAATATCATTGGATACTAATAGCTGAGTTTGAAGCTTGACCCACTCTTCATGATAAGCTTTAGTTACATCTTTGAAATCAGTTTCCAAATCTTCATTTAATTGTTTAACTTGATTTCTAATTTGTTTTATTTCACCAACTTTACCAGCATGTTGAGCGTTTAAAGAACTTAGCTTTTCTCTCAATAGTTTTGACTTACTCAAGTAGTCTTCTCTTTCCTTTTCGGCATTTCCAATATCAATAGAGTCTATTTGTTCTTGGATCTCATCAATTTGCTTCTCAGTTGAACGGAGCTCAATATTATCACGAATATTTCGTTCTATACTGGAAGATTCATTAATTTCATGGTTGATTTGCTTGATTTGCTCAGTGAGATCATTTCTGTTACTATTGTGTTGTTCCAATGTTGATTGAACTGACTTTAGATTTTTCTTGTTTTCATCGATCAATGAAGCAAAATTAGTTTCAAACTCAATGATATCTTCATAAAGAGTCGAGAAGTCTTTAACAAACGATTCTAGTTTTTTCAAATCAGATCTTTTGGTGTTTTCATCCTCATCAATACGGGATGATAGCTCACTAAACTCTTCTGAAGCAGCATTATGCTTCTCAGTCAAATCTTTTAAGATGGTATCAATTTTAGTACTCTTATCTTTCAACGTACTTACATGATTTTCAAAATCACTGATCGAGTTCTTGATATTCGTGATGTCAGAAAGTGATCTCTCCAAGTTGGTAATAGTAACAGTTTTATCTTTTATGTTCATATCCATTCTTGTCAATTCTTTCTGTTGAAGATACTTAGACTCAACATCCTCATTTATTTTTTGACGTAAAGCCTTTATCTGGACATTTGTCAGTTGTTGCAACTTCTGCAATTCCGTAACAGATAACGATGAAGCACCGTAATCAGCCAATTCCTCTTCGATGCTTGTCAAACGAGAGTCAAGCTCCAAGATTTCTCCACTAATTCTCAGGATTTGACTAACTCCAAAGTTTAATGATACGAGTGACTCATGTTTCGACTTTGATTCTTCTAACACATGCCTTGAAGCATCAGCTTGTTCTGTAATTAACTTCAATTCTTGCTTTCCGTCTTTCAATTTGGATTTGATTTCTTCTTGTTCTGCAGAAAGTTGCCTGAAACGGAGTACATCCAGATTTATGGATCTGGCCTCTTCAAGCTCTTTCTTAGTACTACTCTCATTCTCCTTCAACTTTGACACACTCATGGAGTCAACACTTTCCTGAAGCAACTTCAAAAAGTTGTCTAGACCTTTACCTTCGAAAGGCGTTCTACAGAGAGTGCAACACTTCTCTGTTCTTGCTATTTCTATTGCCTTTATTTTGAAGCCTTTAGTAACATCAAAAGTGTTCAAGTTATGAAGAGTAGTATTGTGATCTTCCTGTAGTTCACTGAGGACGTTTTCATATTCGGGTATCTCGTCTTCTTCTAAAACATTCAAAATCTTTTTCTTGTGACTTTGCAACAACTTTTTATGGTTTTGCAACTCTGATTCGTAGTTACCTAACAAGGTGTTTATGGAATTCAATTTATTACTAGTTTTTTCATACTCTGTTTGTTGAGTTTCTACTTTTTCTAATGCTGTTTTTATATGCTTCGTTAAAAGCTCAGATCCATTATCAATCGTAAGCTTTTCACCCACATACTTTTCAAATGCTTCAGAGGTTGAAGTTACAAGTTTCGTTAATGTTTCTTCCTTGAGTGTTTTGTCTTCTCTTTGTAACGCTAACCTAGCGTATAGATCAGACTGCTTATTGGTTAAGGAAATTTTTTTAGTGACTTCATCAAGTTCATGATCTAGAACAGCCAATTTGTTATTATCCAATTCGATACTTGCTTCTAAGTCGCCAATATCAGTAGATGCCTTCTTTGAAGCGTACTTTTTCTTTAAAGACTCTAGCTGAGCTCTTTCCAATTCTAACGTACTTTCGTCATACTGAAGGGTCGATAATTTTTTATGCAAATCTTTAATTTTTATATTAGCATTATTGATATCATCTTTACAATAACTAGAATGCTGTTTTTCTCTCGAAATAGCATCTTTCAACTCACTAGCTTTACTCTCTGATTTGGCTAACTCCTGTTTATTTTTTTGACAATTACTTTCAAATACAACAGATTCATCATCCAATTTCTCATCTAAAGCTTCTTTTAATTCTCTAAAGCTAGTTACAGATAAATTATATCTTGATTTTGCATCGATTAAATAGGAATCAGCGTTTTCAACATTAGATTCGTACATCTGCTTCCTGTTTGCAAGTGAACCTTCCAATCTGGTATATTCTTGTAATTTAGCCTGAGAAGAGCTGATGTCAGACACGAGTTGTTCAAGATCATTTTCAAGCTGAGTAATTTGACTTTTCCTCTTTGTCTCGAATTGATTGAATTCGGCAAGTTGTTTGTTCAATTCGTCGTCTGAATCTTGCAAAATGGTTATTGACTGCTGTAATCTCTCGAGAGAAAGGGTTAAGCTTTTAGCAGTCAATTTAAGACGTTCATAATGACTGAGAGTTTCGGAATATTGTTGGTTTGATTCAAATAAAGCAGAAGCATCATTTTCATATTTTTCTATCTCGCTAGTTAGATCTGCTAGTTCGTCAGTATAAGATTCGATTTTTTGCTGATGGGACGAGAGTTGATCATTTATTTTCTGAGCTCTAGATTTATCAAGTTTTAAATGTTGAACGTTCTGTTCTATCAACTTTATCTCTGTGGTCATATCTTTTCGTATAACTTTCAAATCATCCAACACTTTTGTAAACTTCAGGGCTTCAAAAATTTCGTCGAATCTTTTCTTCAATACCGATGCTTCACTAAGAGGCCATAGACTATCATCTTGGTGACAAAATATCACGTAATCTAGAATTGCACTTGGAGCACCCAAGTAAAATGGAACTTGTGTATCTAAATCTGCATTTTTGGAACTTATAGCTGATTTCACACCCAGTTTAATCACACTGAGTTGTCCTTCAAGAGTCTTGAACGTATTGGTTGTAGCACCTGCTCTTCCTCTTTTTCTACTCAATTGCATGGTCCTACTGACAATCATTGACCTATCATTAGAAGAACGAAATGCTAGTTTGATCTGCCCATTGACAACATTTCTATTGGCAAGGTTTGGGTCATTTATGAAAGCTCCTCCTTTGGAATTCGGAGGTAAATCACCAGTAGTAGCGTATTTTAAACACTCAATAATAGTGGTTTTACCACATCCATTTTGCCCACATATAAGAGTTAAAGGAAACCCGAACTCAATTGTTTCCTGGGATTCACAGTTAAACGATCGTATTCCCTGGATAGAGAGTTTATACAAACTGGACATTAGGTAGAATTAGGCATCTTGATTATACGCGAAGTGAAAAATTATGTTGCAACAAGTGAGAAAAAACTAGTGCCAAATCGATTTGCAACTTTACCGCCAAAGGTAGAAATTACGAACTACGGAAAAGAGAGATAAAGTAAGAGCAACAGTGATGAATTTTGGAAAAATAAAGTCAAACGGGTAAAACTTATTAGAAAATTGCTCGCTTGGGAAGTAACAAATGAGTAGAATAGGTGTAGTTGGATTGAAGCTAGTCAATTGATTGGTTCAATGCTTTGTAACGGTCACTATTATCAATTGTAAGGCTGTACTCAAATGAATTGCAATTTAGTTGTCAATTGGCCAGATGGGGTAATTGCAATTGGCAAGACGGCTAGACCAAGAGCAAAGTCTAAATAATATCAAGATTCGATAACCTTCTTCTCAACAGCAACGTCAACTGAAATTAACAGCTTCAAAATGACTACTGTGTGAAAAGCAACGGAAAAATGTGAGTTGTCTTAATGACACCATTGCCGTAAGAAAACGCATGGGTATCGGCGAGAAATTGTGTTTCAATCTGTCGAATGGTGAGTATGCACCACCACAATTTTAGCTATTACGTCAGAAAATCTTTCTGTATGACCTTGGGAATTACACTTAGAGCAATGCCTCTAGTATAATTCCAGCAATGAATGTATGAAATTGCCTGATGGGTGTCCCGAATAGGAAAATTTTGCAGCACGTGAGCGAACAATACAATTGCAGCCATTGAAATTTTGGCGACCACTCTTTTGCGGTAGCAACCCAATTTCAACTATAAATATGCATTGAAAGAACTTAAATATCAGTTTCGTAGAATAGTATTAATCAATTATCAATAATGGGATTCGCAGACAAAATTCAAAACAAATTCGGAAAAAACGAAGCTAGTGAACTAGACAAACAAGGTGGTAAAGCACTCGGTAAAGATAGTATATCTAGTGAAGCACAAAAGCAGTACAAAGACGGTAACCTTTCTAAGGAAAATGCCCAAAAGTATGCTAATGATGCTGATAAACAAGCCGGTAAAGCTTTAGGTAAAGAGAACATCTCTGGAACTGAAAATGGTATTGGTGATACTGTTTTTGGAGACAAAGGTCAAAAGAATGCTTCCGGAACCTCTACTGGAAAAGATACATATAGATCTAGCGGTAAGGGATCTTCTGGTGGTGCAGCCGCTGGTGGTGCTGCTGCTGGAGGTGTCGCTGGTGGTGCCGGAGGTGCAGCTTACGGTTCTAGTAAGAACTCTTCTAGTGGTCATGGCTCTTCCGGAAAAGATACTTCTGGTGCTTACGGATCTAGTGGTTCTGACGCTTACGGATCATCTGGTAAGCAAACCTCTGGTGGTGCTTATGGATCTTCTGGTCAAGACACTTATGGTTCATCTGGTACTGGTCAAAATGCTTATGGCTCTTCTGGATCTGGTCAAAATGCTTATGGCTCTGGCCAAGATACTTATGGTTCTGGTACTCACGGTTCCTCTGGTACTCACGGAACTAGTGATGCTTATGGATCTAAAGGTACTTCTGGAACCCATGGCTCTTCTGGTCACGGTAAAGAAGCCGCTGCTGGTGGTTTAGGTGCTGCTGGTGCTGGTGCTGCCGCCTATGGAGCTTCTAAACACTCTAAAGGAACTACCAATGATTCGTACGGTGATTCTTACGGTAAGGACTCTTCAACCTCTGGCTACGGTAAGGATTCTTCAACCTCTGGTTACGGTAAGGATTCTTCAACCTCCGGTTATGGTGATGACTACACTTACGGAAAAGGTCAATCCAGTCACGGTACACACGGTTCTTCAGGGACTGGAGCTTATGGTTCAACAGGTAACACATCGGGATCCGGTGCCTATGGTTCAGGATCAGGTACCTCTGGTCTTGGTGGATTTTCCACTGGTAATGACAAATTGGACTCTAAGATTGCAGGTTTGGAACCAAGCGTACAAGGACAAGCCAAGGAAGCTTTCCACAAAGGTTACAAGGACGCTCAAACCTCATTTAAGGCCTAATTATGAATATGTTTAATGATTATGTAGAATTCAAATGTTATTTCAAGACTTAATGTAAATGTATTATCTATATACTAACTAGAACAACTACACTGTAACATGGCGTATTCATCACCAGCGTCACCTTGTAAGAGCCATTGTGCTTCGACTTCCTTTAATTCCGGACCCCATTTGGATTTGTCGTATGGGTAGAAACTCATCTTCTCCAACTTCTTCAAATATGACAAATCTCCACAGTTACTTTCCTTTGTAAAATCGATAACTTGATCCAAAATCCAGTTTCTAGGTAAGAAAAGTGGATTGTAGTTAGAACTCAATTCAGGTCCTGAATGTGAATCTAACTCGAAAGATTTCTTGAGATAATTCTTGTATATATCTAGCCAACTAACAAGTTGTTTAGTGAGAGAATCCTGATCGTACATAGAATCACCCAGTTGAAATGTAGGTAAAAGAATGGTTTGAGCCACTATATCAGAGTTGAATTGTCCTTTATTGAGATCAGAAGATTGCAAGATCAAGAAAAACTTGTTGAAATCACATTTGACTTTGAACAATACATCCAACATTGGATCAATCAATTCAGCATTTTGCTCATCTGGGTTAGACTCATTGAGTAATTTGGACGACAATCCAAGTCTGCTAAACATCGTTGAAACATATGTTTTGGTAAACGAGTACTTATAAATTTCTCCACCTGTTTCAATTAATTTAGTAGCTCTGGTTATAATTTTATCTTCCCACTCTTTTTTGATTCCCTGAGTTAAAAAGGTTTCGTCATTGATTAATTCAGATCCCGCCCCAATTAATTCAGCAAGATCTTCACCCAATCTAGTCAAATTCCACCAAATTGCAGTAGGTGTATTAGCATAGCCATATCTGTGTTCGTGATCTTCAGAGTTGGGAGTATAATTAGGATCATACTTATCCATGATAGAAAACGGACCAAAATCCATAGATAATCCGAGCACGGAAGTGTTATCAGTATTAAGAACACCATTAAGGAATCCATAACATTGCCATTTTGCAGTTGATTCAGCATTTCTTACAATAATCTCTAAATACATCTTATCATAGTCTGTCAATGTACCAATTGTCAGTTCAGTATTATTAAAGAAGTCTGGCTTTGAGTCAAGCACTTTTGTTATAAATCTGAATTGTTCGTGATTGATGGTGAACAATTCTTTGATAATGTAGTCAGATAATTTTCTTATCTGTTCACGATCGGCTCTCCAACGGTATAAATCAAAAGTACCCAATCTGATCCACAGTTCTGCAAATCTAAGAACAACTGCACATTTTTCGGCCCCGTATCTTTGAGCAAATGTTTTGGGTAAGTAGGTTAATGAAAGTGCTCTTGTTGTAGGTATACCAATAGCATTTAAATGTTCACTAATAATATATTCTCTTATTGAAGATCTCAATACTGCCTTCCCGTCAGCAAATCGAGAGAACGGAGTTAATCCTGATCCTTTAAGCTGTAATTCGAACTTATTTCTGTTATTTTTATCGGCAAAGTATTTAGGGATCTCAAATAGATTATGGACTCTACCATCACCTAATTGACCTGCAAATTGACCAAATTGCCAACCGGCATATGCTTGGGAATATGGCATAGGGTAATGAGACGAGTCATTGAGCTGGATTCCGCCCGTACTGGAGCTACTAGCACTTGTTTCACTAGCAACGCTAGGATGTCTTTCAAGGTATTGAAAAGTTGATGAATCGTGATAAATTTGGCCACTAACAAGTTTTTGAAACGATTTCAGCGATGTCTGAGCTGGATCAAGTCCTAAGTCGGCAATTGCCCTGTCACTAGATGTAAGATACTTATATTCCTTTCTTTGTTCTGGAATAGACCAAGAGAATGCTCCGTGTTCTAAAATCCGTGGTTTGTGAGTTACATTATTGGAATTTTCAACGGCAGCAGCCTCGGTAGGGATTTCAGTGTCCGGATCAAGGGCCCGGACAAATGTGCACAGTTTAGGAAGTTCTGTTAGCTTGTGGGAACCCATGAATCTTTTGAATATAGCAGATTTCATAATGATTAAACTCGTGCCGCGACTTGCGATGGATATGGCTGCAATTATATAACTGCTGAATAAGCAGCAATACGATAGTGGGGCACAGCAACAGCGGAGAATTCGGTGTTAGGTACATAGCAAGGTAACGAAGAGGGCATGTAATAAGAGAAGTGCTCGGGATTTATAAAAATATGTTAGATCAGATTAGAAAAGAGATCGGCCCTGATGCGTTGAAGTAGGCAGACTGACAGAAGACAGACGGATGGGTAACAAAGCTTTTGGAATTGGTCAAAAACGAATGTTTTAACTCGAAATTTGATTCATCACAATATGTTCATTCAAGCATTCTTTAATTGCCGTTTACACATTGTGACAGATTTAATCAGTGATGGGTCCAGTATGGGCCGAGAATGGCCGTATGCGATAAATGCCGGTGGACCTAAATGCGAAACATGGACCTAAGCATTGGCCCATGCCTGCTCCGAGCACAGAAAAATGGACCTGATATGGGCCCAACTCCGGGTTGGCAGTCTTATGGCGGGACCAACGGATTCAAAAGATCAACATATTTTTAATTAATCGTAATTGCTGCTAGTTCGTATTAGAATCGTCCCATATTTCCTCACTCCATCTGAGTGCCCAAATCCCCAGTTCCCGCAGATCCTCCTGTTTGAAAATTTAGTTGCCGAATTTTTTCCAGCCTTCGCAGCAGTTTTTCGACCTGGAACCAGCACGGGGATTTTAGAAGTGCCAAAAAATCAGTTAACATTCCAAATATCACACCAAAACACTTCGATCATATTTTGAAAGCTCTCAAGACGTCAAAATATGCTTTCCGGCTTTTTCATCGGGTTCTCCTCGTGATTCTACTCTGCCTAGTTTTAATTGGAAAAGTGAGCACACACGACCAAATGCATATGCATCATCAAAATTGCACATCTATGGATCAGAGTCAACACCCCGGTTCGAAACTGACCAGCGCCTTCTCCACTAGCCAGCAATCTTCCAACCTTCGTTCAACGAACTTATTTAATCTAATTTATTCAAGTGTCCAATCGCCTTATATTTCTCTAATTTCGCTTACGTCGTTTTAATCGGAATAAGCCTGGCGCCTAAATAATCCGTTTAAGAAGAACGGCTTACTGATCTGGAACGCACCTGGTTTCAGTTAAAACCATCAAACTTTTCACTTCAATCAAAATTGCATCTTTTCAAATTATGTTTTCAGGAAGACGAGGTATCCGCCCTTATACTAAATTAATAGCGGCTACGATAATTGTGGTGGTTATCATTCACCTTTGGCGTCGTCCTGATACTTCAACGGTTCAACCGGCGTATAATTCTAATGGTCCAGTCATAATCACTGAAGATCAAATAATCCATCGACCAGGGGATGGAAGGCCATTATCTGACCCTCAAGATGAATATATTCAGCCTCATGCACCAGTTAATGGTGCTGATCAGATTAATGGGAATGATAATGGAGATGACATGGTCATAAGGTCAATTAGAGACTACACGGTATTTTTTAATGACTTTGAAGATTTTACTCCAAAATCTGAAGGTGTGAAGCAAAAGTATAAGACTGAAAAGGCCAAAGAAGCTTTTTCCGATATCACCGATTTCTTATTCTCAAAGGAGTATCTTGAAAATGTTCTCGATTTGAGCCCAGAATTCATTGCTGACTTGAAAGATTCTCATTATCGCTATGTCGGAAATCAAATTAATAAACTTGTTGAGAATTACGGGGTTTCTACATTTGGAAATATCCTTCGTTCTGATCCTGAATGGTCAACTTTCCATGGCTCGAAAGGTTATGTTTTGGTAGGTGGTGGTGAATACAGTTGGTTATCATACCTTGTCATCAAACAAATTCGTGCTACCGGTTCTAGATTGCCTATTGAATTATTCCTTGCTACTCGTGACGAATACGAGAAGAAATTCTGTGAAGAATTACTCCCATTGTATGATGCTAGATGTAATGTTTTCGATACTGAATTAGCTACTGATTTAAGTAAAAGATTTAATATTGGAGGTTATCAATATAAAATGTTAGCTATCTTGAGTTCTAAATTTGAAAGTGTTCTCTACATTGATTCAGACAATTTCCCTGCTAGAAATCCTGATTATCTTTTCGATAGCTCATTATTCAAAGAAAAGGGATTGATTTTATGGCCTGATGCCTGGGCTAGAACCACCAATCCAGCATTCTTTGATATTGCTGGCGTGAAAGTTAAAGAACATAAATTAAGATACTCAAAGTACGACCATGCTAACGGTCCTGACGGTAAACCTAAACCAAAGAATGAATATACTTTTGCAGATTCTAATTATCATGATTTTGAAGGAACATTACCCAATCCAACGTCCGAAACAGGAATGTTTTTGATAAATAAAACGTCACATCTAAGAACTCTTTTATTGGCCTTATACTATAATGTCTTTGGACCAAATTACTATTATCCATTATTAACACAGGGAAGTGCTGGTGAAGGAGATAAAGAAACATTTATTGCTGCTGCTCATGTAATGCGCGAACCGTGGTTTCAGACACTTAAACCATTTAAATGGACTGGCTACTTCTCGGAAGTAGATAATCAGTTTACTTCTAAGGCATTGGGTCATTATGATCCAGTACAGACACTTGATGAAGCCAAGATGAAAGCAGGTAATATTGATTTACTTTTCATGCACTTATCATATCCAAAATACTACCCTAACTGGCTCGTTGATAATCACGATTTGATATATGAACAACTGGGTAATCACATCAGAATGTATGAGGCCGTATACGACAATATTGACTATGATTTTGATTTAAGAGTATTACAAATATTTACTCAAGCATTATGCCCTAACTACTATGATGATGGCGGTGACGCCATCGATAGAGAGCCTGGGGTCAAGAAGGGAATTGAATATATGGGTTCTTATTTACAGTATGTGTCAGCCGATATAGACGTGCAAAGACAACGATGTGAAGAAGTTTTCATCCCTCATCTCAAGTGGTTAAAGGAAACCACCAAATACCCAAACACCTTAGTAATTGTGTAACGCTATGTAAATTATTGCTATAAATAGACGTAAACATAAGTATGAATAGACAGTAGATAATGTTGTAAAGCCAGCGAAAGTAACAATGAAAGCCGTTTACATAGTGGTATGTAAGTAATGTATCCCGAATAGGAAATATCACCGAAGAAGGCCCACACAATCGGAAAACCAAGTGTCAATGCCGAAAAAACCTTAAATAAACGTGAAAAAATCTTGTGAAAAACGCCAATGCTTAATACCATACCAAGAGTCTAGACTAGAACATGAAATTGGTCATCTTAGTAAAGTTTATGTCAATATCACATCACTAAAATTAGTAATGCGCAATAAAAAATTATTAATCTTAATTGGGAAGAGGTGCTGCAAGAAAATTTTGACGTATGCTTTATATATAAAAAGGAACGGTCCCGCATAGTTTCACAATAAAATAAACATGTCTAAAACTAGTTTAAATTCTGTTGAAAGACAACAGAAAGATAACGATCTAGATAAAAGTCTAGAGAAACATGATGGTCATGATGATAACGAACCTGAAGAGCATCATGAACCAATTCCAATTCCTTCACCCGAAGATATATCATTACTTCGAGAAATATGCTTCATCTTCATAGTTTGTCTTGCTCAGTTTATGACCCAAGCCGGATTATCACAAACGGTGAACTCGGGTACGGAAATCGGATCGACTTTTGGCGTTGCCGATAAGCCGGGTGAAATTTCATGGTTTTCTGCGAGCTTCTCATTGACAGTCGGAACCTTCATTTTAATCTCGGGCCGGTTAGGCGACATGTACGGCTACAAATTGATGTTTTGCTTAGGGTTCTGCTGGTACGGTGTTTGGTCATTGGTTTGTGGATTTACGGGGTTTACTTCAGCTGGAGTTTTCTTTGATGTTGTAAGAGCTTTACAGGGTCTTGGACCCGCATTTACCATGCCTAATGCTACAGCAATAATTGGCCATTATTATCCACCTGGAATCAAAAAAATCATTGCAATGTGCCTTTTTGGAGCCGTTTCACCTACTGGATTTGTAGTTGGTGCTCTTTTCGGAGGAGTTTTTACTGAACTCGTTTGGTGGCCATGGTTATTCTGGGTATCAGGTATGGTATGCTTTGGAATCGCATTCATTGCTTATTTCATTATTCCTAAACATATTGGAAGTCACTCTAAAGGAAAATTCGATTGGTTAGGATCAATTACCGGCGTTTTGGGATTGGTTTTAATCAATTTTGCTTGGAATGAAGGTCCTAATGTGGGATGGGATAAACCTTACGTTTATGTTATTCTTATTATTGGTATAATATTTATGATTTCATTCTATTTTGTTGTGAAGAAGGTCAAAGACCCCATTGTTTCTCCAGCTATTCTTAAAGGAGAAGTTGGTCAAGTACTTATTTGTATTTTAGCAGGATGGTCATGTTTTGGAATTTGGTTATTTTATTCTTTTAAATGGTCTGAGGCTGTTGATAAAAACCCTCCAATTATCCGTGCTGTTCAATTTGTCCCATGTGGTGTTTCAGGTCTTATTGCAGCTAGTCTTACTGCTGTTCTTCTTCACAAAATCCCATACTCGATCGTTATGCTTATATCAATGCTTGCGTTCTTCACCGGGATTACAATCATGGGAACTCGTCCAGTAGGTCAAATTTATTGGGCTCAAAAGTTTGTCTCTATCATAATTCAACCTTTGGGTATGGATATGAGTTTCCCTGCTGCATGTATTATTTTATCCAATACTTTTCCCAAATCTCAACAAGGTATTGCCGGATCATTGGTATCTACTTTTGTAAATTACTCCATCTCCATTGGTTTGGGTATTGCCGGTACCGTTGAGTATTATACCACCAAAGATATGCCAGATACTTTGGAAACAACTATTTACGGTATACGTCGGGCATTCTACATGGGTATGGGACTTGCCGGTCTTGGAGTAGTCGTAGGATTGTCGTTCGTGTACCAGCAGTTCAGCACGAGGAAGAATAAGGACGAAGTGGAGTCAGAAAAGAATGTGTCAGAGAACGAAGAAGGTAAAGTAACTGAAAATGTTTAGCATAAGTTAAAAAACTATCTCATCTAATTTAACTAATAATCTAATGTCTATAATAATTTTACGTATATAATTAATAATATCTATTTATTCTTATATTTTATCATTGTGGATTTAAATCGAGATCAATTCCGTTTTTTGCAGTCATTTTATCGGATAAAATAATTGTGGTCCGAAAAATTGCGTTATCACCAACTTCCTCTTCTTCTTTTGAAACTCCCTCTGCCATGACTTCTGTTTTAAAAGCCCCATTGGCCCTGAATCTTAAAGTGGCCCTCATCCAAATCAAGGCTGGCGCTGATAAAGCTGCTAATCTTACTAAAGTAACTAAATATATTGATAATGCTGTAGTTTCTTCTACTATTGGCAAGATCGATTTAGTTATGTTACCAGAATGTTTCAATTCTCCTTATGCTGTTGACCAATTCCGTCAGTACGCCGAGGCAATTCCTTCTGGTGAAACTACTCTTTTGCTTTCATCATTGGCAAAGAAACACCAGGTGTTTATCGTGGGCGGATCTATTCCTGAGCTTGGTGAATCAGACAAAGTTTATAATACTTCGCTCACTTTCAACCCACAAGGAGAAATAATTGCCAAACACCGTAAGGCTCACTTGTTTGATATCGATATCCCTAATGGAATTACTTTCAAAGAGCTGGTCACTTTAAGTGCTGGTAATAAAGCTACTGTGTTTAAATTAGGTGATTATGGTAATATCGGGTTAGGAATTTGCTATGATATCAGATTCCCAGAATTGGCTCAAGTAGCTTCTAGAGCTCCATATAACTCCTTTGGAATGTTTTACCCTGGTGCTTTCAATACTGTGACTGGTCCTTTACACTGGCACCTTTTAGCAAGATCAAGAGCTGTAGATAATGAACTTTTCACAGTATTGTGTAGTCCTGCTCGTGACGTTGGCGGAAGTGGATACCAGGCGTATGGCCACTCTCTTGTATGTGATCCTTCAGGGAACATCATTGCCGAAGCTGGTGAAGGTGAAGAAATCTTATATGCTGAATTGGATAAAGATTTATTACCCAAGGCAAGAACAGGAATTCCCGTTCACTACCAACGTAGATTTGATATTTACGATGATATTGTGGGTAACGGCGGTGTTAAAGTCAGTGACAAGTAGCTACACGTCAATTGAGGTAATATGGTAAGTTCTAGTCTAAATAGTCTAAATAGTATATTCAACTCATCAAGCTGAATGTAGTGATTAATTTGAAGAAAGAGTAGATTGAAAGTAGATTCAATAGAATGCTCATGGGCTATTAGTTAACTCAAGTTTATCCAAACGTTCATTTGTGCCAATTTCTTGGCGTGGTTATGTGTTCTTCAAATATACTTTTCTTGATCTTATCTTACTCTTCGCCGTCTTCTTTACGTTCAATAAACTCTGTTAACACATCCATGAACTCGAACGGTTTCTCGCTGATGACCCAGTGGCCGGCCACAACGTCTCTAACCTCGAATTTCGGGAAGTAGTTACCGATATCTGGAAGTACTTCGTCAGGAACATAATTAGAAGTTGTTCCTCTAATGACTAGCATGGGTCCAAGTGACCAACGAGAAACGTTATGGTCATAAGGAAAAGCAGCAATATTTCCAGCGGCAACAGCGTCTCCTATTATATCAAGAGGGATTTTCAGCGTACATGGCAGATCTCCTGGTCCTCTACTGATGTTAGTAAGAAGAAACTGTCTAATCTCCTTAACGGGTTCAACTTTTGATAATTCTTCATCAACTTCTTTGATCTTGGTAAGTTTCTTCACATCCAAAGCAACACGAAGCTGATTTACGTATCTACCGAAAGCGCTAGTTGTTGAAGCTGACAAGTTTACTGGGGCATTATCCACAGAAACTACCATTTTTGGAATATCTGGGCGTCTTAATGCCATTGCCATTACCGTTTTAGCTCCCATTGAATGCCCTACGAGAATTGGCTTTTTACTGAATTTTTTCTCGTCTACAAACCTTTCAACGTCAGCTGCTAGTGCCGGATAATCGAGTCTTTTAGTATGTGGAGATCTTCCGAAGTTTCTTAAGTCTAAACAGTAGATTTCTCTGCCGAGCCTTTCTGCAAGTTGTTTGGCGACGGTACGGGTGTTCATTTTGGATCCAAAGATTCCGTGTAGGATGAGAACTGGTGATTTTTCAGTAGCTGGAGTAGATTTTGGTTGATGACAATCATACTCAAGTTTAACTGTTTCAATATTGGAGTCTAGAGCATCGGAAAGATATGATGGAACAGTATAACGACGCGAGAGAAAGTTCACACAGTTTCTTGCTGGAGAGAGCCTACAGAACATTAGGAATGAGGCAAATACGTGATGTAGTGAGTTAAAAGGAAATAGTTGTAGGAAAGAAGTGAAAACCACTGAAAAATTGAGGTACTGGCGGTGGAGGATGAGCCGATGCCGGCCGAAAGGTGCGAACACTGGGTCCACGCTGTGCGAAAACCGGTCGATGGCAGAGAGTTGGGCCAGAATTGGGCCAGAATTGGGCCGAGAAAGCACGTCAACTCAAACAGTTTAAACTACTTTATAAAGTGAAACATCCGAAAAGATTCAATTTCACTACAAATTCTTAAAATTTTCTCTTACTTTATTCATTCATACATAGAAACAACGTGCATGTAGTAGTCATAAAGACGTAACAAGAACTGAACTAGTTTTACAATCACTCTATCAATTTAACATAATTTGAAGGACAAATACCAACTTGACCATTTGATCTTCTAGCTTGCCACCACTTACCTTCAATATCTTCAACATCCAAAATTTCATCTTTTGCGAATGAAATTTCATTGATATCATCAGGATTAGCATCATAACTATATAATGCTTTAGCTTTATATCTGAATTGATGAGGACTTCTTACTTCAGCTCCAGCTCCATTATTATTAGTTAAATCTCTTACATCAGATGATGAAAAGTTTTCTAAACCATTTAATTGAGATGAAGACATATATGGAGTATTTGCTGATTTATTGTTTGTGGTTAATTGTGATTGTCTCAAATTATTATCTTGAAATTGGGTATTATTTGCTGGTAAATTAACAGGGGAAACATAACGTTTATATTCTTCATCATCATCTTCAACACCTCCAGCAACTTGTTGATTATTTCGATCATTTAAGTGAGCATGATTATGACTATGATTTTTCAAGGAGAAAGAATCAATAAATTGATTTGTTGGAGATTCAGGATGTCCACCAAAGTATAAAATCCAAATAAGATTTAACATTGATAATAATACACAACCAGCTGCACAAGCTGAATTTGCACTATCAGAATTATAAATTAAAGTATTAGTAGAATTTGAAGTATAAACGAAAGCAATCGATAAAAGTCCAACTAATGTAAATTTATATAATTCGATAGTATTATTTAAATATAAAAATGAAATCAATAAAATAACTAATATTTCATAAACTATCCCCCACCAAGTAAATCTTGGGAAATCTTTCTGTGAAGATGCTGCTGCTCCAGCAATAGCTACTATCCATGCTATGATCCCGAAAGAAATGGTTGAAATAGCGAATGGATCGCCTGTAAAATTTGAAACTCTTATAGCCATAATTTAATTTCTTTCAACACCAAGATTAATTACTTAAATCAATAAATCAAATGAGTGTCTTAAAAATTACTTTGAAAAAAGAGGTTACAAGTTGATAAACAATTGATAGGTTTTTTTCTGTCTATTGTATTTGTTTTGTTCGCGACCCGGATCTAGATCACGAATTGGCTAGTCGGTGATTCCGACGTGTGTGTACCACAACGGCACTGGGAGCCAGGGCTCGTATTGAGTGAATTATTGACAAGCGAAAGACACTATAAAGCCTTCTCGTGTAACTAATTGATTGTATGACGGTTATTAAAATGGTAAAAGTTTACTACCAGGTAGTGAGGCTGTTTGACATGGCTCATCATTGCAATATGAAACACCGGCGCGTACGTCTGAAACACGTGACTTTACACGACAGGAATGCTATAGTATAGGGGAAACGAAAAATTCCTGGCATCACACCCGTACACCCGCACTTAAACTGCTACATACTAACTTGAATCAATTAAACTCACAGCTAATGCTTAATTGAAACATCTGAAACATTTTTACGATTAGCACATTCTAACAAGAAGCTGTAACACTTAGAGAGGAGCCTTAACGTCTTGGTTCAAACACTAAAAGTGCGTATATCGGGAAGTGGTCTCTGAGTATATGGCTCCAACTTAGGTAAGGAGGTTTCTGAAAGTTTTGAGGTCTCTACAAACAATTAGTTGAATGTGACATGAAGATTTCGACCTGACTACTTCACTACTGGTCTGCGTTCAAAATTGTATGGGTCTTCAAGGTGCAAGGCTTTGAACATCTTGTAATTAGCACTGCTTCCTTTGAGAAGTAGAATCTAACGTTCAGGAGTACTTCCTGGGGGACCGGCGTAGTTTGATGTTAAATTAGTCAAATGTGATCTGGGGTGCACTATTAGGAGACGTGTTTCCCAGGCAACTGTGCATTTTAGTAGTATAACGCCGTAGAATAAATATAAGGGGAAAAGGCTTTCTTGCTACACACCAAATTATGCCAAATTATGCAGCAACACCAATGTCCAGAACACCATTAGCCGACGATTTACACGATGTACCAACTTCGCCAACTAAAGTGAAAGTGCTATGATATCGTTGGTGGCTTACAATACCAACTTTGCGCTAGACGTTAATACTTCGTCTCATGAGAATACGATAGACCCCAAATCAATATAAACCGTAAAGAAATAGAAATAGTAACCGGGCGACGAAAATGCATATATTAAGGCATGTAGAAATTGAACTATGAACATCAATCTAACCATTAAACAGTCTGTGATTGAATAATTAAATGTACAAAGGATGGGGTTGAATACTGTGAAGTTGTGACGTTATAAAAGGCCAGAGTAGGTAGTTCCTCTTGTATTTTGACACTTAAAGGCTTAGGCAAGCAAGACGTTGAAGGCCATGATGAAACATCCGATGGCAACGTACGGGCTCAATCTTTCTCCCACTCTGGCGAACTTCCAAAAGACGCCTAGAGCTCCAGTCTTATTTCTGTCTAGAAGAGCTGGCCACGTAGCATGGACATATGTGCAGGTACAAATCAAAAGAAGAATCACCTGCAAAAGTGATTGGAAATTGAACAAGGCAGACTAAGGTTAGTAATTAGCGGTTTTATATCATTTAGGTACTTACCATTAAAAGAGGTGATGTTGATACGCTTTGCGACAGAAACTAATTATATATTTTGATGGTGTACGGGTCTATCATCAAGAAGTGTATGAGAAGAGGTTTGACAGTCGAATTGTTAGTTTGATCCAGATTTAGATGGCTATAGTTAATGTGAAATTCAGAGATAAACCTTGAGGAGTTCCCAGTTCAACACTCAAGTCTTGTAGAGAAGTTCATCGAACACTAGCAGATGCGGGTGTTTGAATCAAGATTTATAAAGATGAAGGTATACATTCAGACTCTTCTGTAAATAGATTAAGCGAAGAGATTGGAACGAAAGTAGTTGAGTAGTTGAAAGATATGCAGATTTCATGCATTATTCTTAAATCTTTAATTTTAACATATAAATTACGAATGGTTAATTAAATTTATCAACAGTGATTTGTACAATTATCGCAAAATTAGCTTTCGTATAGAGGAAGTACATTCCGAAGTGAAATGCTGGATATGACTGATATAAGTAACATTTGCAACCAAGATGCACCCATAGCCAGTCGCTTTTCGTAAGGTTTGAGTATCGAAAGTTTTATTCTAAGTTACTGATGATGTTCTAATTATTTCGCAGCAACCATCCCTATAAGGGAAGTGCATAAAGATCACTGTGCATTTGATGGTGAGATTTGCATTCAATCACTCGAAGAATCACCAGAGCGTACGACTCCATTATAATGGGTCTGTCGAAAGGAAAATAACTTTAAGCTTTGACGATCGAATGAAGGTTGATATAACTCCTTAAGTATTGCTTAGTTGAGCCTTCAAGGTATTCCATTACCTCCTCAGTCAGTTCAGTAAATATCGTTGAGCTAGATATTTCAAACCAAGAACGTACACCCTGTGTCAACATCTAAAAGAGGTATTACAATTGACTTTTGCTCCGGTTTCTAGGGTCTTTGATATTTCTGGGTATTCCTTCGTTCATCGACAGCTAGTGTATCTTTTACCATTAAAAGGATACACGCTCTTACTAAGAGGCGGCGATCAATGTCCGAAAACCACAATTAGGCTGGCCTTGGGTGTATATCCCTTCAACTATAAAAAACGTTATAGATATGATGTGTAAAGTATCGATTCACTACTTATGGGTATCATTTGGAAGGTCAACTCGACTATACGAAAACGAGACTGAATCAACCAACGTTCTACAACTATCCTCAAAGACACACATTCTACAGCCTCGGAAGGGTGCCTTTATTCACTTACCAAATTCTTCACCAAAGTAAATAGGCTATTTGCAGTCACCTGCCAAGTTAAGACGGGAATAATAGGAAGTCAATGTCCGGTATTTGTGTCTGTATGCAGGAAATTATAATTAAATTTGGATCCGTTAAAGCCGCGTCCGAATTTAACCGTCCAATAGTACGGGGTTTGATAGTAATGAATCGGAATATTTAGGCTGCAACACCATCCTGTCACTGTAAATTGGCTCAAATGTGACTCAATGACTGGTTCGGGGGAAATTACGGTAATGTTCACTGTAAGTTCCTATGGTGCCGTGTAAGAGTAACTATGCTTTTGACCGTAAAGATAACATCAAGATTTAATTGTTGCTTATGTAAATCATATATAAGCTATATATAACCCTGGGAGTTTCTCTATAGAAATCATTTATTACCACTGATTTATTCACAAGAGAATACTTGATAATTCTCAACTAGTTTTATTTAACAACATCTTACTACAAGCAATAGAAGCAGCAATTGCAACGTATCATTGCTAATTACAAGTACTGCGCTGATTGATACTCAAACCATATACTAGGTGTTTAGTATCAAGATTTATTCATTGAATCTTTAACTTTCATACAAAACCCTCATCGTACAGAGTCATTACTTGAGTCTTCCGTACGATACTGATTGAGTCAAAAGTCGAGTCACAACCTTCAAGCTCCTAAGTCTTTATGTTGCTCTCCAGAACTTCTCGAACAGTTTGCAACCGAACATTATTGTTCGTCAGAATGCTGTCAACCAGCTTGCAAAACCAGGAGAAACTCAAGCTCGATACTCACGAGCAACACACTCGTAGTGTATTTGATATCAAGACCGAGGTTATACCTAATGATGATATTAAGAAACATAACGATAAACAATTTATCACCAATGCCATGTTTGTTCATCCAAAATGGACTAATGCAGACTGTGAGTTGGTTCATTTTGAACACAGACCTCCAGAAACTTTAGGTGATAAGATTGCATTCAATGGAATGACATTCTGTAGAAGAATGTTTGATTTTGTCACTGGTTATAAGAAAATATCAAGCCCTGAACAAGAAGCTTCACTTAAGGGAACAAGATACGAAATGACGGAAAATAAATGGTTGACAAGATGTATTTTCCTTGAAAGTATTGCTGGAGTTCCAGGAATGACGGCTGCTTTCTTAAGACACCTTCACTCACTTCGTCTTTTGAAAAGAGATAAAGCTTGGATTGAAACCCTTTTAGATGAAGCTTATAATGAAAGAATGCATTTACTTACATTTATAAAGATTGGTAATCCAAGTTGGTTTACTAAATTTATTATTTTTGTTGGACAGGGTGTTTTCTGTAATACTTTCTTCTTCTGCTATCTTCTTAACCCAAGATACTGTCACAGATTTGTGGGTTACTTAGAAGAAGAAGCCGTTAGTACATACACTCATTTAATTCATGATTTAGAGAAGGGCCATTTGAAAAAATTTGATGAAGTTGAAATGCCTGAAATTGCTTATGATTATTGGGGTGAATTAACTCCTGAATCGTCTTTTAAAGACCTTATTTTGAGAATCAGAGCTGATGAATCAAAACACAGAGAAGTCAATCACACCCTTGCAAATCTCAATCAAAAAGTTCATAGAAATCCATTTGCTTTAAGAATTGAAGGTTTAGATAAACCTCAACCTTCTACAGGTCTTAGAGAAGTTAAGGGTACTGGATGGGATCAAAAAGATCTTTACTTATAGGTTTTATCACCTTTATGTGCTTTTTTATATTTATGTTATCGATGTTACACCTTATGTTTGATTATGGTTTATGATTTTATTTAAGTATTTATTATGTTCACGTCCATCTAGTTCATGATGTTTATAGTTTTTCATTAGTTCTTGATGTTTATCGTTCTTATACGAATACTACTTAGTGACTTGCACCCAAGAATATTGTAGCTCCTAAACACACAACCATGACTATAACTCCCCAAATACTGAGTAATAAACCACCATACTTTGATAATTTTTCAATTTTAGTCAATTTAGCTCCATTTAATGGTTTGATCAACATGTAACCGAAAACTCCAGGTAAAATGAAGGAGATTGAAGTTGATCCAGTTGAACCAACAAATGCAAGAACATGAGCCAATGAAGTAACTGTAATTGCTAATAAATATGAACAAATTACTATACCAGTTGTAATTATATAGAAATTCTTACTGTTTAACGGAACAATGATTGGATCATGACCATCGGTATCTTGAGCACCTTCCATTGGAGTAGTTGATACGAAGGATTCATCATTTACAGATTCACAATCTGTTGATAAAGATGAGTAACCATCATGGGTAACTTCAGTATTTCTTAATTTCCCATTAAATCCATTTCTAATGAAATGAGCAACATGATTGATAGAACCTCTACATGGATGGCATTGAAGTGGGAATGATAAACTTACCATGATAACAATACATAATCTTCCAATTAAAGACAGCATTGAATCTTTTGGATACATAGTAATAATATTACCATTAACTGAATTACCAAATGTTAAGTAACCAATGATTCCAACCACCAAATAAGAAACACAAGCTGTTGAAATGGAGTTACGAATGATTAAATTAGATTGTCTTGTTTGAGAACCATCTTTTTCACTGGGTTGTAATTCGTTAATTATAGCAAACATATTTTGATGACAAGTGTATGCAAAAACGAAGATTGGGAATGAACTAAGAGTTGATTTCAAGGAGATTGGGCCCCAAATATCAATTTCTCTTTGTTCAACAGGTATATCACCAATAAACCAATGTCCAACAACAAGACATATAAGATATACAACTGAAAATAAAGCTACTACTGAAGTATACTTTAAAGAGTCAAGTTTCTTTAAATAAGAAAGTGGAACAACAATGACAGCCATAAACACAGAGATCCAGAAGTTTCTATGCATGAATAACGATGATTCAGGAACAGATAAAGATTCCATGATTTTGGGCATCAAATCTCCAATTATAACAAGGTAACTTACACCTACACCAAAACACTTGATAGCAATGGCGCTATCGAAAATGATCGAGAGTTGAGGATAAGTGAGCTGAGCCAAGGAGAAGTAAGATACGGCACTTTGCTGCTGAGTATACTTAGCTACTTTATTTTGAAGATAAAGTCCAAAAGCTGAGGTTAACGACGACCAAATGATGAGAATTGAACCCCAAACCAATCCGTTGCTCTTGAGTCCAAATGGCATGGCAAGGATCCCGGCACCGATAATGGTGTTGAGAAGGTTGATGGTCCCTGACTTGATGGTAGCGGTACCCATGTTGGATAAGGAAGGAAAATGAAGTATGGAAAAGATAAAGACGGTGAGAAAAAAAGGCTGCAATATCACCACGACCTGAATGAAGTAAATGTCGGAACGACCCGACAAAACCCAGAGAAAAATACAGACAAGGGAGCTACGTCATACGCTTCAGCTGCTAACAAGATGGTGGAAGCTGCTTTGGGAACTTTGCAAGAGGTGAATGTATGAAAATTGATGATCTGCATCTTTGGTCTTTGCATAACGGTTTATGTACCGGTTCATGCATCTTGATGCACCATAAAACTTTACTGCTCAAAGCTGTTGAGTGTCATTCGAGGCCACTTTTCACCATGTCTGACCATTGCCGCCTCCATTCTCGGTTTACGGCGTAAGTTGATCATACGGCTATGCTGACACGAAAATGACCGCAGTAACAGTCGGAATTAGCCTGAAGCAGGTCGTCAATTATCTCAATGAGTTAAGTCTAGTCAGTCTACAGTCAGGACAGTCAGAACAGTCAGGAAGATCTACAATCAGACCAGTCTACACTCGGGCCTGGTGTTCTAATTTACACATCATTTCGGTACAGTACATTGATAGATATGGTAAGATACATAAGCCATAGCACATATATCTTGTAGTTAATACACACTCAACAGAAAAAGACAGTTGAAAGAGTATAATCAAAAGTATCGGGATTTCACTGCCTCTTTCTAGTTAATGAATTAATTAAAAAATTAACCAACCTAATAAGAAAGCAAGTAAGACCAATACAACAGCAAAAGGTAACGAGAATCCACTAACTGGTTCTTCAGTAGTTGATTCTGGAGTTGATTTAACACGTGAAATTGTAGATGATTGGTTTGAATCTAATTTATCAGATAAGTTATTAACTTGAGCATTTGAAGCATCTAATTCTTTTTGTAAATCGGTTGAATTTGATTTTTCAGCAGGAGTTGAAGAAGCTATGTTAGAAACACCGGCACCAGCAACACCAGCAGCACCAGCAGCAGTAGCACCAGCAACACCAGCACTTACAGGAATTGCATCATTTGAAGTATTTGAATCAATTACTGAATCATCAGCATCATCAATGACATAATTAACTCTTAACTTTTTCGATACTAATTGTTGCTTATAAGTTGTTTCTAAAGTACTCCAAATTTCACCAACTTTACTGGCATCAACTTTATCAGGACAAGGTAAAGAAACTATTAAAAATTTATCTTTACATTTAAAATCACTTGGTAAAGGTCGAGAAAATCCTTGTAAAATAATTGAAATTTTAACCGTAGTTCCTGGTTCTACAATACTTGCATTTGGACGAACACAATATAATTTTGGAGCCGTTGTTTTAACTTTAAAAGCTAATGGGAATGATGAAGTATTGGTAAGCGATAAATATTCAGTATTTGGTTTAGTGAAAGAACCTAAAGTTAGTAATTTTCTTAGTGTAAATTAAAATTGATTCATACCTTTGAATTCTAATAAACTTGGTGATACTTCCATTTTGATGGATTGTTTGATGGTTTAGAAAAAAGTGTTGGTAATTTATCACTTTTGTTACGTGGAAATCGAGGGTGAAATTGTACAAAAACACACGTCTGCGAACTGAGATATTCGTCATGATAAAATACCTACATACCGAACCCGGTTACGGGTTGATGCATGACGGGGGAAGTTACGACTAACGGCTACATGATGTAATTATCTAATGATAATTGTGTTGGACCGTAATGTTTAATTACAAATTAGTTGTTTTCTATACATTAATTGTGCATTGCCCCACTTGTATATATGCACATGCGTATGCATGGAAATCGTACTGTATACCATCTTGAACCATAACTTTTGTATATTGAGGTGTTAAATTAGTGTAAATGTAGTAGATTGTCACTGATGGTGATGTCAATATGCACGTCACAGTACCACCATGCCCGATACTTGCATTTCGGTGCAATTAAGGTTCGAATTTAGTGATCTGGCTGTAGGTGTAGTGAGATCTCGCCCAAAACAGATTTAAGGTATGATCCCGACTATTGACAAGAGTGAGCGAGGCGGAAGTAAGACGGTATATTACAGTAGATAATGGAGATACTGGACTTGGATGATGCGTTTGCGTGCAACACAATCTTTAGCACACATGAAACGCTTGTCAAAGCATGTAGTCATAGAGTTCTGCAAGCGAGACTGCAAAATATGCAAGAACAGGACGTCAGGTTGCTGAAGAGTCAATACAAAATAACATGCAGACTCAAGATACACTCGGAAGTATGCACTCACGTAAATCGACGACGATAGAGAGAAAATGGTGCCTGAAACGAAATACACCAGAGGATACGCCGTGTCTCAGACAATTCGCTTGGTTTGCTCAAAACTCTTCGAAGAGCACGAGTAAGTACGAATTGTCAAACGGTTCTTCGTGTTGTTCTTCAGTTCTACTGCCCGATCCAGTCTTTCGTCTTGCGACACATTTCCCAAATCGAACGACCGGTCACTGGCTACAAATGTCACTACAACTCAACATATAACCAATACATTCACTACCTAATAATCTTCACCTCTTGACACAACTTCCTTTTGGTGTGGGTGTAACAAGATGGTATGTTCGAATTGAGCAGTATAACTTCCTTTAACGTCGACTAATGGAGGATAAGATTCGATCAAACCAGCTCTAACACATTGGTTCAATGCCAATAAGTATTTATCTTCACCACTTCTCTCCAAGTAACGACGACACCATGGAAGAGTGCCGAAATTCTTGTTGATTCCAGCAATTAATTGTTTACATCTTGCTGAAGGAGGGTTGATTCCAACAGCTTCAGGTTTAAGAGCGTAATGAGAACATTCACCTGATCCAATAACGTATCCGTTACCAGTAGTACCGAAAGTTTCAATGGCAAAGGTTTCACCTTCTTCCATCTTCGTCATGTCTCCGTTGGCGACAATAGGAACACTTTTACCTCCGTGAATAATATAGTCTCCGATATTATGACCTTGTAAATTTCTAATACATTTTACAGGATATGTTTTACCATCGAGTTCAACTTCATACGATTCCATAACTTCTTGAATAGCAGCACCGATATCATTCAATCTAACATCGATACCTGCTTCTTTAACCCCGGTATTTGTAGCTTCTTTAACGGCAGTGAGTAAATTATCATATTTTTCATCAAATGAAAGTGTAAATGCTGAATCTACGATATGTCCATTGACATGAACACCAATATCAACTTTCATAACATCTTCGTAGTTAAGAACCAACTTATCGGTACTATTTGGAGTATAATGAGCAGCAACATGATTTAAAGATAATCCAGTTGGGAAACCAATTCCCAGACTAAGAGTATGATCATGACCTGATAAATCTCTTATTTTATTTTCAATTAAATCAGCAATTTCTGTCATTTGCATCCCTGGTTTAATTGATTTTTGAGCCAATTGACGAACTCTTCTGTGAATTTCTGCTCCTTTTCTGAATTCTTGCCAACGATTATTTTGCTGTCTATCCAAGTAACGTTTTTCTTCATCGGTTGTACGATAACTGTTAACTTCAAGAGGGTATTCCAACCATTGTCCTTCAGGGAAAACTCCATCAGGATAGAACTTTTCAATTGCATCTTCAGTCTTAACAACTGGTGGTTGAACTGGTTCAACTTCAGGTTCAACTTCAGGTTTGGCAACTGTCTTTTTCTTTACTGGTTTCTTCTTTTTCATATTTTTCTTTTGAGCATCTGTCAATTTTGGTAATTTTTTGACAACCTTTGGCTTTTCCAAGTTCAAATCATTGACTTTGGCTTCGATAGATTCGGTCATTGAAGTGATAGAGATGAATAGATTTGCGAAAAGAGTTGAAGAGTATGAGAAAAGAGATGAGAAAAATCTATTAGTGCAAATTGGAAAATATCACCTGAATAGACCTGCCACAGTCAATGCACCCACATAAGGTGCTAGACACTTATATAGCCAAATTCACTGGTTTGAACATAGGCGAATATGATATTTAATGTAAGAATGTCTGATTAATGGGCAAAACTTGAAGACTGCTTTCGACTTGCAAGCTGCTGTGCATGATGCTGCAGATGACACATGCATCATCATGTATAGAAGCTGAAAGCTAACGGCAGCGTAATGCAGACGTCTTTCACTGTCGAAGCAAGCTCTTATTTGGCAGACTGTTTATGTAAACTCAATTGAAGAGAAACTTGTAGACTAAGATTCAAGATGGGCCAACTTGATAAGACCATACTTTTTTTAGTATCACTAGAAATATCATAAAACCATGAAAACGCCACATATACCAATAAGCCATACCTGGTATGGTCTCACAGGGCCTACGTAGGGAGCTACTGTCTTCTTATGCCCTAGCGTACCAGCAGGGCAAAAAGAACTGCAGAGAGTTATCCAAGTCAAGTGAAACCGTCAAAATGATCTCAGTCTAGAGCTTATACTTCTCTCTCTCTCCCTGTGTTCCTTCTTCTCTCTCCCTTCAAACTACACTCTACACTCTCTAAAACAAACTAATTGACTATTTTACATATACTAACACACCAACGAAATAAACACCCCATCCTATTCTTGTTCTTTATTTTCTGAAAATCCAACTTTATCAAAATTAATCATCTTACCATCAACGCCTTCATCTTTCTTTGCAGAATTGTTAATGATATTATTAAAATCAGGAGTTTTAAGAAAGTTTTTATTACTTAGTATTCCTAATGAATTTCCTCCATTATGATGTCCTACAGCTGCACTTCCTGGTGATGGAGTAAAGAAAACATAATCACTCATACTAAACCCAGCTGGTGTAAGTGTTAATCCCGATGATGGAAGTCCGGATGATCCATTATTATTCAAAGTATTGAAAAGATTGACCGATGGTGTTAATCTATTTTGAGGAGTTCTTGTTAATGTATTATTAATTACATGACGTTTTGGTGTCAAAGGAGGTGGTGCAAGGAATGAATTTGAACCTGAACCTGAACCACCTGCTGAAGATGTAGGTTTATGAGATGTTGACTTGGCTAGATTACTTCCATCTTTAGATCTAGGAGTATAATACGGTTTTGCAGGTGAAGGTGATGTAGCCAAGTACATAAGAAGGTCAGCACCTTCTTCATCATTATAATTATTACCAGCACTATTTTGTCTTGATTGAGTTGGAGTTTTCAATAAGGCATTTGGATTAGCAGAATGAAGTTGACGTTTTGAAAGCGTAGGTGTTGTTTCATTTTTTGAATCTTGTTCCTTGGAAGAAAGAGAATTTAAATCTGGTGATGGTTTTAATGCAGTTGCTAATTTACTTGGAGGTGTAGATTGTTGAAGTTTTACCCCTTTTGATAAAGGCAGAGATTTCTTTCGAATTGGAGAATCTGGTAATTCCAGACTAGCATTAAGTGGGACTCCTTTAAGAGGAGATGAAGATAAGAATAATGCAGCAGGAGTCTTCATTTGAGTTGGAGATTTTCCATTAGGAGTATATAAATTAGGAGATGAAGATAATATTGAAGTATTTGGAGATGTTCCAAATTTATTCTTTATCATGTAATATTTTAAAGGAGAAGTCTTAGTTAAAACTGAGGCGGTTGACGAAGATGATGTTGAACCATTTTGATTATTAGAAGGTTCAATTTGTGATGGATTATTTGTTCTCATAGCTGTTGGAGATAATGATTGTTTTGCAGTGATGGAAGCTTTCAGAAGCTTCTTTTTCAATTGTTTAGCTATCTTTTCGAGTTCATCTTTTCTTAAAGGAGTTTTCGGTTTTGTGGTTGTTGAATTATTAGGTATTAAATTTTCCATTTCGAAACCTGATGATGGTGAACTTGTTGGTGAATGATTGAGAGTATTAGTGTTTTCTCTCAAAGTATTCATGATTTTAAAAGCTAATTTTAGTGCTTATGAAGTTTAGATTAGATATAGCAATTAATTAGAAGGTTACAAGTAAAAATTATTCTTTACAGGGGCCTGAAGGAGGTTGAAGTACGCGTATGAAAATTCATTGCCTAATTGGGGTTAATTGGTCACGTGCAGGGATGCGACAGCGGAATGTATTGCATACACCCGATTATTGCATAGAAGATTAAGATGGCGGGCGATTAGTGGGAAATTGACATGATCTGAAACGATATTAATATGGTTGAGTTGTATGCAGGGAGTTAAATCTAAGACACTGCTCTGAAAAGGTGAAGATAAAATGTGGAGATAAGTACGTGAAGACAAAACGTGAAGATACAATCTGAACACAATTTGACTTAGACTTCGAACAAACCAACTGGTCTCCGAATCGTCCCCGAACTTCCCTATATGTTTCTACTGCCGTAGGAATGGCCTTTCCTACCCCGTTCCTTCTGTTTGCTTTGTCCTCCCGCTTTTTCTGCCGTTGCTCTTGTTGCAGCCAATTTTTCAGGTGCACGGGTTTCCTCCTCAAATTGCCCAATTAAACTTATCATCTCTTAACCTATCCATCTACAATGTACGTTTGGGTAATAATTTTACTGTGCCTCTATGTGTTGTATCTGAGCGTCAAGACTGTTCTCCCCCAGCATTTCCTTTTCCCAGGCAACAATTGGCAACTGAAAATCCAGCAGGTTCTAGACTATCCTACTCCTATATATTTGAAAATTGGAAATAAACGGTCGGCATTCCGTAGGAGATTAATTTTAGCAAGTAAACAACCTTCTTTTTATACCAATTTCGTTAATAATAAGCTTAAAATATGTCCTAAAGATGTTTCATCCAAGCAAGAATTCACGAAAAATATGAGAGATAGAGCTGTAGATAGCTCAACCAGACGGAAAATCTATGGATTTTTTCATCCTTACGCCAACAATGGCGGTGGAGGAGAAAGAGTTTTGTGGCAGGCAGTTTCTTCGACGTTAAGCAATGATCCATTGGCAATTGTGGCCGTGTATACTTCGAATATTGAAGCTGAACCTCTTCTGATTCTTGCTAAGGTAGAGGATAAATTTCACATCAATGACTTGGACAGTTCAAGAATTGTATTTGTATACCTCAGAAAATACAGTAAATACATAGATAGTGGGTACTGGAAACGATTTACTCTTGTTGGACAGCTTTTTGGTTCTCTTTTACTTGCTCTTGAAGCAATGTATGAATTATCTCCAGATATATGGATAGATACCATGGGATTACCAGGAAGTTACTTTGGAGTTTATTTGACGTTGCATATTCCAATCGTAGCGTATGTCCACTACCCCATCATTCAGCCTGATATGTTCAATAAATTGAAATTTAGAAAGGTATCAGACTTGAAGAACTTTTCTTCTTCTAAAGACCTCAAGGACGGGTTTAAATTCATTTACTGGAAGTTTCTTTCTCTATTTTACACATACCTTGGATCCCTTGCTGATATTGTATTGACCAACGGATCCTGGACATTTAATCATATTTCTAATATTTGGTATTCTAATAATTACATTGAGATTCTCTATCCTCCATGTGGAACTGAATACCTTGAGTCACCTGAGGCTGAAGATAGAAAGGAAGAGTTTATATACATTGCTCAATTTCGCCCGGAAAAACGTCATGGTCTTATCTTGACAGAGTTTAGAAAATTTCTTGACACCGCTGCAAAGAATAACATTCCTCTTACCAAACTTCCCAAAATCATATTCTTGGGCTCATGTAGAACTCCCGACGACACAGCTACACTTGAAGATATCAAATTGCAAGTTCAGGATCTCGAATTACAACACTACATTGAGTTTGTGATAGACTGTCCATATAGTACTATTATTGATCTTTTATCTACGGTTAAATATGGATTAAATGCCATGTGGAATGAACACTTTGGAATTGGAGTGGTGGAATATCTCAGTAAAGGAGTTATCCCCGTTGTGCATGCATCAGCTGGTCCATTGTTGGATATCGTAAAGAAAGACGACGTTAGCTCAGATTGGTACAATGAACTTGGATTCTTTTTTAAGAGCAGCGAAGATGCTGATTATGAAGGAAAGTCTGCAGGTACAGAAGATTTGAAATGGTTGGAATTTGATGTTTCTGGACATACAGTCAAGTATCCTACGTTGCTGCAGCTTTTAAGTGAATTTTACGTTACTGGACCTGTGGTTAATGAAGATAAACTCAAAGTCATGAGAGAAACAGGGGTCAAATCAATGGAGAAATTTTCAAACAGGACGTTTTCAGAAAAGTGGAGCGAATACGTAGGAGTCCTTGTAGTTTTAGAAGAGAAATTTAGATTGGATTACCGTGATAACAAGACCCAGGTGTATTAGGAGGAGTGAAATTGGAAGAGAAGTCAGAAGAGAAATCAAGAAGAGAAACACAAACAATGCTGAGTGTAGCCACCTGCTCAACTGACTGCCATACTTCGTTATATACTTACATATTCAATACAAAGACTTATACTACCCTATACCAACTAATGATGTATTGTATTCTGCTAGACTATTACCATACTCTATTTACTGTAGATATGCCAGAGAACTACTTTTTCTTGATTCGGTAAGAGTTATTTTTTATTGAAACGAACCCTCAGTGGAATGCCTGAATGTCTCTTTTCTGCCCTCCACAATCAATTGTGTTCCATAGCGTTCCTATAGATGTGAGAGGAGGTTTTTTTGCAGCAATTTGGAGAAAACAGTAAAAAGCTGAAAAATCAACAAAATTCGAAATTTCCAAAAACCCACCTACTCTTTCGTCCGCCCGCTACAACAACTGCCAGCCACATCCATCTACCTCCAGCCGTGGTACTGACTTTTGCAGCTGATAATTATTTCTAGGTAGTTATACACCCGTGCACCTTTAGTGTACTGCTCAATGATTTTTCACTCAAATCGTCAGCGTGTTAACATTTCAAAAACATACTATTGACCTCTAATCAATTAAGCTTAAAAATCCGTCAAATTCCTGACAATTCTATTCATTACCAAGGTTGGGTTGTTTAAACAAAGTCATATTGTTAACGTAATCAATAGATCATGAAATTGGACGTTACTAAGCAATTTTCAACTCGCTCTGATCGAGTTAAAGGAATTGATTTCCATCCAACAGAACCTTGGATTTTGACAACTTTATATAATGGGAAAGTTGAAATATGGTCATATGCCACCAACTCCTTAGTAAAATCAATTCAAGTAACTGAATTACCTGTTAGAAGTGGGAAATTTATTGCACGTAAAAATTGGATCATTTGTGGTGCAGATGATTTCCAAGTAAGAGTTTATAATTATAATACTGGAGAAAAAGTTACTCAATTTGAAGCACATCCTGATTATATTCGAGCAATTTCTGTTCATCCAACAAAACCTTATGTTTTAACATGTTCAGATGATTTAACAATTAAATTATGGAATTGGGAAAATAGTTGGAAATGTGAACAAACTTTTGAAGGTCATCAACATTATATTATGAATGTTTGTTTTAATCCAAAAGATCCAAATACTTTTGCATCTTCTTGTTTGGATAGAACAATTAAAATTTGGTCATTAGGTTCATCAGTTCCAAATTTTACCTTATTAGCTCATGAATCAAAAGGTGTTAATTTTGTAGATTATTATCCTCAAGCTGATAAACCTTATTTAATTACAAGTTCTGATGATAAAACAATTAAAATATGGGATTATCAAACAAAATCTTGTGTTGCAACTCTTGAAGGTCATTTATCAAATGTTTCATTTGCAATTTTCCATCCTGAATTACCATTAATTATTTCAGGTTCTGAAGATGGTACAGTTAGATTTTGGAATTCAAATACTTTTAAATTAGAAAAATCAATTAATTATAGTTTAGAAAGAGTTTGGTGTATTGGTATTTTACAAAAATCAAATTTAATTGCAATTGGTTGTGATTCAGGTTATGTTATTGTTAAATTAGGAAATGAAGAACCTCTTTTCTCAATGGATTCAAATAATAAATTAATTTATGGTAAAAATTCTGAAGTTTTCCATTCAATTATTAAACCAAATGCAACTGAAGGTCTTAAAGATGGTGAATCATTACCTTTACAACAAAGAGAATTAGGTTCAATTGAAATTTTCCCTCAATCTTTAACTCATTCTCCAAATGGTAGATATGCTGCTGTTTGTGGTGATGGTGAATATATAGTTTATACTGCTTTAGCTTGGAGATCTAAAACTTATGGTAAAGCATTAGATTTTGCATGGAATACTCATGACCTTTCAAATGCTACTTCTTATGCTATTAGAGAATCTAAATTATCAGTTAAAATATTTAAAAATTTCAAAGAAGATGTAACGGTTGAATTGGTTTATGAAGCTGATAGAATCTTTGCTGGTGCTTTATTAGCAGTTAAATCAACTGGTTGCTTATCATTCTATGATTGGGAATTAGGTAAATTGGTTAGAAGAGTTGATATCGATGATGATATTCAAGATGTTGTTTGGTCAGATAATGGTGAATTATTAGCTATAATTACATCTTCAGGATCTAAAGAATCAAGTGGATCCAAAAAGAATGATGAAACTTATTTCTTGAGCTATGATCAAAATTTATTTGAAGAAGCCGTTAACAATAATACCGTTGATCCAGAAGAAGGTGCTGAAAGTGCTTTTGATGTATTATATACTCTTCCAACCTCTGAATCTGTTTTAGGAGGTAAATTCATTGGTGACGTATTCATTTATACTACCGGTACTACCAACAGATTAAACTACTTTGTTGGAGGTGAGGTTATTAATCTCGGTCACTTTGATCACAAATATTATATTGTGGGATATAAAGCCCTGGAAGGGAAATTATACTTGATTGATAAGTCATTTAATGTTGTATCATGGTATGTAAGTGCAGTTGTATTAGAATTACAAACTTTGGTTATGCGTGGAGATTTAGAACAATTTGCTAGTAAGAATATTATTGATGAAGAATCTGGTGAAGAAATTCCAGATTTAGCAAGTATTACTCAAAGTGAATTATCAGAAGAATATTTAAGTATGTTATCAGGATTTAGTAAAACTGAATTAAATCAATTATCAAGATTTTTCGAAAAATTAGGTTACTTAAATTTATCATTTTCATTATCACAAGATTTTGATAGTAAATTTCAAATTTCATTATCTACAAATAATTTAAGTCAAGCATATGAACTTTTGTCAAAAAATCAAAATGAAAATCCATCAACTGCATTAGCAAATTCTCCAAAATGGAAAAAATTAGGAGATTTAGCATTATCAAAATGGCAATTGAAATTAGCTCAAGATTGCTTCTGGTTAGCTAATGATTATTCGTCACTTTTACTTTTATTATCTTCTTCAAATAATCAAAAAGAATTAACTCGTTTAGCAACAGAAGCTGAAAATAAAGGTAAATATAATATTGCTTTACAATCATGGTGGTTAATAGGTGAAAAAGATAAATGTTTAGATTTATTAATTAAAAGTGAAAGATTTACAGAAGCAGCTTTCTTAGCTAAAAATTATGGTGGTGACAAAGCTCAATTAGCGAAAGCAGTTGAATTATGGAAGAAGAAATTATCCGATCAAGGTAAAGAAAAAATTAGTGAAAGATTGGTTGATGAATTTAATAATCTTTCGATTGGTGAAACTTTGATTGATCTTGATGATAAACCAAAGGCAAATGGAGTTAAAGAAGAGAAAGAGGAAGAAGAAGAATTAGCAGAAGAAGCCGCTGAAGAAATTGCAGAAGAAAATGATGCTCCGCTTGAAGATCAAGCTGAAGTAACTATCGAAGCATAGGTCTGATAGATTTTGTTTTACGAAAATTATATGTACATTTTACACAGTATAAGCTTGTATACACGTAGGTTGAATTAGGTTGATGGGAATAGTCAAAATCTGAGTGCCCTATTGATGGTTTTGTCCTGAGCTGAAGGTTTGTCCTGAGCCATTGGAGGTTCTATTGTCTCTTCATACCTGTAGGAATAAATACCTTGTACTTATCGGCGATATGCAACTTCTTATCGAAACATACAAACACCACTTCGTCTGATTTTATTGCAGGATTATCAATGATATTGAAGTCGGGATTATCCCAACGAACCACCCTCTTAAACACTTTCTGTAATCTCGATTCAAGTAGTTGCAATTCCGGATCGTTCAACTGTACTTTCGAGAGACGGAGCACAAAGTTACCAGACTTCTTCAAAAGAGTGCACGTTAGCAATAAAGCAGCATCAGCTAAATCAATTGAACTTTTAGCAGATTCAGTTATTATAGTTTTTAATCCATCATTAGTACCGACTCTAATATATGGTCTAGTTTGAGTATTATTGAAATGGCCCTGGTCTTGCATGAATGGAGCCGATAGATCTGATAAGATCAAATCTGGTTGATAATCTTGTGGTTTTAAATCATTTTCTAATGCCATTTTATGTAAATCAGCTGCTAATGACTCTACATCTTCATGTTCTTTATCTATATAAGAAATATTAGATTCAGGGTTTGATTTCTCTCGTAGCACCAATTCCTTAAAGTATTCATGAACACTATTATGGGTTAATTGAGATAAGATATTCCCTTGAATTGAAGATGTTTTAAATGGTGGAGTACCGAAAAGAATATCAACTCCTAAAATATGACATTTCTTATTGAATGTTTCATCACTAAGTTGATGAATTTCACATAATTTATCCTTGGCGAACTGAGTCCAGTTGCCAGGCACCGCACCCAAGTCTACCACTTTACGTACTGATTTATCAAAGAGACTAAATCTTTGGTTTATATAGTATAGTCTAGTATGAGATCCCATATTAACTCTATTAATTTTTTCCTGACGGGTCAATTTTGGAGGCTGTTTCTTGGGGATTGACTTGACATTGAGCTCTTTTTCCACCTGGTCCCGGAACGCCAGACATCTTGTAGTGGTAGAGAACCTTAATCGGCTGAATACCATAGGTGATTATGAAATCGGTGTAGACTAATTGATATACGCGTCGAGGGCACCAGCCCTAATATAGAGCACGTGCCTCAATTTTTAATAATGTTAATGTTTCATCTGGTGCGCATCGTCTGCTCGCTCTGCCTGCGCTGCCTGCGGTTTCAAAAATTTTCAAACTACTTCTAAACTTCATCCTCGTCGAATCAGTTAATTTTACCAAATAGTTTTTTGGGAGACGGTACATTACTAAGATGTCTAAAATTACTACTTCTCACGTTCGTGAAAACGTTCACAAATTATTAGAGTTCTCCAACGAAACCAAAAAGAGAAACTTTTTGGAAACCGTTGAATTACAAGTTGGTTTGAAAAACTATGACCCTCAAAGAGATAAGCGTTTCTCTGGTACTTTAAAATTACCTCAAGTTCCAAGACCAAACATGACCATCTGTATTTTTGGTGATGCTTTTGATGTCGATAGAGCTAAATCTGTTGGTGTTGATGCCATGTCTGTTGATGACTTGAAAAAATTAAACAAGAACAAGAAATTAATTAAAAAATTAGCTAAGAAATATAACTCTTTCATTGCTTCTGAAGTTTTAATTAAACAAGTTCCAAGATTGTTAGGTCCTCAATTATCCAAGGCTGGTAAGTTCCCAACTCCAGTTTCTCACAATGATGACTTATACCAAAAGGTTCAAGATGTTAAATCTACCATCAAGTTCCAATTGAAAAAAGTCTTATGTTTAGCTGTTGCTGTTGGTAACGTTGAAATGGAAGAAGATGTTTTAGTTAATCAAATTATGATGGCTGCTAACTTCTTGGTTTCTTTATTGAAAAAGAACTGGCAAAATGTTGGTTCCTTAGTTATCAAATCTTCTATGGGTCCTTCTTTCAGAATCTACTAAGGGTTTCATTAATGTATATACTTAATACACCTAAAGTTAATTAAACACTGTAGTCTGCACTTTAAAACACCTAAAGTTTAACCTACTGAGGTACTATATGTTTATGGCACGGTCATAACATCAAAACTACTGTAGTACCTGTACACCTTAATACACCAAAAGTTAACCTACTGAGATACTGTGTGGTTTAATGCAAGGTTACTACCTTAAAACTACTTATACTTTCACGGTTTATTGCACGGTATATTGCACGGTCATTAATTCATAACTACTTTATACACTTCTAACTCTTACACTTCAGCCTCTATTTCGTCATCGTCATCGTCATCTTCATCTTCATCTTCATCGTCATCGTCATCATCATCTTCATCATCATCTTCATCATCTTCATCCTCAATAGCCTCTTCGTTTTCATCTTTCTTTTCAACTTCATTATCTTCATCTTCATTATCTTCATCTTCTTCCTTGGGGTAACCTCCGAGTTTCATCACTATTTTGTTAACAATTTCATTCCAGTCCATCATACCACCCATTCCAATATCTCCATAACTACCAACTACTTTTTCAACTGGCTTTAAAATTTCAATCCACGGCATTTCTTCGGAAATTAACCGTAATTGTCTCTTTGTTGTAACAGCATTGTATGAATAAATAACCATAGCTGGTGCTAATAAAATTGGATATGAAGTATTCCATGCTCTTATAACATTTGTAAGAAGATTATCACAAATACCTAATGAGATTTTCGATAATGTATTAGCAGTTAATGGACAAACAATTAAAATATCAGCCCATCTTCTAAGTTCTATATGAAGCACAGGATCCAGTCTTGATTTCCATGTTGTCCATTCATCAGAATCTCTCCAAATTCTAATTTTTTTAACTGTTTCCAAATGATGAAGAGCTTCTTGTGAAACGAAATTTTCACTGGCTTTTGTTAAAATTAACTGAAGTGAAATTTTATCAGGAGTATAAATTTCAATAAGTCGATTTATAATTAGTTTAACTTTAATAGTTGATAAAGCACCACAAACACCTAATAAAATATGAACTTTCCCATCATCTTGAGGTAATCGAGGATCTATATTTGATCTTTCCTCCTTAGCATTAAAATTTGTCGGTATTTCATTTTTAAGAGATAATTGAGCTAATTTCTCAAGTGACTCATGAGCTGACGGTTTTGTTATATTGAAAGGTTCAGAATTAACACTTCCTGATCCACTTCTACTTCTATTTGATTTCCCTGGTTTTGAATTATCATCTTCAAAGAAATGGGCATGAACTGAAGGTTGTTTCTGATGAGAAACAGTTGGAGGTTGAGTGTGTGAAAGACTTGAAACCGAAACATTGGATGGAGATTCAACAGGGCTGGTTGGTCTAAAAGAATCAAGCTTTTCATCTAAAAGTGAAGCAGTCACAATATCTCCATCACTTCTACCAGAACCAACAGGAGTTGACCTGTTAGTTAAAATTGGAGGAGGTGAAGGACATCTCAAATTTGATATGGCCATCACCGATGGAGGAATCTCGCTGGAAACAGACAGAGCAACCGGAGAGATGGCCGGTGGCGACTCCTTACGGGAAGGAACATTTGCAGTATTTGAGACCATTAGCTTTTCCAAAATAAGAGGGTTATATTTGAGCTGACAAAGACTGAGGATAAAATCCTGACTCCAGGAAAAAGACCGGTACACCAAAAGACCGGTACACCAATATCGGTACACCATAAGAAGAAGAAGAAGAAGAAGAAGCAAGACGCCAAACCATTAGACGGAGGGCAACGAGTTGGGTGATGCTAGTGCTAAAAGGTACGAGAAGAGGCAGAGGAAAAGCGGTCTAATAAAAGTTATATTGGCCTAGGTACACTCAAAGCTTAGGTAACGTCATAGTATTAGTATTTAAGTGAAGTAAAAGTATTCTATCGATTATGACCTTCTGGCCTTCGATAAAGCAGAGTTTTTGTGTATTGAGCGTCTTCAGAAGATCTGTGACCCAACGTAATCGGGTCTTCTGGAGTCACCGAAAAAACTGTAGTCGTCCCTTCTGGTTTCTAAATTGAAGTCAGGAAATGAAAATAGTGGATCAAATAAATCAAATTCTCCAATCCCATGATCATTGAACAACAGACCCTTAGCAACGGTTTCATCCTCTGGTAATTGTTGAGAAATATCATTAATTCCAGCCAAAAATTCATCGGTGAACTCAGCAGTTACATTCGATAATTGCTGACTGTTGTCAATGATACATAAACCTGCAATTAGCATTTCAATAATATTATTGATCTTTTCCAGTGAGCCAGAACATAACTTTACATGAGAGAGATTCACCTGTTTGATCGACTCAAGAGCGTTTGTTACCTGATCAATGTCTATATCTACCAGCTGATTATTCACCCATACTATGCAAGCTACTACCAACACCATAGTTGCATGGTATGATATAAATACGTCTGGGAATAATGTCCCGTTATACCATCCGTACATATGAGTAGTATCACCAAGGGTAGAAACATCAACAGCAGTTTGTATACAACGGCCAATAAGACGCTTTACTCCAGGTATTGCCGTCATCAGAACATCAGGATTCTTACACACATACAAGAGGAACGGGAACGTCAATGATATTACCCCATAATGAAATCTCATAATAAGTCCAAACAGGTAACTTGATTGAGCTTTGATGATTTCCTGAGGAAGCTGTTGAGCCCATTGATCAAATGCATCCAGAATTGCTAAAGCATGGTGTAATGCAAAGTCAGTAGATTGATTTTCAGATTTTATAAGCAGCTTACGGTACTCAAGCGTTGAGTACATGAGTTTATCAAGTTTTATGGAATTTAAATGACATTCTTTAAGAAATGGGAACTCATCAAGTTCTACAATCTCTGGATCTCCAATACTCACATCTTCTATACGGATACTCAGACATCTTCCCATGTGGTTACTGAACCGAACTTCATGAGAGAACACAGACCACCAAACTCGTTTCATTTCTTCGACTCGATCGTCTTCAACCTGTCTTGTTCCATCGACCCGGTGATTATCATGAACAAACTTAGCAAGAGCCTGTGAATTCATCCCCATTGAAACTGCCTGTCGAGCTGCGGTCTCCAAGAGAATATATCCACTCTCTCTCTTCTTACTATTGTCCATATATATTGAAAGGAGATCCATACAACGGATCCCATCTAGTGATGGGTTAAGAAGCATGTCTGAGAGACATCGTTTGACAATGCTTAAGTATTTGAGTATAAGAGCTTCGTCGAATTGATTGAATTCTGGTGGAGGTTCCTGATAAACTCTTCCGAGAATCCAAACCATGTAGACGTTGCAAACTTGAGGATCTGTGAGCTGTTTGCTACCATTTGGGCTTGACCAGAATAATTCATACTTTTCTCTAAATCGAGATTCAATAAAGCACAAATAACGTAAATGAACAAACTCAAAGAATGTATTTACATAATGATCAGCCTCCTGACGATTCAAGACGTGAATTATAGGGAACAGTGGTGATTCAAAAGGCTCAAAATCTACGGTTCCTTGATCGGTTTCAATAAGCCTTCCTGTCTTTAAAATCCGTCTATAATTTCCCCACACGGCATGGTTGGCGGTGATATTCTTGTCGATGATTTGAAGTGTACAAAATAAGAATGCTGGTGCCCCCATTGGCCCCAAGTTATGATAATTCCCATTAACGTCCATTGCTAACCTTTCAGAGTCAAGAAATTGAGGTAGGAGAATATTTGGGTCTTCAGTTTTTATCAATTGTTTTTGATCTACTTCCATTTCACAGTCTTGAGGTACGAAAATTTCTTGTTTGGGGAATAAAGCTCCTTTTGCAGAAGTAAGTCGTAAAGCAATATTTTTCAACTCAAAGTTTTCATTTGAGTCATAACCTCCATTTCTAGATGGCATTTTTATATCTTTTGAAACTCCAAGCCTGATAAGGGCATCAATACTATTGACATCTACCTCGGGGAAAACCCCTTTAACTAACAGTAGAAGACATTTATAATGTAATCCAATATTCTCAATTGGTCCCTGGGTTTTCTTCTTTCTTGAAATTGTAGTTCTGCATTCAACTCCAGCTTTTTTACATGATAAGCAAGGTTGAGTTGCACTTTCTAAATCTCTTTGACATGCAGTTTTTCTAGTTTTACATCTATCACAACTGAAAAGAGCTTTTTTTCGACTTTGTGGGGGAACAACTCTTCGTTTTCTAGTTTTGATTGTTGGGATCGAACTCATGATCGATTTTTCAGATAATATCGTAAGTTCCACTGATAAAAAGTTAATTACAAGCACTGAGAAGTAACTAATTAATAATTTTTCCGAAACGATTTACAAGATTGAAATTAAAGGTTAAACCTCAAGCCTTGCAATAAGAGATGAGGAGCATAAATATGACAAGATCGAATCTCAAAAAGGAGAGGTACAAATTTTTGGTGTTATCTTAGGTTAGGTCTAACCGGGGCTGAAACAGGAAATAGAAGCGGAACATTGTATGCAGGTCTCCAGGATTTTTATTCGCAATAATTTTGCAGCCGTGCACCTGGGCACATGACTAATCCGCCACATATATAAATTGCAATAAAATTTGATTCAATTGACTCGGGTCAAGATAATTGAAACATATTCCATTTTAAATGATTAATAGTTTGTATACAGGATAATAATATTTAAAAGAATTAAATTATTTTTTTAAATTCAAATTTATATACAGGTTTACCCCCCAAAAAGCGCTAGAGATTATCGGGAGGTTACAGCCGACGACAAGCGAGAGCACAGAATGTTAGTTCAAGATTTGAAATTTTAAACTGATAAGCCCTAAAGATAATGGTTTTACTAATTAATGAATGTTTTTACTAATGAATGTTATTTGACGATAAACTTTTAACTACACTATAATTTACGAAATTGTAATTGAACTTAATAATTGATTTTTATATAATGTAAAAAATTGAGATATATATTGCAATTGACTAAAGCCACACCTAATTTTAGATCATCATGCTCATGACGATTGCAAATTAAAATCTCCA
The DNA here is from genome assembly GCA_030578455.1 of Metschnikowia sp. yHQL527. Taxonomy (NCBI): domain Eukaryota; kingdom Fungi; phylum Ascomycota; class Pichiomycetes; order Serinales; family Metschnikowiaceae; genus Metschnikowia; species Metschnikowia sp. yHQL527. Next base: position 179,639 of record JAJMRR010000003.1, on the reverse strand, counting down.
AAATTAAATCAATAAAATAATCAATCTTCAAAGTATTATGACGAATCACGACAAAGTGTCATGACAAAGGATCATGACTTTTATAATGACGAAAAATCTTTTAATTATGTAGTTTCTTATGTTGTAGATCTTATAGACCCATTTTACTTATTGAATCCACAAGTTCACGAGCTTTTTCTTCATCGGAAATATTTTCATCTACAGAAACTTCGGGTCTTCCTTTATGTAGTTCAGGTTTTGGAGGAATTGAAGCAGGTAATGGGATTGGCTTTGTAGGAATTTGATAATTTATGAAATTTGATGGACCAGGCATAACAGGTAAAGTATATGGAAACATTCCATTATGCCATGCAACAAAAGGACCAGGAGGTAGTTGAAAAAAAAGCTTTTGATGAATTGGATAATTTCTATCGATTGAATTTGCAAGAAAGTTTCGTTCTCTTGCTAAATTATGAATTGAATTATTAGGTTCAGAATTTGTTCTTTGTATAACATAATTATTATAATCAGGAAATTTATCATATCTTACAGTTAAAGATCTTCCTTCAAATTCCACATTATCAAAATATTTAATTAAACGATCAGAAGATTCTTTATTACCAGTTGTTACAATTGCAAAACCTCTACTCATTGGTCTTTCTTCATAATTCAGCAGCATTGGAATTTCAACTCTTAAAATATCAACTTTATTTTCTGGATCGATTTCAATTGATTTATTAATAAGAAATTGACGAAGTGAAGTCCATGTTGAAGTAAACGGTATATTTCCAACAAATAATCTGCAAGGATTTGGAGGATTATCTTGATCAATTTCTGAATCAATTGGAAGTGAAGATTTCCTTTCTTGTTTTTTATCTAATGAATTAACATCAGAAGGTAAAACAGATGGCATTGATTGATGAAGTCTTGGTTCTATTATCATATTTTCAAAAGGTTGAGTCCATTTTGATTTAAATGGATCATTTGTTAAATAAACTTGTAACCAAGTATCATCCCATTCATAACCATTTAAAACATCAACTAATTTTTGACAAAAAATCCAATCTGAAGCTCGTATTAAAGCAGAACCATAACCAAATTGAAGGATTTCCCAAGGATGAGAAAGTTTCATTGCTTCAGAAACCATTGAATTTACTAAATGTAATAGATCTTGATGAGAAACATCAGGTAAATTTTCAACTCTTACAAAATATGAAGGTAAATATTCTGATGGAATAAAAGATTTAGCATCTTTATTAAATACCTGTTTTCTTTTAATTGATGCCATAGATGAAACAAGTTAAATTAATTAACTGAAAAAAAAAAGAACTAAATTAATTATATAAATATTAACAAATGTAAGAAGTAGAATTAGTATAAATAAATAAGTAAATAATTAAATTTTGAAGAAATAGAATTAAAATTAATAAAAATCACAATATTTTTATAAAGATAACTTGATAAAACTTGTAAAGATAAACAATTTCAAAATTAAAAAATTAGCCAACACCAATGCAGAATATACCAATAATTAGATTTCGACAAAGGAAAAAAATTTAACGAAAAACCTACACCTTCTTCAGCCTATTAAATTGTTTAGGTTCTTAACAACGATAATTACAATCTCCTGTAATCCAACTGTTTATCAAGATAATATCGGTTATTCTCCCTAGGATTAGCCAATCAAATCTCGATGGGTTAACCTGCGAATATGTTGCTAGCTGCCTTTCTTATTATGCTGTGCTCCCTAGACATCAGTTAATGATAAGGAAGTGATGTGTGCAGGTTTTACCAAAGCGGTAAATTTACGAATTAACCGGGAGTCATCGCCCGGTGTACGGAGGTATGGATAAGGATAATTAAACTGAAAGTTATAGTTAGTCGGATAAATGGTGAATATGCCACAAAATTGCAACTGATGAAATGTCACGGACTGTAGCGGGTGGTTACAAGATGGTTACTTACGATTTCAGATGTTCCGAATTTATCCTCAGACCTTTTTTGGACCCTTGAAGTCCAGACTTGACCCGATTTAGACAACAAGGAGAAAATGTAGTATCCCAGTAAATTAATAGTGACATTCGACTACAGTTACCCAGCCAAGAGATTAACATCCCCAAAACCATAAACACCCCAGGGACCGCAACACCTTAGTACATTGAATCTCCGTCTAAGTAATACTTTTAAATATTATAGACCTTCAAGATCTAACTATAAAATTTAATTATTAACTTTAGACTTATTCTTGCTTTAAACTTAATTTTGTACCTCGTGTAGAAATGTCATTTGTTGCCATTTCCTATTTGGTAACATTTAGACTTTACGAAATTGTCCTTTTGTAGTTTAAATACAATAAATCCCCTCTACTAAATCTAGAAATTACTATTGGATTTACTTAAATTATACTAGGTTGAGCGTTCCATCAAGGTCATGATGCGGCATTTGACTTGATAGGCTTCAAACTCGCCGGGGGTACTTAGCAGTAACGGAGAGTTTATGCAAAATACATCCAATAAATCGGGCTATCCCATCGAGGAAACAATAATCGAACGGTTAACCCCGAGATATTGTTTTTGCGAAACTTGATTTTTTTTGCATCCATTATTTTTAATGTTGATAAATGTTATTTCTTTACTAGTTGGATTTCCTCTTGGTTGGGATGTAGGAACGACAGGGTTACTTCTTAGTAATAGTGGATTTCTGAAGATTTTTGATGATTCAAATTTTTTAATTTCTGGACTTTTTATTTCTTGTTTTAATTTAGGTTGTGTCGTAGGTTGTATTACGTTAACAAAACTAAACGGTTTCCCAGGGAATGTGGTGATTTCTTCATGGATTCATATATTGGGTTCCGTAATACAACTCATTTGTATTCAATGGCCTTTTCCTAGGTGCTTTTGGGTTTTTTTAACCGGCAGATGTCTTTGTGGTGTTTCATGTGGTGGCCTAGGAGCTTTGGGTCCAGTAATTATCGGAAAACTCTCCGCCTCCAAATCTGTTAGTCAGTTTCACTTATTGGTGGTGCAATGCATAATTTGTGGGACAATTCTATGTGGAACTTGTTTAACAGTTTTTTATCCAAGTCCAAAAATAGTTTTTGCGATTGGAATCGGATTAATGATATTACCTCAGATATCAATAGCATTTCCGATTCAAATTTCACGACAAGATGCTCAAGAGGTAATCGAATCTCAAGAGAAAGATTATATCACCGAGGAAGCTGTATCGAAGCCATCAAATGCATCATTGATTATTAAATGTTGTTGTTTAGCATCATTTCAACAACTTTCGGGAATAAACTATTTCTTTTATTTCGGAGGTTCTTTGTTCCCTACATATACCGTAATTTTAATGAGTGTCGTTAATTTTATTGGATCATTGTGTTCAAATTATGTCACACCTCGAATAGGATCTGAGAGGCTTTTACAATGGTGCTCATTGATAATGGCAATTACATTAATCGTTTATGCTAGTTTAGGAATGACAAATCATCAAACAATAATACTAATAATATTAACATGTTTTTTCATATTTTTATTTGCCATAAGTTGGGGATCATGTACGGGAGTAATGATTAGTTTTATAAGTGGGAATAATCCTGTAATTATTGGATATGCTATTGCGATTAATTGGGTTACAAATATGATAATTGGATTAATTACCCCAATTTGTATCAATAAATTAGGATTTGGATACGGAATTTTCTTTGCTTTAAACCTTATTTTAAGTAGTTTTTATATATATTGGATAGTTTAAACATTTAATTAAAAGTAGTTGAACGATGCACTACGTCGAAATTGCTGCAAAAATCGGAGATTTTCACGTCGCATCACGCAAGAGAAACGTTAATGCGAGCAACTTCAGGAACACAATGCAATATTTTTTCGACCCTGGGGGGAAATATTTATGATAGTTGCGGGATGATGTGCGGAGGGAGATGATAAATTTTGATGATTACACAATGTCGGTTAAAACGGGGAATTTCATAATTAACTAAATTATTAGGCTATATTTAATATTCTGATAGTTTCATGTGAGTTAAATACTAATTACACAAACACCAGTAACGACGCCTTAAAACCTCCTGCCAAATTCATAGAATAACAAAAGCACAATGTTAAAGGTTGCGATGTCCAGAAATACCGAGCGAGAAAAAAGAAAGGAAAAAGAAACCGAAAACAACTACTTTTACCACGATAATTTTTTTGCTCAATTAAGTCAAAACTAAACACAATCAAGTACTATGCGCACTAAAAACTCTCTTATAGTTGACAGCAAATAATAATAGCGAAGTGATACAATTTTGTAATAAAAAAAAAATATTTAAAATGATATAATTACATAAAGGGGTTTGGCCCACAAAAAAAATCATGTAAAATTTTAGTCCTGTCGGAAATATTCCACAGGTAGGGGCACAATGAACTAGAAAAAACTTTGATGTGAAAAATTCATTCCAAATTAATCAGTCTCGGAACTTGATTTAATGCATACACTGCACCATTATGCATTCAAAAAGATGCAACATATAAATATATAGTAAATTAAAACTTAAACTAAAATTAAATTAAAAATGAATTTTTAACGATTTAAATTAAATTAAAATTTTAGAATAAAAACTTTGTAAAAATATATTATAATAAATGTATTGTTATTGTGGAAATTAAACTTTTAAAATATTATTTCATCAAGTTTAGGTAACAAAAAAAAGGACAAAAAAAAATCCCCGAAAAAAAAAAAAAAAAAAAAAAAAATCAGTTAAAAAATAAAAAACTATGCCGCATTTGATTTTTATTCCGAGCTCATTATACTTGGTAACACTTATCTTACTTCGAAGCCTAAAATAACAAAGAATATTAAAACTCAAACCAGCAATGCACCGGTCAGTTTTTTTTCAGGTCCCGAAAACCATGTAGGTAGCACAGATCCTCTACACCTAATGCACCTTGGGTTAAACTAACTCATTTCTGTCCCAAATAGATTGTTTATATGTATTACCTCTCTTGGTTACGTAGAATATGCATGGATATATATATAGACTAAAAACCGTTTTAAGTTTTGCAGTTTGCATATTTTTTTGAAATCATTGAGGTTGTATTTAATATTGAAAAGACCTTTAATTTAATATTAATTTTTTTACCCCTTTAATATTTATGGATTAATGGTATGTCAAAACCTCCTAAAAGAAGTCGAACAAGGTCAGGTTGTTTAACATGTCGTGATCGTCATGTTAAATGTGATGAGCAACAACCAGTTTGTAAAAATTGCATAAAATCAAAAAGGAAATGTTACCGTGGAATACGATTAAATTTTACTCAATATACAATTTATGATCCAAAAAGTCCAAATCCTTCATATCCATCTAAATTTTCTCTTTTAGATCAATCAATTACTATTGCATCATTATATGAAAATGGACGCCTGTTTTATGAACCTTATTTGCATTTACATGAACCAAGAGATCTTGAAGAATCAGATTTACAATATAGAAAAGATGTTTATTGTTCTACTTCATCTTCATCTGATAAAAAAGATCAACCTCAAGAACTGGGGATATGGGAAATATCTTCAGAATATAAATTTGATGATAATATTATCCTTGAAAATTACGATATAACGAATTATTTACTAAATCCTCCAAAACCATCAACTCCTCTTTATCAGGGAATTTCTGAATTGAGTAGTAATTCAGATTTAAATAAATATAATGTTGATATTAATCAATTTATTGATTTAATTCATATTCAAAAATATCATTGGTTTTTAGACCTTTTTAATGAATTAAATATTTGGAAACTGATTGTTCCAAGTTATTGTTTAAGATTAGCTGAACCTGAAGAAAATGGTGATAATTTATTATTAGATTGTTTAATGAGTTGTTCAAAATATGAAATGAATAATGATATTTCTCCAATTTTACTTGATCAAACTACTCAATGGGAATCAATTAGTCATTTAGATATTAATCAAGAATCTTACGAAAAATTTGAAAAGATTTTCATTAGCATTGTACTTATATTATATCGATGTTTACTACATCCAGGACCATCAGAATCAATTATTCGAAATCAAATGAAAATTTTTAATCAAATCATATCAAAACTTTCCCTTTTAACATCAGAAACAATTTCAACTATAAGCAGTGTTTTGTTTATTAGTTGTATGCAATCAACTGTAATTTTAAAATTATTTATTCTTAAAAAGAATAATGGTCCTCCAATTGATTTAAGTGGTGAAGGATATATAGAAGAACAAGCTAAAAGTCCTAATGATAAAAATTCTAATGAAAATGAAAACCTTGATACTGAAGGATTTACAAGTTTAACTAAATTCTCTCCATTTGAAAGTGATCATATTAATACAATGTTTGAAAATTTTGATTTTGTTCAAGTAAATATACAACAAGAAGAATCAGATATTGTTAAATCAGATGCATGTAGACTTCGTCAATCATTGTGGCATCTTATACGAGTTGATTTTCTGCAAGGTTATCCTCATAAAGGAGGTTCATCATTACATGAATTACAAGATTTTTTAATGGAAATAGCAGCAAAAAATTTACAAGTTTCAAATATACTGACAGATAATCGAATTATATTACCAAATGAAAGAGGAGTTGCAACAAGTATTATAAAAGAAGTTACCGCCAAATTATTAGCACAAAATGATGAAGAAAGAGAAAGCAGTTCATTTAGAATTCAAAATATTTTTAGAGATATTGAACTGTCAATGATTGATGAAGTTATTAAAGAAAAATGGAAATTACACTTTGGATGGGCAAATAATTACAGGACTGATAAATAGGACTGATAAATAAATTGATTAATTAGTCAATAATAGACTAACAAATAAATCTTAAGATTTAAAATTATAATTTAAATCATATACAAAGGGAAAGGAATTGAAAAATTTTTATTTTGCTTTTAAAAGTTAACCATGCATAGTTGAAATAATTATATATAGATTGACATGGAATTGGCATAAATATTAGTTTGATAAAAAACTAATAAATACATCATAAATTAAATAGTAAAGAATACAAATTATGTATGTTTCAAACGGTTTAATTTAATATCCGTCATGAAACTGCGTATCGGTTAATTTCTAGTATGACACAAAATTTAAAGGATATTAACTGTATAAGTAAATGCAGTGTTGTAAAGCAGGTGAAATTTGTCCCGATTTATCCATCAACCTAATTTAGGAATAAAGTAAACATTTTAATCCATGAGCGTTGCATCTATGGAATTGACGACTCGCGCTGGGCGACCGTTTTTTAATGCAAGGTAGATTATGCCGCACAGTTCACTGTTTTAGGGAAGGTCATATACATTTTATTTAGACCATGCATCAGATCGTTGAATAGAAGTACCGGAAGCAGATACGGTGCAAGGGACTGCCTTCGTTGTCAAGCAGGTGAAGGTTGGTTGATCACGGTTATGTAATAAGGATCATTGTATTAAATGAAACAAGTTTACCAGCCATTTATAATTTTAATAATTTTAATTATTAATGGTATTATTGATTGTGTTACATAACTAGTTTTTGAAAATGTTATTTAATAATGAGGATATCTTGACGTTGTCACTTCAATAAATATATAGGTATACGATTGGCGACATGGGAACAAAATACGAATTCCGATCTTTAATAATCCCGAGTTTGTCTCATTGACACTCCGGAATTGGTTGTTTCATTAACCTTAACCGTTGATGCTGAATTAACCGCCCAACAGGCAACGGCGCTGGATGTACCTCGTTCTGCAGCCGAGGTGGTCGGGGTCAAAACCCAGTGTCCGTGATGGCTCAGCGACAATGGCTTGGCGATCATGACAGACAATTCACATACTAGACATTTGAAAAATAATTGATGTAGAAACTATGTAAAATTATACCATTTAACCACCGATAATCGAGAAATTAAAATTCATCGCAAAAATTTCGACACATTTGAGTCAAAATTACCACCTTAAACGTCAATATGAACCGTTTCAATTAACTAGCCTTTGTAGGCGTCTGCACGGAGCTCCGCCGTGATCTGTTGCCAGATCGATCTGCCATGCCGGTGTACGGGCCTAACGTCCATTAACGCCCTGGTGTACGGACTTATATGTCCTTGCCTGTGCACGCCCGCGTTTTACGTCGTCGCCGTTACCCGCACCAGCGCCAATGATTTTTCCCGCTGCCAAAGTTGCACACCCGTGCACCAGCATCTATAACTGAAAATTTTTTTGATTCTCATTAATTTCTTTAACCATCAACATGTCCCACGGTACTTTAGTTGCAAATTCATTAACTCGTGCTTTACTTCCAAAAGCTCTCGTTGAGCACTACAAATTAGATGTCAAAGTTACTGACACTGATTTCGCTCTTTATGAAACTTACTTCCCATTGAAGAAAGTTCCAGCTTTCATTGGACCAAAAGGTTTAAAATTAACCGAAGCTATGGCCATTGACATTTACTGTATGTATCAATTCTTCTGCAACTTTAATGATGAAACAATTTTTTTTTAACAGTTATCCCTGTCTTAATAAATCATGTCGATAACACCTTGGTACATTGCTGATTAGTTGCATTAAATTTTCAATTGATTTTTACTAACAATTTATAGTGGCTGAATTATCTGGTGATAAATCTTTATTAGGTAAGAATGCTTTACAATACGCTGATATTCTTAGATGGATTTCTTTCATTAATACTGAAGGAATTCCAGCTGTTTCTGATTGTTTCAAAATTTTACTTGGTAAATCTCCATACAACAAGAAATTCCTTGATGAAAGAACTGATTACCTTGAAAAAGTTGTTTCAATTTTTGAAACTAGATTATCTCAATTCACTTACTTAGTTGGTGAAAGAATTACTTTAGCTGATTATTTCTGTGCTACTGCTTTATACAGAGGTTTTGAATATCTTTTCGGTGCTGAATGGAGAAAACAACATCCAGGTATTACCAGATGGTTTATCACTGTTCGTGCTCAAGCTCTTGTCAAAAATATTTTCGTTGACTTGAAATTCAGAGAAAAACCAGTTGAATACACTCCTCCAAAGAAGGAAAAGAAGGTTGTTGCTAAAAAAGAACAACCAAAGAAAGAAGCTAAACCAGCTGCCGCTGCTGCTGATGGTCCATCTGCTTCTGATGAAGCTCCAAAGAAACCAAAACATCCTTTGGAACTTTTAGGTAAACCAAAGGCTCCTATTGATGAATGGAAGAGAGTTTACTCTAATGAAGAGACTAGAGAAACTGCTATTCCATGGTTCTGGAAAAATCAATGGGATCCAGAAGATTGGTCATTATGGAAAGTTGATTACAAATATAATGATGAATTAACTTTAACCTTTATGTCTAATAACTTGGTTGGTGGATTCTTTAACAGATTATCTGCTTCTACTAAATATATGTTTGGTACTTTAGTTGTTTATGGTGAAAACAATAATAATGGTATTACTGGTTTCTTCTTGGTCAGAGGTCAAGATTACAAACCAGCTTTTGAAGTTGCTCCAGATTGGGAATCTTATGAATTTACTAAGATTGAAGATACTGAAGAAAACAGAAGTCTTGTTAACAACTTATTAGCTTGGGATGAACCATTAATTATTAACGGTGAAAAGAAAGAAATTGCCGATGGTAAGGTTTTCAAATAAGCTATAGGTATATAGTAATAAATTTAGTATTATTAGTGATATAGGCGAAGCTCTCAGCTAATATTTTGTTTTTCAGTTAGAGTGTTAATATGTAGTAATTTTTCAGCTAATCTTTCAGCTAATTTTTCAGCCAAAACTCAATGAAATTTTCAACTTCATCATACTTCTCCATTCCAAAGATCCACATATCAACAATCGCAACTCTCTAGAAAGTATAAGTTTTTGTGGTAGTCTGTGTCGTAAGGTCTTGGCAGATGTACGGATCTACATTTTACGCGATCTAGGGCCGGGTAACCACGTGCGCAGTTAACCTGCCAAAGTTAACACCTACAATCGAACGTGACGATAATACCATCATGTACACTAAGAATCAAATAGTTCGTCAAATACGAAGGAAACCATTAACTGTGATTGCACCAATATCACTTATTTTGGTTATCTATTTTTTTTTCTTTGCTTCATCATCTTCATCAAGATTATCAAGTATTGGATCAAATAAGAAATCAAAGTATTCATATAATAAGAAGAAAGATGGATGGTTTTCAAAAAATAAAGATACTGTAGTATTAAGAAATTTACCGAAAAATCATATAAGTCATTATGATTTGAATAAACTTACAACTACCGCTGATGGATTAGCAAATAAAGAAGAAGTTTTAATTTTAACGCCAATGTCAAAATTTTTACCACAATATTGGGAAAATTTGAATCATTTAAGTTATGATCATAGTTTAGTTAGTTTAGGATTTATTTTACCAAGAACTTCTGATGGTGATATTGCTTTAAAACAATTAGAATCTGCAGTTAAAAAAACTCAATCTGATAAACTTAGCAAATTCAAAAAAATTACAATTTTAAGACAAGATTCAAATTCATTAGCTTCTCAACAAGAAAAAGACCGTCATGCTTTGAAAGTACAAAAAGAAAGAAGATCAATGATGGCATTAGCTAGAAATTCATTAGTTTTCACTGCAATTTCTCCTTCAACATCTTGGGTATTATGGTTAGATGCAGATATAGTTGAAACTCCTACCACTTTATTACAAGATATGATGTTTCATGATAAACCAGTACTTTCTGCTAATGTTTATCAAAGATATGTTGATGAAAATACTAATCAAGAATCAATTAGACCTTATGATTATAATAATTGGGTTGAATCAGAAGAAGGCTTAAAATTAGCAAGTACTTTAAAAGATGATGAAATAATTGTTGAAGGTTATGCTGAAATGGCTACTTATAGACCATTAATGGCACTTTTTTATGATGCTAATGGTGATGTAAGTACAGAAATGGCTCTTGATGGTGTTGGAGGAGGTGCAGTGTTAGTAAAAGCTGATGTTCATAGAGATGGTGCTATGTTCCCATCATTTCCTTTCTATCATTTAATTGAAACAGAAGGATTTGCCAAGATGGCTAAACGTTTGGGTTACGAAGTTTTCGGATTACCAAATTACTTAGTTTATCATTACAATGAATAGAGAATTGTGCAAGCAAAAGTGATACAAACGATTCAGACATAAATACTCTGTTCAAGCATTAAGTACAATCAATACAAGACATACATAGAATGAAACATAGTGTAATTTAGTTAATTCAGTTAATTCAATTAATTCAGTCAATTCAGTTATAATTTATTGCTTTTATATGGTGTACGGATCTACTCGACTGGGCCCATACACCACTTCTCCCATCACGTGCCGGTATCTGGTAATTAAATTTTGGATCCATCTCATCGCAAAATTTTTGCCTACTACTCTTCTGTAAAAAACTGCCAAAATGCAACTTTCTTGGAAGGATATCCCCACGGTTCCAACGTCTAATGACATGCTTGACATCGTTCTTAACAGAACGCAAAGAAAGACACCAACTGTTATTAGACCCGGTTTTAAAATTACTCGTATTAGGGCATTTTATATGAGAAAAGTTAAATTTACAGCCGATGGATTTGCTGAAAAATTCTCTGATGTTATAAGTGGATTTCCAAATATTAATGATGTTCATCCATTCCATAGAGATTTAATGGATACTTTATATGAAAAAAATCATTATAAAGTTTCATTAGCTGCTGTTTCAAAAGCTAAAACATTAATTGAACAAGTTGCAAGAGATTATGTTAGATTATTAAAATTTGGTCAATCTTTATATCAATGTAAACAATTAAAAAGAGCTGCTTTAGGTCGTATGGCAACAATCGTTAAAAAATTAAAAGATCCATTTGTTTATTTAGAACAAGTTAGACAACATTTAGGTCGTTTACCAAGTATTGATCCAAATACTAGAACTTTATTAATTTGTGGATACCCTAACGTTGGTAAATCATCATTTTTAAGATGTATAACAAAAGCTGATGTTGAAGTTCAACCTTATGCTTTCACAACAAAATCTTTATACGTTGGTCATTTTGATTATAAATATTTAAGATTTCAAGCAATTGATACTCCAGGTATTTTGGATCGTCCAACTGAAGAAATGAATAATATTGAAATGCAATCTATTTATGCTATTGCTCATTTAAGATCATGTGTTTTATATTTCATGGATTTATCTGAACAGTGTGGATTTTCAATTGAAGCTCAAGTTAAATTATTTCATTCAATTAAACCACTTTTCGCTAATAAATCTGTTATGGTTGTTATGAATAAGAGTGATATTATTAAAATTGAAGATTTACCTGAAGAAAATCAAGAATTATTGAAAACTTTAACAACTGTTCCTGGTGTTGAAATTATGCATGCTTCTTGTCATGAAGAAGAAAATGTTATGCAAGTTCGTAATCATGCTTGTGAAAAACTTTTAACTGCAAGAATTGAACAAAAACTTAAAGGTACTGCTCGTGTTACAAATGTTTTAAATAAAATTCATGTTGCTAGACCTCAAAGTAGAGATGATATTGATAGAACTCCTTATATTCCTGAAGGAGTCAATGATTTAAAGAAATATGATGCAGAAGATCCAGATCGTAGAACTTTATCAAGAGATATTGAAGCAGAAAATGGTGGTGCAGGTGTTTTCAATATTAATTTGAAAGATAAATATCTATTAGAAGATGATGATTGGAAGAATGATACTATGCCAGAAATTTTAGAAGGTAAAAATGTTTATGATTTCTTAGATCCAGATATTGCTGCTAAATTACAAGCATTAGAAGATGAAGAAGAAAAATTAGAAGCTGAAGGATTTTATGATTCTGACTCAGAAATTGAAGATGATGAGACTATTGATATTAAAGAGAAAGCTAAATGGATTAGAAATAAACAAAAAGTTATGGTTGAAGAAGGTAGACTTAGAAAAACTTTGAAACATAGAGCTATTATGCCAAGAGTTCATACAAAGAAAACATTTGGTGATATGGAAGAACATATGTATAATATGGGACATGATACAACTGTATTAAAGAACCGTCTTGGAAAGAGTATTTCTGTTGAAAAAGATAGAGAATTATCAGGTATTGATATAATAAAGAGAAACCAAGGTATTCAATCTAATAAAATCATTAAAAAGAGAGCTCCAAAAACTCAAAGTAATCGTCTTACAGATGGTATTGCTGATGGTGCAGTAAGATCCCATGCTGATAGATTATTGAAAGTTCAAAGAAGAGAAAGAAATAGACAAGCTAGACAAGGTGAAGGTGATCGTCATTCTACTGCTTCTATTCCAAAGCATCTTTTCTCAGGTAAGAGAGGTATTGGATCTACTGATCGTCGTTAGCATATGTATATTAATAATACGAGACATAAAGAGAGGAAACGTAGAGACCCACATAGAGAACGTACAGACACATAGAGAACGTAGAGACACAGACAGAAGCGTAGAGACAGAACAATAAGACAGAACAAGAAGGCAGAACAGGGAGACAGAGCAGGGAGACAGAGCAAGAGATAGAGAACGTAGAGAGGAGAAAGTCCAAATGGATGGAATGGAGTTTCAACCGTATATAGAGAAAAGTGCCTGGATTGGGTCAATCCCTTCTCTGCTGCACCAACCGACAACGTCAAAGAACAATCTTCAAAGTTTTTAATTGTCACAAGACGTTACTACACAAAATCTGATCAGATTCGATACGATCATTTTTGACTAGATGAGCGATAACAGCCTAATGAGTATCATTAAAACAAGGTTTCGGCGAATTCCATAATGACATGGAATTCCAAATTGCAACATTGTCAACAAACCTACACCATATTAAACAGTCAATATTGCTGCAATTCAACAATCAACAACAATTTCTCTTACTATACCACTACACCACCACCATCAACTTCTGTCGCAGACCCTTGATTTGACAGGTGCGTCAACGGTTGCAAGGTTGCAATTTGCAGCCACAGTGGCACCCTAACGTCACATCATTGCCCCACCACAAACAACCGAAACTATCCACCTCCGCTAATACCCACGGTAATACCGCCACAAATTCACTGATCTAAACAATAGGCTATATTCACCTGCCGGTAGTGTGCCCGGCCATTTCATTCTTATCTTACGAAAACGGATAAATTCCTCACTGATTAGATAAGGGTTGTCACTTGAGTCATAGACTACAGACGAATTAGTTTGGCTGCTACTTTAATAAAATCAAACTAATTATCGAAATCATATAATTGTGATAAAATCTATTGAAACTAGGACTTTATCCAAATTTATTGAAAAAATTTATAAAAAACATTACCTTATCTGAAGCATTGAAATTTTTCAAGTGATTTGCAAGATTTGGGAAAAACCAACAAGTCAAGAAATTAAAAGTTAAGAAAATTAGACTGATTTTAAAACTAAAAAACAGCTTTAGAATTCAAACAAACTTAAAAGTATATTGAACATTACAATTCAAAGCTACTAAATTTACAATTCAAATTTCCCTAATTTGAACCCTTGAATTTTTCAAATACCCAACTACTCAACTTTTTATGAATTATACAATCCAATTACCTTCTGCCTCTGGACTACCTCCCAATACGGGGCCACCAGGACTGGCTTCAACTTCAACCACATCAAAGAATTTAAGTCACGTACCTTGTAAATTTTTTCGTCAGGGTGCTTGTCAAGCTGGTGGTTCTTGTCCATTTAGCCATAATTTAGAAGGAACTTTAGCTGCTGATAAACTTCCATGCAAATATTTTCAAAAAGGTAATTGTAAATTTGGATTAAAATGTGCTTTATCTCATTTTCTACCTGATGGAACAAGAGTTAACTCCAAAAGTATGATGCGTCAATCTAATACCAGTCAATCAAAACCAATTGATATTGGAAATTATCGATTCTCTCAGCATCGAAATGTTACTCCTGATACCCAAAGTAGTTTGAGTCAAAATTCAATTTTTTCAAATAATGTTCAAACTCCAACAACTTTTGGAGTTCGTTCAACTCCTAATTCGGCCATGTCTCCTTCTCATAATATGACTAGACTTCATTCTTATCAAAATATTCATTCTTATCAAGGTTCTGGTTCTTATCAAGGTGCTTTCCAAAATAGTCCATCTAATCAGATTCCTCAAAGTCCAAGTCAAGGTCATAGTCCTTCAAATCAAAGTATAAGTCTTTTCTATCAAATTTCTAATCAAAGTAATAGTCCTTCTTATACTAATGGTCAAAGTCCTTATACTAATGGACAAAGTCCTTCTTATCGTACTAATAATCATAGTCCTTCATACCAAAATTCGTATGGAGCATCAGGTTCAATTAATTTGGCTCATGATATATCACTTAATACTAATAGTACGGAATCTGCTGTTGTTGATGAAGAAGAAGCTTTCTTTGAAGATTACTTACCTGCATCATTGAGTAATATGATTCTTACACCTCAAGAAATGCAACGCCGGGACTCTAGATCACAGTCTGGAACTCTTTTAGTTCGTCCTGGTTTAGAAGATCTTAAAAAGGAAAAGGATAAACATCCAGAAGATGTTTTCTTGATGGAATAATGATACTGGTTTGTGGGACGATAAAAGTAGATAGAATATACACTTTGGATAGAGTAAAGTAGAGTAAAGTAGAGAATAGAGCAGCTATCGTGGAACAGAAAGATATCGTCCGAGAGAGTAGCTGTCGATTGAGTAAGTAGCTTTAGTTATGACCAAATTTCAGTCTCTTTAGGCCACTTTCTACAACAATGTTGCCATTCCAAAACCTTTATTGTTATTTACATAGTCTATTTACAGGTTGGACCGGTAGATATCGGCACATTGGTTCTGAAACATCGTCATTTGTCTGGCGTTATTAAGATCAATTTCTGGTTGTACACCACGGGTATAGTTGGACAGGAAGATTGTTCCAACCAACACCATTTCATCACTGAATGGATTAAGAGTGTACACCAAATTATCAGTGACTTCCCTTTCGGTGACCGAAGGATTAGCACCACCCATAGAAAGTCTTTGTTTGGTCTTGACCTTAATAACAAATTGAACATATGTTGCAACATCATTTGCATCTGGAAGAGGTGTAAAACTAATTACTTTTGGATTAGATTCAATAGAAACCAATTCCCAATTAATCTTAGTACCCCTTGGAAAACTATTAGCTCTGGTGACTAAATTTTTAATGACAGGAACTCCAGCAACTGAATCTAATTGTCTTTCAAGATATTCCTTACGTTCATCTGCTGGTTTATTACATGCAGCAGCAAATACTTTATTGGTTTGTACAAACTTTTCCATAGCATTTTCTTTCCAATCATTGAACTTAAGCTTAAGCCCAGTCTCTCTCTTATACTTGACGATTCCGTAGGTATTCACTACAAACATTCCGAGTCTTCGAAGGATAAGTTTAGGCCATTGCTTAATAGGTCCTTTGTAGAGAGTTGGTGCAATATAAAAATCAGCTAAAACTCCAATATTTTTTATGGGGATTTGGGAGATATCGGCAGCCGGTCTGGACTTACTGGCGTAATGACGAATCGACGTCAATACTCTGGTGGCAGGCCGGGTAGAAAACATCAAGAAGTAGTTGATAAATTTTTCACTCACTAAAAATTATTTTTCTTGATTTCTACACCCAACTTATCTAGCGGTTATAATCAACTACTTCATTTTCTTTCGGAGTTCTTCCATTAGCTTCCATCTGGTCATACGGTCATGGAGATCATCAAATATAAAGGTTTTGATCACGTTTGGCAGTACTGGGGTCCGTGGATGTGGTACTTAATTGGTCTCTACTTATGCCTTCCATTTATCGCCTATTTCCTCCTCCCATTTTTAACTTCAAGCGGTGTATTTGCCGGGAAACGCCGAACTATCACCATTATCGTTATGGGAGACTTGGGCCACTCGCCCAGAATGAATTACCACGCTCTTTCATTTGCAAAAAGTGACTATTATGTAAATTTATGTGGGTACGTTGAATCGCAGCCGGTAGCTGAAGTTATAGACGAACCAGATATTGACATTTGTGCCATTGACCCTGTGAAAAATACTTTGGGGTTGCCGTATGTAGTGTTTGTCGCTTACAAAACGGGATATCAATTGTTTCAATTGTCACTGCTCTTATTTCGATTTAGATGTAGTGACTTTTTCATGATTCAAAATCCTCCATCGGTGCCAATTCTTGCCATTCTTGTGGTGTTCAGACACTTATTCAGTAGAAAATCGAGAATTGTAATTGACTGGCATAATCTTAATTATACTATCCTTCAGCTTAAACTTGAACATTCTCATCCTCTAGTTAAATTCGTTCGATTATATGAAAAATTCTTAGGAAGAATCGCTGACGTTCATGTCACCGTCACCAAACAGATGAAAAAGTTTCTCGTAAACGAGTTTGGTTTGGACAAGCATCGTGTTATTGTCCTTCATGATAGACCGGCACAACAATTCAAACCACTTGAACCTATTCAAAGAAACGAGGTACTTAAACATGAAATATTCTCGTCAGTTAAAGGTATTGAAAACTACAAGATTATAGTGAGTTCTACATCATTTACTCCCGATGAGGATTTTAATGTGCTTTTGGATGCGTTAGCGGCATACGATACATCAGTTACGGGGCCACCTTTACTTTTAATTGTTACCGGAAAGGGTCCATTAAAAGCTCAATTCTTGGCCCGGGTTAAACTCTTGAATTTTTCCGATAGAATTGTAGTTAAAACCGCATGGCTTTCATCAGAAGACTATCCATTTATTCTCTCGGCGGCCGACGTTGGGGTTTCACTCCATACATCATCTAGTGGCATTGATTTACCCATGAAGATTGTTGATTTTTTTGGAGTAGGAGTACCTGTACTAACATTAAGATTCCCAGCCATCGGAGAGCTTGTTATTGACGGGGTAAATGGGCTTGTAGAATCATCTAAATCCCCAAGTTCGTCTCAAGAACTCTTACGGATGCTTACAGCCGTTATGACAGACGATAAACTACTTGCCAAATTAAAACAAGGTGCTTTGGCAGAAAGTGATTACAGATGGGACGAGTGCTGGAAAAAGCACATGGCTGCTTTTGAATACGATATCGATGATCATAATTAATGAATATATGAATTGAAATTACTGTAGAGCCAATATGCCTTGAGCTAGTTGATCAATTAAACTACATTTTGCATGATCGTAAACTATTTGTATGTACTCTTATACATCGCCGAGAATCTATCTATGCAAATCACTTTATTATCCTCTTAACAACTCAATTGAATAGTCTGGTCGTCAGCAACACTTTGATGGTATCGTCAGTGTTGCCCAAATTACCAAAAATAAAGTCAAATCTATTTTGTCAGCAGTACCACCAGGTGAGGAGACTAGCCTGAGTTAGCAAATCTTTCAACGAGAGTATGACTCAAACCATTTTGGAACCCGTCGCCAACTTTACGCCAAGAACAGGACCACTACGTACTCAGCATAATGTAGTGAAGTTACTGAATTAGTCGTAAGCAACTCAAGTTAACTTTGACTGTAGAGACCGTGTTCCAAATTAGGAACCAACTCAGATAGCCCGACTTACTTTCTGTGCGTTTGAAAGGGCTTCCACCGCAGCATGCAAGGATTCTGGAACGTTGCAGTGACGTGACTCGGTATAATTATTTAAAAGGAGTGAAAGTGGGGGAGCAGAATCTTATTTCTTACGTTTAGTCACAAAACCAAGACTACGACTACAAACAATTGCACGATACTTGGCAATGTAATGATGAAGTGTATCTAGGGGTTTCTCGAATCTGTTTTACGCCAAGCAAATAAACTTCTGTCATTTTATTGCTATTGAAATTTTCAAATTTGCAGCATTACCAAGAACGGAATTACCCGATTCAGACATCTACCATTTGACTCATTTATCAATCAAAAATTAGTTTAGTGTTAATGATGTCATGTATTGACGTATGAACATCATATCTTGGGAGCCTGGTAATTTCTTCCATGAGTATTAAATCCAAAGTGTTGATGTTTTAGTACACCTTATGGTATTTCGGTTGCGGCCATATCTAGATGAAACCTTCGCTTCCCGTCCGATCAGCAGGAAAATAAGCATCTAAGAGCAGGACTGAGTATTGTAATCGGAGACGGTACGAGAAATTCCTGTGTTGCAATCTTTCTTTTTTGTGATTTATTCTTTCATTTTTGTGTTACTGCAAATTAATGTCAACACCTCTTCACCGTTAGCTCTTTATCAGCCACGAGGCGTAAGTTAGCGTAGAACTTTGCAACTTTGATCTTTTATTAGGCTCAAAGCATATACATTATCCGAAGATCACTATTGAAGTTCACTACTGGGTGAATTCGTTGCAAAATTGACAAATTTACTGAATGTACCGAATTTACAGGATATACTCATAAACTTTTATGTATTCAACTATGGAGTTAGAATCCCGTTTTCAAAAACAATGTAGTCTTCGTATTGATAAGCTTTTACATTACCAGCATTGGCAGCAATAGCACATTTATCACTTTGGGTATCGAGATTGGTGAAATCGGTAAAACTAGAAGTATACTTTTTTCCAGCAGCATCATATCCAGATGGTGCCCAGAACACACCAGTTGACTTAGGATAACAAGCTCTCTCTTCAGGAGTTAAGCCATCGCCATTTGCAAGATACCATTCGTCGAAATTGTAACAACCGTCAGTGATAAGACCAGTAGATAATGGAGTAGTAAATGATCCGATAGTGGTAAGTAACTCAGTCTTTTCAAAGTCATATAAACGTCCTTCCCAAGTGAAAGCATCGGAAGTAGTCTTGACTAAAGCTACTTCAAAGGTATAGTTAGTACCTGTAACCCAAGGGTATTCGGTACCACAAGATACACCAGTACCACCATCTGCACCACCGTGACACTTTTCAGTGTCTACAACAGTACAACCATCACCAAATACACTGAAAACTAAGTGTTGAGTCTCGGTAGCACGTGGCTGTAAGCCGATATAGACGACTCTTTGATCATTGAGGAAGAACTCAGTTGCAAAATAGTAGCCAGGTTCATTGTTGGAATGGACAACACCGGATTTAATTTCAGCACTAGTCAAATTTAAGAGTCTTGGACCACCAGCCCAATAAGCACCAGGAGCACCAGCTAAAGCAACACAAATTAAAGACAAAAAAGATAAGATCAACAACATTATCGCTAATTGAATTGAAAAATTTGAAAATTAAGGGTTCTGATCGTGAGTTTTATACTTGAAAAAGTATCATTACGTACATGCCAAAACCGTTTTTAATGAAAAGTTCACTTTGCAGCTATACGGCATAAATTGCCGAATTCGTAAGTGAACGTTCACGTGAAGCGTCACAACAAGCCCGACCGAAACGGATGTCCAAATTTGGAAAACTGGTGATCTAGAATAGAGTTGGCTGCAAAAATGCCAGACTTCCACCAGGCAGTGGCTACTTGTTCAAGTGTATCTATTAATTATTTATGCCATCATAACAATTACTAATACTACTGAACCTTCAAATAAACTGGTCTGAACCAGCCAAGATAATTGCTATCTACAACCTCCAATGAAATTAAGCTATTCCGCATGCTTGTGGGGGAAACCCAAAAATAGACTTTCCTATTGATTCGTGGGGAATGGTTGGAGTTGCAGTTAAAAATAATTTATTCGACAATAACCACGAAATTTCGATCCTCCAAACAAAGCAGCATGGTCATAGTTTCATTACCATTGCTGTTTACTATTGCGGGCCGGGGTTATATGGTTTGCAGCATAATGCAACGTACCTTAAAATATGTCTAAATATACGACCTCACCTGAAGTGTCAACCGGTAAGACCGTAGCGATATAGTAGCGATCATATAGCGATAGCGGATGGATGCTTGTAAGTTGAGGCCGTTATGGTGGATGCCAAGTTTATCCAGTTGGTGAGAAGTTCGTGTAGTTAGTGACCGGTTCGTCTAGCCAATGTCAAGTCTGAGCATTAGTCGGTACTGGTTTGCCCAGTCAAAGGTTTGAGCCTAAGCCAAAGGCTTCGTTCTATAAGGCCATGTTAAGCCACCATGAGGTGGAGATGAATTTAGTTAATTTAGTTATTTTAGTTCATTTAGCTAATTTAGTTAATTTAGCTAACTAAGTTGGTTTTTGGTGCAATGTACTTAACCAATTAGCTTGCTAGGTCTAGTCTATCTTGAAATATTCCACCAACTCTTGTAGGTACGTATCGTCATTGTCGTCGTGACGGCTCTTGCTTCTAGTGTTATTTTGTGTCCAGAACTTGAACCCGTCATCTTCGTAGCAGTCCATTTTCTTATGCTCTGGAACCATGTCAAAGTCTAACTTTGCACCCAGAATCAATGCCATGGTGTACGCCCAGCACTTGGCTGTTTCTGTGTGATTGTAGCCGCCACCACCAAGGATGAGTGCCGGCACATCGAGGGTTAGCACTTGTTTGACGGCGGCTGCAAAACCTTTGATTGTCAAATTCCACTGTTTGTGATCAGTTGCAAGACCATCACATCCTGCTTGAATCACCACCACATCGGTTTCAAACCGGGTGGCTAGTGGGATCACCACTCTACATACGATATCCATCAAGGATGAGTCACTGAGTCCATGTTTAGTAGGAATGTTAATTACGGTATCAGAACTTGAATTCAATGATCCAGTTCCAGGGAAAAATCCCACATCCGAATAGTGAATCGAACACGTTGTAACATTTCGTGAAAACTTAAACGCTGCTTCGACCCCATCGCCGTGGTGAATGTCGAAATCAACGTAAAAAACTCGTCTGTACTGACGACGAAGTGTGTTTATAGCAAGAACAACGTCGTTGATATAGCAAAATCCAGCCGCCTGGTTTTTAAAGCAGTGATGACGTCCACCAGTCCAATTGAACACAATGGGTCGAGACCGCCCCAGGATTCTGGACTCATCAAAGTCTGTTGATCCATCAGAGTCGGTCGACTCTTCAGATTCGCCTACATTGAGATTATCTTCCCTCATGAGCTTCTTGGCGCTTCCAATACCGGCAGAAGCAACAGCAACAACATACTCGGCCATTTCTTCAAAGACAGGACAGTCGTAACTCAAGCCAAATTCCTCGGCGTCCGACTCGCTGGGGTTTAGAAGAGCAGAAACGAAATCGGGACCGTGAAACCTCTCGATTTCCTGGCGACCTACTGGCGCCACAGTAAACGGTGTACCTAAGCCGTAAGCTTCAATTAAAGAGTCCACGAGAGACAGCCGGCCCACATTGGCCGGAAGCTGGTCCCGAGCGGCTGCTGAAGGTGCAATACATACCCATACTTTCCTCATAAGAAGTACGTTTAGGTTGCGAAAATTTTATTGCAACTTCCACAAAGGTGTCGGTGCCAGTGAAATTCACCAACATCGTTTCTGACAAATGAAGTGGCGGTTGCCAATGCTTGATTGCTTCGCTGTGGCTGGCTGATAAATTGAGATTTCAACTCACCAAATCATATACTTATTCTTACTCTACTCTAGTCTTAACTCACTCTACTGTTACAATTAGTCTATCTGCTCCATTACTTACTATACAAATTCACCTCATTCGACTACCCACCGAATACACCCACCCCGGCTCACAACATCCTGCAAGCGTATCAACACCCGGCGCCAGTCGGCGGTGGCAATGTCGGGGCCCATGGTGCGTTCTCTGCATTCTACTCTAACCTCAATGGCTTCGACTAAATGGGCACACTGACCCAATCGCCGTCTGTAAATCAACTGGTTTAAGAAGAGCACAAACGCATCGACGTCGTCTTCATGTGGACCACCTTGGTCAAAGGAAGTATCGATCCAACTCCGAGTCTGTTCGAGCATTTGACCAAAATTAACTGGTTGTTCCAAGAACGTAGACGGGGCCATGACTCGGTACTGATTTGCAATCCATGACGGTGTAACGGTGGTGGCGGCTTCGGTCTTAGCAGCAGATCTTTTAGTAACTTTTGAACGCATCGACGTGGTGTCGAATTGTTTGATTTTCTTTTTATACTCAAGATCTTTAAGAACTTCGTGTTTTAAAGACGACGGAAGCTCGTTAAGTACACTTTCGTCGTACGACGATATATCCCAAGAAACTTGATCGGAATTAGAGTCTTTTAGCCCCGATCTAGAGGGTTTTGTAGGAGAAAAAGGTAATTTAGCGTATTTTGAAGGTGATTTCAGAGGAGATTTAAGCTTAAAGGGCGATTTCAGAGGAGACCTAAGCTTTAGAGATGATTTCAGAGAAGATGTCAATTTATTTGGTGATACGGTTGGAGAAGACTCTTTTCCAGTAACACCTCGACGAATCAATTCTCTCTTAAGTTCGATTTTCATCAGATCAGGAAGAGCATTAAAGACTTCCCAATCGATTTTATCATGACTCAAATCATCGTTGACAAAATTTACATAATGAAGTTCTTGTTTCACTGGTTTCTTGATATTTCTACGGAACGTTAGTTTTGCCTGTCGTTTACGAGCTGCTCCCACATCTTCAAGCTTTCCCATGGTCACAGCAATTCCTCGAAGATCACGGACCGGGATATTCATCATACGATAAAGAGCTTTCAATTCCAGTCCCACGATTCCCCAATCATTCGTAGCTTCACCAAGTCGGGCCAGTTTACTGAAGAACAAACACTTCCCCAACCCCAAAAACTTTGGAGGATCAACCAGTGCTGATGGTTCACGTTGTGCAAGACGAAGACTTAAATCAGTTCCACAAACTCCTAAATTGATCATTCTGGCGTATAATTCTTTAGCAAGTTCTACGAGAAATGTTTCTAATTGAAACACAGTATCGAACCGGATTCCATAATTAACGTCTACCGACACCGACTTACGACCCAAAACAGCTATAGAATTCGTAGGATCAAGAGCTATCAGGGTCGAATCTTGACCCCTACAGTAATCGTAAATCCTAGCTCCAGTTTTAGGTCCAAGACATGTGGTTAGATGTTGTTTCAGAAGCTGGAGCACATCTTGAATCAATGGATTGGCAGAAGAAGTCAATTCCATAAGTTTTTCCCTGGTACTAGGACCGATTCCAGGAAGCTGCCTAACAGGAAGTTTTGCAAGAAACAAGTTGACGTTTTCGTGAACAAACAACTGTCCTTCAGGTTTACAACTCCTTAAAGCCAATTTTGCAAGTAAAACATTGAAACCAGCACCAACAGAGACCGTACACTTGGTGAGAGAGAAAACATCTCTTCTTATTTGAGTTGCTAACAGATTAACAACTTTTGATACTTCAGTTCCCAGCTGAGTTAGGTTCAGAACATGATTCGTGGCTTCTAAGAGTACTTCGTCAATGGAAACAGGGAATATCGAGTCAAATATCTTCAATTCCACAAGGTACTTATAGAGAGCCAGAGAATATTTTTCATATCGGTCAAAGTCATAATCTATAGCCACAAGATCAGGACATAGTTTTTTAGCAGATCCAAGCCATGAACCATTCGAAACGCCGTACTTTCGTGCCACATAATTACAGCTGGCGATATCAGAAGACTTTCCACCGTGAGTCACAGCAATTGGATGTTTATGAATATCAAGATGGGGGTAATTATGACATGAAGCGGATGCAAAAAAACAGTCAAAATCTACATGAAAAATAATTTTCTGACCAGAAGAAGGTTCGGTCTTTGGATTTGTAGAAGCTACAATTTGTTTAAGGAATTTAGACCGAAGATCACTTTTCCATGTACTGAGATGATGAAGTCTAGAATTGGCAAAGAAATGTTTAAGAAACTGAGGATGACGGGCGTCGACGGCAGGACCAGGATCAATATTAAGATCGGGATCGGGGTGAAGATCGGGAGCGGGTTCTTCGTCGGATTCTTGGGTGAGAAGATCCAACGGGTCGATGTTTTCGGGGGAAGTTGGGCGAAGAGAAGGAATATGAGAGGGCAGGGCAAGGTGCACTGAGGGCATAGCAAGCTGGTTTGGAGGAACTTCCGGAAGTTCCAAACCGTCCAGGTTCAGAGAAGTTACGGATTGTCCTGACACCAAAGCATCTATCTTTTCCTGCGTCTCAACCAGCTTCTCAACCAGCTTCTCATGTATATCTGTCTTGTCGTTCCTCTCCTTCTCCTTTCTCAACGGAAGAGTTGTCTGGCCAAACTCTACACCACCTACTATCCTATAATCTTTCCAGTCAAGCAACCGATCTTGCTTTACACAATCAACCACCCACTGAGCTTTAACCACTTTGTAGTTTCTAAACTCAATTCTCTTTTTAGGAGTAAGTCTATCGCAAATAACGTGAGTTGCAGCACCTTTATTATTCAAATAGCTTAAGAAAAGACCACCATGAAGAATCACGAGTCGGTGAATTTCACCAAGTGATGGAACCGTATGTCCATTAACATAAATCGATAAACCTTCAAAGAATTGAGTATGAGGAATGGTTATACCTTTTTGAAGTCTCATTTTCGCTTCCCATTTAATGTAGTCACGATCTGATTGCTGTTGTTTAAGATGTTTATTACGGAAATATGTACCGTAGTCGCCAAACTCGGGAGCATTACCAAACTGACCGAAATGTGATTCTGAGTCGGAAGCGGAAGTGGAGGCGTCAGAAGCGACGACATCGTCGTCGTCTGTTTCCTCCGTTTGAGCAAGTTCTGGTTCTGGCTCTGGTTTCTGTTTCTGTGCTAATGCACCAAGTACATCATCAAGACTATCATTGAATGGATCACTAGAAGTAGACAGGAATTGACGAGCTGGAGTCAGAGTGTGAGCTGGATTCAGATGATGGAAGCTATTAATATGTTGAGTAAACAGATGATTATCCAAAGATCTGATGAAATCAGAATATTCAGAGTCCGACATTAGACATGATTAGTTTGGGTGCAATATTGAGGGCAACTGAGACAATTTGGGTGCAATTGAGGGTAATATTGAGATCAATATTGAGGTCAGTAAATGCAACTAATTAATGCAATGTAATGTAATGCTGAAAATCTCATGCACTTTCATGCAAATACCCTGAATAAACTTTTAACGACTTTCGTTTATGTATATATCAAATGTGTAAGGAACTATCTTGGCAATAATAAGGCTTTAAATAATCTATTTTAAGCCGGGTCGTGGATTCGACAAATCAGGTCGTGTCATCGTTTTATTGTTTTGAAAACAATCATCTACTCGACAACACACTCGACAAAATGGTATGTTTTTAAACGTTTACGCTTGTTTTTTTTTACTAATATGAAGTCTGAAAAATTATCTGAGCAACAAATTGCTGAATTTAAAGAAGCTTTTTCCCTTTTCGATAAAGATAGTGATGGAAAAATTACAACTAAAGAATTAGGTACAGTTATGAGATCCTTAGGTCAAAATCCAAGTGAAAGTGAATTAACTGATATGATTAATGAAGTTGATACAAATAGTGATGGATCAATTGATTTCCCAGAATTTTTAACTATGATGGCAAGAAAAATGAAAGATACTGATAGTGAAGCTGAAATTGCTGAAGCATTTAAAGTATTTGATAGAAATGGTGATGGTAAAATTAGTGCTGCTGAATTAAGACATGTTTTAACGTCAATTGGTGAAAAATTAAGTGATGCTGATGTTGATCAAATGATAAAAGAAGCTGATACAAATAATGATGGAGAAATTGATATACAAGAATTTACTCAATTATTAGCTGCCAAATAGTTTAGGAATATACGTAGGATAAAATGTGTAGGAACCCTTGAGAGTCAGGAAAGTGCTGGGAGAGACGACAGAGGAAAGATCTGGGAGGCAGAGAGGGAGAGCAGAGAGGGAGACACGAAGAGAAGGACATGAGCTGAGCTGAGCTGATCTGAGCTGATATGAGTTGATATGATCTGAACAATTCAGAGAAATTCAGACCACAGGTCATCTTGTCTACAGCTTTTCGGCTTCTTGACGGCTCCCGGAGTAAAATTTTACTTCTTCAACAATGAATGAAATACCGGAACTGAAAACTGGAATGTGAATACGCAGTTTGATGCACATTCGGGCCCGTTACGTGTAGAGTCGGACAATTAGATGTTTAGCCACATCAGATCGAGAGTTGGAGAGTCTGGACTCAATTGTGATGATCTGGCTGTGGCTGGCCATGAACAGGTCCTGAACAGGTCCTGAACAGGTCTTGAACAGGTCTTGAACAGGTCTTGAACAGGTCTTGAACAGGTCTTGAACAGGTCTTGAACAGGTCTTGAACTTGAACAGCTCTTCTCCGATATCCTTAGGAGTCTATCAATACCAGTCTACTCAATTCCATGGTCGAATGTAGTTTTGTGATCTAACCGTCCTTCTCTAATTCTCACTTCTCTTACATCATCATCTCACCATACTTCAACTTCTAACTTCTAAGGCTACTGTCTACCATTGATTTTGTAGTTTCATCTTCTCTATCAACTCATGTTCTACACTTGGTATTAATCATATTATTGAGGACACTCTCCTACTTATATACACTTAAATAATTGGGTTAACCCATCACAATGGCTTATCAGCCTTGTCTAGTTCCTCCGTTCCTCACTCCTCTGCGATCCTCGTATGTCTAAACCTCAGAATCGTTGATGGACTTCTCATCAGACTTCTCATTGACAGACTTCTTACACTTGGTACTTGCGGTCTTGGGAATGCATGTCTTTCAGTTGGATCAAAATTTGTTGCTTCTTTTAAACTTGGCTTTCTACGTGGACTTGAAAAACTTTCATCTTCTTCCATAGTTTCATCAAATGAAACCTCCTCTAAATTTCGTGACATTAAATACCTTAATGCATTAAGCCAAACGTTATGACGTTGTCTGGTTGGACATGTTATTTTAAGTGTCTTCTTATTTTGACAATGAATTATAATACTCTTATAATATAATCCAGTTGGAAGTGGATTATTATCATCAACACTTTCTACCGATTCAATAGCAACGGCTTTGGTCTTTACTTCTGCAGGGTTAGAAAGTACAGGATTGGATTCAGACCAATATAATGTTAATGAGTATGGATGAACCCAGAAATATCGTTCGTGTCTTGTATCTGAAATTGCTTGTAATGGTCCAAGTCGACGATAATATTTAAATAAATATTCCCCTATAACAACTTGTGTAATTGCTCGAATCATTGAATTATCTGTAAGTGATACATTAGTTGCCATTGAAAGTCCAGCAACTGAATGAATCGATTGAATACTAGCTGCTCGTGAATGAGCAAATGCCGATACCGTACGTCCTGATTTGGGGGTGGTTCGATCAGATCCAACACTAGGACTTGGGAAAGTATCTACAGTTGGTGGGACAGGAGTTATATGATCACGATGAATGAATCCTCGTTGATCAGCATATTTCTTAAAGTCATCATCCAGAATCTTCTCTACTGAAAGGGTTTCAGCTCGAGCTAATTTATGGTAGTATGATGATGGTAATAGAGTTACACTATTTGAATCTGGTGTTTTAAGTACGGTGGTTGCAACAAAACACAGTTTAGGTACACAAATAAAGTCAAATTTATTTGCAAATTCAGAGAATCCATCTTTAGATTCAACTACCGCCTTTAATTGATTCAACTCATGTTGTTCAACCGTGACAAGTCCAATTTCTGCAGCTTTTTCATTTATTTGATCAGCGGAAATCACAGGTTCTGCTGTGGCATCAGATTTTAATTGTCGATACTCATCTCGTTCAAGAGCTACGAGTCCTAATCCGGCAACTTGCTGCAAGATTTGTTCACGTGAAG
Organism: Metschnikowia sp. yHQL527; assembly: GCA_030578455.1. Classification (NCBI taxonomy): domain Eukaryota; kingdom Fungi; phylum Ascomycota; class Pichiomycetes; order Serinales; family Metschnikowiaceae; genus Metschnikowia; species Metschnikowia sp. yHQL527. Next base: position 150,957 of record JAJMRR010000003.1, on the reverse strand, counting down.
GTTCACTTGGAGTATTAAGTGATTTTCGAAGAATGAAAACGGTCGAGTCAAGTTCAGCAACTTGTTGTTTGGCACGAACAAGTGAATTGGCTGATTCTTGTGATGCTTCATGCAGAGATTTTAATTGTGTTGAAGTTTCTTGTAAGTCTTTTGAGGTTTCTTGTAATTGCATCGAAGTTTCATTCAACTTGTTCTTAACGTCTTGCAATTCTTGCAGTTTACTTTGCATTTGTTGCTGCATTTGTTGCTGCAATTTCTTCATCTCAAGCATATCTTGATGTTGGGTTTGCAGAATAACAACCATTCCAAGACGTCCAGCAGAAGCTTGAAGTTCTTGTTCGTCGAGAATAAATGATTCTTCTGCATCGGCAAATGGTTCAATGTACGAAGCTCTACGGTCTTCAAGTTGTTGGTGTTCTTCAGAGGAAATCGCAACAAGTCCTGCTCCAGCCACAAGCGATTTGGCATGGTCTAAAGTATTGGCAGCTTGTAGTTTCGACTCGAGTGATTTGAAATCATCCAAAAGTTGAGAATGCTGTTCAGTGAGTTGAGTGTGCTGTTCAGTAAGCTGAGAGTGCTGTTCGGTGAGGTCGGCGTGTTTCGTAGAGATATCATTGAACGACAAATCAAGTTGTTTATGACTATCGGTAAGACTTCTGTGAGTTTCGCCAAGATCACTGTGGGTTTCACCGAGTTCCTTGTGCTCTGCTTCGACTTCATTAAGTCTTTGTTCAAGTTGTTTAGCCTTGGTGTCCAATTCTTCCATCTTTATCTCGATATCTGCTTTCTCCTTCTCCAAAACTGCCATCTTTTGCCTTTCCTTCGTCAACGTCTCTTCCTCCATAACCACCATACCGTACGAGGCTGCAGACCGGCCAATATGTTCGACTGAAGGTTTATTGGCTCGCACAACCAAATCATCGTACTCATCGTGTCCAATCACCTTCTTATTAGCATCACTAGCATGGTCGTACAACGACTTACTGGCCTTGGACTGAAGAGCTTGATGATCGTCTGTCTTCATTGCTACAAATCCAGCAGTTTTCAAATGTCCAATCAAGGTATCGTGCAGTGGGTTACGTAAATCATTGATTTCATCACGGTCCACCACTATCTTATTGGCTCTTTCAGCTTTCTGTTCAAGTGATTCAGCTACACTTTCACGTAATTTTTCAATTTCAGACTCATCCACCACCATCTTGTTGGCTCTCTTAGCTTTTTGTTCAAGTGATTCAGCGACATTTTCACGAAGTTTTCCAAGTTCAGACTCTTCTACTAAGGTATGTTTGTGATTTGAAGCAAGAGATTTCAATGTTTCAACGTCTGGTTGTTTCAACAGTTGCAACTCCTTGACAGAAACCACTCTTTTACCTTCAGTTTCAGCATGCTCTTCAATTGGAAGCTTGAAGAACCGCTCTAGTTTATTCAAATGTGCTGTTTCAACAAGAGAATAAAGGTACCGTTTTGCTTTTATGGCAAGGTGTTCAAGCAGCGGTTCATCACTATTTACTCTTAATGTTTCGTACTCCGTTGCTGTTAAAACCTTAAGGCCAAGCAGAGTAGCACGTGTATCGATTGGTGCTGACAACTGTTCATATTCATCATTTGGAATAAGTTTATGATTGTGAGTGGTTGCAAATTCGTGAACTTTATCAACAGAAGGTTTTTGTGCCAGTCTAAGACGAGTCAATTCATCGTCAGCGATCAATTGTTGGCTATGAACTGCTGCAAGTTCATGAACTCTATCCACAGGAGGATTAGTTAATTTTTCAAATTCATCCATTGGCAAAATTTCATGGTTGAGTTCATGGGCTCTGAGCTTAACGGCCTGGAGATCTGGCGACTTCAATGATTTCAAAGTTGTGGTTTCCACCACAGACTTTCCCTCAGCAGCAGCCTTTTCCTCAAGACTTTGTTCTGCTTCGTGAAGAAGACGCTGGTGCTCTTCATCTGGAACAACAACGTACCCCATCTTTGCCAGCGACTGAGTCAATGCTTCAACCGATGGTTGAGCCAACAGTTCGTATTCGGCTGCTTTAACAGCCACATATCCAGCAGATTTCATTCTTGATTCAAGTGGACGTGTCAACTCATCGTATTCTTCCTTCTTCTTGACTACGAACCCTGATTTTTGAGCTCTATCGGTTAAAAATGCCAACGATGGTTTTTGAATCGTTTCTTGCATTTGACTAAATTCCTGGCGATCAACAACAATGTGTCCATGACCTGCAGCCTTGTCCTTGATGTGGTCAAGCGATGGGTTCATGGCTTTAGTCACATACTCCAGATGTTCGGCTACAGGAACGGCAGTGAGTCCGGCAGCAGTGGCAAGATCATGTACAGACATCTTGCTCTTGCGAAGAAGATCCTTATGATCTTTTGTCGAAACGAGATTAAATCCTTTAGCGTCCAGTTTTTCTCGAAGAAATTCAATTGAAGGATTAGCCAATTGGTTATTGAGAGTTTCGTGATCTTTCATTGGCATAACCACCATTTTAGCTTCTTTGGCCTTTTCATGAACGCTCTTAGCGGCATCAGCACGAAGAAGGTCGATTTCAGAGTTTGGAATAAGAGCATGGTCTAATTTACTGGCTTTCTTAGTTAAATGGTCTACTGATGGAGTATGTGCCAAAGCCTCGAGATTTTGTAACACTGACGAGTCAACGACGGTCTTGCCAGCAGCAGAAGCTTTTTCGTCAAGAGTTTGACTAGCATCGACTTTAAGCCGATCAAATTCAGTGGCATTGACCATGACAAATCCCAAATCCTTGGCTCTTGAAGTAACCAATGCTTCAGAAGGAGTTTCCGCCAGTTCCGCCAACTTATCGTGTTTCTTTTGCGGCAAAACAACGTAGCGAAGAGGATTAGCTACTTTATTGATGTGTTCAATATCTGGCAGGTAAGCCAATTGACGAAGACTGTTATACTCAAGATTTGGAACAAGTTTAAACCCAAGTTTCTCCAGCTTCAGCTTGATGTAGGCTTCACTTGGTTGAGTAAGAGCACGAAGTTCATTATGCTCCTTTTCAGCAACAAGAACGTGGTTATGGTTAGAGGCTTTCTCCTTGAGGTAAGTGAACGTTGGCAGTTCTATTTTGGCGTTCAATAAATCAAATGATGATTTCTCTACAGCCACAAGTCCTGATTTAGCAGCAGCAGCAACGATAGAATCTTTGCTTGGATCCACCAATGCATCGTATTCGTCATCAGGAATGACTGCAAGATGGTGGACCAGGGCTTTTTGGCGAATATATTCGGCAGAAGGAGATTCAACAGATTTAACAAGAGTATCGTAAGACCTGGTGTCAACCACGGTATGACCATGATTTTCTGCTGAAGTCTTTACGGCATCTAGCGATGGTGACCGAAGTGCTTCCATTTCAGCGGCGGTCGCTGCAATGAGGCCAAGACCAGCTGCCAATTCATGGAGTTTATCAAGAGAAGGATTTTGAGCTGACTTCAAGTCATCAAATTCACGCTGATCTACAACAACAGAACCATGACCTTTTGCCAAATTTGCAACAGCTTCAGCGTTTGGAGCTCGCAATGATTCAAGTTCATCTAACGGAACAACCGCCATATCGTGACTTTGAGCAAACGAGGTTATTTGTTGAACTGATGGATCGGTGTATTTCGCAAGCAAATCAGCGTACTCTTTCTTTGGTACAACCATCAAACCCGCTTGTTCAGCACGAGTTTCAAGATGTTCACGAGATGGTTCAGATACAATCGAAGTTAATTCAGCGTAAACATCGTTGGAAACAATGGTGTGATGAAGTTTCTGAGCATGAAATTTCAACCATTCCAATGGTGGATCAACTAAAGTTTTAGCGTCTTCCGAAGAAACAACGGCACATTGACGTTTAGCAGCTAAGTCACGTACGAATCGATCCAGTGGCGATTTAAGTTCGGCTGAAGTTTGATCGTGAATGGTTTTTTCAACAGTTACTAAACCATGGCCAGCAGCAAGTGAAGAAGCCTCGTCTTTGGTACGAGAACGGACCAATTCTTGATGTTCTAACAGAGAAATCAATACATGATTGTGAGATTTAACCTTTTCGTTTAAGAAATCAAGAGATGGTGAAGAAATGGTGGATTTCATGTCGTCAAGTTCCTTTGATGGAACGATTACTTGGTTTGCAACCTGGGCTTTTTCTTGAAGGTACTCAAGACTTGGGGTTTCAATTTTGCTAATGAGTTTATCGTGTTGATGTTTGGAAAGCGCAACAAGTCCAACCAGAGCAGCTTTAGTGGTGATATGTTCTTTCAGTGGATCATTGGCGTTAACTAGAAGTTGAGCGTGGTCTTTTTCGGAGATGGCAACAAGACCATGAGACTGGGCTTTGGCGGCTATGAAGGAAGAACTGGCGAGGTTTTCGGTTAATGTAGAGTGTTCTTGTTTCAAATCGGAAACTTCAGACGTTAATGACGAGTTTTCCTGTTTCAAATTAGAGAGTTCAGATGTTAATGACGAGTTGTCTTGTCTCAAGTCAATGACTTCAGAAGATAACGTAGAAGTTCGTTGTTTCAACTCAGAAACCTCAGAAGTTAATGCAGAAACCTCAGAAGTCAATGCAGAAGTTTGATGTTTCAAGTCAGAAACTTCAGAAACTAAAACTGAATTCTTTTCCTTGAATTCTCCATTCACTTTCTTAAGCTCGCTATTCTCTTTATGTAGCTCATCGTTTCTTCCCTCTAGTTCTTTGTTTTGCCCCTTCAATTGAGTATTCTCTTCTGTAAGATTGACGGTTGTAGCAGTCAAACTTTCATGATCTTGTCCCAATTGTTGATGGCTGTTTTCAAGCGACTTATGGGTTTCTAAAAGGCCATTAAGATCCCCAGAAATTTTCTCGTTGTGTTCCACAAGAGCTTTGTGTTTCTGACTAAGTTGTTCATGCTCTTCAGTAAGATCAGTGTAGGTTTGTGTCACGTCTTTGTGTTGATCAGTAAGTGCTTTATGACTAAGTAAAAGCGTGGAAAGCTCACCAGAGATACCACTATGTTTGTCAAAAAGAGATGTGTGTTCCTTTGAGAGATTCTCGTGTTTCTCCGAAAGAGATTCATGTTTCTCCGAAAGAGATCTGTGTTGTTCCGACACGGATCTATGTTTTTCCGAGAGCTGCAGATGTTGATCCGTGAGTACTTGATGTTGACCTGTAAGTACTTGGTATTTTTCAGTGAGTCCTTCATGTTTTTCAGTGAGTCCTTGATGTTGTTCCGAGAGAAGCTTATGTTGTTCCGAAAGATCCTTATGATTTTTCGTAAGCTGGACGTGATTCACCGTGAGATTTTCATGGTCTTGTGCAAGTCCCTTATGTTCTTCAGTTAGCTTCTCATGATCTTTCGTAAGATTGTCGTGTTGCTCCGTGAGTTTTACGTGTTTCTCAGAAAGCAAGTTTCTCTCTTTCGTCAATTCCTGGTGATTTCCTTCTAATTGCTTGTAGGTGTCCTGGAAATTTTCGTATTCTTGAGTCAAATTCTGGTGATCTGTTTCTAATTTCTCCTTCTCTTGCCTCAACACTTCTTTCTCTTTATTTGAACTCTCATGTTCTTCTCTTTTTAATACCACCAAATTTTTTGTCTCACATGATTTTCTGATATGTTCAGGTTCTGGATCATGTGCCAATTTCTGAACTTGTTTCCATTCCATTGCAGCCACAGCAACAAGTCCAAGACCTTGAGCTTTTTCCTTGACTTCGTCTTGAGTTAAATCACGGTTCAATTCCTTCAATTCTTCGAAGTCTACTAACGAGAAGTTGTGCTTTTCAGCCTTTTCCTTCAAGTATTCGAGGTTTGGGGTTTCGAAGTCTGATGTAGGAATAACAACATGGCCATTATCACCTGCTTTGGCACTGAGGTGAGAAATTGGTGGATTATGGGCCAAATCACGAACTGATTCCCATTCCTTTGATGGAACTGGAACAAGTCCATAAGATTTAGCGTGATTTTCGATAATTTCAACCGGTGGATTAATCAACTTGGCATGGTCTTCATCCAGAACAAGCTGGTGATTGTGAGACTTGGCGAAGTCTGTAATTTTTTGAATATTTGGCGAAGCCAAATTCTGGAACTCTTGGTTCAGCACAAGTTTCATACCCTTTTCTGATGCACGAACGTCAAGAAGTTCTGTAGATGGTTCATTAGCCATTTTGAATAAATCAAGATACTCTGGCTTGCTGAGAGTCACAAGACCATGAGACTCAGCATGAATCTTGGTTTTGGCAAGCGATGGAGCTAAAAGAGCAGCGTGATCATTGGCAGACACAATAACATGATTGTGAGATTCAGCAGCTGTCTTTGCGAAATCGAGAGATGGTGAATTTATCGTTGTTTGAACCTTGTCCCATTCGTCATTGGCAACGAGACGATGGTTATGGCCTGAAGCTTTTTGATTTAAGTGGTTTAAATCTGGACTATGAGCCAAATTCTTGATATTTTCAAGCTCGGCACTGGCAACTGTCACGAGGCCATGGGTTTGAGCATGGGATTTGACAGACTCAATTGAAGGATTAACCAAACTGCTGAATTCATCGTTTGAAACCAATTTATAATTAAGGGTTTGGGCTTTTTCTTCAATGTGTTTAACGTCTGGTTCGTTGGCCAATTGGACGAGGTTATCGTAGAACTCGCTTGACGAAACCACAAGCCCAAGTTCATTTGCTTTGGATGTAAGGTAGGCTTTCGATGGCTTTTCATGGTCAACAGCGGTTGTTTGAAGCTTGTGCAACTCCAGTTCTGAAATCGGACAAAGTGACAAGTCATGACACTTGGCTACAATGTAAGATTTCAGAGGATGTTCGTAACGATCAGCCGTGGCTTTAAGCGACAGTAGGGTATCGGAATCAACAACTTCAAGTCCGAGTCTACGACTTGATTCCGTCAAGAAATCAACAGAAGGAGTTTCAAGTTGATTCTTTGCATCCACGAGCAGTTGATGTTCAGGTTCAGGAATCGTCACAAGACCTTGAGCGGCAAGACGTTGACGCATTTGATCTTCATCAACGAGATTCTGGTGTTCCTCTGACGTAAGAACTACAAGATTCTTTTTTGTTCCAAAATTAACGAATTCTTCATTGGAAACCAAAGAAATATCATTATTTTGAAGTTCCTCATATTTATCGAATGGAATAAGAATAAGGTTATTATCGTCAGCATATTGACGAACTCTGTCGGAAGATGGGACGTCTTTAGGTGAAGCTTGAACTTCGTCGTCAGAGTCAATAAGTAACGGCATGGAAGAGTCACCGGTCATGGCAGCCAAATTACCTGATTTTCCAGAAATAGTCGACTTAACGTCGGCCAAAGGAGCAGATTTTTCTGATCCAATCGACTTAATATCTGAATGTTCTACATTTTGACCAAGAAAATCATTCCAAGTATCTTCATCTTCTTCATCTTCATCATCTGGTTGTAAATTCACATCGTCAAGAATAATATACGAACTTCGTTTGGACGGAGAAATTGCTGAACTTCGTTTGGATGGTGATACCAAAGATCTATTTTTAGATGGAGATGACATTCTTTTGGGCAGTTTCAGTTTTTTCTTACGATATTTAGGAGTTTCTTCAACTTCATAACGACTTTTCAATACAGCTGCTCTTAATCTTGCGATAATTCTATGAGAATGATCTAAACTTGCACGAAGAGTTTCGACTTCAAGAGCGGGATTTCGAGGATCAGAAGCAGGAATTTCATGAATTTGAGAAGAATCCATAAGAATTGAATCCATATCGAATGTTTCATCATGAATTTCAGCAGGTTCAATTGAATGATGAGAAATAGTTGAAGTTTCAGATTTTGATTCCTGAACCAACGATTCTTTTTGTTTTGCAATTTGTAATTGATCATTTTCATCATTAAGTTGATCAATTCTATCTTCAAGTTCTGCAACTTCTTTAGCATAAGATATTTGAACTTGTTGTAAATCTGCCAGAACCAGAGTATATTTTAAAATTAATTCGTCATGATCTTTTTGAATTGAAGATAATTGAATTGTTTGATCATTTGTCAGTTTTAAAAGACGATCATTCGAAGTTGAAAGAATTTGAATTTTTTCTTCAAGATTACCAATTTGACTTTCTAATTCCCAATTTTTATCTTGAAGTGAAGTTTCATGATTTAATTGAGCTGAACGAGAATTTGTTAATTGAAGAATTTGCTTTTTATAAGTTTCCATTTCATCAGATTGTAATTTAATTTGTTTCTTAATTTTATTATTTTCTGCTGTTAATCTTCTACATTCAGAAAGTAAATTTTCACTTAATCCAACAACAAAATTCATATCATTACCTCTCAGTTCAGGTCCAAGACTTGGTGATGGTTGTGGTAATGAGTTCCTTGATGATTTTCTACTTATACTTTTTGATTCATTTGGTTTAGCATTTTCTTTATTGGGTCCGAAAAGTTTCTTTTGAATATCTGAGAGTTGACCTCGAATGTTATTATCCATTGTGAGATGCAGGGTATGGGGGAATCGATGGAATTAGGAGGTGCAGGGTGCAGGGATTGCCAGAGCAGGATGCAGATGAGGGTACACTGACTTGCAGAACGGTGTAGGTGTAGAATTAAATAGTCAAATGCACAAACTACTGTCTACCTTCTGTAAACGTTAGCTAATATACTTGATGTTAGCCTTATTGAACAAAGCTATCTTTTCCTGAACGGGACTTCTGTCTGTGTATGCCTCTGTCTGTGTACGCTTCTGTCTGTGTACTGCTTACTTTCCAGTGGATTCAATAAGTAATGAGCTACTGTTGAGCGGCTATTACCAGTGAAAAATAGAGTCTGAAACTTTCAAGTACGTTCAAAAGACCGAGATTAAAACAACGGGGTTGGCGTGACCTGGCTTTAGTTAATTGAGACCTTGCGATTTTCCGCTAATGATCTTGACTTGAAACAGTTTCTTTCACTTGATCTAAAGTGATGTGGAAGTTGAGGATCGTCACAAATAATAAACAATGAGGTGATACGCGTTGGGCCCTCTGGTATGAGTTGTACGCCGCGGCGTACATTTCCGCACCGGACCACTAAATTTAAGGTATACCGACAGACAGAACATAAGAATTATTGAAATTCTAAATTTCACCAAGAAAAACATTGTAATGACGGTTTTATCACTTTGTTGACATTCTCGTCTTCATACGATGCTTATATTATTATATTTATTTATATACTCAATAAAGTTAAACTACACTAAACTTCAGGTTTTGCAGCATTTTCAGCTGCAATTTTATTACGAAGTTCTTCTTCTGTCTTCTTCTTTGCCATCATTGCTCTTTTTCCCATAGTTTTACCAAAAATTATAGTTACTGGAACCAAAACAATTGAAGTTAAAATTACCCAAATAACTAAAATAGCATAATTTCTACCCATTTGTCTCTTTGTTGTATCGAAGAAGATAACTTTAGTTATTTCATATGAATTATGAATTGGTAAAGCATAACCATATCTAAAGAATTCAGCACTTAAAGCTAATGGAGAGAAAGTTGGAGAAATATTAATAACTACCCAAAATAACATCCAAAATCCAAGTAATGGCGGATATAACATTACAAATACCATCCCCATAATTTCATTCATAACACCAACAGCCCACATTGTAAGAAAAGCAGTCAGCCAATAAACCAAGAATCCTGATTTCCCAAAAGCTTTGGTGAAGTCAACTTGCATTGCAAGAGAAACAAGAGAGAAAAATAAACTAAGTACAAAAAATGATAATCCTGATGAAAGTACTCTATAAAGAAGGAAATGATGTTTTTTCAAGTTAAATCCAGCAACAATTTGATGAATGTTACTAAAGAAATTAAAATTAAAAAATGTGATAATAATCATATAAATTAATCCAACTTGTGATGGTGCTAAAAGAACAGGATCAGTATATGGTCTACCATCATTATATGAAAATCTTAATGGACTTGAAAATACTTCAACTGAATCTGAATTTGAAAATACTTTAGAACTATTGGACATGGTAGCAACCAATTCACTCTTAATCTTACCGGCATACGCTTCTGACCATAAAATTTCCACTTGTTGAATACTTGGAAGAACATACAGTGGAACTCCAATAAAATCTCTTCCAGTTTCATAAATAACTCTAATTGAATCTGAAACATTAAATGAAGTATCACCGTCGATAATTGCATTATATAAATTATAACTGGCATTTTTATCAACATAAATAGCCGCCCAATAATTTTGTTGATGAACTTGACGAGTTACTTCTTCAGTTACGGTATTTTGATGCTGTTTAGTTAAAACTGAAAATTCACTAGAATTATAGAGATGCCAGTTCCCATAATATTTGGCACCATCAGTCTCTAAAGTATCTTTAATTGAATTCCCAATATATGGTTTAACTCCATTAATTGTAGTGTCATCTTCAATAACTACAAGCATTTTTAAATTCTTAAGACGGTCTAAACGTCCATACATTGACCCCCAATAAATTGAAAAAATCGATAATACTCCAAGTGCCATCACCAAATAAACTCCGAGATATTTCCATACAACTTCTGTTCTTTTAGCTTTTAATGAAGGATTGAAAAATGAAATGCTAGTTTGAACTCTTTGTAATAATGTAGGTTGACGACTTAATTCTTCATTCTGTTGATTTTCTTCCTCGGTCTGAGCTTGGAATGGTTGAGGAGTTTCTGCATGAAGCAGATTCTCTTCGTGAGATGATGCAGATTCTGATGATTTATTCATTAAAGTTTGAAAATTTGAGCCACCTACTTGCTTTTATATCATCTTCAAATGTTATGTACTAGGCGTTATATCCGGCGCGTGTGCAGGAATTGCTCCGTTTTCTGTCCGGACCGAATTGCGGAGGGCCTATCCCCGGACGTCCGACGCACCCATCGGGCGAAACGGCCGAAACTTTTCGGATTTATAAGCATTTGACACCTTAGGTTATATTGATAGTTGGCTAAATACGGTTATACTCCGGAAAAACATTTGTCAGCACTGGTAAATTGGTTACTATCATAGCAATTTGAGGACTAATACAATGCGCTTGACAACTCCATATTCCGAAATTTGATTATTAGTAGTTTGCAACTTGGCACTAACCAACTTGTTCACACGGAGTTTAACAATTTGCAACCATGCGCTAAAAATAATATATATACCAATAACTTCACCAAACCTTATATTCCGTGCCCACCATAGATTCCGTGTCCACTCACGACAAGAAAAACAGTAAAGCGCTGAGTTGAACAGAATATGTGAACCCTGTACTTTAAGTTTCGAGCATATGGTTAAGGATGGGACACCACTACATGCGTTGTGATACCTAACGATGCGGCTCTCCACTCAATACCCGGTCAGATCCTGTAAGCACTATAAGTGGCTAAACAACTAATTTCTCAAAGCTTATAGTCCTCAAAATACTTGTCCTCTAATCCAATGACCTTGGGGCTTAATTCTCTGCACGTAGTCCTTTGGATTCTTAGTCCTCCAATTCATGTCCTCTAATTCATGTCCTCTAATTCATGTCCTCTAGTTTAATGATAGCTCTCTAAACATCAACGACCTCCTTACTTAGCGTCTCTTTAACGTCTTTTTGTAAAATCCTCATAGACTTTCTTTACCAATCATTAGTTGCAGTATTTTAGCAATTGCAAACCACTGTCTTTTGCAACCAAATCCTACAACCTACTCTTAAAACAAGTCAGAGGAGATAACGCTAACTCCATCCTAATGTATTGACTTAACACCGTTTTCCAAGATATCAACGGAGTTTACTTGTAAGCTCCGAGGTGTACTGGGTTATGATTTCGAGACCGTAGATAGCCTGAGTGGCCAAAGTCTTGAAAAATCACATCAAAAGTCACCTGCCTGATTGCAGTCTGGTCAATTCGGTGAGTCTTATTGCAGCCATCTTCTGTCAGCGAAATTGGTGTAGACTCTTTTGGTTGAGTGGGCATTGAAAGCCGTATGCAGCTATACGCACCGGACAAGCATACATTTTGCAACCGAAGTCGATTGAACCTGACACAAAAGTACCACATTATTCCAAGCTGTAGCTACTACACCTTTCTTATAAGCATTCCATCATGGGCTATTCTAAGGTATCCCTGAGGCATTTCCCGACCCAGAGCTTAACCTTAGTGTTATTCATCTCACATTCATCTCACTACTGGCTGTGTAATTTGGCTGTGACCAGCGACTCATTCCTATCCCATCACATAGTATTTCACACCAAACAAAGTGTTGCTTCAAAAACCTTCTCCCCTCTACCTCTCTCTGATGTTGACCCAGGACTTCCTTCCTCCCCTTCTATGCTCTTTTACCCTAACCTCATCCCATTCTCACTGCATCCGCCGGCCGCGACTTGCTACTCTCCCGGACTCATCATTCCATTCGTCGGTCCACTGCATCCACCGTCGACCCACGCGCCTCGCCCAAGCCACCGCGAAGGCCACGTTAAACTTTTCACTTTTCACCAGTACCTTCTACATTATTCTAACCAATTCAATCCTTGATGTCGGCTTACGCTACAGGTGCCGACTCTGCGTCTCGCCATGGTGAACTACATCAGCGAAGAAAAGATTTAGAATTTCCTCAAGATGATCTTCAAGAAATAATTGATCAAACAAATCAACTAACAATATCTGAAAAGTCTAAAGGTAAATGGTCACCATTTTTCACACTTTACTTCAATCCGATGTTTCTTACGGCATTATCGGCTTTTGTACGTCTTTACCAAATCAATAAATCCAATTCAGTGGTTTGGGATGAAGCCCATTTTGGGAAATTCGGTTCCTACTACCTCAAGCATGAATTCTACTTTGACGTTCATCCTCCATTAGGTAAGCTCTTGGTTGGACTTTCAGGTTATTTGGCAGGTTATGATGGTAGTTTTGCTTTTGAAAGTGGTCTTAAATATCCTGATTCTTGTAATTACACTGTAATGAGATGCTTCAACTGTCTTTTCGGAATTCTTGTTACTCCTCTTACTTATAAGATCACTATGGCTCTTGGTTACTCACAATGGTCGGTTTGGCTTGCGTGTCTTATGGTAGTGTTTGAGATGCTTAGTCTTGTACTTCTGAAGTTTATTCTTCTTGATTCTATGCTTCTTTTCTTTACTGTATTATGTTATTATGGCCTTATAAATGTTCATAGACTTCGAACTCAAGACCAATTACTTACATTCCAAGGATTCCGTTGGCTTACTTTCACTGGAGTTTCAATTGGTTGTGTTTGTTCGGTTAAATGGGTTGGTTTATTCGTTACTGCTATTGTTGGTCTCTACACCATCTACGATTTACTTATTAAATTCTATCAAACTCAAGTAAATAAATCCAGCTCAGTATGGCTTTCTTGGAAAAAATATGTTTTACATTGGATCTCTAGAATAGTTACTCTTATAGTGGTTCCATTCACCATTTACATGATTTGCTTTAAGATTCACTTTATGGTGCTTAGTAAATCTGGACCTGGTGATGGTTCTATCTCAACACTTCTTCAAGCATCACTCGAGGGGAACACCTTGGATGGAGGGCCACGGTCTGTATCGTATGGATCCTTAATAACCATGCGTTCACAGGGTCTTTCACCAAATTTAATACACTCACATCCTTCAGTGTATCCCGATGGAAGTCAACAGCAACAAGTCACTACATACGGATTTAAAGATAATAATAATGAGTTCTTGGTAGAATTCGACTTATCTAGAAGTGCCAATGGATATTTTGCCACGTTTGAATACGATGAATCAAATCCAATGCCCGATGCAAATATCTATACTACTCCTGTAAAAAATGGAGATACAATAAGACTTATTCATCGTGAAACCGGATGTCTTCTTCATTCTCATGATATTAGTGCACATGTACTGAAATCACACTATGAAGTATCATGTTACGCCAACTTAGATCACAGTGATTTAAAGGACGAATGGGTTATTGAAATACAAAATCATGAAGTTTCTCCAAGTCCTCACTATGCCAATGAAGATATCACCGAGGTTCATCCAATTTCTACTAATTTCAGATTAAAACATAAATATTTAGGGTGTTATTTAGCAACTACCGGTTACTCTTATCCATCATGGGGATTTTCTCAAGGAGAAGTTGTTTGTAAGACTTCATATTTAGCCAAAGATAAAAGTACTTGGTGGAATGTTGAAGATCACGTAAACGACTACTTACCCCAACTTACAGAGCCATATGTTGCACCAAAACCGAAATTTTGGAAAGAATTCATCTTATTGAATTACGGAATGATGGCCTCTAATAATGCATTAGTTCCTGACCCAGATAAATTCGATAAATTATCTTCTGAATGGTGGGAATGGCCAATTGATAAAACAGGTTTAAGAATGTGTGGATGGGGTGCAAGTGAAGTTAAATATTTTATGATTGGACATCCTTTCATTACATTTTTCACCACCGGAGCCATTGGAGCCATGGTACTTTATTTGGTGGTTATACTTTGCTTATGGCAAAGACAAGTACTTAATTTTGGAATTTTCCAGAATGATTTCAACTATATTGTTGCTGGTGGTGTACTTCCACTTTTAGGGTGGTTTTTACATTACTTACCTTTTGTAATTATGAGTAGAGTTACTTACTTACATCATTATGCTCCAACCATTTATTTTGGAATACTTACATCTGTTTACTTGATGGAAACATTTGTGGTTAAATCACTAAATAAATATGCTACAGCAGTGATATATTTGATACTTTTTGCAGTCATTATAGGACAAGCATGGCAATTCCACGACTTGGTTATGGGGATGGAAGGACCGGCGAAAAACTTCAAACATTTGAAATTTTTGAGCTCATGGATGATCTGATGAAGATGAGTAATTGAACCCCAAGTCGGAGTGTAGAGGGGAAAGTATGCTAGTTTTATGGCATCCCCAAGATTATGGCTCTGCCCGTCCTAACATTTAACGACCTACATTTTGCACCTAAAGTTCCGGACGCGGGATTTGCAGTCGGCATAATCCCCACTATAATCTGCACCTTTATGCACTTTATACATGATAAATAACGGTTTTAAATCATAAATTTATTCTATGCATGATAAACACCTTTCTATACTTGTTTTATATGTAATCTTGTAATTTATATACGATCTGATATTGACCCTCCATCAACTACTATAATGAACTCCGGTTTCGCATTAATTGGGCGAAAATTTTGTTCCGACTCACTTACTACTAACTATAGTTTGAACAAAACAACATCTAGTAAAATAATCACTAAATTGTCATTGATTTAGAGAATTTTAGATTGTGTTGTTATTTCCATTGATATTGTGAAATTTCAAGCAAAAAACCCCAATTTAAACCTTGTTTTTCACTTTTGAAATTATAATCTCTATTCCAACTATAATTCTCTCTTTAAACCATGGAAAGATATCCAAATAATTACTTAGAAGACGATGAGTTGGACAGTTTAGATCAACAACCAACTTCCCATCCTATTGTTGATGAAGAAGAACTTCTTGCAGCTCAAGCAGCTGCTGAAGCAGCTGCAGCTGCTCAACAACAACAACCTGGAGGTGCATTTAATAATGTAGGACAAGGACTTACAGGTAAAAATAGAGATATGATGATGCAATATTGGCAAGAAACTATTAATTCTATAGAGCATGATGATCATGATTTTAAAAATCATCAATTACCACTTGCTAGAATCAAAAAAGTAATGAAAACTGATGAAGATGTAAAAATGATTAGTGCAGAAGCACCAATTCTTTTCGCTAAAGGATGTGATGTTTTCATTACTGAACTTACAATGAGAGCATGGATTCATGCTGAAGAAAATAAAAGAAGAACTTTACAAAAATCTGATATTGCTGCTGCTTTAACTAAAAGTGATATGTTTGATTTTCTTATTGATGTTGTTCCTCGAGAAGAAGAAAAACCAAAAAAACCTGCTCTGGCAAGAACTAATGGATATCCTCGACCTGGTCAACAATCACCAATTCCTCCTCAAGATGGGGTAAAAGAAGGTGAAAATAATGTTCCACAACAATTATTACTGCAAAGAATATTACATCAAGATCAAGAACAGGATCCTAGATCTCAACAATTTGAACCTACTGAACCGGCACAAAATAATTTTCAGCCATATGGTAACTACGAAGGTGAGTTTTAAACAAAAGTGCCGGGAAACGTGACAAATACCTTGACAATACCAGGAAAATACCTTGACAATACCTGGAAAATCCGTGAATGAAAATCTGG
Source organism: Metschnikowia sp. yHQL527 (assembly GCA_030578455.1). Classification (NCBI taxonomy): domain Eukaryota; kingdom Fungi; phylum Ascomycota; class Pichiomycetes; order Serinales; family Metschnikowiaceae; genus Metschnikowia; species Metschnikowia sp. yHQL527. Next base: position 134,750 of record JAJMRR010000003.1, on the reverse strand, counting down.
CCTGATATCTGGCCTGAAATGAACCTGGCTGGACACCATTCCCTCGCAAACGACTTGACAGAGTCACGATTGCTGACTATACGAACTGTTCGCCTTGATGACTCTTAGTCTTCACTTGACCAAATTAGTCCTACTTAAGTCCTACTTCCACCTCAGTCAATGAGCCACAGTAACATAGGCTACAATTTTAACCACGTCAGTAACACTTTCGTTATTGCAACCCTTCACTCGAGCAACCACTGCATTTGATACATTTTGACACAATCTGTCAAATCCGGACAAACTATTCTAACCGTTCAATTGCTATAACACGCTCATACTACATCAATTGATGTGAAAAATCACCCAAAAAGGCAATGCCAATAGAATTTTAACGACACTTATTGAAATTTCAATAATCAATTCTACTTCAATATTTGATTTAATTGATTAGATCCGCTACCTACCTTCAATTCTGTATTAGTATATAAATAATGTAATATAAATCGGACCGAACCGGATCTCAAAATATTTTCCTATAAACCTCAATTGCTGCTTTTTACACATGATGAAATTTTAGTGTTACCCCCTCATTAACGTAATAATTAAAAGCACGCAAATTCCTGATAATCAGGATTTATTATGTTCATATTGAGGAACTCAATTACCACAATTCCGAAATTGAAATTAACTACTAGATTTTTTCCTCAAATTAAATTTATTGCCACCCCTAAATTAACTAAAATGACATTACTTACAATTTCTCAATCATTAGATGAATCTTATGATAAACATAAGATTATTCCTGAAGTAATTGATAAATTTGATACTCAAGGTTTATTAACAATTGAATATGGTAAAGAAGATTTAGTTACACTTGGAAATACTTTAAAAGTTGCTGATACTCAACATAGACCAAAAATTCAATTTACTCTTAACTCTTCAAGTCTGCAAAAAGAATTAGAAATTACTTCCACAGATAAATTTACTTTAGTTATGACTGATCCTGATGCTCCTTCAAATTCTGATCATAAATGGTCAGAATATGCTCATTGGATTGTAACTGATCTTTCTCTTAATCCAACTGATAAAGGTACTGATCTGCCATTAAGTACTATTTTAGATTATTCAAAAGGTGATGAAATTTTACCTTATGTTGGACCAGGTCCTCCAGAAAAAACTGGTAAACATAGATACGTGTTTTTACTTTATAAACAAGATCCATCAATCTCAAAATTACCTCCTCCTCCTGATAGACCAACTTGGGGTACTGGAACTCCAGGTTCAGGTGTTAGAGATTGGATTAAAAAACATGGTGGAAATCTGCAACTTTTAAGTGTTAACTTCTTTTTTGCTCAAAACAGAATTCAAGAGTAATTAGCTAGTCTATACTAAAGATGTTTGTCCAATAACTATTGTAGCTTAAAATTAAAATCTCAATTTTTAAATCTCTATCGCTGCCGACTACTGCTGTAATCTTTAGGACTCACCACCAACCCTTTTCCCTTTCTTGCTCCTCTGTAAATAGTTTCAATGATATCAATAAGTTCTTGTTTGTTTCCAACCAAAAAATTTAACTTATTGTTATTTCCCGTACCAAAATCACACATCATGTGCTTATTTCGATAGAAAAACATCACCGTACAAGGATCGTAAAGTTCATACATTTGATTAAAATCAGGTACCTCCTCTATATCACAGAGATATATGGCGGCAAAATTACGAACTTTTTCTGCAATCAGATAGAGAAATTCGTCCATGATCATACACTGCTTTTCGTGATCTTTTCCAAATCTGATAACCACAATTCTATCATCCTCAGAAAGAATGGCCTGGTCTACGTGCCAGCCGGTCTTGAGATGTGGTAAAAATATCGAACTCATAAAGCAGACTTGTAGTTAAAATTATTACCTTGGTGATATTTTGCGATGATGGTGTTTTTGTGCCTACCACTCCTTTTTGCAGCCATTAATTACAGACCTTTTCCCGACCAGATAAAGTAAAGCAACATCCAGACTAAGTTGGCCATATTATGTTAGCTCAAACTAGTACCCACCTCCAAGGCGACCCTCCAGCTTCAACCCTCGTTTCCACCCTGGTTTCAACTCCGGTTCATGGACTCAAGCTGGTTCCTAAACCTGACCTCAATTATAACTCTACTCCCGGTCCTAACTCTACTCCCGTCTACAACTCAGTTCCTATCCATGACTCTGCCAGTACTGACATTCAAATTCAAACAACCACTTCTTCTGTTCGTACCCTAATTGACGCAGAGTCCTCTGCCTCCACCAGTTCGGTCATTAAGCTCCACCGTTCAAGCAGCCGCTTAAAAATTAGAGATAACTTATCTTATATTTGGGCTCTGTACAGGGAAAGCTTGAGATCTACTAGTGGTACTAAACCCTTGGTAGGTTCTCCCTCAGATGTGCCTATATATAAGGATACTTCACCTATTTCACGCTTGGCGTTAGTTGATAATCAACAAAAATTAGCGTTCAAATTCAAGCTCCGTAATCATCGTCGGGGAACTGAGGACTTTAATTTGGTGTTTGAATGGCACCTTTGGCTGGAAGCTGAAAAAGGTGAATTGTCACCTTTCACTAAGGATACACCAATTAAGAACGATCTTAACTTTGAGAAGAATGGAACAATCAAAACCTACCTCGACCTAAAAAATAACAAATTCATGTTCGAATCTCCAACAAAAAGGTTTCATATCTTCAAATCAGGTTACAAACCCAAACAGAAACTTTTTCCTCATGGTATGACTGTTCAATTTAGAGTACCTCGGTCCCAGTCTAGGTTCAATATAGACTTGGTATCTACTTTTGTAGAAGATAGATTGTTCAGTCCAAGCGAAACGAACATTTTCATTGAAGGTATCACTTTTAAGCCAGTACCAGAGAGTAAATACGATATTGTGATATTATGGCATAAGCAAAAGCACGATATCAAAGACGTTATGGACTTTATCGTCGCCATTAGGTGCCTGCTCGATTCCTACGCTGAAAGTATTCTTGATACAGCAGTAGTAACAGACTTGGAAACTAAAGACCAAAAGCGGGTCTATCAGACCCCTTGCACTTCTGAGCTGTCATCATTCAATAGTAGCATGATGTCAGTTTAGTGAAATCAGACGTCTTTTCTTACACTTATGATTAAGTACATTTAATTTAAAGGATATGGTGATATTTGTATAACTTTGGTAAATTTACGTAAATTTTATAACAAGTACGAGGCACGCACACTGACTCAAGTAAAGCCTTAGAATTACTGCCAATATCAAATGTTTCTTCCTTGATTTGGGTGGTGTTCATATCTACGGTTTGAATTTGCAGCCAAGTCGTCGCTTACGTAATCAACCCCATAATAAAATTTTTCAGTTCGATAAGAAACCAGTACATCATCAAATGCAAGAAATAGAATTGGGAACCACCGCCGACTTCCACGTCCATTTAAGAGATGGCAAGATGATGGAGTTGATAGCTCCTACCGTCAGACAAGGAGGTGTCTCTGTGGCTTACATAATGCCAAATTTGGTTCCACCAGTCACTACTTTGGATAGAGTCATTGAGTATAAGAAACAACTTAGTTCTTTGGCACCAAAAACTACATTCTTGATGACTTTTTACTTGAGTAAAGATCTTACACCTGAGCTAATTGATGAAGCAGCAAAGCTGGGTGCAATTCTGGGTGTTAAATGTTACCCTGCTGGAGTCACTACCAATTCATCAGCTGGAGTTGATCCTAATGATTTCACACCATTTTATCCAGTATTTAAAGCATTAGAAAGAAATAACTTGGTATTAAACTTACACGGAGAAAAACCTCCATCTAAGGAAAACGAAGATATTCATATTTTAAATGCTGAACCTGAATTTTTACCTGCATTGGAGAAACTCAGTAACGATTTTCCTAATTTAAAGATTGTTTTAGAACATTGTACTACTGAAAAAGCTGTTGAAACTGTCAAATCTATTCACACTAAGAATCCTAACAGTAAAGTTGCTGCTACAATCACTGCTCATCACTTATCGTTGACTATCGATAATTGGGCTGGAAATCCTATTAACTACTGTAAACCGGTTGCCAAATTACCTCGTGATAAGAGAGCTTTAGTTGAAGCAGCTACATCTGGTTTATCATACTTTTTCTTTGGTTCTGACTCTGCTCCTCATCCATTATCGGGTAAAGCCCGTCACGTTGGTGTTTGTGCTGGTGTCTACACTCAAAGCCATGCAATTTCTTATGTAGCAGAGGTTTTTGAAAAAGTTGATAAACTTGAAAATCTCAAGAAGTTTGTTGCTGATAATGGTAAGAAATATTACGAAATCACCGATAGCGATTTGGTTAATGCTGATAAGGTCGTTTTAGTAAAGAAAAAGAACAATGTACCAGAAATTTTCGGTAATGATGAGATTACCGTGGTCCCATTCAAGGCAGGAGACGAGTTGAGCTGGTCTGTTGAGTGGAGATGATAAATATAGTATTTATAAAATAAATCAAATAGTTAAAAGATGTAGTTGTACACCTCAGTAAAGCACTCACTTTTCTGGAAAAGTCTGCTTCGTTCGTAATAGCTGTAAAACCGGCTATACATGTAAATTAACCTACAATAACTTCAAATTGCAAGATGAAGCATCAGATGTATCAAGTAGATGTGCCGCTCCAAAATTTCGCCCAAGATCCACTAAAATTGACAGGAGGCCCACGTTGAGAAGGCGTTTTAGCTAATTTGTCGGGATAAATTGCAGCCAGGTAAAAGCACTTAGAAACCTTAAATTAAACCCGCCAAGTTCTTGGCACTGTCAACCCTATCATAGGTGAGCCAATTCAACACATGCAGCATTGTTCGGTGCATCATCTTATGATTGATAGCCAAGACTAGTTACATAATTTATATAATAAGGTGCATACTCGCTTGTCGTAAAAGTTACCGTTTTTGGGAACCATTTGTAACTCAAACAAAAAACCTGAATTTCGGCACTTGCAGAAGCCATAGCAATTTTCGGACATGGTGCCATAAATAGAGCGAACTATTGGCACGACCATCTATAGCCCTCGGAATTGTCACGTGGCTGTAATCGACCAATCACAACCTGCATTGACCCCATTAATTTAGGGCATGCGGCATTATGGAGTAATTAGATATTTCTAGAAATACTACGTGCCAGGCATAAATTTTCCGGTCTGACTTGGGAACAATCCCGAACTACGTTGACCCACACCAGGTAAAAAATCATTACAATCGACTATTACTGTCTGCCAAATTACTTACTGGCCATTTTATCCTATTTAGGTAACCCTATGAGCAGGTATGGCTCTCTTTATCTTATCTTTTGAGACTTTGGTATCGGGTTAACCTTTTTTTTTTTTCGTTATGTACTGAGCCGCACAGGTATCCAGGTACGGAAACATTACTTAGAAAGGACAAAAACTAGAGATTGAAATTCAGAACGTGCTTATCTCGCCAGAGATAATTTTCACAAATATTTGTTCTTCTCGTATTCTATTGACTTTAGGGCATCTCCTGTTGAAAGTATATAAAACGGTTATAGCCGCGACGATTTTATTTTGTATACGAACTTATTTATAATCTTTAAAAAATGGCTACCAGAGACTTACCCCATTCTTTTCGAGATTTAGCCTTTGGCTGGTATGATAAATGTCAAACAGAAATCACCATTTCAAAAAGTGCTAGAGCCAAAAAAGCTGCTGAAATAGATGAAGACGAAGATCATGAAGCTGTTAAAAAAGTTCAAATGAAGAATTTATGGCCGGCATTTATTTCTGGTGCTGGTTTATTCTCTGATGGTTATGTTAATAATTCTATTTCAACTGTAACTACTTGTTTAAGTACTATTTATGGTGAAGAATATACTAACTCTACTGCTATCTCCAATGTAGGTGCTATTGCATTTGTTGGGATCGTGGTGGGTCAGTTATCGTTTGGTTATATTTCCGATCATTATGCTAGAAAAGGTGGTATGATGGCTGCTAATATTATGTTAATTATCTTCACCCTTTTATGTGCTGTTGGTACTTGGGGTGCTAATGGAAGTGCTCAAGGTTTATTTGCAGCTTTCACTACTTTCAGATTCTTCTTGGGTGTTAGTATTGGTGCTGAATATCCAACTTCTTCCGTCATTGCTTCAGAATTCGCTAATATGTTACCTTCTGGTAAAAGAAATAGATACTTTTGTTGGTTTACCAACTTCAGTATTGATGTTGGTTTCGTAGTTAGTGCTTTTGTTCCTTTAGTTTGTTTATGGATCTTCTCAATTCATCATCTTTCTGCTGTATGGAGAGTTACTATTGGTCTTGGTGTTATTCCACCACTTTCTTTATTCTTCATGAGAATGAAAATGACTGATTCTGAATCTTTTAAGAAAACTAACTTGAAAACAGTTAAAAATTTTCCATTCTTTGCTGTTATTAAATTTTACTGGTTTAGATTAACTATTGTTTCTTTAATTTGGTTCATCTACGATTTCTCCGTCTATTCTTTTAGTACTTATTCATCTTATATGTTTGCCAAAATTATTCCAGACGGTGATTTATATAAAACTTTTGGATGGAATGTTGTTTTCAATTTATTCTATATTCCAGGTGCTTTCTTAGGTGCCTTGTTATCTGATTACATTGGACCAAGATTAACCATTGCTTCTGGTGTTGCTATTCAAGGTATCATTGGTTTTGCCATGTCTGCTCAATATCCTACCATTAAACATCATATTGCAGGTTTTGTTGTTTGTTTCGGTGTATTTACCGCTTTTGGTGAATTTGTTGGTGATACTATTGGTTTATTGGCGGCTAAAACTTCTGCTACTCCAATTAGAGGTCAATATTATGGTATCGCTGCTGCTGTTGGTAAAATTGGTGCTTTCGTTGGTACTTATATTTTCCCAATTATTCAAAGAAATGCTGCTAAAATTTCTGAAGATTTTGAAATGCAAGCTCCATTTTATGTTTCATCTTCCTTGTGTTTATTTTCTGCTATTTTGGCTTTATTCTTCTGTCCTTCTGTTGGTCAAGATGCAATTGACCATGAAGATACTGCTTTCATTGAATACTTGAAACATATTGGTTATGATGTTTCTCAAATGGGTAATGGTACTATAACTATGGAAGAAGTTGAAAATGGTTCCAGCACCAGCATCGAAGATGAAAAAAAACCAAAACAAGAAGTTGTTGTTGACTCAAGCTCCAAACACTCTACCTAAGCATTAGCCTATAATATGTATTTAATTCTTCAAAAAATGTGTATAAATAATTTTCGTGAATACTTAGTGTAGATTTCTCCTGAAATGTTCGAACTCAAAGGTCTGTTGATCACACTTGATTAGGCCTTACCATGTACGTATAGACATAATAATATAAAAAATAAGTTTTGAAGATTTGAACATGTTTTAATTCGTTAAAGAAGTAAATACCCTTGGGGCGTGTGGCGTAGTTGGTAGCGCGTTCGCTTAGCATGCGAAAGGTCTCCGGTTCGACTCCGGACTCGTCCATTCTTTTTACTATTTTTGATATTTGAACAGGCTTTAAACCTCTAGAACTGCTTATCAAAGCTTGTAGTCTACTTTTTTTTAACTCAAAAACCATTAATTAATATACACCTTTTATAAAATCTAGATATTTAACTTTTAAAGCCCTGAGAAGAAATGGATTTCGTCATCATTAATATTTATTTGTTAATTTAATATGAAGCTTCAGTTTCCTTTGGACCTTCAGCATCTTCCATTTCTTCATCACTTTCTTCATCACTTTCTTCTTTAGATTTGATAGCAATAGAAACTTTGTTATCTTTAGCTTCAATAGTATCGTTATTAACTTTTGGTACTATTAATTCTAAACCATCGTTACTAAAGCTAGCAGTAATTTCGTTAGATTTGACCAATTTATCGAAATGAAACAGTTTTTCAAATTGAATTTCTTGTTTAGAAAAATCCTTGATTAATGACTCAGCATCTTCTTTCATTTCCAATTCAGAAGTTTCTGATTCAAAATCGGATTCAGATTCAGAGTCGGATGATGATGATGATGATGCAGAGGATTCGGAGTCTGATGAGTCTTCAGATGATGAAGAGCTTGAAGTTTTAGCTTCATCGGCTTTATTTTCATCTTTTTCTTCTTCTTCTTCTTCTTCTTCTTCTACTACTACTTCTTTTTCTTCAGCTTCAACATCTTCGTCTTCGAGTTCATCTTCGCTTGCTTGTTCGAGGGAAATGTTTAATTTACCGGAGACAATCAACTGATTTTCATTCTTCAAGAAATTAACATTACACTCATCTTGAATCACTGGAAATCTTAAAGTTATCTTGTAATGGTCTTCTGCTTCGAGAATTTCAAAATCTTTAGAATTTTCTAAATCTTTGGATAAGTCAATGACTTCCCATTCATCATCAGAATCATCTGCACGTAGAAAAAATTCGTCATCGTAATCATGGGCTAATTCCATATCAGTGGAATCATTTTCGCTATCATAGCTTTCTGGTAAATCGAATCTATGTTTGTAGATAGTGATACCTTCATCGTCAGAAGAGTCAGAAGAGTCACTTTCGAAATATTCGTAGTTTTCAGGATTACCAGCATCGAATTCCACATCATTATCTTCATCATCAGAGGAGTAGAAATCAGAATCGACCTCGATATATTGTTCTCCATCAACTGATTCGTCTGAAGATGAAGAGCTAATTTCGTCATCACTGACCAAATTTTCAGCAAACCCTTGTCTTACAGACTCTAAGGCTAATTGTTCATTTAAACGGTCTTCATCGGAAGAGTAATCCATGAGAGATACTTCACTATCACTTTCACTTTCGCTGTCATAATGTCTTTGTCTTTTCATAACTTGTTTTAAAGCATCGGCTTGTAATTGGTCATTTAAATCAATAATATCTAAAATGTCAGCTGGTTCAGAATCAGATTCACTAAATTCTTCGGTTTCACTGTCGTAGTATCTTACCAATTCATCATTCATATCAAGAAGTTCACCTTCAGCTTCCAATTGGTCTAATGCATCGTTTTCTAATTCATCATTTAAATCGACAATATATTTTCTTCCGGTACTATCGACCAAGACTTGATTATTATCGCCATCGACGTAGTAATCGAAATCTTCATCGCTTTCAGAATCGGAATCTGAACTGGAAGAGTCGGATTCAGATGAATCGTCACTGGAAGATGAGACATTTTCCATGATTTCATCTTCACAATCATCACAGTCACAAGATTCATTATCGCTGTCACTTGGGATGTTTGCAATGACTTCATCTTCACAGTCGTCACAGTCACAGGATTCGTTATCGCTGTCACTTGGAATGTTTGCAATGACTTCATCTTCACAGTCGTCACAGTCACAGGATTCGTTATCGCTGTCACTTGGGATGTTTGCAATGACTTCATCTTCACAGTCGTCACAGTCACAAGATTCATTATCGCTGTCACTGGAGTCATTTTCATTTTCATTTAAATTAAATTCATATACTTCTTCTGAGTCATATGGAGAATTCACTCTGTAGATAACTTCATCTTCAGAATCGGAGGATTGTTCATCAGAAGATGAATTAAATTCAACACTTTCTTCAGATTCGGAACCAGATGCTGGTTCTTCAACGTAAGCTACCTTAGAAGGTTGTTGCTGATAATATCTACGATAATTATTCTTTCTTCTTTGTTGAGAAGGTCTAGAAGACGAGGAACTTTTTCTGCTGTATCTTGGTTTGAAATGTACCATATTAATTATATTTATCAAAAAGAAAAAAAAGTGCTGTCAATACTTTGATATAAATAGCTACTACTTATAAAATTTTTCAGCTGCAAAATACGAGATGAGCATCGCCTACTGCCGTTTTAGTCCACCAGCTTCTATAGTAGCGTGCGAGAAGGTTCCTTAACAGTGCACTTACCGATTTGGTGGAAAAGATTACCCGGCTTTGGTTCAAGGTATATATAAATGGCGATAGCCGCAAAATATTTTTGAACCCCAAATCTCTTTGCCTTTTGGCTTAGATCATGTGTAGTATCTGTTCTTTTCAGTGTAACAACTGAAACGTCATCATTGATGACCGAATAAAATTTGTTACCTTTATTTTTGGAATTTAGTTGAAAGAGATTGATGAGCTTGCTCACACTCCTTCAGCACAGTGTCGTTGCCATTGCACCTTTCGGCTTCTGACGCAACTTAAGAATCAACAGTGAGTTCATTGTGGCTTCTTAAGATGTATGTGTTATTAAAGATACCACCATAAGTACTTTACCCCTACCTAATTTGTATATTGACCTAGTGGTAGTTTTACATCTTGGTATGTCTCGAACTATCAAACTTCTTGAATATTGTCTCAACTTTCTGTCTCATGTACAACCATCTCCGGTATATTCCTGCCATTCTGTCACCATCTGTCACTGTCTGCCCCTTTCTACGCCTGTCTTTCGTCACTTATATTTATGGTTTAGACTGTACACGACCCGCGTAGTGATCTATAAGTCAAATTCATTGTCTTATCTGTGAAAACCTACATTGAACGAAATGGTCCTCGAAGGGTCCGACAAGAAACGACATCTGGGCCACCGGCTTCTGATGCCCAATTCAAATAGACTTCTGGTTCAGCGAGATCTGGTTTACTCAAATGCAACATCTATAGAAGTTCAAAATAATGTTCTTTTTCCAAGACTATATGACTCTTCCAGAAATAACCGACACCTGTACCTTGATCCTGATCGAGATATTAATGAAGAAAATGATAACTCGAGCTCGGTGCAAAATTTTGGCCATATTTTCAAACGACAAAATAGACCTCTGGAATACGATTTGTCAGATGCCAATCAAGATTTATTCAGAACTGATTTTGATTCAGATATAGATGAAGAAACTATAGATAGTGGGAGATTATCTTCTGATATATCTTTTGATTCAAAAATTATCAATCAAGTACCTGGAAAGTTGACGGAATTAGACTTAGGTACAGATTCAAGGTTCAAGTATTTGACGGCATATCAAAATATCGCCAAAGAGTCAAGAGAAAAAGAAAAAGCTGATAAAATAATGGATAAACTAAAGGCTCACGATGAAATCCCTTTAGAAACTTGGAAAGATGAAGATTCGTCCAAATCCTCTGTATCTTCAGTATTTCATTTATCAAATTTGGATGATTATGGTAAGTATGTTAAGATGACTCATATAAATGATCGAATTCAACATCAAGTTCAAACTCCTGATGAAGACGATAACGTTCTTGGTATTGTAGACGCTCAAGACCTTGCTCATAATTTTTATCATGACAATGAAGATGAGCTGCATGCCAAAGTTCCCAAGCCAAAATTATCATCAAAATTCAAAGCACCATGGAATTCTTCGAAAAAAGGTACTGGTGAAGCTAATTACTCATTTAGTGAAGCCGATTCGCCTTATTCTACTTCTATAAAGTTTGAAGATGATAATGATTCATCCAAACCAAGATATCTACAGAGAAAATTAAAGGTTAGACATCTTCAAATGATTTCTTTTGGTGGTACTTTAGGAGTTGGATTATTCCTAAATTCTGGTAAAGCATTTACTATTGCCGGTGGATTTGGTACTTTACTTGCATTTATTATTTGTGGTATTGTTGTATTGACTACAATTGTATCATTTTGTGAAATGGTAACTTTCGTTTCAGTAGTTGATGGAGTTAGTGGATTAAGTTCCCGTTTCGTTGATGACTCGTTTGGATTTTCAGTAGGCTGGCTCTACTTTCTAAGCTTTGCATTTGGACTTGCCGGAGAAATTGTTGCTTCGGTAATCCTACTCACTTATTTCCCTGAGCTAAAAGTTTTAAGCAATAAAGGTTCAACTGTTGGATTTGTAACATTATTTCTTTTCCTGATTGTTTTTGTAAATTTAGTTGATGTTAGAGTTTTTGGAGAAATTGAATATTTTAGCTCTCTTATAAAATTAGTTGTTGTATTAATATTAATCATTGTTATGGTTGTTGTTAATAGAGGAGGGGCTGGTACAAAAGGAGTGTTGGGTTTCAGATATTGGGATTATAATAAGTCTGATTTAGAACATAATATAGTTTTTGGATTATTCCGACCAACATTTAATTTAAATGATAATGGGATGAGTTCTCCTTCTGACGGAATTGGAAGTGACAAAGGAAGATTCTTATCTTTGTTAACTGCAATTATGGTTGTTTCATATGCTTATAGTGGAACTGAAATTGTTTGTATTGCTGCTTGTGAAGCTAAAAATCCTCGTCAAGCATTACCTTCTGCTACCAGAAGAGTTTTCTGGAGAATTTTATTATTCTACTGTCTTTCATCATTTTTAGTATCATTAAATATTTATTCTGGTGATCCTAGATTACTTAGATATTCAAGTGGTAGTACGGGTGTTGATTCAAGTGATTTTGGATCTAATTATGCTATAAATTATGTTGGAGGTGTACATTGTTATTCTAAATCAGCAATTTTTGCTGGTATAGGAAGTGGATCACAAAGTCCATGGACGGTAGCATTACAAAGTGCTGGATTATGTAAATTTAGTTCAGCATTAAATGGATTTCTTGTTTTCTTTGCTGTTAGTTGTGGAAATGCTCAACTATATGTTAGTTCAAGAACCATGTATTCATTAGCATTACAAAAGAAGGCACCCAAATGTTTAACTTATTGTAATAAAGCAGGAATTCCATATAATGCCGTATTATTTTCAGCAAGTTTTGGATTATTGAGTTATATTGTAGTTTCTGAAGAAGCAACATCAGTTTTTCAAAATTTAACAAGTATTATAGCATCATCAGGAATAATTGTATGGTTTGCAATGTGTTTATCATTTCTTAGATTTTATTATGGTTTAAAGATACGTCCTGATATTATTAGTCGTGATGATAAGGCATATCCATATAAATCACCATTCCAACCATATAGTGCTATAGTAGGACTTGTTGGATCGGGGATTATTATATTGGGAATGGGATTTACAGTTTTCATGACTGATGAATGGGATACACTTTATTTTTTCTCTAGTTATGGTACTCTTATAGCATTTGTAATTCTTTACTTTGCTTATAGGTTAGTTAGAGGAACCCGAATCCCCAGTTTAGAGACGCTTGATTTTGATTCAGGAAGAAGAGAGAATGATAGATATATTTGGGATGGAGGAAAGGAGTATAATACTCGTAGTTTCAAAGAAGTCACTCACAAGATGATATCCAATCTTGCGTGAGCCCACAGAGTGACTTCAAAGTCCATGCCATACTCTGGTGGCTGATATTGCTTACGGTGATTACTCTAGACTACCAGTTCAGAATTTCGACTACACATATAAACTGTCCTCCAAAAATTATTATGTCCTACACAGGGCCATACTATAGAAACTAGGGACATCATCTGCAATACTGACTCTGTAGCATCAATTTTGACAATTAGTGCCTAAGCTTTAATTACTGGTCCACCTTACATACTGCCCACCTTATTACTGTATAGACCGTATAACTGTTCAGACCCTCTCTAGACTTTACCTAGACTTACATCCACAATAAAATATGTTAATATAATTTTCAGTAGCAACGATAGGCGTACTAATGTAGTAATTCGTGTTAATTGTTCCAAATCGGGTAAATTATTTCAGCGAAAATTTCCTAGTAAAACTCGTCTAACTGTCATATTGAAATTTGATACTGAGCCATAAAACCCCCCAATTGAATCCCAAAAACTCAATTTCCACTTGATTTCAATGTCGTGGGGACCAACTGATCAATTTTTACATGGACGGTTAATTAAACCATTTCTTCCATTTGATAAACATCCAACCTTAAATAATGAAAATTTAAGAAATTTATACGCTGGAGATGAAGTTTTCATTTTTGAAATTAAATCAGATAATAGATGGGCAAGAGGTTATACTATTACCAAACCATTCCCAAATGATTTTACAATTACTTCAGTAAATTTAGATGAATTACCAGGAGTTGAAGTTAAAATTGCTATTTTCCCATTAAAATATGTTAAAGTTTTTGAAAAATTACCTATTTCTGAAATAAAGGTTAATTCAAAATATAATAATGTTAGAGATGATGAATTTGTTCCAACAATTCAAGATTCAGAATTAGCTCGTAAACTGGCTTTAAATGGTGAAATTGAATTTGGTTCAAATGGTAATACCATTAAACCAATAATTCCTGTTTTACCAGAAGAACATTTTGAAACATCTCCAATTGCTGAAAATGATGATGATGATGATGATCAAGCTCTTTTGAAAGAAATAAGACATGCTCTTGATCTTTTAACGTCTCATATCTTTGCTCTTTATTCAATTGGTGAATTCCGTTTATTTAATAAATTACTGTCGGTATATTATAGTTTAGATGAAACTAGAATTAAATTAACAAATAAAATGTTAACTATAAATGAAATTCAAGTTGCTAAAAGAACCGCTACTTTCTTATTGAATAAAATTCCTAAAAAATTAGCATCTCGTGCTGCAAGATTAAATGAAAAATCTTATGATTTAGACTTTCAATATACTGATATTTCAGGTTATAAAACTATTTTGGCTCGTGATGCCCATAGTGGATGTCTTTTATCTAATGAAAATGCTTTACCTTCAAGAATTGCTCTTAATCAAACCCTCTGTGCATTAGCTCCAAATTTCCCAATAAATTGTCACCATAATAGTCAAATGTACTCTTTACAACCTCAACCAAATAAGAAATTGTTTCATGAACCTCCTCTGCATATTTTGGTTGATTTTAAATCAGTAAGTGGATCTTCTGCTTATACTCCACCAGGATTTGCTGGAACTATTGCTTACTTATACATTCGTAATAATCGTAGAAGATTAACTGAAGCATTTGCTGTTCATACTAACTCAGTTGATGATTTAGTTCATGTTGAAAAAATATCGGCTGCTCTTTTTAGAAATATTCCTTCTAGTGAAATAGAAAATAGTAGGGTTTACTTGGTTGCAGTATTAACAGAAGAAATTGATCTAAATATAAAAGAAACTGGCTCTCCTCATATTAGAAGAGTTAAAAAAGGTGTTGCTGCTGGTGTAAGTGACATCACAAGAATTTTTTCCAAGAATCAAGGATCTTTAGCATCTGGAGAATCTCATCAATTTTCAATTCGATTATTTGGTTCTTATATGAATCAAAAGAAAGGTTTAGGTAAAGCTCAAGATGAACCTGAACTTCCTTCAAATAGTGGATGGGGTGAATTGGTTGATAGAATTATTTCCGGTTCAAGTCATGGAGTTGCAGTAAATCCAAGAGCTGAAAAATTAGTGGTTTCTGTCAAAGAATTTAAACACCGGTTTGTTAATAATTACAGTCCAATTACAGTAGGAGCACCAATTTCAAGAATTAAACCAATTTTCTTTGATCCATTAGCTGAAAATTATGAACGTATCTATTTGAAAATGGGGAAAGTAAGTTTACTCAACAGTATCAATAAAGACGATTTGTTAACTTTTGAAGTAAGTACTCCAAATAACGAAATGATCACATTTGCAAAAGCTTCAAATCAACAGGAAAGAAGAACCTGGCAATTTGTATCTGTATTTCCAGATGAAGTAGTTGGAGAAATCATCAAAGTAAATGGAGTCTCTTTGAAGAATCCAACCAAAAAACTTCCAAAAGATGACTATATTGTACTTTCTTTGTACATAAATGGAGTCTTTGCAGGTGAAGGTAAACTTTTGTATAAGTCAGGTAATCGACTCGTTGAATTCAATAAAAAGAAGAGTCATTCTATTGAAATCTTATCTACAAGCCACAAGATCCCCGTGGCTCAAGTAGATGTTAGCACTGAGTACGTGGGTAAGATTTATAATTCAGATATTTCTATTGATAATGTTTTCCAGTTTGACAGATTTTTCAAAGGTGGTCAACAGGGAGTTGACGAGCTTTCAAAGTCATTGACAAACTTTACCAAACTCGATATGAATCAACTCGTCAAATACTTCCCTGAATTATTGAGTTCATTATATAATATCGCTGATGTGGCTTTAAAGCAGCCAAACTCTCCAAGTATTGAAATCCTTCAGGATAACACCTTTAAAGCCATTGTACACTTGTTGGATATTGTTTTTGGTAAACAAGATCAGTACTTGTACTTGATTGATACTTTTACTGCCAGGTACACCAAGCTCCCATCGATTGGAATTTTCTTGTTGAACAAGATTTCCGAAATTTTTTCAAGAGCTGAATCCAACTGGAACGCCATGTCTCGTTCACTTTGCCGAATTGTTTCTCTTCTTATGAAACTCGCCATTAATTCCATGGACGAATCTGAGGATATGAATGAGTACCTCCAGGCATTAAACTCTTTATTTAAATCGGGTGCCGTTTTCCTTAGTATTCAATCATCTTCACTCATCAGCGACCAGGTATTGATATTGGAAATCATTGACTACGTACTCACATTCAAAGCTCGCTTGAATGAAACTAAAATCTTATCGTTTGTCATAAGCTTTATTGACTCTATTGGAATGAGAGGTTTGGGTGCAAATGAAGATACTTTCGGATTAAAGAAACCTGCTTCTGCTCAAGGGAAAGATCACAAGATTATCATCAGTAAACTTCTTTTGATTCACCGTTTATTCACCACTTCGTTGGTGGAGAATCCGGAGTCCAGAAAGATCCTCATTGCCAAAGCCGTTGGCTGGGCCATGGAAGTATATTTGGGACCTACAGATATCGATGCCATTAGATTAGCCAGCTCGATTTTGAATGCCGTTTGCACATTGCTCTGGACCACGGTTTTCGTAAATGGTAGTGAAGATGAGCTCTCGTTATGCTATTCTCTTTCAAAGTTGTTGCCGGCCATTTCCAGAACTTTTATAAAGTACAATAAGTTTACCAGACAAAATGAATTTTATAAGCCCAAACGGACGTTTACCGAAATTTTCCCAACAGAGTACCCATTCAAAGAAAGTTCAATTGATCCTATCGTCAATGACGAGGTCATAGTTGAAGTTTTACTTGAAATTTCAGTTATTTTCTGTTTCATTGCTAAAATAGGTAAGGCAACAGCCGGTAACGAAGGATTCTCTAAGATTTTAGCTACTCAGATTGAAGGAGATTTCTTTGATAGCTCTAAATATCTTGCGAAGGACTTTGAAAGCGAAGATGTGTTGACGCTTATTTCGGGGGTTAAAATTATAAGACAAGGTAAGTACTTCCCAGAAGATAAATGGCTTTCCTTATTTGCAGTAATTGCAGAAGGATGTTTAGTGGCATTAGAATTGGTAAGACCTCTTTTGATGGCTCACTATATTCCATCCATTGAAGATTCAGAATTGTTCGATAGAGTTATCTGGGGAAGTTACTTCAAAACTTTATTGAAGTTGGGTACAGTTGCGCCAGTTTCCATTGAACATCTCTCTTCAATTCCTCAAAAGGCATGTACTTTAATCACCAGAGACGTAAGAAATAGAGTCGCTACTATGCTTAATGAAGCATGGGACGCTTTGGCTTGGAAGGCTACTAAGGAAGACATGGTTCGTTTCAATTTGAACAAATTTGGAGGTTATCAAGTTGAATTTATCAGTAACGACTACGGTATTCTTCAGGATTTGATGTTGTTTGCACTTCAACGAAATGAATTGTGCCAAACCGTCAGTGTCAAGGTCCTTTGGTCTATTATGGTGAGTGAATACATTTTGAGTGATAACATTGTTGATATTGAAAGAGAGTGTCTTGTTGGATTACACGATATTTATAACAGAACTGCTTATAAGCCAAGTATAGTTGAACAAACGCTGTTTATTGAAAGAATGAAACTTACTATTCGTCTTGATCGTGAAGATGAAGCTTTTGGACTTATCTATAATTTTATTGAAAGTCTTGCTGGTTTCTTAGAGGTCTTAAATGATTTGAATAGCGTTCCTGTAGGGCCTGAATTTGATGATGACCGTACGTTCCACAAGTTGAACATCAATGCTTACTTGAAAAATGCCAATAAACCTGAATTATTCCATTCATTCATTAACAACATGTATGAAGATAATGCAACTAAAGGAGATTTTATTCAGGCCGCTTTAAGTTTGGAACTTTTAGCTTCTACTTATAGTTGGGACCATCACGAGATTCTCCCTGCTACAATCAGACCTAAGTTCCCAGAACAAACATCTTTCGAAAGAAAGGAAAGCTTGTTCAAGATGATTGCTAACAACTACATCAAGGGGAATAGTTTAGAAAGAGCTACTGATACTTATAATGAATTGTTAGACTCTTATAGCGAACATACTTATGATTTGAAAAGTTTTGCATATGTTCATAACAAATTAGCAAAACTTTATCTTGATTTAGAGTCCTCTGACAAGCTTACACCATCTTTCTTTAGAATTGCATTCATTGGAGCCGGATTCCCAGCTAATATTCGTGGTAAAGAACAAATTTACGAAGGATTACCTTTCGAACACATTACTTCTATTCATGAAAGATTACTAAGATTGTATCCTGGAGCTAGAATTGTTTCTGACGATGCCCAAGCTCAAAAATTGAAAGAAAAGATCCAGACGGGTAGATACTTACATGTTAATGCGGTTGAACCCATCAATGAAATATCCGATAAGTTATTCAATACATCAATTGGAGTAAGACAATATGCCAGAAATAAGAATCTAAGATTTTTCACTACATTAAAGAAGATTCCTGGTGCTACATCTGTATTTGATTTATGGACTGAAGAAACCACTTATGAGACTCAGCTTTCTTTCCCTACTTTGATGAATAGAAGTGATATAAAGTCGGTTAAGGTAGTTAAATTATCACCTTTGGACAATGCTATTAGATCTATTGTTAACAAGAACAATGATTTGATTCAGCTCGAAAGTATGATAAATATTGCGTTCAAAGAAAAGAGTGATTTCACTTCTTTATTCAATGATTTGTCCAGACAATTAGCAGGAACCGTTGATTCTCCTGTAAATGGAGGTGTTGGTCAATATAGAGCATTTTTTACCGACACAAAGTATACTAGTCGTCAAGAATACACCTATAATGTCAGGTTACTTAAGAATGCATTTGAAGATTTGGCCATTATATTGAACAGATGTTTACATTTACATGGTAAATTGGTATCACCAACAATGAAGATTTCTCATGATGCTCTTGTTGAATTATTCAAAAAGAATTTCAAAGAAGATATTGCTAGTTTGAAACTTTCTACGGATTATGATCATAACAATTATAATCATAGTATCAGTCATTATACGCTTCAGCTGGATAAAAGAAGTGTTTCTAATAGTACTCTTGGAGGAGCACCAAGTATTGCCCCTGGAGCTGCTAGTATTGCACCAAGTACTAATGGAAGTACGACTGGAAGTACCAATGGTAGCACCACTAGTATCAACGATAATAAGTTAACCAGGACATCAAGTAGAACATCTAAAGCATCATCAGCTTCTAGTTCAGGAGTTTCTGGATTATCGTCAGAACAAAGCTCTGTTGCCAATACGTCAAATGTGAGCGTAAGCACCAAGCAAAAGAGAACAGCTCTCAACTGGAGAAATAAAATTATTCGGGGTTAGAGTAATAGATCTTAAGATATGAAGTCAGTGTAGAGTAGTAGTATGTAGAGTAGTAGTATGTAGATTAAAGGGTAATGATAGTTGTTCGGCCTGGTCTGACACAAAGCAATAGTACAATGTATACCAATGAATAGATAAGAAGAACTATACTAGTTCAGCCTATTCACACTGACAATGTATATCACTAAATTGGAGCACAAAAGCTACAATGTGCAATCTCAACCAGATTGAACCGCTATTACATGAAGAGAATATACATTATAAAGAGAATAATTCAGCCGATAAAGAGTGACGCTTAATCGGGACAGTCCGGCTTAAACCCGGTATTGCAGCACTAATGAAGAGATTGTCCCGATTCTTCAATGGGTAAAACCGGACATGTACTGCAGTCTGGTGTATTGTCCCAGTAATGACAGTTAGGTTTCGTTAGATTAAGGAAAGTAGGCTGGGTATTGAAATTGAGCCATGAATCTGATTTACCTATTATCGAACTGAATTTGCTTTTTCTTGTTTTGATGGTTACTTTGGAATTCACTACAACTTGAGATTTGTAAGATACTTTAAAATATGGTCTACTTAGCTAAATTCTAAGTTTACTGTAAATTTTCTATTGTTTCTTCTTCTGATCTTGAATCTGAACCTCTACTTTGAATTATGGTCTTCTCCTAAGCATTTTTCTAATTTCTCTCCTAAATATTCCTTTAATTATTTCTCTGATTTTAGTTCTGATCTTGCATTATCATCCCCTCCTTTCCAGCATTATCTCGCAGAAAAATTAGTTTGACGTACCTCCGCTATCGAAATACGACGACGGGTTTTCCCGTCAATTCGAAAATGACTTGATATTCTTGACTTCAAGACTCAGCAAGTCAGAGCAAGTCGGAGCAAACGGATTGGTCTAGTATGTGGTCCTAGTTGGAAAAGGCGTTCAAGAAGTGATAAATGTTAATTACCCATAGTCAGATTTTCACTGCACTATATTTTTTCCTACTTAGATTCACTACGATAATTATGTACACCAAATACTTCAGAACAACGTGTTACATATAAATCACCAACCAACTATCAACCGTCTACAATCACATCCATTGACCAATAGTTCCGAGAATTGAATATTCACCGGTCTTAGAACATATAGCATTACGATATTCGGATTTAAGAGGTGTGAATTTCATGATAGAAACGCAATATGATAATAGCATTGCTAATTAGTGGCTACCCTTATTTTTCAACATGAGTTGGAATTCATCCGAGAAAAACTTGAAATGTGTCATAAAATAACACTTTGATTGCCAAGTAAACCGGCCATTTCTAATTAAACTTTGGAATGTCTGCATCATGCACCGAATCAGCGACGAGCATCATGATAAATTGAGTTTAACTATATAAGTTTTTAAAAAAATTATAGCCAAGGAATTTATTAACCTTCAGGTCGTGCTATTTAGTGCGTTTAGAGCATTTTCAGGGGTAGATTATGCAATTCAAAGCGACTTAATAAAATCATTTTAATTTACATTTTATTACCCTGCAACAAAACTTATAAACTATTTAAACAGTTTTTACTAAACTTTTTAAATCAATCTTTTTACATGTAAGGTTTAAACATTATAAAATCATTTATTAAATCCGTTATTGTAACGAATTTTTTAAAGAATTAATTATGCGTAAATTACGGTTTGATAACCCTTATATAGTGCCGTATAGTTTAGACCAAATCAATGTTCTAGTCTATTTTCTTTCAACAATGCATTTCTATTGTTAGGTCTGCGTGCGAGTGCCAATATGTAACAAAAACTTATTTTCTCCAATGAACGAATCCGGACACTGAGAAAAACCCGCTTGAAAACTACAGATAAATCCTTTAGATTTTTACTTTTTTAACTACAATTTATTATGTTTAGATTAGCTTCTCGTTTTGCTGTTACAAGAACTGCCATTCCTTTGGCAAGAGTTTCTCCTATTCGTTTTTATGCTGTTGCACCAATTACAAAAGAAGAAGTTACCTCTCGTGCTTTTGAAGCTTTAAAAACTGTTGCCTCTTTACAAGAATCAAAATTATCTGTTGATGCTTCATTTCAAAAAGATTTAGGTTTAGATTCTTTAGATACCGTGGAAGCTTTGGTTGCATTAGAAGAAGAATTCGATTTAGAAATCCCTGATAAAGTCTCTGATGAAATCAAAACTGTTGGTGAAGCAATCGACTACATCTTCCAAGAAGAACAAAAACTTTAATTGGGTAATATCTTTCCATATTTATTAATATATGCTGATTCTGAATCATTTGTAGATTTTCATTTAACTTGATTATCTTATTATAAATTTTAATAACCTTACTCATCTCTATGATTTGTTCCTATTGTTCTGGTAATTTTTTTGCCATTGTATTCACCTCATCAACTCTCGTTACTTCACCTTCGCTGTAGTCAAATATATCACTTGCATTCAATAAATCACCTTATTTATCTACTTATTCGTATCGTAATTTTAAACATGGTACTTTTTTGTCATACTACTCGATCTCGTCTACTATCATTACGGCGCGAGTTAATTTGTTTGTAATTTATAAATATCCTTTGTTCTTTAATGACTACCGATCCTAAAATACCTAATGATAATATTGTTGATGAGTCTGTCACGGATTCGTTAGATAGAATAGACTTATCTCATACTGAAGATGAAGATGAATTAGAACCTGATGACGAAAATGAACCATTACCTGTAGAATATCCTGGTACCGTCCTTCCTGATGACCATCCTCAAAAGATTGAACACGATGCTGACCTTGCTGAAAAGTATCAAGATGATACTGACTATATCGACTTAATCCATTTAAAGATTTCCAATTTGACTGACCTTAATTTATCTCGATTTACAAGACTTGAGTCCCTTTGTTTAAGACAAAATCTTATCACTAGTATTAGTGATATTGGTGCCTTATCAGAAGATTCATTAGAAGAGTTGGATTTCTATGATAATAGAATTAATCACATAAGTAGTCAAATTTCAAAGTTTACCAAATTAAAAAATCTTGACTTTTCTTTCAATAAAATTAAAAACATTAAGAATATCAATACATTGACCAATCTTGAAAATCTTTATTTTGTACAAAACAAGATAAAAGAAATCAAAAATTTGGAAAACCTCAAGAAATTAAAGAATTTAGAGTTAGGAGGTAATAAAATTGAAATAATTGGTGAAAACCTTACTTATTTAACTAATCTACAACAATTATGGTTAGGTAAAAATAAAATTGGTAGACTTGAAAATTTACATACACTAACTAATTTAAAAGTCCTTTCAATTCAATCAAATAGAATAACCAAAATTGAAGGTTTGGAAAATCTTGTCAATTTAGAAGAATTGTATTTGAGTCATAATGGAATATCTAAAATTGAAAATCTTGAAAAAAATGAAAAACTTAAAGTGTTGGATGTGACTTCAAATAAACTCACTTCTTTGGATAACCTCACACATTTAACCGAACTTACTGATTTTTGGTGTTCATATAATCAAATTCTGGATTTTGAACAAATTGGAAAGCAGTTGGGTAAATTACCTGAATTAGATACTGTTTATTTCGAAGGAAATCCAGTTCAAACTACAAATCCAACTGCATATAGGAGGAAACTCAAATTGTACTTAGGCTCAAGCTTAGCTAAAATTGATGCCACTTATATAAAAGACTAGCTTAACTAACGACTTACCGTAATTGTAATAGCGTAATATTAAATATGATTGTATATGCCCTTGTGAGAAACTAAAAAACTAAAAAATCAAAAAAAGAAATTGTGAATATGTTTAATTGATGTTTGTGTGACTAACTCGTGTAACGAGCCCCTAGGCTCGATCGTACTAGCGCCCGGGACTTCTATGGATTTCCTTAACCAGCTTGTTGCTGTTCTACTGTGTTCTTCTTGATTTCTAACTCATTCTATATTGTCTAGGTGTACGGAGCTTTCTGTGACTGTCGTTGCAGTGGTCACGCCTTCGTGATAAATTGGAAAACTCTCGAATGCGCTGGATTTTTCGCAGCCAAATCCTCCACGGTATATAAGGAGGAGGGATTCAACCATCAACAACACCAACAAACAAAAACAACAAATCACATAAGCAAATCAGAATGTTTAGTACAGACAGACTTTTCAACGAATTTTTTAACGATCCATTTTTCAACCCTAGAACCAAAGCCTTAACGGATAAATCTGGCGCACAAGAACTCGCTAGACGTAATCCAGATTTTGCTGACAATATTTTGTCACATTGGTATAGTGGTTTTGAAATTCCAGAAATTCACAATCCAGTCAGCTTAGAAGAGAAGCCTGACAGATATGTTGTGAGTGTGAGTGGAGCTGGTGATAAGGAGTTCAAGGTAGATTATCTCAAGAAAGAGAATCAATTAAACATTACTACATCAAAGGAAATCAAAGAGAAGGACGAAAAGAGTGGAAGTGAAAGAAGCTTTTCTAGTAAAGCTCTGAATACAGTAGGATTTGAGAAAGCCGTGAAATTTGAAGAAATCAAGGCTGATATCAAAGACAACACTTTAATTATTGAAGTGCCAAAGGTAATAGTGGATGAAGAAAATGTTTATCCAATTGCTATTGAAGGTAAAAAAGACTCTAAATTGTAAGTAAGCAGTTTATAGTGAATGAATAATGATAAGAAAATTTCATTGTAGATCAGATAGTAATAACGTTAGTCTGGATATGTTACCAATAGAATGGTATAGCCACGGAGTATTCACGTTATCTCCTAACGATAATGTTGTGAGGCGTATCACCAAGCCGGAAATTCCGTTGTTCTTCATAGTAACTACATTTTTTTATGTCCGCTTCTACGTGTATCTATCTCGCCCGGCCTACCAGACCCCAATAATTATTTGATGTTGCACAAAAAATTACTTAAAATGGTAGTTCTCATGAATCCTCTAAAATTAGTCCGAGGTGTCGATAACCCCGAAACTTGCATGAGATTACGAGCCTAAGATTACCCCCATACTATTTTTCACGTCTAGCCTGCGATAGCTTAAACGTAAGTATCTAAGTATTTACAATCTATTTAAACTTCATCAGTAATTTACAAAATCATATATACATACAATATGTGTAGTGACAACCAAGTATTATCCGTAATTTGTCGTGACCACCGTATCAAATGCACTAGTTTGGTATTTTGTTCCGTCTCTATCACATGCCCATTTTTCCGTTGGCTCCCATCATATGCTCATCGGCGGCTTCCGTGGGACGCTTGTACTTTAATTCCATCGTGCACGTGACTATACCCCGCCGGTCGATATATATAAGGTGAAGAAATCGTGCAATATTTCAAATCCATAGTAAGTGAATATTGAAATGACAGTCAATACCCACGTTAATTCTTCAACTCCTCCAAATCCGGCTTCATTGATACAGGTTGAGAGAGCTAAATCAGCTTTCAATACTACTGAAATGAATTATTTCTTAGAAGGTTCAAAAGAACATTCTGAAGAAGTTCAAAAATTCATTCAACAAATGGAAAGAGATCCAATCCTTGCTGCAACTCCAAAAGTTTATGATTATACTAAAGCTGAACATAGAGAATGGACTGCACGTAGAATTGGTCGTCTTGCTCAATATATTGAAACTGAAAATTTTGACGAATTAGAAAGAAGAATTTCTTTAATTTCAGTTTTTGATCCTCAATTACATACTAGAGTTGGTGTTCATCTTGGTTTATTCATTGGTTGTCTTCGTGGTACTGGTACTTTCGATCAATTGGGTTATTGGGCTTTACAAAAAGATACTGCTTATGTTAGAAATATTTATGGATGCTTTGCTATGACCGAATTAGCACATGGTTCTAACGTTGCTGGTTTAGAAACTACTGCTACTTTTGATGAAGAAAATGATCAATTTATTATTAATACTCCTCATATTGGTGCTACTAAATGGTGGATTGGTGGTGCTGCTCATTCTGCTACTCATTCCACGGTTTATGCTAGATTAATCGTTAAAGGTAAGGATTATGGTGTTAAAACTTTCGTCGTTCCATTAAGAGACAAACGTCATGAATTAATGCCAGGTATTAGTATTGGTGATATTGGTGCTAAAATGGGTAGAGATGGTATTGATAATGGTTGGATTCAATTCAGTAATGTTAAGATTCCTCGTTGGTTTATGTTACAAAAATACTGTAAAGTTTCTGAAGATGGTGAAGTTAAACAACCTCCAAATGATCAATTATCTTATTCTGCTTTACTTGGTGGTAGAGTTGTTATGGTTAAAGATTCTTTTAGATGGTCTTCAAGAGTTATTACTATTGCTACTAGATATGCAGTTGGTAGAAAGCAATTTAAAGCTGCAAAAGCTAAAGAAGGTGATGGTGAATGTCAATTAATGGATTATCCACTTCATCAACGTCGTTTGATTCCTTTGTTGGCTTTAACTTATGCTTTTTCTAATGGTGCTAATGTTTTAGCTGAACTTTCTAGTACTACTATGGATGCCTTAGATGATGCTGTTGCAAATGAAGATCAAGCTGGTATCGATGAAGGTATTCAATCCATGAAATCCTTATTTATTGCTTCTGGTTCATTAAAATCTACTTGTACTTGGTTAACATTGAATACTATTGATCAATGTAGACAAGCTTGTGGTGGTCATGGTTACTCTTCTTACTCTGGTTTCAGTAAGGCTTACAATGATTTCGCAGTTCAATGTACTTGGGAAGGTGACAACAATATCTTGGGTATTTCCGTTGGTAAGCAAATTATCAAGACTATCGCTGAAGTTAAGAAAGGTGAAAAAGTTACTGGTGTCTTGGAATTTTTAAAATCTTACGATACCTCTGTTGGTAAAGATGTTATCTTAACTTCAAATGATTTGAAAAATCCAAGAAAGATCTTACAAGCTGTGGAAGTTGCTATTATCAGAGCTGCTTCTCAAACTCAAAAGGTCTTAGATGCTAGAGATGAAGATTGGGATTATGTTGGTGCTGACTTAGTACAATTATCAAAATTGATGGCTCATTTCTTCTTATTGAAAGCTTTCCTTGATAAAGTTGATACTCTTGAAGATAGAAGCTTGGTTCCAGTCTTAGACAAATTAGCTCAATTATACACTGCCGTTATCGTCTTAGAAGGATTTTCCGGTGTATTCTTAACTTATAATGTTGTTTCTTCAGATACCATTTCTACTTTATCTGCTGAACATATCCCACAACTTTGTGCAGACATTAGACCACACGTTATTCCATTAACTGATTCTTTCAACTTATCTGATATGATGATCAATTCATCATTAGGTTCATATAATGGAAACATTTATGAGAATTACTTTGGCATTGTTAAGGCTAATAATCCTCCAGAAGCTACTAAAGCTCCTTATTCTGCTAGCTTCGAAAGCATGGTACATAGAGGTACATTCGATGAAAGAACTAGAGACGAGTTTACAGATGAAACTGCTGACATTTTAACTGGAAGATCATAAGTATGTATTGTATGATGTGAAATGAATATATAAAAATGATTATTATTATTACTTCAATTGTAAGCACAGCTATATTTATTGTTGGTATAAACATTTAAGGAATAATTAGGTCAGTAGCGTTTCTACCTTTTGATATCAATGCTGCAACATTAGCACCTGCTAGTGCAGATGTTTCCATGGTACTTATAAAGGGCTCCATTATGTTCAAATAGTATAAACCATCATCAAGTAAGAAATGACCAAATTCAGTAGTTGGACTGAGTCTGGGGTATGATTTCCATAATTTTCTATAGATCCATTGAATCTCGGTATTCTCCTCAAATAAACTTAGAATGAATTCATCGTCTTTCTTATCTTTCGAGAAGATCTTATAAACATAGTCACCTGTATCGCGTATATAGTCAACCATTGACGCAGAGTAAAATGGTAGATTATCTTTATCCAAAACAGTAGTTAGAATTGCCCCTGGTGCTTCTCCTTTGCAGTTAAAAAATGTACATGATAGTTTCCTTTTGGTTGCAAAAAGAGTTACATAAAGATTAACATACTCTGGTGATGGGATTTTATACTTATGGTCAATACCAGTTTGATCAAATGGTGCAGCAACAATCACTTTTTCAAAAACATCAGTTTCAATCCCATTTGGTGTACTATAAGTTAATTGCCAATGTTTGTCCTTTTTATCAATTGCAGTTACTGTCGTTTCGAGGTGAAGTTCAGCATTTGAATCATTAACGAAATGTTCAAAAATTTGCCAATTTCCTCCTTTTACAGATACAGCACCTTGAGCTGCCATACCCACCAATGCTCCAATCCCATGTATTTGATTTAAGTTCAGAGCATAATTGACTCTTGAAACTGCCTGAATGATCTCGGCTGCAAAATCGTATGAAACACCATTTTCCTCTAAGAAATTCAGAGCCAACTCATTTGTGGCCGGATCAAATCCAGCAGCTTCTATTGTACTGGTAAGATTCTCGTAAGGGAACAGATCGTGGTAAAATAACTGTACAAACTCAGATATGAATGTTTTAGTCAACGACGAAGCTTTCAAGGGAGCCAACCCGTATCTCCACAAAAGTTTAACGTTATCAATCCACGAATCTCCCAAAGAGTAGAAGAGAGTCCCATTGTCCCAAATTGCTGTAGACGTATCTACACCATCGTGACCCTTAAATTTTTCAGTTGAAAGATTAAACGTTTTCACTGCTTTATTTAATATTTTATTTGCTCCAACGAAAATGGATGCACCAAGTTCAATGGGAAACGACACGTTCCCGTATACATAAGCAGTAGTAGACCGACCACCCACGTAGCTCGATCTTTCAAACATGGTGATATCATAAGAATGATTGGAGTATTTCTGAAGATAGTATGCGGCGGAACTAGCGCCAGCACCAGCTCCTATAATTGCAATCTTAGATTGATTAGGTTGAGTATTGTCATCATGAAGAAAGATAGGTTGCTGCAATTGAGCTCCCGCTAACCCTAAAAGTAGAATAAGTAATAGCATAAGGATCTCAGGGCCTGATTGGAAATTGAACTTGATTATACCCTGATAAGCTTACACGTGATATCAACGCCATAGTTATTCGAAAGCTCCTAATTAAGACTCAATATGATTCAAATAAGCCAAATTGGTTGTAAACTACTTGCAATTACTTAAATGTTTCCTTTCTTTACTATATATTAATGTATCTAGTAATATCGTATACTTATGCTATATACGTAAATGACATGAGGTCGTACAACCTTGGTACACGCCGACTAATCATGTAGTTTAGTGTCTTCGGGTTTGTAATTATCCAAAACAATTCTATAAATGAAGGAAGGTGCAAACCCTCCGATGTTTGTAATGTAGATATCAATATGCTCTGGAGGAACGTAATCGTCAAGTGGATTAGTCACTACTTCGACATTATCAATAAGTTTGAAGTCGTCGTAATTTAATACTTTTCCTGAATTTCCCACTTCAATCAAATCATCTCTATTAAATGGATATAATGGAGATAATTTATATAATCCAGCTACTGCTAATACAGGAGTTTTATGTTCTTTAGCACATTCGACTACATTAGCAACACCAGAGTTTGCTATACATCCACCATTAGCAAATACAGCTTTTGAACCGAGTACAACTTTACCGACTCGTGACATTACAGCAAAAGTAGTTGAATCAGGAATCACAATAGTTTCAATTTTATGATCAGCAAGTTTTTTGGCAAATTTATGAGCAGCACCAATATCGTTAGGATAACTTTCAGTAACTAAAACAGTGAATTTACGTTTAGAGCTTGCTTTTATTAAGAATTGTAAAAGAGTATCCGAAGTTGGAGTAGGAGTTAATAAAATTTCATTATCATGAATAAGTTCAATAGACATTGTTTCGATACCTTCACTCACATTTTGAATTTCATCGATTAAATCTCGTATACCTTGAATGATAATAGACCGCAAATCACTACTTTGTTTCTTCAGTTGAGCATAATCTTTCTTATTAGTATTATTACTTGTCAGTAAAAGACTAAACATTGAACTCATCATAGCTGCATTATCAGGATTACCTTCTGTATCAATTTCATCTCTAATTATTGTTAATACTCTTCTTATAATGTTTCCAGGAATCATATCACGAGGTTCAGCATTAATAATAATAGTTCCAACTTTACGAATAACATCTATTAGATCATATGAATTTGACCATCTAGCAGCAGAAATAACTCTCATAAGAAGATGAGATATAGCTAATGCAATTTCTTTATCACCTTGAATTTGGTGACGTTTCAACTCGAGCACTGTGGTATTCACAAGTGCTAGAATATCTGGCGTTGGTTCCATGACTGTATGAATTGAAAAAAATTAGATGAGTTAAAAAACGATTAAATATGAGAGTTGGTAATTAAACGAAAAAATGGTACTTTTATTGAAAAATTACTTAAATATGAAAAATGCGTTTGACCTTTCAGTTAATAATTAAATATAATTCATTTTTCTAACTTTTTCAAATCATTTTTTTATTCATTGTCATCATGCCAACATTCTCTGAATCACTAACATCATCTTTAGATAAACTATACGATCAATCTTCAAGGTATACTTTATCAATTGAGCTAATTCATAAGCTAGCACAACATCTTAAATTTGATACTTTTATAGATGAAAATGCCTATACTCATGTTATCGATAAGTCAAGTGATTCTAAATTTAAAAGACTTTCCATAGCAGGAACAAGAATCCTCATTGATATAGATCATATAAGTGATACATCTGTAATTAAAGTTGGATTATCACTGGCTACTGATATGACAGGAGAATCTATTCCTGATTACACAGAATCACTAGCTTTAGAAAATTATTATTCATCAGATTTACCAAATGGAACTACTACAATTGACTTTACAAAACCCAAAAAACACTCCTTAATAAAAACTGCATTCGATTCCGATGGTACAGATAGAATCTTATATAATAATTTAACTGATCCAAGTAAAAGGCTTAACTCATTTCCACAAAATTTAAAATATCTTCAGAGACTCGACCGATTGTCAACACAATCTGTTGATATGTTTACTTACATGGATAATGTTGGTTTGTTTCTCGAAATTGTGCATAAACTTGAAATAGATATAAGACCTGATGATGCGTTGATCGCAAATGGTCTTTCAAACACAATTGGGGTTCCTTCATTTAATGACTTAACACAGAACAAAGTTGGGATCTTCTTGACATTTTGGCATGATTTCTCGATCCTAAATGAAAGATTAGATTCTCCAATAGGGAAAAAGTATGCTTTATCGTTATTCTTAAATGACTCGATGGATAAAATTGATTATTTAGATGATGTGCGGTCAAAAGACTTGTTATTGATAGGTGGAAACGGAGAAGCATTGAAGCACAACTTCGTATTCGAAGAGGGTTCCTACTTAGGAAGCCCGGGAAGTAATGATTCCCAATCTTCAGAATCTACTAAATGGTCTATTTTTGGGGAGTTTAACCATGATATTATATTGCCATCGCATGCCATTGAATTTTTGGGAGTAACCAATTATGAACAAAGCGAATGTAAGAATACATTACCTCAATACTTGAAGCTCCTCATCAATGACGAAACTGTTAAAATTCAAATAGATCAAGAGTTTGTTCTGAAACCAATTGTTTTGAAATCATTTGAGATCACTGAATTATCTCAATTGCAAAAACTTATCCCATTATTAAGAAGTTTCATTACATTGAACAATTTGGTGGATTCAATCAGTACATATCCTGAAGCAACTCGATGTAAGGACCCAGAAAATGAAATGACAGAAGTGTATAAAAATAAACTTAAAGAATCTCTAAAATTACCAGATAATGTGACAGACGAAGAGCTTATGGGATTAAATTCTGTCAATGAAAATGTGGCTTTTGTAGGAAGTCAACTTCATAATGATGGCATTGAATCATTCATGGAGTCAAATATTCCAGAAGAGACCGTAAGTGACCAGAAACCATATCTCAATATTTCAATTGATGACATTGATTATACTACACTTTATACTGATTTGAAGTTGAGTATAACTGGTTTGGTGAATGGATCTAAAGTGTCTACTAACTTCACAATCTCCAATGGAAAAGCCGTTTATGATGGAGATGTAGATATGGACTCTGATTTCGATTACCAAAAATTTATTAGAGCTTTGAATGTAACTGAAGATTTAATTAAAAGCATTCAAGTACTTTTTAATAAGTCTGAATAGAAAATTGTATATTACTAAAATAAAAGTTTAATGTTTGATATTGTGTATTCATAAATAGTTTCTAATTTCAATAGTCTTACAATTATTTACAGATTAAAGTTTCACCCCGATGTGAATACTAGCAACCCCGAAAGTTAAATTTTCATAACCTGGTTCAGGAACATAAAACCCAGCTTTTTCAATCATACCTTTGAATTCTTCTTGTTTTGGAAACTTTCTAATACTTTCTACTAAGTATTGATAAGAATCTCTATCATCTGCAATCAATTGACCCATTAAAGGTAATAATCCAAATGAATATGCTTGGTAAATATAATCAACCATTGGGTTTTCAACTTGTGAAAATTCTAAACAAGCGAAAATTCCACCAGGTTTTAATACTCTATAAGCAGTGTTAAGCCCTGCTTGAATATCAGTGAAATTTCTAATTCCAAAAGCAATTGTATATACATCTTTTGAATTATCTTCAATTTCATCCATAACTTCTCCATTTTGTACTAAGAAGTTAACTCTATCAGACCCATCATTCCACTTAGTAGCTTCATAACGACGTTTTCCCTCGGCTAACATATCAGCATTGATATCTGCGATTGTCATTGTGGATTTAGTATCACGATATTTTTTTTCAGCATGGTCTAATAAACCAAAAGCAATATCACCAGTTCCTCCAGCTACATCGAGGAAATCAAGTGGTCTTGAAGCTCCTGGTCTGGTACCTGCATCCAAACGATTTATGAAATGATGTTTCCATAAACGATGGACTCCAAGTGACATTGCATCATTCATAACATCATAATTTGATGCAACAGATGAGAATACACCTCCAACTAATTTCTCTTTATCTTCTTTTTTAACGGTTTTATAACCAAAATGAGTAGTGTCTTGATTATTTGAATAACCTCTTACCCATTTTAAATGATTTACAATAGGTCTTCCTAAATTTAAGGACCTAGAGGCACTTTTAAAATTCATTAGATATTTGATTTAGTCTCAACTTTTAATTGTACTTCTCATTATCAAGTGATTTTTCACTGGCTCGACATTGCGGTCTTGAATTTAAACCCGTACATACAAAACGAATTTACAATATAATTAAATTTTAAACGTTTATGTTTCTTACATAATAAATTACATATGATATGTTAAAATTAAGCTTGAACAACTCTAACAGTGTTAGAGTGACCAGAACCTCTAGTCCATCCTTGAATAGTAACAATAGTATCTCCTTTAGAAATAATTCCTAAATCAATAGCTTCAGAAACAGCCCATCTTAATCTGTTTTCAACATCTTCTTGCCAATTTTCAACTTTTTCCTTTGGATAAATAAATGGATAAACACCTCTATATAAATGAGAATATCTAGCAGCTCTATCATTTCTAGTAACCATCATAATTGGAACATTTGGTTTATATTTTGAAACCAATCTACTTGTTAAACCAGAAGTTGATAAAACAACAATTGCTTTAGCATCTTGTTCATAAGCAGCAGAAACAGCAGCCATTGAACAAGTTTCAGAAGTTGGAGTTGGTCTAACAGCTAATGATCTAATTTCATTATGTAATGGTTGATAAGCAATTGCTTTTTCAGCAATAATAGCAGTATTATGCATCATTGATACAGCTTCAAAAGGATAAATACCTTTAGCAGTTTCACCTGATAACATAACACAATCAGCACCATCTAAAATAGCATTACCAACATCAGAAACTTCAGCTCTAGTTGGTCTTGGATTATAAGTCATTGATTCTAACATTTGAGTAGCACAAATAACTGGTTTTGCAGCCAAATTACATTTAGCAATTAATTGTTTTTGAACAACGAAAACTTGAGGAGCAGGAATTTCAATACCTAAGTCACCTCTAGCAACCATAACACCATCAGTTTCTTTTAAAATTTCATCAAAATTATTAACACCTTGTTGATTTTCAATTTTAGCAATAATTTGAATATCTTTACCATCTTCACCTAAAACTTTTCTAATTTCAAGAATATCGTTACCAGATCTAATGAAAGAAGCAAAAATCATATGAACACCATTTTTAACACCAAATCTAATATCAGCTTTATCTTTTTCTGATAAAGCAGGTAAATCAACATCAGTACCTGGTAAATTAACACCTTTATGAGAACAGATTTTACCAGCATTAACAGATTTAACTTTTAAAGTTTTGTTGTCAACAACTTCTTGAACTTCAAAGGATAAAACACCATCATCAATGTAAATAATCTTTCCAGATTCGATAACAGAAGTAATATTTTTGTAATCAACGTACATAATTTTATCATCACATTTTTTAGCATAAGCATCATCAGTAGTAAAGATCATTTCATGATTTGGAGGAATTGGGAATTCTTTATCATCAGTAGTTGTACCAGTTCTAATTTCTGGACCTTTAGTATCTAAAGCGATAGCTAATGGACGACCTTTATAAATTTCTTCAGATTTTTTAGCATTATCAATAACAGATTGATGATATTCATAAGAACCATGAGAAAAATTCATACGAACGATATTCAAACCTGCTTTTCTTAATTTAACCATAACGTCAGCATCATTAGTTTTTGGTCCAATAGTACCAATAATTGAAGAACGACGTAAAACCTTATCAGGAGTGTCAGTAGTATTCAATGCAGTTAACCAAGAAAGAGAAGCGTAAGACATTGTAAATATTTAATATAGATATAATAACTTGATAGCAAAAGAACAAAAAATCAAATCAATAAAAATTTGGCTAAATTTATCTATATATATATAGGTTTTTTCCGTTGGGGATTACCGAAAATTTATATAGTGATGCTATCACCCGGTTGATTGTGGGCCGGACTTGAAAAATTTTAATTTTAGCGCAGGTGCCACGGGTCATTTCCGAGGGGTTATCTCGTGCAAATCCGGGACCCCATCGCAAATTAATCTATACAATTTAGTAAGTGGATAGATCGGCTCTTTTGGTAGTAGCGAGGGTAATTTTTCAGAACTTACGAGGGTAAATCGCCTGTTCCGGTAATCAATCAGTTGATCCTTCGGACCTCATCATCTGACGTTTCAGCGTGATCAGGTGGTGTAGTAACTTATTTAAGTTTCGGAGTAGTCGAATTCGTTTCCGTTGAACACGATCACTATAATGCATAGCAATTATATCCCCTCTTTGGCTGTATTGCTTCGACGAGGGTCTCCATCTCGGAGATACCTTTATCGCTAGCTGCACATCCGTACATCTCAAATAATTAACAAATAGTAATTGCTTACTAGTTGCTGCCAATGAGCTAATTGAATGCAATAAAGTCTTATTATTGTTTATGAACACGAAAGTAACAAACGGGTACAAAACGAATCTATTGATCATGAAAAGTGATAGAATGGGGGTATTTAAATATTATCATGTGGCGCTTACAACTACGATTCTTTGAAGTCGTTAAAGATGGTACAGGTAATCATCATGATATCTAAGCGAAGGTGAAGTTCACAACAGCCTGTAAAGCCTTTGATACGGAAATCTTATTTCAATTGGTGTTCATGTCCTCTTTTCAGAAAGAAGTTAGATGTACTTAGAAGTTTATACGTTTGTCGCATTTTACCCCATTACTACTACTTATAATAATGGTGGTGCCTATTCTAGTGGGTATAGGAGTTACATTAGTGGCATTAACAACACGGGCTACGATCCATACGGCTCAAAAATTTCGATGGCTTACACCGGCTATGATAGCAAGTCTTAATAATATAAGAATAGATAATGCTACAACCACAGTAATGAAGAACGGCAAACTTCATCCACATCATGAACAACATGAATTTCTACGATCCAAATATCCTAATAGTGGGTTTAACGATACCATGACTGAACAAGAAGCATTACTTATTCTAGGAATAGAGGGCGATGACATTGTGAAAATGAATAAGGCATTGCTTAAAAATAGGTATAGGAAACTTATGGTGGTGAACCATCCAGATAAAACTGGCAGTAAATATTTATCGCAAAAGATTAACCAAGCCAAGGATGTTCTTGATAAAAGTTATTTATTTAACAAGTAGTTGAAGTTTTCAAGTACTTTAAGACGTGGCTTACTTCATACATAGTCATTATTGCATTTAGACAGTATAAAATTTAATTAAATCTATGTAGTCTGGAATATAAATTTCTATGCTGTTCCATTACCATTAGGAAGATGGCCCGGCTGGCTGTCTTGCTCTAAATTTCCAATTTGAACATGGGTACCTTTTTGACCTCCAAGTTGTACGTGATTTCCATTTGCATCGACAACTTCGCTGACTGCATCCATTGCAGAAATTGCATCTCTAATCTCTTGAGGGATTTGTTGAGGTTCTTGATTAGTCTGTTTCATGGCCTTTTCTTTACCTCCTTCGAAATTTTCTCGAATTCTCAAGTAATGTTGTAATTCTTCAGCACTAACTGAAGGTGTAAGATCATTTTGTGCCTTAATGAAATCCTCCATCTTTACAAATACTTCAGTATCATCTGAAGTAGCAACATTATCGAACCACCACCTTGTACTAATTTCAGAATTTCCTTCAGATAGAAGATTGGCATTATACTGCTTGATTTTGAAATCAACCTCATTGGCACTTCTAGTCATAGCATTCAACATAGAATCTGAACACAATGCATAGAAATCAGCTCCTGTAAACGTGAAGGAGCACTTGGCTGCAACCTTTGGTAAATCAACATCATCAGCTAATTTGAACTTTCTAGTTAAAGCTTCTAAAATCTTGGTCTGTTTCTCATCAGTATCTGAGATCCCCAAGTAAAGCATCTTATCAAATCTTCCAGGACGAAGTAATGCTTCATCAAGTAAATCCGGTCTATTTGTAGCTCCAACAACGAAAACACCATCTCCATTATCACCTCCACTCATACCATCTAATTCAGCTAATAGTTGTGATACAATTCTATCCATAACACCACCAGAATCACCTTGATTTCCTCTTTTAGGAGCAACGGAATCTAATTCATCAAAGAAAATTACACATGGTTTAGCATCACGAGCCTTTTGAAATACTCGACGAACATTAGCTTCTGATTCTCCAATATACATGTTAAGTAATTCTGGTCCTTTGACACTGAAAAAATTCAAAGAGAAATTACTAGCAATTGCTTTGGCCAATAACGTTTTACCCGTACCTGGAGGCCCATAAAACAAAATACCACTTCTTTTCTTTAATCCATTATTGAAAAGTTCAGGATGTTTTAATGGCATATCAATAGTATCTAAAATTTCACCTTTTACTACATCAAGTCCTCCAATATCTTCCCATTTAACATTGGGAATACGAGGTGCCCCAATAGAATCACTAAATTGATTTCTCGCTTCATTGATTGCTTTATTAAAATCATCTGGAATCCAAGTTACTAGACCTCCATTTCCAATTTTTATAACTTTTTCAATTGGGATTTTTAAGTTGGAAGATAATTCTACTAGTCTTCGAATAGCAAGTTGTTTTGCCTTATTAACAATGGAAGTAAGATCACGAGGCGTTAAACCAGCAGATTGAAGTGCTAATGAGCTATAACTAACATCTCTACGTTTTCCAAAATTAAGTTTTGAAATATCAATACGTTCAAGAAACTCTTTTCTATCTTCGAACATCTCTGGTAAATCTTCAATACTTTTGGACAGAGTTTCATTATCAATCAAAAATTTGAAGATTTCGAGTCTTTCTTGTTCAGAGGGAACTCCTAAATCAATTTGAAATTTGACCATCAGTCTGACACTATCGTTTAATTTATCAATATCATTACAGCTCATAATGACAACTAAATTTGAGTATTTATCAAGGTATCCATTGATTGTATCCACAATCTTCAAAGATAATGATGTAGACATGTTAGCACCTTGTTCATTCTGATTTGTTTGAACACACAAATTTTCAATGTGCTTCAAATAAACAATATGGAATGAGCTAGACAGATTGACTTCTAGAGGTTGATCATTGATGGATTTTTCAATTTTGGCAGAGAGTAAACCAATTGTTTTCAATTCGGCTCCGGGATTGATTAAGTCAAAGCAGTCAAGTTCAATTAAATTCAAACCCAATTCTAAGGCAACGTTTCTCACCAATGTGGTCTTACCTAAACCCCTGGACATTGAATTCAAGAGAATTGACGTCTTAAGCTTGATATTATTCGACATACAAGTAGTTAATATCTTTTTCACTTCCAATGCATATTTAAACGTAGTAGGGTCAGACTTAATAACTTTATTGTAGTTGAAAACAGGAGGCAAGTTCAAGTATTGATACCAATTGTTGAATTCATTACCTGGTTGTCTTGTAAATTCAAGACCAGATGAGGTAAGGGATGTTTTAGATGGATCAATTATGAATTGATTACACGAAGATTCCGGACCCAGTATATCAACAACTTTAAACCATGCTACAGTGTCAGGATCTCCCATTGGGATGATGTCTTGATCATATTTCGTATCGGGGTTTTCTTCATTGGAGTTAATTTCATTATTAACATCAAACATAGTTTTAGCCAAGACAGAATCTAAAACAACAGGAATTAAATCGTCTTTACGAACACATCTATGTGAAGAATTGAAAACCGTTTTCAATGCACTGAGGAAACTTTGCTGGTAAGTTCTATCCATCGTAACAGAAGAAGCTACTCGACATAAAGTGGCCGAATTTGCCTTTGGTATAAGTTCTGAAAACTGATTATTAGTAGACTTCAGTTTCAATTCAGTTCCAAGAGGATCAATAAATAATTTAGTCAGTTTATTAATGTGAAGATTAACCATAAGTAAAGGTGATAAATATAATGTCCCACTTACGAAGAGTCTATTAGGTTCAAGTAAAGTAAATAACTTTACGATCAATTTAGTCGACAGACCATCTTCTTGTAAAGATTTAAGCAATACAGTATCACCATTGAAAAAAGGGAATTTTAGTTTAGCAATGTCATGAGTGTTGATGAATACAAAGAGCTCCAGATCTTCTAATGCCCATGTCGGTGGTAAACTGTCAATAGAAATGTTCACAGATAATGGACCTGCTTTGAACGATGTAGATGAAGTATCAGGCTCATTATTGGGGTCATCAAGAAAATCAAGTTGCAATGACGAAGTCAAGTATGAAGAGAGATCCACGTCATCATCAATGGTTTCTTCAACCTCTTCATGAGTATCTTCTTCATCGATAACATCGTCTTGAGTTTGCTTTATAAGAACAATATTTGTCTGTTGATTAACCTTACCTTGAGGCACTGGCTCACAAAGTTTAATTTCTCCATTGATTAGCCTAACAGTATCACCATTTGTTACCACCGACCCATTCAGATCCAAATAATCGTCTATAAATCGGCGTCTGACGTCCTGGGCAGGAATATTATAGAGAATGTCATAGATGGGCAGAGGAACCGATACAAAAATTTGATCTAAAGCAGGAATGCTTTCAAGATCAATACTTTGAATCACACATCGGTTGAAAGTAATATTTTCACCGAATTTTATCAAATTTGAGT
This sequence comes from Metschnikowia sp. yHQL527, assembly GCA_030578455.1. Classification (NCBI taxonomy): domain Eukaryota; kingdom Fungi; phylum Ascomycota; class Pichiomycetes; order Serinales; family Metschnikowiaceae; genus Metschnikowia; species Metschnikowia sp. yHQL527. The sequence goes on along the minus strand of JAJMRR010000003.1, from coordinate 95,568 downwards.
TGTTCTTAAATATCACTGAATTCGGGGTAGGTGCATTATGATCAATACTGGCAATCTTGTAAATTTTATACCGGAGGAAATAGTCGGGAACACCAAGGAACTTAATGAGCACAAAGTGAGTCTTAGAGTCTTTCACATCGTCAATGGTAGACAGAAGATGGGGGAATAATCTAATGAAAAGTTCAAAAGATACAGTAACGGTATCGAACTGCTGAACAGATATTGGGTCATTAACAACATGGACGTTTGCAATGGTAGAAAACGACTGGACACCACTTGCAGAAACGGACGGCATTAAGAATCGATATGTAAGTCTTTTATAGTGAGTTTTTCCACAATGTCAGCGTAAGAAGCTTCTTATACTTGTGATTTAGACTTCCTCGGGTGCGAGCGAGGAAATTGTGGGGCATACAGTTGAGTATGACGTGAAAAATTCACATTGACAATTCCACTAGCGACTACGTCTCTTTTCCAGTACAATTAGAAGAGAAACCGTCGGTTTACCAATTCCATTGACTACTTCTTCCATTGCTCTTGACTGGAATTTTGAACAAAGTAAACCTTATATGGAGCTGAAGAATGTACTTTTGGATGCCAGTACTGAAGACACCGAGATACCGACCTACACACCAAAAGTACACCAAAATGACCAGTTTCCTTAAAGCCCTTTGAAGGTTCAACCCGCTTGCTCTTTATTCCCCAAGCTTGTCTGTTTGGTATCTTACTTTAAAATCACTTGGTGTACGGGTCCACGCTGATTACCCGGAAATCTCATCGAGTATAAATTTTTCACAGCTATCGCTAAATCTAAACCAACTAAACTTACCATTGATGAAGTATGTATTTCTACAATGAAAAATCATATGATGAAAATTCTTTTTTTCTTTACCAACTTTGAGCTCTACGGAGATTGTCACCGTTTTGGTGGCGTTCGGTCTCTATTGCAATGACCTGGTATTTTGTCATAGTTACACTGATGATTTTGCTAATGTTGAAACTTTACTAACAATAAGGCTATTTTTTTTTACCTATAAAGACTCGATTAGATGCGAGAGACTGATAACTCAGTACTGTAGGACTCATATGGTGAGCACAGAGAATTTTTCCACGAAGATGTAGATACGTAGTCTCAGAAGTGTCAATCTTGCACCAATTAGAGATAGAGGTCGTTAGTAGGTGTCTGTAATCTTAAGAGGTTATGGAACTTGAATTGATACCTTTGCCGTCTCTTCGATTACGGAGACGGGATTTCGGAACCATTCAATTCGGTCAGGATCCTTAGTGAAAACCAATGAGGATATATCTAAATCTAGTACCTTAGTCAGGATCTAACAGTATCAGTCAGGATTGTTTGTATCTGTAGTTCAATTTTAATGACTTGATTATCTTGTATTTCTTTCATGTTTCTACTACACCTCTACAATTTTTCCCAGATTACAGTTAATATATTTATATATTACGGATTATTTATAGACTAGATTTATTCTTCATCATCTTCAACAACAACGGTTTCTAAACCCTTGGTTGATGGGACAATGACTGGTTCGACGAAAGCGAATAATTTTTCCTTGGCGTCTTCTTCATCATTTCTCTTTCTTGAGATTCTTAATCTTAATCTGGTTTGAACACCTTGGACACCTCTAGACCATAATTGAACGTTCAATTTTGGGTCCAATCTAACATCGGTGGTACCCATGTGCAAAGTGGCGAACTTCTTGATTTCTTTGACAGCTTTTGGAGCTCTCTTTTTAAAGTGAACACCGTGCAACTAAAAATGTTAGTATAACTTTAATTTAAAATAAATCTGAATTGTAGGAATAATGAGAAACATAACAAACTCCTTAGTAGAAGTTGTTCAGTGGATTTGAACAAACGAAGGATATCGTATGATTTGGTTGGATGGAAGTATTTTACATGTTATAATTAAAATGATTTATGGTGACGATATGATATCTAATGGAACTTAATATTATTAAATTGGAGGAATCATCCACGAGTGTTCATAAATTAAACCTAATCAATTCAAAAGGAGATCAGAAACATACTCTTTTATGTAAGTTGATGGTGTATTCACGGGTAACAACGTCTTGTAAAGCCATTTTTGTTGATGTTATCTAGTACTTAGGAATATCTACCTCAAATTAATTTTCATTTTTTTCTCTATGAAAAATTTGATGAGTCCTGCGTACAGGTGCGACCATAGTGGTGAAAGGGAAACCGCGTCACAGACAAAATGCCCCTGCGCGCAAAGGTGCACACACGTGATATCACTAGGGCACACAGCCCTTACTCTAAACCATAAACCTTATAGATATAACGAGGCCAGTTTTCAGTAATTTTTATATAAGCAACATTTATTTTATCATTTGAATCAATATTATCTTGAAGTTTTATTTGTGGACGTAAACAACCATATTCTTCTCTTAATTCAACATCAAATGTATTGGTGATATCCCACAATCCAAGTAATGAACATGCTATTCTACCAGTGATATCACCTAGCTTGACCATTTCAATTAGTTGTTTGAGCAGAATTTCGTCAGTTAAGTCTTTAACTAGTTTAGAAGATTGTAAGGAATTTTTTGATCCATTACTTAAAGTTGGTTCGATTGTCTTCAATACATAAATTAAAGATTTAATACTTGAATTATTGATTTGATTCCAGCAAGTTTCAAATCTTCTGGTTATGGTATCGAAATTTCCAAGCTTTCCAAGCTTATTCTGATACATTAAGTTCACAAGAATCCAAATCAATGTAATATTAGACGAAAAGTCCTTGTAAATATCTACAATATCTTCATTCCTTGTATGATACTCTAAATCATGACGTAGAGATTTCAAAAATGAAATCAAACTGGGATAGTTTTTAGTAATTGTTAATATTACAATGACTTCGTAACTTAAATTTATAAGGTGTCCATGAGCTTCTTGATTTGAACCAACTTTTATACTATTCGAACCTAATCTCAATTGATAAGCTAACTTATATAACTCATTTATTAAGTTCAAGTTAGGAATTGATTTCAATCGAAGTAAAACAATTAATAGTTCATAGTCTATTACTCCATTATTATTCTTAGGTAGTGGATAAATTGTTTGTAATGATGAATCTTCAGGATTACCTGGATTAATTCTAGAGGCTTCGTTTTGAAGAGTAGATGTAGCGTTATTTTCATGACTATAGAGATTATTATTAAGATTTATAGCCTCTCTTTTAGCAAAACTTAATTGGTCATTGAATAAAAGAAGAGTAAGTCTGATTTTCCATACTTTTAATCGCTGTTCAATTGACAAGGGTTCATTCTTAAGAATATGATAAGTATAGTCAATCAATAAGGTAAAGTTTCGAGGTTGTGTTTCAACAATAGAAACAAAATCATCAATGGTGATCTTAGGAGACGTGGGTGGTAGCCGTAGGAAAAGAGAGTCGTTATTTAGAAAAGACATAATTAAGTACGGAGTTACGATAAGATTTAGCGATCAAAAAATATAGTGCGTACAGGAACGAAGATTGAACTCAAAGCTCAAAGTACGTCTAAATTTTCAACCACAAACACCACCGAAATGTTGATATAATTGAATTGATCAGTAAATGAATAAGAACTCAATAGCTATTAAAGTATATAAATCTATAAACGAAGATCGAGCAAGTGATTTCAAACAATTAAGTTAACAAGACCTGCAAGAAGAAACGAGCCCCGTGTAATTATCAGTTTAGAACCAAGACCTTCATAAACCGAGTATGCAGCGGGGGGATAATTGGAAGATGAACTAAGACTTGAAATTTCAGAAGCGGTTGCAAAGGTTGCGGTAGCACCTGTCTTAGTTGAAATGGTTCCAGTAGCACCTGTCTTAGTTGAAATGGTTCCAGTAGCAGCAGTTCCAGTAGCAGCAGTTCCAGTAGCAGCAGTTCCAGTAGCAGCAGTTCCAGTAGCAGTTCCAGTTGCACCATTGTCACCATTCTCGCCGTTATTATTCTCACAGACATCGCAAGTAGGTATGACAGTTGTTGTGACTTCGGTCAATGTGGTACAGCCAGAACCATCTCTCAAACAAATAACTGGAGCGGGTTCAGCTGTCCCGCTTGTAGTGGCAGGATATTGCGTGGTGGTTGGGTCATAAGTAGAGGTTCTAATTATCGGATCCTCATCGGTGGATGATCGAGTGGCTCCTGGTATCAATGGATTATTTGGGTATGTGGTGGTGGTAGTAGAGAATACGACAACTTCATTACCTGATGTAGTAGTTGATTCAACAGGTCCCACATATGTGGACAGACTTTCAGTTAAGGTAGTCAAGGTCGACTCAGAAATGATATTGGTGGTAGGATAAACGGTTGTGGTTATTATGAATGTTGAAGTTGTGATAGGAGCAGTAGTTGGTGATCCAGAACTGGAATCGGTTGGAATGATTGGAACAATAGAAGTTTTGGAAGGCTCAATAGTCGAAGCTACTGTACTTTCACTAGAGCTAGATAAAATAGTCAATGAACTCGACGTGTTTGGGTATAAAGTACTCGAAGATATAATTGGTGAGCTTGAAGTGGAAGATGAACTAGAGATTGGAGTACTAGAACTTGAACTAGAAGCAGTAGTTGATGAAACAGTAGAGCTAGTGGCCGATGCCCTTGAGCTTGGTGCGGCAGAGCTTGGAGCAGCAGAACTTGGGACAGAACTTGGATATAAGGTTGAAGAGCTAGAACTAGAAGAAATCAAAGAGCTTGAAGAGCTTGAGCTGGAAATCAACGAAGTAGAAGAACCTAAAGAACTTGAAGCTGTTGAGCTTGAAGAGTTTGAAGCTCTTGAACTTGATGGTACCAAAGTACTGGTTGAGCTTGACGAGCTTGAGCTCAAACTTGAACTTGAGGAACTGAATGGAGTTACAGAGCTCGAAGATGTAAGGCTAGATGAGCTGGATGGAGCAACAGAACTGGAAGCAGGTGAGATAGATGAAGAACTTGAAGAGCTGGAGCTAGATGGAGCAATAGAGCTCGAACTAGATGAAGTAGAGCTAGATGGAGCAACGGAGCTCGAGCTGGATGAACTGGATGATGAACTTGAAGCACTCAAGCTCGATGAAGAACTAAAAGAGCTGGAGCTAGCTGAGGAACTCGAAGAGCAGGAGCTAGATGGAGATACTGTACTTGAGCTAGAGCTAGATGGCGCAACGGAGCTCGAGCTGGATGGAGCAACGGAGCTTGAGCTGGATGAGCTGGATGATGAACTAGAAGATGGGGCTACCGAGCTTGAACTTGAAGAAGTGGAAGTAGCAGAACTTGAAGAACTCGTAGTGCTGAAACTAGTAGCACTAGAACTAGTAGCACTAGAGCTAGAGCTCGATGAACTTGATGAAGTTGATGAAGTTGATGAAGTTGATGAAGTTGATGAACTGGCTGAACTGGATGTAGGTGCTGCTGGTGCTGGAGGAATAGGCATTGCAAGACATGCTTTACATTTGACTGGTCTAGTAGTATCAGGAGCTTCAGCATTGTATGCAAGACCACCACCAGCAACCAGACCAATACCAACACCATAGTCGGCATCAATCTGCACGATATTTGACTCGTCATAACCAGTACCAATATTGAAATTAGTTGTAGTACCCATAACAGAGACTACACTTAAGACTCCAGATGATGCATCATAAGTATAAGATGCAATTGTGACACTTAAACCAATGATATTTCCATCACCCCAGTTCCCAACAGAAAAAGTTTGGGTAGTACCAGCTTCTTCAACTTCGAAAGCAGCCGTGGTTGAACTCAAATAAACCAATTGGTTAGCATCAAATTGATAATAAATAGCAGAAGTTACAAGAGTACTCTCTTCACCAACATCGATACATCCAGTACTACTAATTTGATTTTCAATATCATAGATGTCTTTAATCAAACAAATAGTACCACTATTTTGAATATTTGTAGTACCTGGAACACCCAAGTGAACGACACTTGAACCTCTTACTTGTTGTTCAAAAACCATTAATCCACTATTAGCAAAACCACTAGTATATATAGAATAAGTTGCTTCACCAAAAGCGTCATCACCATCAGAATTGAAGAAGAATTCGTAACTGTTAAGGAAACTTGTAGTTTCTATAACGAAATTTGGAGCATAACCAGAATTTACAGCATCCAATACAAAAATTCCTGAAGTTTGAACGGTAAGACCAGCAATATCAACGTTTAGTCCGAGTCCAAGGTCAGTATCAACAGATACATAAAATTCACCACCATTATTCAAAAACACTCCATCGATTTCAGTATCTTGATTATCAACGATTGACCAATAAACTCCACTATCAATAGTAACATCACCGATTGTATCTACAATAGTTACATCAGTTAAAGTATCTTCCGAAATTTCAATAGCCCAAGATAATACAAGGAAGTATATGGGAGCTAAATAAGTAAAGATTTTCATTATTGAATTTTATGGGTTCTATCACTACGATTTGGCACAAGTATAAATTTATATACTATGAAAGCTTCCATGCAGACATCCTTGAAACAAGTCAACTTGCATATGTCGAAAGGGGTGATTACCGTATTCGTCGAGATTATGTACTCTCTTGTAGTAAAATAGTACAATCCACGCCGAGACAATAGCTCAAACGACAATTATGCATATAAGTGCTGCATATTTCAGATGGCTGAGAGATTTTATTACCTAAATCAAACCAAATTTAGATTTTAACTGTAAAGTCGAACGATATTTGACGTAAAAATTTTAATACGACGACAAATGCCTCAAATTTGGTTGCATCTGCATCGTAATTGACAACAGTCCGGCTGAAAGATCTGATGCAATTTTGGTTCCGATGCTGGAGGCAGATACGAGTTTTCTCATGCAGTAATTTCAATCTGCGTATTGAAAATTTCTGCCACATGATCAATGAAACTTATACTTACTAACTAATGATTTGCGTTTGCTTAACTAAAGGGTTCGGGTATTCGGCTGCCATGCCGCTGTACCAAGTGCATTGGCTTAGTTACTTATCATGAATATTGCGTTTTGTGACTTTTAAAAAAAGTCTTTTGTTGGTTTTGGACCCATGCCGGCGTAATATCCAGCCAGGTATTATATGAGATAATTTTGTAGTAAGGTGCATATAAGAACTCCAAATCCGAGCCATCTGGTGATTAGTGAGTGGCTATATTTGGCACTTGAAATGTTTGGAATGTCGAGAACTATTCTGAGGCGACAAGTCACAGGACGACATGGATAAAACGCCGGTGATTACTTAATTCACCCAGATCTTGATCAGGTGGTGCATATTCGGCTTTGGTCGCCTGAAGTGGACTATTTACACACGACTAGTGAGTTTTCAGCCGTATATGGGTTTTACTCGTGCCATAATTATCGGGCTTACAATTGTAACTTCCGGTATAGACAGTAGGTATTCATCAGTGGATTAGTACATTGCTGGCTTTTGAGTAAAGCACTGGTCTGGGAGTATATTATTTCATTGCCAAAGCTTTCTCCAGTACCCCAATTCGTTTACAATCAACAAGCAGCAGTGTTATTATGCTCATTTGGTGAGAATTTTGCATCCTTTCTAATTGAATGGTGCACCCGGATTACAGAGAATTTCGCCCTCGGTTTTAAGTATCAAAAGTCTTCAACTACATGTCGACCCATAAAGACCTTGTCAGTGCTGCCAAACAGTCACAGCGGAAGAGCCTTGAAGAGTCAGCCCGGATCTCTGACCAGATTTCCAAAACCCTTCATACGTTTGTTAAAAGTAATTCTAGTACTGACTCTACAAATTGTCCTCCTTTATTGGATAAGATTACTACCATTCATCAATTGGATGCAAATATCGATAAGCAACTTCAAACAGACGTAGCTCCTAACTTTGAATTACTTATTGACAGGCGGAAAAAGCTAGAGAAATTGATCAAAGCCGCCAATGAAAAACTATCTGATGGTTCCAATACTGTAGTTGATCAATTTCAAGCCAGGGCTGAAATAGTTGACCAAAATCTACGAATACTTGAAAATACTTTGAAATTAGTCAAACAGCGGAATGGAACCTAACAAAGTAACAACTAGTAACGTTTACTTAGTAAATGTTTACGAATTACGAATATTTAATAATGTATAATCCTATAATGATATCTTATTTGAAATAAATTGAATCTTGCCATAGCATTACTTACAGTTATACAAATTAGTCTACGTTTACTCATCTAAATTCAAGGCATAATTCATTAAATTTACGGCAACCCCTTGGCTGCACGATCCCATTTTTCTTCACTTATCCAACCAGCATTAATGACTTTAATTAAGTCACTTAAATTTAATCTTTTATTTACTTTTAAAGCTTTACCTTTATCAATAAAATTTGCATATATTTTAGGGTATGATTCTTTTGGAATATGTCCAATTGACTGACTTTTCAATCTTTGATTTAATTTATTTTGTAGGTTTGTAGTTTTTTCAATCCATTTTGAACGACGATATTCCCAAATTGTTTCTCCAATATTAAGACAATCATTTAATGTAGATTTTGAAGATGCTTCAGTTGAAGTAGTATCATTAATTTTATTAAGGTGTGCTTCAAATTCTTGTTTTATTTTACAAGTATCAATATCATTAAAACTTACTACATCTTCAGCCTCTAATCCTTTAGTTTCACCTTGTTCTTCTTGTTCATATACGGTTTCACCATAAGTATACTTAAGTAAGTCTTTTAATGGAACTCTTTCAGATGCAGTGGTAGTATCATCACTTAATAAACCATCTTGATGAGCTTGATACATAGAATCTAAATCTTTATACTTTTTAAAATCTTGTAAGAATTTTTCCTCAATTTGAGAAAATCCTTTATGACTTCTAGCTAGTCTATCAAAAGTTTCGTCAGGATCTGAATCTTCGAAAAGGTCTTCAACTTGTTCGTCAGTTGAGAAAACGTCTTCTGAAATGGTTCTTATTTTTAAACAAATCAAATTCCACTCTATTGATAATTTTCTAAATAATGATGGAATTTTCCTTTTTCTATCTAATGAACTGGTTGATTTACTATTTCTAAGTATAGATTTTGGTTGAAATGATGTTAAAGTAGTTGTACTGCTTATTTTTGACTCAGGAATCATGTCATAAATCTATAACCATAATCTTATAAATTTTCACAGCCCAGTTAAATAATTAGTGGAAAGGAAGGGGTACCGCAAGAAAAATCAGATGGAAAATTATCATGGTAGTGTGACCAAACTAATATTATGCGTATTTGTAGTTGAAGCATGAGTGCATAGACATTAGCGAATTGAGTCACACAGAGTTATAGTGTTTCAACCCGTCTGTTTGAGTCACTGTTTGAGTCACTTGCCTTTCATTTGTTTGAGTCACTTTAGTCAATTGCTCGTAACTTACCTTGTCAATTACTTCTACATATTCTCAATTAATTACATTTATTGTACATAGCAATGGCTTATTTAAACCGTTTAAACTTGTTTTGACTCCTTCTTATTCTCCATCTCATTGTACTTATCTTTAATTGTTTTGTAAACTTTATAGCTAAATCTCCAACCTTTACTTGAATTTTCTTCATGTCCTTCTAAATCTTTCTTAACTTCTCTTTGATACTTTTTAAAGAAAGCTCGTTCTCTTACATATGTCCCCATACTTTCCCATTTTACATTAAATACTGTAAATGAAAGTCCTGAATGTTGATTACCACTTTTCCATGATCTTGAATTAATCCCATTTTGATAATATCCATGATATTCAGGTAATGTTGGAAGTAATAATAATGTTACACTAATATCTGCTAATGGAGTATCATCATCATCATAATTTAAATTATTGGGTGATGCAACTGAGGTCCATTTTTCATTCCATTCATTCAAATTAATTGAATTAGAAAATAATCCAATATGTGTAAGTACTGAAAGAATATCTGAATCATCAGTATAAATTCCACCTGCTCCTCCCCAAAGTTCTCGTTTAATTTTAACATCTCCAATTTCAAAATCTTCTCGAAAAAGCTTTATAAATCTATATGGTATTTTGATCTCAAGTAAACTATTGATATATTCTGGACTTAACGGTGGTATTACCGGTAAATATTTCTTTTGGGAATTTGGTAAGGAGGTAGATAAAGTATCATAATTAGCTTTAATTTCTTTAAATCTTAATTGATGTTCGGGTTTAAGTCCAATAAGCAGATCAAATTGGGCAGTAGACCATGTCGTGGTAGGATTATATATAATAGATCCTAATGTATGACGTATGGGGAAATATTGCTCTAGAAGTTCAAGTATTGGTTTTTTATCTAAAACCAAAGAAGGTGCTTTACTAGATGATTTGAAAGGTATAATCAAAGAATCACTTCCAATACTATTCTCTTTATCAACCACCTTCTCAGACACAGTGTCGCCAACTTTATCAATTCCATTCTGATCGCCCGTGACTTCCTTGACTTCCTTGACTTCCTTGACTTCTCTCTCGATATCTTGGTTTTCTTCTTTTCTTTCCTCTTTTCTTTCCTCCTTTTGGGCCTCGTCTCGCACATGATGATGATGATGATGTAAAGACGGTAATACTGTTACTTGGTCTCCGGAATGAATATGAGGAATTCCGTTCTTTCCATTAGGTAAGTGGTGATGGTGATGGTGATGATGGGCGTTGCTGTGGTGATGATGATGTACATGCAGCGAACTGTCATCGGCCTTAGCTTTCTTAGTAGCCGGTTCGTCACTGACCTGCAGGACATTCGATGGCGATTGCAGTGACGCAATCAATGATGAAATCCCCATTCCCAAAGGCTCTGGTTTCGGACTGGTCTTCGAACTTCGAGACAAGAAAGAAATTGGCGGTAATTTAACACCTGAATTGTCGTCCGACATGATGTTAGCAATGAGTTTTTTCAACAACATTTCTCTCCCTCATAAATCGAAGATCCATACACCACGATTTTTTTCAGATCCATACACCACGGAAATTACAGGCAAAGAACCCGTACCCTACTTCATCTTTAAGCAATTGTAATGAACAACTTCATTGTTATTATCTACACTTAAAATGGTATATCCGAGTCGCTTGTTGCAAATTGCACATGGTTGACGTCCACTTTGTACCGCATATCCTTCACTCTCCACAGATAAGAGTTTATGGTGCGATTTAATCAGTCCAACTTTATACAATTGACTTGCAATTTTACTATCATGAGCCGTAGACTGAGATGAACGAAGTTTACGACTGAGAAACTCGCCAAGTCTTTCCATTTGGAATGAATCGGGGATCATGGTAAGGATTTGTAGTACCGACATTTTGTCACCTTGAGAAATAAGAAGCTTTTCAATCTTATCGATATTTTCATCATAATGCATTAAAAGATCTTCTAGAAGTTTATGAAGTAATTGTTCTCCAATATTTTGACCTTGTGGTTGGAAATAAATATCGGAACAATACTCCATGGCTGTATCTAAGTCGTCAAGTTGATTGTAGAGAACATCAATTGACTTATCGTGCTCTCCTAGCCTCTTATATATGAATATTGTAAGACGAAGAAATCGTTCTTGTCCACTTGGGATATTTTTCAAAACTGTCCATGGTTCGTAATAATTTGTTTTCTCTAAGAGAGAATGAATTTTGCCGTATGTTTCACCATCATAAAATTCACTATCATGATCACGACTGACCTCTATTTTGGTTAGTTTTTTTAAGTAAAGAAGACATAATCTAGTATGGAATTTCAGAACCGTCTGGTTTCTGTTATCTAATATATCGCTTTCAAAGAGAAGCCATTCTAAGTATCGAATCGATAACTCATCAGATTTAAGTACCAGCATGAAAAAGTCAAGTACTTTGAAATTATTATAGCTTTCACACTCATAAGAATCGTTCATGAAAAGTAATTCGGCATTTTTAATAGCGATTTTTTCATCCTTCTGTTCATTTATAACCCAATAAGCGTATTTCAATACTAATTCAAGCATTTCATTGCCTAATCTTTTAAGGTATTGCACCGTTAAATCTGTTTTACCTAAGAAATCGTCAAATTCATTATCATGATCTTGATCATTTTTTTCATGGGAAAGTTTGTATAACATATCTAGAGCATCTTCATGAAGTCTTCGTCCGTAATAAAAGTATAATAGTTCTTGAATGAATGATTGCAGCTGATCGTTATGTTTATGTAAATTACCTAAGAGGCACTCATTTACAATCTTGGCATTACAATGATTATTTGGTAATCTTAGAAGTGGACCAAGAAGCATAGGTTTTGTATGGAAATAACATAAAAAAAGTGATGTATCGATAGCTGTAGCAATTGATTCAAGTTGAGGTCTCCAATTATTCTTGTTCAAACTTTCATAAAGATCTAATGGACCGATCTTTACCAGTTTCCACTCAACATCTTTATTATCTAAAAATGTCAGGTGAATTCTACGTTGATCTGTAAGATACACAATCAAGTTATTAACTGCTTTTTGAAACTTCCTGACATTCTGAGACATAGAATAGCTACCTGATCTCAGTTTCACCAGTGGTGCTGGAGATTTTACTCCGTTACCTCGTGTTTCATTTTCTGTACCTGAATCTGTACTTGGATTGAGCTTATTTGACTCGAGATCTTTGAGGGTAATTCTACTAACTGTGTTCTTGGATGGTTCAACTTTGGAGGCGTCGCCTCGAAGGAATACAGGGAAAAGATTTATAACTTCATCATAAGGAATGAGCCATTCTGACGATATTTCAACTAACGATTCATGGTACTTGTAGTAAGACTCGAATAAAATAAAAGCTTTGGATTTGTAAAATGAACGAAGTACAAGAAGCTTCTTTTTGTGGTGGTATTCTGTACCGTCATCGAAGAAGTCGTCGTCTTCATCCAATTTCTCGACCAAAGATATCGCCTTTTCCAAACCTATAAGACGAAGGTCATTATTTGGATCTTTAGCTGATTTTGGTTTGGATTCAGCTGCTCCTCTCAAATTTAAGTACTGATCAATTTGCTTGTGAATATCATTGACTTTAAATTGTAGTATTTCCGAACCTGAACCTACTATAATGTTATCATTTTCAATAGCACAATAAATTGCGTTAGAGATGATAGGATGACTAAATTTCTGAATGGTATCTCCATTTTCAATATCGATTATCTGGACTTTCTTCGGAAGAACTACGAATAGATACAATGGACTTATATATGCCACGAAAAGAGGTACGGCTGGAAGTTTTATACTGATACCGTCAAAGGTAAAAGTAGTTCCGTTCTTCAAAAGTTTCAATACCTGTAGATCCTTGACTATAACGGTTTCCTCAGAGGTTATAGGAGCGGTTCTTACCTCTGGCCCTGTGTATGAAAGTCCGAAGTAGCCGAACGATGATGTCTGATTTAAATTATAAGGGCTTGGTTCTTCCGCTAGTGAGATAGATGTAAATTCTGGAATTTTAAATATTGATAGTTCGTAAGCAAGTGCCACCAACAATTTGCCTTCATCGACAATTTCAATTGCTCTGATTCTATCCTTAAATGAAGTTTCAGATGCTTTAACGAAATGAATGATATTTCGAGATTTTTGTACAATTTCGTAGACGTATAATTTCTTTCGAGCCCCTACTGCGATGTACCTAGACCCATTGGCTACCACATACTTGTAGCAGGAAAAAGATTTTGCATCTTCCAACTTGGCCACAAGATTGAGGTGGCGTCCAATACGTTCGTAAATGTGTAAGATACCTCCAAATCCAATTATCAAGAAAATCTTATTCGTATCGGTTGTGAGTGGTATTATTGACACTAAATCTATAGGAGTATTATTTGTAGTGATATTAGTGAAACTGTGATCAAGAATGAAATGCTGAGAATGATCGTTATCGGAGAAAAGTCCTTTCAAGTCAGAAAATGACCTGAAACTTCGTATACTTGAAGTATCATGAGAATTATCATTAACAGCATTTAAATCGGTAATATAAATCGCCAAATCTCCATTGGAAATACCCACATATAGTTTGCCCTCCGCATAATGGAGAGACGATATCCTGTGGCTAGCCGGAATATGGAGCCGATTATACGGGCGTATTATATCTATATTCATATGCTGGTTGGAAAAAGAGTAGTATAAAGTCGCGATATGACTGCAAAAGAATACGAGATTGAGCCTAAATTCAGATACATTTTGAGGTTCAATTGCACAGAGTTTAATTTGGAAAAATAGATGAATATTACAAAGTTCATTACAGAGTGAAGATTTGGTGAATTTTGGAAAAACAATTCGAGTTTTTGGTGTAAAATTGATGATTTTACCTACACTTTTCAAATATGCTGTATAATGCTATACTGTTTGTAAAAACGACGATACACCCAGACAAAATTTGACTAATTCGTCAAGAGAATCATTAGTGTTGCTATTTAACTCACCGTACTTGTCAAGAGCTTTTTGTAAACGAGAATCGTCTCCGTTTTGATGAATAACGTCTCCGTGATTCTTTAAGAATAATGAGAATACGGCTTGAAGAATATCATAGTTGGTATTGGATTCCAATCCCTGGCAGAGAGCTTCAACAAAATTGGCCATTTCATTCAATGGTTTGAATGAATTTAAGGTTCTGATTTCAAGATCAATTGTAGAAGGTGAAGCATCAACAAAAAATTTTAAAAAGTTAGTGTAGTCATTTGACCGACTTCCTTCTCTTAATAGTTTAGTAAATTCTGATTCAAAATTATGCTCTTCACCATTTCTTAATTTGACAAGTCTACTTTCAGCATCCTCTTCATCGATACTTTCACTGAAGACTTTACCTTCAGCAACTGATGCTCTATCACCTACTGCTTCTCCGGTTAATGAAAGGAAAAATGGAGTCTTTTCGGGTTTCTTTATGGCTTCAATTGGTTTATTTCTTTGTTTAATCACATCAAGATGTAATAATGTTGAATATTTTGTTCTGGTTCCAAGAGATAATGTGACTAAAGATGAATCAATTTGATCTAAAGATTGATAATGTTCAGTAAGTTCTGCATCTTGAGTATCTTCTTCATCTAAAGCACCTTCAATCATTGAAGCACCACCATCTCCAGATACATTAGGTAAAAGCATGGTAGAAAATTCCTCTTCCTCCACATGACGAGTACTTATTGGGACGAATTGAGCTCTGTTGCTCCAAAGAGATATTCCGGTACCCGAAATATGAGCGGTGGCTAACATATCACCAAGAGGAGAGAATTTCACGGTGGTGGCAACATTTGGAAGTCTAACCCCATCAATACATCCGCCAGTTGGTAAATCCCATGTTCTCAAAGTAGCGTCTAATGCAGTACTGACAATCCATCTTCCATCTGGAGAAAAATCTAATCCAGTTATTCTATTACTGTGTCCGTAAAGAACTCTTACTACTTTTTGAGTCACAACATCAATGACTACGATAGACAAATCATCAAGAGCACATGCGGCCAAATCTGAAGATTTATGATAAACCATTTGTGTTATTGGAGCATCAAGTTCAATTTTACCCAAGTACTTCAGCTCGCTGAAGTTATAGAATCCAACGACACCATCAAGACCACAAGAAACCATTTTACGGTTCATACCATCGATTGCAAGACCAGTGACCTCTTTGTGATGCAACATATACTTTTTACGTAAAAGTCCCGATTGTAAATTGAATGAACCTATACCTCCTTTGGATGAACCAACAAGACCAAAGTTACCACATTGGGAAACGGATACTGATTTAGCCAATCCTCCATCAACAGTACGAAGTTCATGTCTACCTACACGTTTGTTTTTAGAATTCCAAGTTCTTGCAAATACTTCGTCTTTATGCACGGTAATAATGTTTTCCCAATCACCTTCACGGGACTGAGAGGATGAAATTGCCGAAATTTCAGGGAATTTTTCTCTCATCAGAGAAACTGGACCTGCTTTTCTATTCCCATTTGTTTTGGAAGGTCTTTGTGACATTTCTTGAGCTTGAGCATCCTTACGAAGAGAGAATGACCAAAAGGTTTGATCTCTAGAAGCAGAATAAAGAAAATGAGTCTTCTCTTCGTTGGGAAATTCAATGGCTACTGGAGGAGCAGCATGACCACCTCTGCTTCGTAAATGACGAGGAGGGGATACGATGGAAGTATTTGAAGTAGAAAGTGCAGGATCGAAAACATGTTCTTTCAATTGATTATCTCCACCATTAGAAACAAGAATTGGTTGACCATTTAAGAATTTAACATTTGCAACACCTCCGTGTGATTCTTTATGAACACCAGTCAAAATGTGAACTCTTGATTTACGAGCCAAATCGTAGAAGAAAAGATTACCATTATTTAATCCAGCAACAAGATGAGGTGAGCCATCTGTACGGAAAGAAAGAGATACCACCTTGGCGGCAACATCTTTTGGAGAACAGATGATTTTATCACCCAAAAGTCTTCCCTTACGAAGATTATAAAGATGAACATTACCCACGGCTGTACCTACTGCTAAAATATCAAGGGCTGGTGCTACTTCGATAGCAGATATATTATCCATAAACTGTTGATCTGGAGACTTAAATAATAATTTTCCTGTTCTGATATTGAATATCAATATATTTGAAGTGGTAGCTACCACGATTTTATTCAAGTAAGTTGGAGGATGAACGATCCCAACTATATTTCCATCGATTTGAGAATTTATACTCTGTAACGTTGCATACAATTCATTTGGATATTTGGAGCCAGCAGTCTTTTTGAATACACTGATTTTCCCTGTACTATCTCCTGCAATGACATACTCACCGAAAACAAGGAGTTGGTGGATGCTGCCGTTTGAATCACATTGTAAAGTATGTTCTAATCTTCCTCTCTTGAATACTCCAATTTTATTACCATAAGCAGCGTAAACGTACTGAAAGTTTGCAGCAAGACAGGTTATCTTGAAAGGAGCTTGGGTCTGAGAAACGAATAACAAATGAAGTGTGGCAGCATCATAAATCTGGAAGGATCTTCCGACACAGGTTACAATGTAAAAAGTTGAACCTAATGAGCCCAAGGCAAGGGGAATGTCATTAGAAACATTCCCAAGTATACGGAATGGACTGAATATCTTAGAGGGCCGAGATTTCGCCTTTGATATAGTCTCGACTTTTCTTTTCTTTTCAACCGATTCAACCATGTTGGTACAGACTTGAGAATTGGTAAATGTGAAAAATTTAGCGATGCCGATGAGCGCTGTGCACCCGTACACCGCCAGACATGATAATGATTAAGTCCATTAACAACTATATAACTATGTGTTATGATTATAGTATTGATATGAAGGAAATAGTTTGGTGCTGTTACTGTGTGTTTGATTTGAACGTAAAAATTATTGGTGTATAGCCATTTCGACTTAGCTGCAAATATATCTCCACATAGTGCTAAATTTCAACTTCTAGATCGAACCTCTTTCCAAATCATCAGCATATTGTGAAGATGTTACACTATGTTCACTACTTTCAACTATGAACAAAGCTTCCTGAGCTTTTACGCCGTTTTTAAATTTTTATGTCTACATAATTTCTTGATCTTATCTGCTCCATCGCTGTATATCGCACAAATTTTTCACCACTTTTTTCATGCTGTCAGAAACCATTCCCGATACTGTGGTTAGTAACAAACGTGAAGCTGAAGTTGCTGGTCCTGAGCCTAAGAAAACCCAGCAGAGTGACATTCGTGACAAAGGAATTGCTCCTATAAAGTCTGAATACATCATTGACAAAGCTGCTCCATTAGCTACTTACAATGATGATGCTGCAGAAGATTCAAAGGAAATAGCCTATGAAGGATCTAAAAGAAGTAAAAAGAAGAAGGGTCAGAATAAACATAGAGACTTGAAACAGGCTAAAGAACTGGTAAGACTTTGTAACTCCCTCATCGATCCTCATGGTGATAAGCAATGCAGGCAGGGACCTGAAAAATGTCGTGATACTCATAATATCGAAGAGTATTTGGCATCTAAACCTGAAGATATCGAGGGTGTATGTCCAGTCTTCTCAGCTATTGGATACTGTCCTTCAGGGCTTAAATGTAGATGGTTACCTTCTCATTATGATAGAGAAACCAATCGTCTTGTAAAAGATTTAGCTAAGGTCGAAGAATCAGCAAAGGTAAACTACGAAACCAATAAGGTGAATAACGATACCAAATTTGCCTTGTATAGAAAGAAGTATGTTTTTGGTAAAAGTGACGATTATATCAAATACTTGGATCAAAATAAAATCATCTTATCAAGTGAAAATGGTCATAAAGAAAGACAAGAGGAAGTTAAAAATAATCAGTCAACTTATATTGAAGCTCCATTTAAGGCATCTGAAAAGAAGAAATTGGATTTGAGAAGGGCTAAGATTGTTTCTCCTCTTACCACTGTTGGAAATTTACCTTACAGAAGACTTATGAAAACTCTTGGAGCTGACGTTACCTACTCAGAGATGGCATTGTCCACTGCTTTACTTCAAGGTACAAACTCCGAATGGGCATTACCAAAGGCACATTCATCTGAATATCCTGGATTTGGGGTTCAAATCGCAACTAATCAGCATTGGAGTGCTGCTAAAGTAGCTGAAATTCTCTCTCAGGAAACCAAACAAGTCTCAGAATTAAATTTAAATTGTGGTTGTCCTATTGACCTTCTTTATAAGCAGGGGCAAGGTGCTGCTTTGATGGATCAATCAGCTCGTTTGGTTCGTATTTTGGAAGGTATGAATGCCTGCTCTGGTGATATTCCTGTAACTCTTAAGATCAGAACTGGTGTTAAAGATGGTAAAAATACTGCTAAACAATTGGTTACTAAAGTTCTTGAAAAGGGAGATGTTGCAGCCATCACTATGCATGGAAGATCAAGACAACAAAGATACACAAAAGAAGCTGATTGGAATTATATTGGAGAAGTTGGAAAAGTCATCTCTGAATGGAATGACAAGAAAGAAGAAGATAAAGACCGTAGTGATACTCAAAGAATCAACTTTGTTGGTAATGGAGACGTCTTTACTCATGAAGATTGGCATAATGGTGTTAACATCGATGGTGTTGATTCAGTAATGGTAGCCAGAGGTGCATTAATTAAACCATGGATTTTTGAAGAAGTTGAAAGTCAACAGTATATTGACAAATCAGCAACTGAAAGACTTGAAATCTTACGTAACTACACAAACTTTGCGTTAGAACATTGGGGATCTGACGATTATGGAGTTCAATTATCCAGAAGATTCTTACTAGAATTTATGAGTTTTACTCATAGATACATTCCTGTTGGAATATTAGAAAGACTTCCACCTAAATTGAATCAAAGACCACCATCTTGGAAAGGAAGAAATGAGTTAGAAACATTACTTGGATCTGACAATTATCAAGATTGGATTAAAATTTCAGAAATGTTTTTGGGTAAAGTAGGTACAACATTTAGTTTTACTCCTAAGCATAAAAGTAATTCTTATGAACAAAAATAAACTACATTGAAACTACGAATAAATAGAGCATAACATGCGTTTAATACACTTAAATTTTTATCTAGTACAAATAGTAATTAAAAAATACTTAGTAAAAGAAATTATTTTCTAGACTTTAATGAAGACTGATTATCGTAATCTTTTGATAATTGTTCAGCTTGTTCTTTTAAAATTGACAAATTTTCATCTTTTTCAGTTAATTGCTTTTTCAATTGAGCTAATTCTGCAGAATCATCAGGATTAGTGGTTTTAGTTTTGGAGTCTAATTCTTCGTTAGCCTTTAAATTATCTAATTTATCTTTAGTAATAAGTAATTCAGCAACCAATGAATAAGTTCTAGTAAGAATCATGTGTAAGAAAAGAGTGAATCCACATAAGTACATGTTTCTTTGAGCATAAAATCTTCTTGCTTGAACTTCAGATCTATCATTCATGATACCAGCAACTGGATTCATATGGCCACTTTGATTAGGAGAAGAAGCATGTAATTCAGAAGTAACGGTGTAAACTCTGTTGATGGAGTCAATGAATAAAACAAGGACAAATCCAAATATACATCGAATTGCAATTAATACTTTTTCATTATTAAATGGCGCTGAAGCTGTAGTTAATACTTTCCTTCTAATGGCTCTAGGGAAAGGTAAAGAAAGAATAGCGAAAAATGCCATTTCAGTGACAAGTAAGCCAAAAACAAGATTATAGTAAAGAGCCATTACAATTGATGAGTTAAATGAAAATAAAAGCTAATTTAGTTAGATTGAATATATACTTCAATAGATAAAAAAGTAGCTGAAATATTAATTTTTAACAAGTGCGTGATTCATCTCGAGTAGCTTTGCTTGCTACGTTGCTAAAAAGAGACAAATTTAATATTTCACAATTAAAATTTCTATTAAATACTACGAATTTTCAACAAATATAATTCTGACTTTGAAGTATTCGTTCAACAAGCTTTTGGTTGTAAAATCTTGATGACGTTGACCAAAACTAAAAATGCAAATTATAGTAGGTGAAATTTCACTGCGATTGAGGTACTTATCTGCCTATCAAGCAAACTTCAACCTTAAAGTACCAATTTATGTAACTTCAGTAAGATACTAGGCGAAATCGGGCGATATTCCAGTAAATGAGGCATCGTTTAAGGCGTTGAGTTAGTTTGTGAAATGTCTGTGAAATGTCTGTGAAATTACGCCTCATCAATGGTATCATAAGGTAATTAGAGTTGAAGTTTGGCTTGACGACCGCTTTCAATGGAGAATTCCCCTGGTTTCTGATGATGCCTCGAATAATTAACTTTTCACAATAAGATTCAACAATAATGTGGTGGATGATTGGATAACACTGGACCTGAACCAGTCTTTGGTGATGAGAGCTGGTCATAGTGCCTTTAGCCCCACATATCGTTTGACCCTGACTTTCAGTGCTCTACAATCGTTATCATACGTTCATATACATTACACATTATCTTCAATTTGATTGACTACTTCGATTAGGAGTGCCCCTTTCACGCTCTTCATTGTTGTCGTGACCTCACATATTTCGCAGCCATCGAGGTCGGTCAAAAGATCATCATCATCATCAAATTCTGGCATTTCAGCGTCCGAAAATATCGAGCCACCATCAGAAGACACTTCTGAGGTTAGGCGGTCTTCAAAAGAACTTGTATATGAAAATGTTGGACTTAATTCTACACCTTTGATTGGATCTATCATGGAATGTAAGCTCATTGATTTATGGATGGAATTTGATGGATGAGGAAGGTTAAAGCTATTTAACAGTGGTCTTATGGGTGATCTTGGAGGTACCAGTGGATCTGACATGGCAGAGTGGTTGTTTAAGTATGAAAATTCTCCTATAAGTTGAGAAATGTGAATTATGATACTGACGCTATTTAACGCAATTTAACGCCGGCTATAAATATGGTGGGGTTGGATTTTGGAATGTATGTTTTTTACACTATTGTATTGTAATTGGAAATTTTGACTATTATATAAATTCAATGGGATGGCTTTGACCTTTTATATAATTTTTCAGTTATCGGTTACAACTGCTGGTTGTCCTATGTATGTCACACCTGCAGCTGGCTCTTTCCTAATTGGGACGCACAATAGTCTATTCGGTCGCAGGCAATGCAGGGAATTTAATCAGGGGCGTCCGATGACCTGATACCGTTAAATGTCGAAAAAATTATTCCGTTGCGTCTCACTGAATTAATCTGAATTAATCTGAATTAATCTAATGAATTAATTCAATAGTTAGCTTGGTTACAGAGATTTTTGGTAATATTTATCTTGTTGATATATATAATAAATTGGGTTTTTTTTCCCGTGTAAATCTGCTACATTTCTGAAACCCTCGTCGCACTTACCTGATAAGAAATGACAATGAACTAAATGATGAAGATCGTCCGATAAAAAATAATTTTATTTAATGTAAATCGCTATTACAATGCGCTACTCAGAACTAATGTAATTTTCCTGTGACTTATTCGGAATTGATCATTTGGAAGCAGACATTTCGTATATGCCGCATCTAGCCCTAATCTAGAAGATAAGCTCTACATAATACCATCTAGCTCATCGAGCTGCAAAGTAAAACGGTTAGTATCCTGACAAATGTTGCTCGGGAAGGTTACGGCTTGATTCCGATGCAGCTCATTTATGAAAATGAGTGACTTTTTAAAGTCATGGATGCAAATATGAAATGCCAAAGAAAATATCAGTCGCTTTTTCTATCTGTTCCAACTTAATTTCTGTCAATTACACTTCTCTTAATTATTTATCAAAATGATTTATTGGTACTTACTTTACATGAAATCTCAGATCTCTTCTTTTGGTGTTAAGAATCTTATTTAGGTCTTTACTTTCTTCTTCGGAGGATTTTCATCGTCACCTGAACCGGCTTCTGATTCACTGGCATCCGAATCAAATTCTTCTGCTACATCAGAGTCAGAATTTGATTGGAAATCAACATCTGCATCTTCCAGTTCTTCTCCTGCACTTCCCATATCCACATCACCATCATCGTCATCATCATCTTCTTCTGCAATAGCCTTGGCCAACATAGCTTTTGCCATTTTTTCTTCATTTTTAACTCTAATACCTTTTTCAGTACAGAAAGTTTCGATAAGTTCTTGTTCATCTCTATTAACATTACCAAAAATATGAGATTGACTATTACTTCCTCTTAAAACAATTTCTAGATCAAAAGTTCTTGAAGCACTTACTCCTCCTCCTGTACGAGCCATTGTAATATTACTAATTTCCGAAAATGGAATATAAATAGTTGGTTTAGTAACGAAAAGGAAACATCTATCTAATGGATATAAATATCCTTCAGATGCTTTTAATGAACAAGAAATTGCGCTAAATCCATACCTTGATAAAAATCCACTTGGTTCAATTAATCTTTTTTCACTTAATCCTTTAAAACAATCACTCATTACTTTAAAAGCTGGTGCATCATAAGATTTATTTAATCTTGATTTATATTTATCTTCATATTCTTCATTTGAAACATTTAATTCTAATTCAATTTCATCAGTTCTTTGGAATTGTAACGTTAAAAATGGGTACCTTGTTTGACCTTGTCTTAAAGGAGGATCAATTTGAAGTACAATTAAGTGATGAACATCATCAGGTTTAGGTAATGAAAAGATTCTTTCAATCTGTTTATATTGAATTTTATAATCATAAGTTTTACCTCTTAATCTTAATGATGATGGATACATATCGATATCATAACGACCTCTTGGAGTTAAGAATAATACATCACTAAATGATACAATAGCTTCACCTGCAATTTGACCAATATTTGCTTTATCTTTTAATTGTTCATAAAATACAGTTGCAGCACTAATTTCTTCAGTTTCTTCTTCTTCTTTCATTTCACCATTTTCTTCATCTTTAACAGTAACTGTTGTTTCATTTTCAATAGTTCCGGGGATATAGAATCTCATTTCTACAATTTCATCACCAGTTACACCTCCACTATTTTCATTAGTAGCATCAAGGTTAAATTCAAGTGCTACTTCATTTTTACCAGTTAAATTTGAATTAGTAATTTGATCGTATGGTAATTCAAATGCTGGTTTATTATTTACTTGAAATACTAATTCATTTCTAGCTAAATCTGTTTTTCCCCAATTCCATCCTCTTAAACTATGTTCTTTATGTTCTAAAGTAACATGGAAATTTCTTTGTAATTCTTGTTTTAATTTATTAAAATCTTCAACATCAAATCCATCTAAAGAAACTACACCTTGATTTTTTGTTTGAACTCGAAGTTCATATCCTCTTGATCCTCTAGACCAAGATGAAGTTAAAATTTCATCCAGAGGTAATAAAAATGGATTTGCAGCGGCTCCATTGGCAGTGGCTGACATCTTCCAACCAAGGCCCGAGTCTGCGATACGCATTCTCCCGTTGAACCTCGACTGATTGAGATAAATTTTATCAAAATCTGTATTGACCATCTTGAATTGCTAGTAAGAATTGCCAGTAAAGATTAAAGTGAATTTGTTCACTTAACGCGTTGATGGGCGTGTGGTGCACAAACTGATATTTTTCAATTTTCTCTTCTCGTGGTGTATGGATGTTTTAATTATTTTTGACTGAAAAATTCGCTCCGGTGCCGGCGATATGACTCAAAATTAGTTTTAGTTTGAATCATTTTCAAATATTGAAATTTAAATTGCATTGAAAAATGGCTAAAAAAGCTGGTGTTTTAGGAGCTACAGGTTCTGTTGGTCAAAGATTTATTCTCCTTTTAGCAGAACATCCTGATTTTGAAATTCATGCTTTAGGTGCATCTTCACGTTCTGCTGGAAAGCAATATAAAGATGCTGTTGGTTGGAAACAAACTTCTTTATTACCAGAAATTGCTAAAACTATTGAAGTTAGTGAATGTAAACCTGAAGGAAAATTTTCTGAATGTGATGTTGTATTTTCTGGTTTAGATGCTGATGTTGCTGGTGATATTGAAAAACAATTTGTTGAAGCTGGTTTAGTAATTATATCAAATGCTAAAAATTATAGAAGATCTCCTGATGTTCCTTTATTGGTTCCAATTGTTAATCCTGAGCATTTAAGTGTTGTTGAAGATAAAGTTAAAAAAGCTATCAATGCTGGTGAAAAGAAACCAGGTTTTATAGTATGTATTTCAAATTGTTCTACTGCTGGTTTAGTTGCTCCATTAAAACCATTAGTTGAAGCTTTTGGTCCAATTGATAAGTTAACTGCAACTACTTTACAAGCCATTTCTGGTGCAGGTTTTTCTCCTGGTGTTAGTGGTATTGATGTTTTAGATAATATTGTTCCGTATATTAGTGGTGAAGAAGATAAAATGGAATGGGAAACTAAAAAAATTTTAGGTGGTTTAAATTCTGAAGGTACTGAATTTGTTCCAGTTTCTGATGATAAAATGAAAGTTAGCGCTCAATGTAATAGAGTTGCCGTTAGTGATGGTCATACTGAATGTATATCTTTTAGTTTTACTAAAAGACCTGCACCTTCTTTACAACAAATTAAACAAGTTTTAAGTGATTATAAATGTGATGCTTTTAAATTAGGATGTCCTTCTGCTCCAAAACAAACCATCCATGTCTTAGAAGAATCTGATAGACCTCAACCAAGATTAGATAGAGATAGAGATGCTGGTTATGGCGTCTCTGTTGGAAGAGTAAGAGAAGATCCAGTTCTTGACTTTAAAATGGTGGTTTTATCTCACAATACTATCATTGGTGCTGCTGGTGCCGGTGTTTTAATCGCTGAAATTCTTCACGCTAAAAACGTCATCTAGTTATTTATATACTTGTCTATACCAATTTAAAATTGAAACGATTATCAGTTAGTGTAGTACACATTAGTGGAAATAGTAGCTTTATAGTTAAAATGGCTGCGACCTCATCGCCATACATTTATAGACATATAAGTCACAATGAACGACACGGAATCCGACCGATCTGGTTTTGTTAAAATCAATCCTGATGATCTATATGAACACTTGTATGATATTTACACATCTCGACCTGCTAAGAAAGATCAACATTTAGGATACGTCGATAAGTCTAAAGACTCAATCAGTATCAGTTGTGGAGGACATGATTTCGAATTAAAGCAATCACTTTCTTCCTTATCCGGGCAACAGTCATCAACTGGTTTTATCTGCTGGCAGACCACGACCTTGGTGGCTGACTGGATTCTTTCACATCCTAATTGTCCATTTAAGCATATTTTTCACTCTAAATCTAAAGCTAAAGTACTTGAATTTGGTGCTGGAGTTTCAGGAATACTTATGTGTAGCTTGGCCCCATTAGTATCTCATTATATTGCATCTGATCAGAAACCACTTTTAAAGCTACTAAAGCATAATTTCCTTCATAATTTTCATTCCCGATTCACCTCAAACACTATTGCAACTAATGAAGAATCTAATTGTACTATTGATATTATTGAATTTGACTGGGAATTTCCCGAAAATGGCATTTATAATTATCACCAAGTCTGTGAAGAGTTTCCTGACTTGATAATAGCTTGTGATACCATTTATAACGAGTATTTAATTGATCCTTTCTTAGATAGCTGTAATCATTTACTCACTGATCTGAATGGTGTCTTAGTAGGATTACAATTAAGAGACGAAAGCGTTGTTGAAGCTTTTTTAACTAAAGTCTTTGACAGAGATCTAAATCTTTCTTTTATACCGTCTTCATTTCTAAGTGAAGAACTTGTAGCTGGGTTTTCCATATATTATATAACTAAATAAATTAGATCCGAGGGCATACGCACGTGCTGGAGACTAGTAACACCACTAACTTCCGGGGGCCTCAATAACACGAAAAAAATCATCACTAAACTAACCATAAATTCATTACCAAATGTCAATATTTGGAGGTGGAACGGGGTTCCAAAGTGCTTTTGGACAAGTAAATGGGTCCGGTACTGAAGGATTCAGTTTCACTGGGTCTATCGAAGGTAATGGAAATAATAAAAGACCTCAACAAAATAGGAAAAAGAAACCTTATATTAACAATAATCAAAATGGACAACGGAAATCTAATGAAAAATCTAATCAAGATCGAAGAAATGATAAACTGAATAATAAGCAAGATAGGAATTCTAATGAAAAGTTTAATTCTAAAAATGATAGGAATTCCGATCGTCGTAAACCTAAAAGAAAAGAACCAAAGAAATCTGAGTCAAGTGAAGAACCGATAGATATACCGACAAGAGTAATGCCAAGACAATCACAACAACAATATCAACAAATAAATCAAAGTGATGATTCATTGGTTGGCTCCTTAATCCCCAATCCGGAATCATTGGGCTTTACTAGAAAGCAACATCAATCAAGACCAGTACCACGTTATTTACAAAGCCAACCTCGATTACTTATAACACCAAAATTTCAACAAAATTTGTGGGATAAACAAAATCAAGATAAAATGCTTACAATGGAAGCTGCCAATCAAGGTAAAGATTTCCAAGGATTATATGAAGAGTTTCAAAAAATGAGAGAAACCGAAAGAAACAAAATGGAATTACTTGGTTTAGTAGATGCTGAAAATATAAGTAAAGATTTAAATGATGCTATTTCATTTCAAGGTTCATGTTTAGATATGTGTCCTATATTTGAAAGAGTAAGAAGAGCTCTTGAAAATAATGTTAAAGCATTAGAAAAAGATCCTATCACAAATAAAATCTCTCGTGAAAGAGCAATTAAAGCATTTTCAAGACCAGCTGCTGGTCAACCTCCTCCACTCCCATCAGAAGTTCGTCCCCCTCATATATTAAAGCAAACCCTCAATTATTTAGTTGATAATATTGTACCTCAATTACCTGAAGCTCATTCATTTGTATGGGATAGAACAAGATCAATTCGTCAAGATTTCACATATCAAAATTTCTTTGGTCCTGAAGCGATTGATTGTAATGAAAGAATTGTTAGAATCCATTTATTATCACTTCATATTATGGCAGGTTCTGATGTTGAATATTCTCAACAACAGGAATTAGAACAATTTAATAAAGCACTTCAAACATTAGTTGAAATTTATCAAGATATTAGAAATCATGGTGGATCTGCTCCAAATGAAGCAGAATTTAGAGCTTATCATTTACTAAGTCATTTAAGAGATCCTGAACTAGAAAGAGAAATTCAAAATTTACCTGATAATATAATAAAATCTAAACAAGTTCAATTAGCACTTAGATTTAGAAATTTAGTTTCACAAAATAATATCGTTGAAAGAGGTTTCAAGAATGAAATTGGTGCTTTAAATATGTTCCTGGAATTTTTTAAAGTTGTTTATGATGAAGAAACTCCTTTTCTTATGGCATGTTTATTAGAAACTCATTTCAATGAAATTAGATTTTACGCCCTAAAATCAATGTCTAGATGTTATCATACTAGAGGAAAAGCATACTTAGCTCAATCATTACAAACAATGCTTGGATTTGATACCATTGATGATTTAATTCAATTCGTTCAATATTACGATATTGATATAGTGTCTGATGATAATGGAGATGTACTTATTGATCTCTTCAATAAAGATAAGTTGGAATCAAAGTACAAACTTAATTCAATCCATGATAAGCCAAAAAAATCCCTGCCTTATACCAAACAACTTGACTCCAAATTCGCTGGTCGTGATATGAAGTATTTTATAAATAGTGGACTTTCTACAGTTGATTTAGGCTTAAAAGATTCTAGTCAACGAGCAATACTTAATTCTGAAAAAGTCAATGATACTTTCAGAAAGACTTCTACAACAACTCCTCTGGCTCAAGGATCTAAAAGTTTGGCAGATTTTCTAAATGGAGAACCTGCAACAGCACCGTCATTTAACTCAGCTTTTGGAAATGGATCAAATAATCAACAACCACCAGCGAAAACTGCACAATTTCCACAAGTGCATAATACGTTTTCACAGCCAGCTCAAGCTTCTCAACAATTTTCGCAACAAGCGTCACAACAGGCATCACAACAGGCTTCACAACCAGCTCCACAGCCAACTTCACAACCATTTCAATCGCTGCAACCAACAATTCCAAGTTTCACTAAAGCTGCTTCAAATCCTGTACCTTCTTCTCTCAAATCATCTACTTTATCTAAACCTCCAATAACGAAACCGCTGGTTACATTCAATTTGAACCCCGAATCTCAAGCGTCTCTTCCAAAAACGGAGACCGTAATCAAACCACCTTCTCTGACTTTTACTTTTGGCACTTTGCCCGAATCAAAGTCTATTCCTTCAATACCCAAACCTATCGTTTCAGATCCGGTACCTATCAAGCCAGTGAAACAAGCTAAGAGACTAGTAGATTCTCCTGCTTTCCCACAGGCGCTCGATTCTATTTTTCAACAAATCCTTGACTCAACCGTTCTGGAAGAACTTACAAAATTATTACCAAAACTTGTGGAAGCTGATTATAAAGAAAGAGAAAGAAACGCCATTATTGAGTCCTTTTCCAATGAGTTATATCAAGCATTTGTTTCTGAACTTACATATAAGAAATCACTAGAAGTATATGCCGATAATCACTACAAAAATCATTTGAAACACTTAGCCGTCTCAAAAATCATGAGTAAAGGAAGCCAAATCAAAAAGAAACATGAATTAAGAAAGAAAAAACTCGACGAATTAAATTCCATTTCATTTAGGGTACCATCTTTGAAACGAAAATTATCTAATACTAGTATTTCTTCCATAGGTAGTAGTGGTATAAAAAGAAGGAATCATGACTATGAAAATACTTCAACAACTAATATTAGTGAAAGACAAAATGAAGTAAAAAAACTATGGCAACCAATTGACCTCAAAAGATTCCATTCTGTTTGCTCTAATAATATTAGAGTTGGTATAGACTCCAAGAATCTAAACCTAAAATTTCTATTAGTGGTAGAAAATTGGGCTGCACCATATTCCAAATGGACAAATACCAAACTTAATCTTAAAGTAGATAAAGAGAAGAAAATTTATGAGCATTCGCTTACAGGAGATAAATTGAATCTTTCTATTCAAAGTTTACCTCCAAACAATTACTTGAATAAAGAATTCTTTCAAGATACTGCATTCGTTTTATTCGAAAGTGGACTCTGTACTGAAGAACAAGTTCGTCAATATGGAGATATCAAGTCAAAGTTGGAAAGAGACGAAAAAATCTTGGATAAACTCATTCAATTGAGTTCTAGGTATGGATATTATAAAGTTCAAATCTTGATTGTGTTCTGGGATATCAAGAATTCAGAACTTGATTCGGAAGAAATTGCAAGCCATTTAAATGTCAAGAAGCATTCAAAACTGGATGTTGTTCAAAATATCATTATCAGCAATATGACTCTGAAAAGTGAAAATATTAGCGATACTTTGAATAATGGATTTAATCAGCTATGTCGGGAATTTCATGGAAGTCACACAGAGAAAGGACGTAAAAAGCAGGAAAAACTCAAACTTGTTAGTGAAACTAACAAACGTAGATTGGAAGTTAATGAAAGTTCTGAACTTGACGAAAATTCTACCAATTATAAAATAAAAGAAACCAAACTATTGAAGAAAGCTAAAATTGATAGACAATATGGATATTTGGCAAAGCATATTAACGCTAATACGTCTTTACTGGGACAAGGTGATCGATCAACTAATATGCCAAATAATTCATCGTTATATTTAAGTGCTATCAACACCAGTTTAAGAGGGAATAAATTTAATAATTCTACTATATTGAACCTCAATTCATCGTTAGCTAACGATACTGCCATGAGTAATATTGAAAAAGATGTTACAATATTACCATCATTTGGAGTAGGAGTTGGAATACTTGAAGAAAGTACACCATTTGCATCACCTAAAGGAAAGAAGATAAACACAAACACTGAATCAGTCCCAAGAAATCTTCAACAGCTACAGGATTTAACAGCTTCAATAAAAGCTAGGTTTAAAAAGTAAGCACATTGCATATTCTTGTATAATAAAAATGTACGAATTTAATATAGATAATATAGAGAATTTTTAATAGTTAACCATTATAAGGTCGAGTCAATTGACAAAATAATCGATATAGAAGACAAAGAAGTTGAAGGCCAATTTTGTTTGAAGAATTTGTAGTGAACCACCAGAATCGATCAAGAATATTGAAAAAGTACAAAAATTCGCTTCCATGATTTAATCTCTACATCAATTTCAAAATCAGAGGTTTTTTGCAACATTTCGTGAAAAATACCATAAAATGAATTATTGCAAAAATAGCATAAATTGATTCGAAATTTGAAATTTTAAAAATATCACAGTTCAACCGGAAATGGCACCAAGACCAACACAATTGAACACAATTGAACACGATTGTCTCAAAAAACTTCAGTAATAAGTATATAAGTGCTCTGACAAGTATTTAGTGTTCATTAGTCAGTACGCTGACTTATTACTATAGCGAATCAGACGAAAAAGTCAAAACCTTAGCAATTTATAACTTCGACTACCTTCTCAGACAACCTCTTCATCACTTTACGACCCCAACCTCTTTTAACTTCTTTCATCTATTGATATGTTTAAATAGTCTCTATAGTTAAAATCGTTTCCGTGTCACGTGCCGATTTTTCAGTCAACGACATCACTCGCTAAATCTGGAATTAATGCCACCCATACAAATTCATCCTTTGATAACATCAATTATATTGGCTAAAATAAGCAAGATCGAAAATGGATTTACTTAAAGACGCCGCCAAGAACATCAATTTATATGAGATTAAAGCATACGTTCGTAAAGCACAAAATGTTGCTTTAAATTTAACTGAAATGGAAGCAAAAGTAAGAGAAGCAACAAATAATGAACCATGGGGTTGTCCAACAACTTTAATGGCACAAATTGCTGCAGGAACTTATAATTATCGTGATAGAGAAGAAATTATGGGGATGGTTTTCCGTAGATTTACAGAAAAAGCAGCAAATGAATGGAGACAAATTTATAAATCTTTACAATTATTAGAATATTTAATTAAGAATGGATCTGAAAGAATTATCGATGATGCAAGATCAAATATTTCATTAATTCAAATGTTAAAATCTTTCCATTATATTGATTCAAAAGGTAGAGATCAAGGAATTAATGTTAGAAATAGAGCGAAAAATCTTATTAATTTAATGAATGATGATTCATTAATTAGAGCTGAACGTAAAAAGGCAAGAGCAAATCAAAAGAAATTCGGTGGGGTTGCAGGTGGTGGTGCATCAGTAGTGAATGGTGCTCAATATGATGATGGTGATCTTTCAAGTAGAGTTTATGGTGACGGTGGTGTTTATGGTGAACGTTATGATGATCCTGCTTCTGCTTATGAAAATGGTAATTCCAATGAAAATTTCGAAGAATATAATGTTGAAGGTTCTGCAGCAACATCGAGACCAACAACTGGATCTTCAAGAGTTCATGCAACTTCTGCTTCAAGATCAAAACCTCAACCAAAAGAACCTCAAGCTGATTTATTAGGAGATTTAGATTTTAGTGCTCCAACTCAAACAAATAATACAAATCAAGTAGATGATGATGATGATGATGAATTTGATGATTTCCAAGAAGCTCCATCTCAACCTGAACAAAAACGTGTTCTTAGTTCGAATTTATCAGGTTTATATAATTCTCAACCACAGCAAACTGCATACGTTCCTCAAACATCATCTCAACCTGGTCTACTTTCTCAACCAGTTAGTAATGGTGTGAATTATAATATTAATTCAACTCCAAGTGTTAGCTCAGGACCCGCTAAAACTTCATCAAATGATGCATTTTCATCATTATTTTCTTCTGCCAAAACTAAAGTTTCAACTCCAACTCCAACTCCAGCATCTAAACCAACACCAAATACTACTGCTGGTGATGATTTTTTCGGAGATTTTAACAGTAAACCTTCAAATGGTTCATCAAATGGTAATTCTCAAGCTAATAATAATTCAAATAATAACTCCAATAATGGTGAAATTGACTTATTAAGCTTCTAAATATATGACTAGTTGTATAATTTTATTTCTCAAGTACTATTTTTGTTTTTTTGAAAAAAAGGATTCTTTTAAAATTACTTCCAAACCTTTGTATTGCATTTAGTAATTTTATAAAATGAATACTTATTATAGTAAAATTATGTAGTTTAAAATTGTATTAAATTTCAATAATTGCAAAAAACTATATAAATTAGTGAGCAACAATATTTCAAATTTTTCAATCAGTTTCTTTATACTTAAAATGTTTAAGACCAACGCCAGATTATTTTCTACTACTGCCAAAAACTTGGGAACCAAAGTTTACTTTACTCCATCAATTAATGGAGTTAAACAATCACCAATTAAATTTGAATTATATGATGATGTAGTTCCAAAAACTACTGAAAATTTTAAAGCTTTATGTACCGGAGAAAAAGGTTTTGGATACGCCAACTCAATTTTCCACAGAGTTATCCCTCAATTCATGTTACAAGGTGGTGACTTCGAAACTGGTAAAGGTTATGGAGGAAAATCTATCTTCGGTAAGAATTTCCCAGATGAAAATTTTAAAATTTCTCATACTAAACCTGGTTTATTATCTATGGCAAATGCTGGACCAAATACTAATGGTTCTCAATTTTTTATCACTACTGTTCCATGTCCATGGTTAGATGGTAAACACGTTGTTTTCGGTGAAGTTATTGAAGGTTTTGAAACTGTTAAAAAGATTGAAGCTGAAGGTACTTCAAGTGGACAAACCAGATCTCCAATTGTAATTGAAGAATGTGGTGAAGTATCTGAATAAACGTAAATAGTAATAAGAATTTAAAGACTTTAAAAGTAGTTATTCTTATTGATGTAAATAATTTATTAAGATTACTACAATTAATGAAATACTACAATTAATTACCAATGAAATAAATATGTATTTAATCTACTGTATATGCAATTAGATTTTCAAGTATGGATGACGTTCAGATTTAACCAAATCTTTTGGTTGTTTCTTTTTCAATTCAGATAATTTATCGTAATCACCAGCTAAAATTCTGGCAACAACTAAATCATCTCTTTCTTGAATTTCTTTCTTAGATTTTCCTTGATTACTTAAAAATTCTTTTGCCTTTTCTGTATCACCTTGGAAATATTCTTCCATAGCTCTTAATCTTAATTCTTTTTCTGCCCAATCTGGACCTTCAATAGATCTCTTCTTAAAATTAGCAGTATATTTTGAATAAAGAACATAAACGAAAATTGGTAAAACAATATAAAAATATGGGAATTCCCAACCTTCAGCTTTTTCAGTTTCACGTATGATTTTCCATTTTAATTCACCAGTGGTTTCATCTTTATATGGGATTTTATCAATGATTTTACCAGCATCTTTTGAAACAAATTGAAAATTATTTAAATCTTGGGTATTATCTTTAAATAAGTCTAATTGTTCTTTTGGAATACCTGGTAATATGAAATTCCAATCGGAATGATTACGTTTATAATACAAATTTTGTAATTCAGCAATTGTTTTAAATTCTGAATCGCTTGGTACTCTTGGAGTTCCATCAGGATTACTATAAAGTTTAGTCACCGAGGGTAAAGTGTCTAATTTTGATCTGATTTCTTGTTCTATAGCAAAGTTGAACTTTGCTGGTTTGTATTTAAACAAAGTAGAAATGGGTAAGTTCCATGTGAACTTCATGATGACTGATTATTGAAAGCTAATTAATACTTAGTTTTTTTTCTGAATTTTGGTAAAACAATTTCGACCAATTTTCATTGGAGGAGAGCGCGCGTAAACTGAAGGGTATGGTACACCCGTGCACCAAACAGTTAATTTAAAGTTGCAAAAATACAATTACTTCTTAGAAGTTGAAAATCCAGAAAACCCCATG
Organism: Metschnikowia sp. yHQL527; assembly: GCA_030578455.1. Taxonomy (NCBI): domain Eukaryota; kingdom Fungi; phylum Ascomycota; class Pichiomycetes; order Serinales; family Metschnikowiaceae; genus Metschnikowia; species Metschnikowia sp. yHQL527. The sequence continues at coordinate 61,297 of JAJMRR010000003.1, read as the reverse complement.
ATTGTAGCAATATCATTATCTCCAGAAGGAGAAGTAGCATTTTCCAATTTTCGTTTTTTATTTTGTTTTTTCAAACGACGTTTTTCTTGTTTCTCTCGTTCAAATTGCCGTCTTTTTTCAATTCTTTCTTGAATACTAGGACCAGAAGTAGACTGTTTCCTTTTAATCAGTGCCGCAACAAGTAGTTCAATTGTAGCCACAACTTCATCAAGAGATGCTCTACGAACACCTCCATCAAGTAATTCTCTATTTTCCAGATCAGGATCAAGACTCTTAGTTAATTGTCTGGTTTTATCAACATGTTGAGGAGAATTCACATGGTCAATAAGTGCTAAATTGTCTCTGAAAGATAAGTCACAAACCGGACAAAAGAATCCAAATCGTTTATCCTTACCATAAGCTTTTGTATTTAAAGGATTTATTAATGTATGCTTTTTGACAGAACTGATAGATTCCTGAAGAAGCTTGGATCGGTGATGTAAATATGATGTTGGATTGTTGGATAGTGATAGTTTTGATGAAATTGTCAGGGGTTCTTGATTAGGCTTATTTGATTTAGCATCTTTCTCGTACGCTTCTAGATTCCAGGTTTTCCGACCATACTGATCAGTAGAAGTCTTCTCCATTATGCAATACGTAAGATAACAGTAGATAAGTACAATGAAACGGGTGATATACGAATAGCAAGATCGTAAACGGAGTTGAAGGTTAGGAAAAGAAAAGGTGGTATCAAAAATGGCTTTAGTTAGTGAAGTAATTCGCGATGCTCATCATCGCGTCTGTATGGACATTACATCTCTTCTTAGCAAAGGCAGGGTAGTCAAGCCGAACAAAGAGCTGAAGAATATGAGGGCCGCTGGTTCGAGCCTTGAGTCTGCGGCCTTGCTGAATATTGGCTTTAATCATAGATGGAAAACTCGTGGGACTCATCTTTTGTACAATATTCCACCAAAGTTTAACTCGGAGAAATACGTGGGGAAGAAAGGAATTAAAGTGGCTACGTTTGATCTCGATAAAACCATTACTCAAACTAAAAGCGGGCTGAACTTCCCTCGAAGTCCCAATGACTGGAAATGGTGCTATACTGATGTAGCAAGTCAACTAAAGAGATATATGGACGAGAAGTATTTAGTAGTGATATTCACCAACCAGGGAGCCGTTATCACGAAACCCTCTACAAGTAAGTCATTGATAAATTTCACTGGAAGAGTTAATCGAGTAGTGGCTACATTTAAAATCGAGACTGGCTGTGACGAAGAAGTATTTGTGCTTGCAGCTACTAAAAAACCCCAAGGAAAGAATGCTGGTAGAACTAGTACAGATGACCAGCACAATATAACTAGGAAACCCAATACAGGGATGTGGACAGAATTGGAGAGTTTCATAGGGCCAATCGATAAACAAGCTAGTTTTTTTGTCGGAGATGCTGCAGGAAGACCACAGGATCATTCGGATAGCGATAAGGCATTTGCCACAAAAGTTGGCATTCAATTTTATACACCTGAAGAGATTTTCGATAAAGATTTAATCAAAACCAAATTACATGAAAAAGATTCAGACAGTTTAGATACCGAAGTTACAACAAGTTAAGAGGATACAGTAGATTTTTTTATATACAAGTTAATTACCTAAATATCTTCCAAAACAATTTCTTGTAGCTTGTCATCCATTTCATCATGCTTGAAAGCAATATGATGATTTTTACCTACGGTATCGAAATAACCAACGACATTTTTGATCAAACGTACTTGTTCAGGACGCTTTTTATTTTCAAGTTCATTACTGATATCGTAATTAAGTACTAAAGACTTAGTAATATCAGCAATATCATTCTCAAACTTGATTGCTTCATCAGTACTTTGAGGATAGTTTTTGATCAAAATATTGGTATCATGAATACCTTTACTAGTATTCATAAAAAATTGTAACTCTTCTTTGATCAATGCGGTGATAAGTCCTCTTGGCAATGGTTTACCTGTTGCTTTTAAATCTTGAAGCAAAATAGCATATTTTCTAGAAGAATCTTTCACTTCTTGATTTATCAATTCTTCAGGATCAATAATTTTAACTTCCTTATCTTTTGGCAATTTAGTAGCGATTCTTTCAATGGCTTCATTAGAATGAACATAAGGAACTACGTAAAAGTGATATTTATCAGCTTTTGATCCTGAAATCAATTTATTTCTTCTTTTAATTCCACTCTCAATTTCATACTCTTGAAATTCTCTTTCAGTGAATGAAGTTTGAGGAACTGGTTTCCTATCGACTCTCCTTGTAGCAAGAACCAAAAGAGCAGTTGAAAAACAGAATACATACACTAAGTATCTCATCTTTGGACCATCATCTTTCTTCATACCTCTATTTTGAACAGGTTTATTACTCAACGACCTGAATCCCAATTTGAATGAGGATTTCACAGGTTGAGCCGGTCTGAGTCCAAGAGGCGTTGAACCGAGCAAGCTGGTCTTGGAAAGTCTTGCTAAAGCCAGAATTCTAAACATATTGTAGTTTATGAAGTCGTACGTTCTAGTTTGAAATATCCGTGCACCAATTTTTCACTCAAGATCCACACACCATAGAGTTTTCTCACCGAATTTTCTTCAAATTTTCACTATAGTGTACAAAGCATACAATGTCTCTTGTTCAGTTGGCCAACTTCTGTTGCCATTTACGGAACTGTACAAATGTGAATATCGCTAAAACGTCAGTTCCGTTCAATAAAATGCATTTACAAGTAGCTAGAGGACTATATAAAGAAGGATTTCTTTCATCTATTCAAAAAGGTTCAACTACTGGTCCTGATACCCATCCAGTAGAAGTTACTCCAGATAATATTTCTACCAGAAGGTTATGGCTCGGATTGAAGTACAGAAACAATAATCCTGTCATTAGAGACTTTTCATTAATTTCTAAACCAGGACGTAAAGTCAATTTGACAAGCACAGAAGTCAAAGCTTTAGCATCAGGACTACCTGTAAGATTCATTAAACCATTGCAACCAGCAGAATGTATTTTCGTTAAGACAGACAAGAGTCAAATCCTTGAAATTCAGGAAGTAGCTAAATTGGGATTACCAGGAATGGTTTTATGCCGAGTTAAATAAATGTACATAGTTATACTGTAAATACAAGTTCAGAACACAAAGAGTAAGAGAGTAAGAGAGAAGGAAGAAATCATCAAGCCTACTGCAATTAAGATACATGTATATTTGGTGATTGAAAGGACTATATAGATATTTTAGTTACGGTACTTGAAGCAGCCCAGTTAGTCATATCAACTTGCCATCCTTTCCAAATCATGAGTCTTTCTCTGAAATCAACAGTGGTTTCAAAGTCTTTAAAGCTTTGTTGAGATACAGATGCATAATCATTGGTAGTTAGTAATGGTTTTACTGTTTTTACTGGTGAATGATAGTGAGGTTGTTCAGAAACTGCTGGAGGAGCGCCTGCTCTTAACCTTGAGATTTCTGCCTCTAATTCCGTTATTTTATCATTGAGATCCATCCGTCCAAGTTTAAGATCGGTGTTTTCATCTCTAAGCTTGGCAATTGTTTTATCTTGTTCTGTAATTTTTGCCTGAAGTGCTGCTATTTCAGAAGTTTCTGTATCTGATTGAGTCACTGGGGTCTCTTTCACTGATTCTGCTATTGGTGTGGTAGATTTGAGGGTGGTTGAGTCTGAAGCTTCAGTTTCTACAGCTTTGGGCTGTTCCGGTACTTCTTTTACTTCAGATTCTTTGGTTTCTGTTGTAGATTCTTTATGATCTTCGACTGGAGAATCCTTAGTTTCCAGATCAAAATTTTTTGTTTCAGTCTCTTCTACTACTTCAGGTTCAACACTTTCATCCTTTGTTTCAGGCTCGGATCCTTTAGTATCAAGTTCAGGTTCAAGTTCTGCTTCTTTAGTTTCAGATTCTGGCTCTTTGGTGTCATCTTTAGATTCCTTATCTTTCTTATCCTTCTTTTTTGACTTCTTTTTCTTCTTTTTCATCTCTTCAAACTTCTTACGAGCAGCCTCAATACGCTCTTCCTTAGTGAGCTCATCAATCTCTTCTTTTGGGGGTTCTGTATCGGACATAGTTATCGAGTACTACTTAGTATTATTATTTCGACAGGTGCGCCATATACTGTAAATTGCGAGTGCGTGTACTATCATAGGGTGTACTACTACGAAGATGCTAGTGCCAATTCCATACATAGCTAGAATAGGAGAGTGTAAAGAAGTATGTGGATGTAAAAATGACACTGTATTGAATACGGCTGCAGAATTACAACATTTAAGAGAAAAGTTTTTGAAGTAACTGATTTCGCAGCCAGGTTCACCATGAGAGTTGGCGTATTGAACAAACCAATTGGGAAAGTGAGTTACCAAGAGGTAGCAGAAGAAAGATGGCTCTGAAATGAGCTAAAAAGATCCGAATATTAATACTATGAAGGCTCTTTTTGTCATGCACCTTGGTCGTTAAACCGGCGAGCCCAGTTTACCCCAGTGGTATGTTTTGCACCTGCCAATGAAAAGTAGAAGCATATAGACCATGGCACAGATGTCAGATATGACAGGTATGATAATATGCTAGTCAAGTTACACTATCTGCATATTGAATCGGTTTAATTGATTCGATTGGTTTCCAAAAAGTCTGTTTTTACAGGTCAACAATAGACTTGAAATTTTGCAGCTAGCACAATAAAAAACGTTTGAACGATGGGCAAGGGCTACAATAAACTTGAGTTAACTTCTGAAGTCCTTGAATGGATGGTACTAACAAGAAGACCCATTTAATGTGCTTAGATGCATCACAGTTCATCACTCGTAATGCTTATCGTAACAAATATAATTGGCTAATAACCGTGTGTGCAATTGCTTTTCCTCTCATACCAACAAGGGAAGTACTGGGCTTCAACTCATCGCCAAGAAGATTAAACTTACTAAGCTTGACAGTTTGACATTAGGATTTCTTTTGTAGCATGGCTGCTAACCAAGAAACTGGTCTTGCGAGGTAAATTGGCCCCATATTACGACATCACAAGATGTCAAGATTATCGTTCGATATTGGTTCTATTGTGTTCCATTGAACGGCATTGTGAAATAACCGCTGACGAAAAGTCTCATCGTAAGCACTACTATATTGGCAAGTATAGCTGCCATATGTAATAACTACTGTAACGACCAGGGTGGTCGTGCGAAGCGCCGTGTAAAGTTTTGCAGCCGATATTCAACTGGCTCTGACATAACACGTGCTAGCAATTTCAAACCTTTCGTCTTAGACTAATGCCAACTTAATGCAGTCACAGGTAGGTTAATTAAATCTCTAGATACCATCAAGTATTCGGTGAGTTTGTCGGTGTTTAAACACATCAGAATCCTGTCGCATTTGACTCAATCTCATCGCATTAATATCTGGTGTACGGGTGTGCCGTAGGGCTCGAAAACTATAGTGGTTATAGTGGTTATTGCATTGTCCCGACAATGAATATAAAAGTAATTCATAGCCATACTTTCCTTATCCTTTTTTAATCTTAATATTAGAACTGCATTGTTTTAGGCTATAACTGTGAAGTGTGTTAATTTTCTTAATTTTCATAGTATTATAAAAATCTTTTAAAATGTCTTCAATCATTCTGCAGTTCCTTGATAAAAGGGAGACCTGTGAAGCTGATAATGACTATAATGGTAATATGGGTGCCAGAATATCAGCTGTATTCGTTATTATGGCATCCTCTGCTATTGGTTCATTCCTTCCTATTTTATCATCTCGTTATTCTTTTATAAGATTACCTCCATGGTGTTTTTTCATTGCAAAATATTTTGGTTCAGGAGTTATTGTAGCTACTGCTTTCATTCATCTTTTAGAACCAGCTTCTGACTCTCTTGGAAACGAATGTCTTGGTGGAACGTTTGCTGAATATCCTTGGGCGTTTGCTATAGCTTTAATGACTCTTATGTTATTATTCTTTTTTGAAATTATTGCATTCCATTATGTAGATGCTAAAATTGAAGCATCTAAGGGAGAAGGACATTCTCACTCTCATTTTGGTGATGAAGCCTTATATACCAAGAAGGATGACGAAGAAGACGATGAAGAGAATCACTATGAACTCAATAACCAACCATCTCAAGAAAATCCATATCCTAAACATTTCCAACATGCTTTGGAACATCAAGATCCTGAAAAAATCGGTACTCCTCTCGAAGATGTAGACAAAGAAAGTTATTACGGACAATTGATTTCTGTATTCGTTTTAGAATTCGGGGTGGTATTCCATTCAGTTTTTGTAGGTTTAGCTCTTGCTGTTTCAGGTGATGAGTTTAAATCTTTATACATTGTATTGGTTTTCCATCAAATGTTTGAAGGTTTAGGTTTAGGTACTAGAATTGCTATAACTAATTGGTCCAGACTGAAAAAATTTACTCCATGGTTGTTAGCTTTCCTTTATACTTTAACTACTCCTATTGCCATTGCTATTGGTATTGGTCTCAGAAAATCTTACCCACCAGGATCAAGAAAAGCTCTTATTACCAATGGTATCTTTGACTCCATATCTGCAGGTATTTTATTCTATGCTGGTATTGTTGAGTTAATGGCTCATGAATTCTTATACTCTGGAGAATTCAAAGGTAAAAATGGTCTTAAGAAATCTATTCTTGCATTTCTTATTTTATGTTTAGGAGCAGGTCTCATGGCTCTTCTTGGAAAGTGGGCATAATAATAGACAATAATTTATTGATTTAATATAGAGAAGTAATTAGAAATTTCAAGAATAGCGTAGATTGAATGTCGATAATTTGTTTATATACATAAAGATCATGTCAATGATAAGTGTTACGATTTTCGATTTAGACTGTCATATTCCAACTTCTCTGAAACTTCTGGTGCAATCCAACAAGATGCTTTACTTTGATCATCAGTGATGAATTTGTTTTCAGAATCATCAAAATTTGCCCAATGAAAGGCTCCACAGTCTTTATTCATATAGACATTCTCACATGACCAAAAATACTTGCCTCTACCTTCAACTGTCTTATAAGATCTTCGTAAATTCATTGGAATGTTACATTTACATAAGGGTCGATTCTTTGCAAGTTCATCAGGATGAAAACGGAAAGTGATATTATATCTTGTGTTCCCAGAAAATTCATGACTTTGTATAGGTTTTAGCAAAGAGTTAACGCTATGACGATACTCTTCCTGGCATCCCGGATGCATTATGAGAAGAGTATTATGTGGCAAAGGAATTTGGTAGATTACTGGATCTCCATAGTTTTTCCTAATTCTGAAGTATCTTGTAGCACCTAAGGAAAGCAGAACAATATAATTATGAGGACCTATATAACTTAATCTATCTGAATGCCAATCGAGTTTACTAGAAAGCTTTTCGTACCTATTTACCACACAAGAGTTTGCTTTCCATGGTTCTTTCGATTGGTACGGTAACTCGGAATGATTTGGAAGAATTTTTGAATGCATAAATTGATCTATTAATTCAGACACTTGGTTTAAAGTATCATCATAGACGTTGTCGGCGTCATATGAGCTAAGACCATTGTAGAATACCTTGTGGACACCATGAAGATTGCGATCTTGTAAACTATCCGAGGTAGTATTTTGAACTTTTATCTGGTTGTGTTTATGTTCTTTTTTTTCGAATGAAGGATCTTGAATTGGTGAATTTAGTTCTGCACCACCTTTTTCTGATTCGTTTAAATTCTGTTTACGATAAAAGTACCCCAGCTCGTGAGTGGCCTTACATTTTTTGTCGAATAGATAAAATTCATGTGGTACGATCTTGTCCTTTCGTTTATCGAGCGATTTTAATACCTCATCTGCAAACTGATTCGGTATAACTTTACCATGAAGAGACACATAAGGACCTAAATGGTACAGGACCTGGTCTGCAGTATATAGAGTGATTGTCTTTCGACCTATAGACTCTACTTTCTGTTTTTTACCTGTTAAAGACATGATAGTTGATTGATATTGAGAACGTCTTTTTTTTGCAGCCATAATTGGTTCACCAGTTATAAGAGATTTAGTAGCATCAATTGAATTACCACATGATGTAAAAAGCTCTGAAATCACTGTTGGGTCGACCTCAGGAAAGCATAACATCAAAAGCCGTAAATTTCCATTATCTTCCGACATAAATCCTATATACTTAATTATATTTCTCAGCCATTAATAAGCTGAAATTCGCAGCCTTTAAATACAACATTGAGGTTGAGAGCAAAATAAATAATTTTTCAAGACCTGCATATTGACCAAAAAAATCCTACCCCAAATTCTCCAGGTATTTTTACATCCGTGCACCACCAAGTCAACAACTGGGTTTCGCCGCGACCAGCAAATAACACCCTTATTACTCTAAAAGGCAAGGAAATTGGTGATGTCAACAGCCAACGACTATATTGAGAGTCTTACGACGGAGCAGATTGAGCATGATCAGAAGATTGGGGTTCGAGCAATACGATTATTTTTACAAAGTAAAACATCATATGATGTTTTACCAGTTAGTTATAGATTAGTAGTACTTGATACTTCATTACTAGTTAAAAAATCATTAAATATTTTACTTCAAAATAATATTGTTAGTGCACCATTATGGAATAATAAAACTTCAAGATTTGCAGGATTATTAACTTCAAGTGATTTTATTAATGTTATTCAATATTATTTTCAATTTCCTGAAAAATTTGAATTAGTTGATCAATTAACATTAGATGGATTAAGAGATATCGAAAAAGTAATTGGCGTTGATCCAATAGAAACTGCATCAATTCATCCATTTAAATCATTATATGAAGCATGTGTTAAAATGTTAGATTCAAAAGCCAGAAGAATTCCATTAATTGATGAAGATGAAAAAACTCATAGAGAAATTGTGGTTAGTGTTTTAACTCAATACAGAATTCTAAAATTCGTGGCATTAAATTGTAAAGAAACTAAAATGCTTTTGAAACCAGTTAAAAATTTAAGTAGTTTAGGTACAATCAAAGAAATTTCAACTTGTACAATGAATACTCCAGTTATTGAAGTTATTCATTTACTTACAGAAAAATCCGTTAGTTCGGTACCAATAGTTGATGATAATGGGAAATTAATTAATGTTTATGAAGCAGTTGATGTTTTAGCTTTAGTTAAAGGTGGTATGTATACTGATCTTGATTTAAGTGTTGGTGATGCTTTATTAAGAAGACCAGAAGATTTTGAAGGTGTTCATACATGTACTATGAATGATCGTTTAAGCACAATTATGGATACTATTCGCAAATCCCGTTTACATCGGTTATTTGTGGTTGATGAAGAAGGAAGATTATTATCAGTTATTACTTTGAGTGATATTCTTCAATATATCCTTTTTGGTGAAGACTAATTATGTATCTACGACTACACGAAAATGATTAATTATGTAGCACAATGGTGGCAAAACAGAGACAAACAGAAGAGACAAACAGAAGAGAATTATTGACTATCGATTAGTTATCAAACGAAATATAATATAATGTCTTTAACTCTAGGACATATCATTGTAGGTCAATTTGTGAGGAATTTAAGACGGAAAGTCAGGACGGAAATTTAGCAGTTGGAATAGAAGATTGCTCTATTGTAACCAACTTCCACTTTTAAACCAAGTTTATACCTTTGGGTTTTTGCTTTTCACATTCCTCTATTAACTTTTCACTTGCCGTTTCATCTAAATCTTATTGCTTTAAATCTAGATCAAGTCTTGGTGTACGGGTGCATTACTAATGATAACGGTAATATCGCCCCGATTAGGCATCCATTTCCAACTCCGTAGTGATTACATCTTTTTAACCACCATATAAAGAACTTCAACAACTATTCCATAAAATAATTTGGATTACAAATCCATGCTCTAGGTGATTCTTATCTACAAAATTTCCATTTAAAAATCTTTGTTACTAAGCGCTACTAATATTCAAATATCCGTAATCCGAGACTTTTTACAAACCCCTCAAGTATAAATAGAGTAAATAATCCAGCCGTACATTTATAATTACCATGATGGGCGCTACCTCTAACGCCAACCTTCCATGGTGTGAAAAAATTCATCTTCCTCAGGTAACTTTTAGAGCTACTATTGTGGGATTAGTAATCGGAACTATAGTTCTAATATCAAATTTTCAATTTGGTCTTCAAACAGGATGGGTTTCAATGATGTCACTTCCATCGGCTTTACTTGGTTATACTATATTCAGAGTTTCTCCGTTTGCATCTTCATTTACAGACGTTGAAAATGTTTATATTCAAAGTATTGCCGTAGCTGTAGGAACAGGTCCATTAGCTTATGGTCTTATTGGAATTATTCCCGCTATAGAAAATTTTATGACTGAAGATGAAAGTGGGACGGGTGAAAGAATTGTGCTTTCATTAAGTCAATTATTAATTTGGTCTTTTGGTTTAGCTCTTTTCGGAGTTTTCTTTGCAATCCCATTAAGAAAGCAAGTTATAATTAAAGAAAAATTACCATTTCCTTCAGGAAGTGCTACTGCTACATTAATCTCTGTACTTCATGGAACAAAAACATATGATGAACAAGAAGAAATTCAAAAAGTTATACAACCACAAGAAAATTCATCGGAGTCTGAAGTACCTCATGAAAATTCTTTACTTTTAAGTTGTACTCGTTCAAATGCATCTATACAAGATTCAGAAGTTTACCGTTCAAATATTAAATCTTTAGTGGTAACTTTTGCTATTTCTGCAACTTATACTTTAGCAGCTTACTTTGTTCCTTACATACGTAATTTACCTATTTTTGGATCTTTTTTATCACTGAAATATCAGTGGAATTTCCAACCTTCACCTGCCTATATTGGCCAGGGAATTATAATGGGACTTCCTGCCGTATCATATATGCTTTTTGGTGCCATTTTAGGTTGGGCAGTTTTAGCGCCTACTGCTAAATATGTTGGTTGGGCACCAGGAGAAATTAATGATTGGATAAATGGTGGTCAAGGATGGATTTTATGGCTAAGTCTTAGTGTAATGATTAGTGATTCATTAGTGTCTTTCATAGTTGTGACATTTAAGTCATTGAAAAATGCCGTGGAAAATATGCAAAGTATTAGAAATAAATTCGATTTGGAATATCATAAACTCAGGCAGAACGCCAACGAGATTTCACCTGAAACTTTAGATAAATTATCATACATTGATGTTGATGAATCTCATTTAATCTCCAATACCGTTACTTTTGGTGGAATCATTGTATCTTCAATAATTTGTATTATATCTGTAAGACTTGTTTTCGGTGATGTGATTCCATATTATGCCACTATTGTGGCTATTATTTTAGCATTATTCTTTTCGGTATTGGGAGTGAGAGCTCTTGGAGAAACTGATTTAAATCCTGTTAGTGGAATTGGGAAATTATCACAATTAATATTTGCAGTTGTGGTTCCAGCTAATCATCCTGCTAAGATCCTCATTAATTTAGTAGCTGGAGGAATTGCAGAAGCTGGAGCTCAACAAGCAGGAGATTTAATGCAAGATTTAAAAACAGGACATTTAATTGGTGCTTCACCAAAAGCACAATTTGTTGCTCAACTTATTGGGACTATTTATTCTGTACTTTTAAGTTCAGTCATGTATAAAGTTTACAATTCAGTTTATGAAATTCCAAGTCAAATGTTTAGAATTCCAACGGCTATTGTTTGGATTGACTGTTCCAGATTAGTTACTGGAGAAGGTTTACCTCCATATGCATTTGAATTTAGTATTATATTTGGATGTGTATTTGGAGTTATTTCATTAATAAAAAATGTATTACCAAAGACTCATAAGTATGCTAAGTACTTGATATATTTACCAAATGGAGTTGCTGTTGGTATTGGAATTTATAATACTCCAAATTTTACATTGGCTAGATTTGTTGGAGGATTTGCTGCTTATATATTCTTGAAATATTCCACTAAACTTCAAGAGAATTCAGATAATAAAATTAGAATGATTATAATAAGTAGTGGTCTTGTTTTAGGAGAAGGATTGTTGAGTGGATTTACAATGCTTTTAACAAGTTTAGGAGTTAAACATTTTTAATAGATTATAGAGTAAAATACTAAACATATGAACATATGATGTAGATGATGTAGATGATAGTAGTTTGATAAGATCAATTCAAAAGAGTTACAACCTCTACTCCACTTTACAACCTTTTACATGACATTGACTTACGTACAATTTCTATTGTAGTTCTAATATACAATGATACAAATACATATCCATAGGACTAGGGAAACATTAATACATAAACTACAGAGTCAATTTTTAATATCTCAATTATTCCTTTCTCTATCAGCATTAATTCTTTGATTGATTAAATAAATTGCCGTTTGAATTGAGTTTACTGAACCTGTTAAAGTTAATTTTCTAATATTTGTTAAACCTTTTCCACCTAACATAATTGATTGATTTTGATCAGGTTCAATTCTTACATATGTACACCCACTATTTTCACGAATTTGTTTGATATTATTACCACCTTTACCAATAACTGAACCAATATTATTATTTGCAACGAAAACATCTTGATTAAATCTATCAGTTGTTCCTGCGACAGGAATTGCAGGATGAGTAATAACTTCACCTGTTATATTATTTCCATGTTCATCTGTATAAGAAGTTTGAGGGGGGATTGCATTTGGAGTGGGTGCCATTCCATATTGCTGTTGAGGATGAATTGAAGGTTGAAACATCATTTGAAAATTATATGGTTTTGCAGTTTGTTGATATGGATTTGAATTTGAATCTTTAATTAAACTTTGCATTGTTAAAGGATTTGAAGATGGAATCATCATATTATTTGACATTGGCATAAGAGGATTTTGATTAATTGGATTACTTCTATAATTTGCAGGATTATAAAAAATAATTTTATTTTTTTTTAAACAATCTTTATGTTCTAAAACAACTTGTGAAATATAATAAATTGCAATATGAATTGCATCTCCAACTCCAGTTATTGATAAAATTCTATCAGTTGAAAATGGTAATGGTTGTTCAGCAGCTTTTAATTTTGCTGCTGAATTTTCTTCAATTTCTCGAAATTTACTTCCTTGTTTACCAATAATATAACCAACTAATGGATGTGGAACTAAAAGTTTTAAATTATATTGTTTACTTGCAAATGATGCTGGTTCATCTTCTGGTTCTTCTAGTATTGTTCTACAAATTAATCCAAATGCTCTTGCAACATTTTCTGCTGGTCCTCTTACCAGTACAATTCTTTCAGGTATATCTTTTATATTATCACTAACATTAATTCTTACATTAGCTTTTTCTCTAATATGATTAATTGTTTCTCCTTTTTTACCAACAATTGTTCCTGCTTCTGCAACTGGGCAATACATTCTAAATGATACATATGTTGAATCATCTCTTTCTCTATGATTTGAAATTGGTTTGGATATTTTTTCATTATTTTCAACTTCAACTTCATTTTGTCCATTCCCATTATTTGATTCTGGTTCAATAGATTCATTACTTTCATTTAATGAGTTAATTGATTCAATATTACCGCTAGTACTTATTGCTGGTGCCATTTGAGATACTTCTTCAGTTTTATCATTATTTTCAAGCTGCTCACTATCAAGAGCAACACGCTTGTTCAACTGATCCGTAGCTGATGCTTCTGACTCTTCATTCTTTCTTTTTAACATGTTGTTATTGGTTGCCGAGTCAGCCATTTTGTTGAAGGAAGTTGATGAGAAAAAAATTAAATTGAAATGTCTCACGACGGGTGCACGGGTGTGAAGTGTAAATAATTAAACTACAGTTAGTACAACTCTCAAAGGTTTAAAGCAATTATGGCGTTTAAAAAGTTGATGACTGGGTTGAGACTGTACTTCTTTGAAATTATGGAGAAATTTTCTACGTGGCGGATGATATTATGGTCAATTTTATGGTTAATTTTCATTCTCATGATTCTCACTCTTCATCATTAAATAATGGTATATTATAAACCATAGTATATAGTACATTAGATCGTAGATACAATGAATATCTTACAATATCCTTGAAGGTTTAGCTTGCTTGGCTAGCTTGCTTGGCTGGCTCAGGATTGTCCTTGTTGAAGCTGCCATTGACGACGACGATCTTCATCTCGAGCTTTAACATACTGTTCATCACGTTTTGCATCTGTACGACTCAAGAAATCTTGCTTATCTAAGAAACCAGCTTTATTATGAAGTGATAAATCATCTTTAATATTTCTTTTATCAACAAAACTTGCCCAATCAAGACGTGATTTCTCAAGTGTTGATAGTTTATTCTTATTATTTTGTGAAGAGAGAAATTTATCAATAAGTGATGGTCTTTTAAGTTTAATTCGAAGTTCAACTTGTTCATCCAGATTAGGAAGTTTCCGAATCACGGGGATTGATGATCGTAGTCCCCCAGCTTTACTTCCATCTTTATTCACAATATTAGTAGAATTTAAATATGCTTTTGCTTCTGCTGAATCTTCATCCACCATCTTCAGTTCAGTAATTATTTTACCTGCAAATGTATATGTTGTCTCAATTCGGACCTTTTTGGGCCCGAGACCAGAATCGGGCTCGGCATCGGCGGTGGATGTGGATGTGGATGTGGTGGTTGTTTCTTCTACTACCGGAGCTAATGCAGGTACTGTACTTTGCAGTTTAAGCGAATTGAATATATCGTCAATATCTAGTCTTGACGTATGCTGAATGAGTTCGCTGGGTTTTTGACGTTTTATTACGGCAGGATCTTCTTGTAGTCTTTGAGTTCGAGTTCGTACGGCGCTGGCTCCTGTTTGAATGGCAGAATAATCAGGCGCTGGCTCATCATCTTCACTCTCAGATTCAGGTTCTTGAGGTGGTTTTGCTGATGGATCATAATCATCATCGTCTTCTTCGTCATAATCACTCTCTTTATTCTCGTCCTCTGGCCGAGGTTCTTTCGGCTCAGCCACCAGCTCTTGTTTAACTGATTTCTTCATGATGTAGCAGTTGATAGTTGTGCAAAGATTAATTCACGTTGCGCGCGGTGGATTGGCACCAGTCCCCGTCGACAGACCGCCACAGGAGCGGCACGCTCGTCCCAGCAAATGGCGGCATGCCGGCCCAAGAACGGCACTAGTGAGACCAGTCAATGGAAAGGCTGACACCACAAAATTATCACTTGGGCCCTACTGGTGAACGGCTGATTGAGATGGTAAACGGCTGTACGGCACTAGTAACCGTCTTGTGTCGATTTGACTGTTTACGTTGTAATAATATCGGTGTTAATTAGCTTCAATTCCATCCCGGTTCCCACCGATTTCCTGCTCGCACGACTACCTACCCCGACCGAGACTGGTTTTATAAGTAATTATTGTGATATTTTGTACCCTTAGTTTTTATACCACTTTCCTCTTTAAATGTCGACTTTTCTTGCTGATTCTGCTGCTCCTATTGTAGTTTTATCTGCCAAGAAGCATTTTGAACAATTACCAACTAATGATGCCAAATTATATGCTCATTACCTTTCACGAGCTTCTCACCATGGTACAAGAGCAGTTTTAAGATCTGTTAGTCCAGAAAGTGAAGATATTTATGATTTAATTTTAGCAATTCATAAGAAATTAGGTCTGCCTCTGTCAGTCGAAGAATACGTTTCAATCTTGAAAGAAGAAGTTGCCGTTACTCATTATTTAGAGTATGCTTCTCACTTCCTCTCAAATTTGGGTAACTTCAAATCTTTCGGTGATAAAAAATTCATTCCTCAACTCTCAGTTGAACAATTAGATGCATTGATAGCTAAAGTTGATGATTCTGAAGTATCTGAACTTTGCAAGAAAGTTCGTGAACCATTGTACTCAACCTCTGCTGGATTATTGGGTTGGCCACAAAAGGGTCATGTTACAAACTACTATCCAGAGTCGTCCTCAATTACCAAAGTAGAAGTCGAGGCTATCAATTTGGCATTATCTGAAAAGGGGATCATGCCTGAAAATACTAGAGTACGTAAGATTTCAGACTCTGAATTTGTAGTGCTTGTTGCCTGTGCTAAAACTTCAAATGAAACCAATTATTATCCACAAGATTCGATTTCAGCCAAAATAAATAATGTTGACGCCAAAATTTCATTTCAATTCGGTGATCATAGTAAAGAATTTGTTGAAATTGTTGAAAATTTAAAACAAGCATTGAAGTATGTTGCTAATGATACTCAAAAGAAGTTAATATCTTATTACATTGAATCATTTGAAACCGGTTCAATGAATGCTCATAAGAA
The DNA here is from genome assembly GCA_030578455.1 of Metschnikowia sp. yHQL527. Classification (NCBI taxonomy): domain Eukaryota; kingdom Fungi; phylum Ascomycota; class Pichiomycetes; order Serinales; family Metschnikowiaceae; genus Metschnikowia; species Metschnikowia sp. yHQL527. The sequence goes on along the minus strand of JAJMRR010000003.1, from coordinate 45,043 downwards.
TTCACAAATTGAATGGGTTAAAGATCTTAAACCACAAGTCGAGTCAAACATTGGATTTATTGAAACTTATAGAGATCCTTCTGGTGTAAGAGGTGAATGGGAAGGTTTAGTGGCTATGGTTAACCAAGATAGAACTGCTAAATTTTCTACATTGGTTGAAAATGCTACTTCTTTAATTCAACATTTACCTTGGGATAAACTTTATGAAAAAGATATTTTCACACCTCCTGATTTTACTTCATTAGAAGTTCTTACATTTGCAGGTTCTGGTGTACCAGCCGGTATTAATATTCCAAATTATGATGATGTTAGACTTAATGTTGGATTTAAAAATGTTTCGTTAGGTAATGTATTATCAGCAAATCCTAAGAAACCTAAAAAGGAAGAAGTTATTACATTTATAAGTTCAGATTTACAAGAATTATTCCGTAAATGGAGAGATGATGCTTTTGAAGTTCAAGTTGGATTACATGAACTTTTAGGACATGGAACTGGTAAATTATTACAAGAAACTTCCAAAGGTGTTTTCAATTTCGATAAAGAGAATAATCCTCAAATTAAATCATGGTATAAATCAACTGATACTTGGGGTTCATTATTTGGAACTACTGCTGGTAGTTTCGAAGAATGTCGTGCCGAATTAGTAGCATTATATTTAATTTTAAAGAAACCAAATCAAGTATTAGAAATCTTTGATATTAATGAAGGAAAAGCTAAACAAGAAGTACAATTTATTGCAACCCTTTTAATGGCTCGTGCTGGTTTATTAGGATTAGAATTTTGGGATCCAGAATCTAAGAAATGGGGCCAACCTCATATGCAAGCCCGTTTTGGTATTTTTAAATGTTTACACAATGCAGGTGTTGTTTCTTTAAAATACGAAAAACATAGTTATGATGACTTAGAAATCGTAATTGATGAAAGTAAATTATCAACTATTGCTGTTGATGCTCTTGGAGAATTTTTACTTAATCTTCACCTCTTTAAAACTACTGCCAATGTTGTTGAAGGAGTTGCTTTCTATAACGATATTACTAATGTTACTGAAGATTATGGTAAATTTAGAGATGTTGTTTTAAGTAAAAAATTACCTCGTAAACAATTAATTCAAGCTAATACTTTTATCAAACAAGGTGGAGACATTGAAGTAAGAGAATACGAAGAATCTGAAGTTGGTATGATTCAAAGCTATTCTGATAGATTAGTATAGTTAAATAATCAATATAATCCTCCCAAGAAATTTGCAACCAAAATGTCGCGCGACATGGTTGCGGCCATTGCCGACAAGTCCAGAAAAAAACCTCAATATGAAAGCCGCTTTTATTGAAGATTTAATTACTACCCCTGATATGTTCCCAGTATTTAGACCAATATTTGGGACTTGTCGGAATCGGATTGGTTCTGGGATCATAAGTGGTTTTAGACCGATTTCTCCGGTTTCAAATTTAAATGTGAAACCTTCATTATGGCATAAAAATTTCCGTTATCTAATGACAAGTTCAAGACTACGAAATTCAAATACCAATCTTGAATTAAATAATTCTGATTCAAATAGTCTTCATGATTCACTTAAAAAGAGTAACTCATTAAAAGCACATTTAGAAATTGCTAAAATACGAAAATTACAATTAAAAGAAGAAGAAAAGCAAAGTTTAAATCAGAATAAGAAAAGTTTTAAACAAAATATGAAAACTGTTATAAGAATTTTAAAATTAGGTAAACCAGATTTAAGATTATTCTTATATGCATTAGCATTTATTTTATTTGCTGTTCTTTACCCTACAACGGCTGTTAAATTAGTTGGTGCTGCAATTGATGCATTTAATGCTAATATGAAAGATGCTGATGGTGATTTAATAATTTGGGGTTATAAATATTCAACTGTATTCTCTGTAATGTTCCCATTTATGTGTGTAAGTGCACTTTGCTTTTGGGCAAGAATTTGGGTACTTAAACTTTTAGGTGAAAGATTAGTGGCTAGATTAAGATTAAGAGTAATGAAACATCTTTTACGTCATGATGCTGCTTTTTATGATAAAGATAAATATAAAGTAGGTGATTTAATATCAAGATTATCAAGTGATGCTTATGTGGTATCAAGATCAATTACTGGTAATCTTCCTGATGGGTTAAAAAATTTACTTTTTGGTATAATAAGTTCATATATGATGTACTCAATTAATCCTCTTTTATTTGGAGTAATGTTATTAATTTCACCTCCAATTACTTTTGGATCTGTTTGGTATGGAGAAAAAATTAGATCATTATCTACAAGATTACAAAATGCTACTGCAGGTCTTACAAAAGTAAGTGAAGAAACTCTTAATTCTGTTAAATTAGTTCAATCATTTACTGCTGAACAAAAAGAATTAACAAAATATTCTGATCAACTTAGAAATGTAATTAATGTGGCTAGGAAAGAAGCTTTAGCTCAATCAAATTATTCTGTTTCAATTTATACATTATATCATTCAGGTTATCTTTCTTGTGTTGCAATTGGTGTTTATTTAATTTTAAATGGTCAAATGACAACTGGTGATGTTGTTGCATTTACAATGTATCTGGAACTTTTCAATCTGGCTCTTTATAGTTTAACAACAACTTACATGGAATTAATGAAAGGTAGTGGTGCTGGAACTAAACTTTTTGAATTAGTTGATTATGAAAATCAAGTTGATCCAATTAAAGGTAAAAGATTACCAAAATATTTATCAAATGATATTGAATTTAATGAAGTTGTATTTAGTTATCCAACTCGTCCTTATCATAAAATTTTTAATGGTTGTACATTCAAAATTCCTGCTGCTTCAAGTACTTGTTTTGTTGCACCATCAGGATGTGGTAAATCAACTATTGCATTACTTTTACTTAGATCTTATAATATTGAAAGTGGTTCCATAAAAATTGGAGGAATGGAAATTAACGATCTACAAGTAAGAGATTTAAGAAGAGATATTATAGGTATAGTTCAACAAGAACCAATATTACTTTCAGGTAGTATACTTGAAAATATAGTTTATGGTTTAACTCCTCATCAAATAAGTCAATTAACAATGGATGATATAATTGAAGTATCAAAACAAGCAAATTGTCATGATTTTATAACTGCATTCCCAGATGGATATGATACAATAATTGGATCAAGAGGTGCAAGTTTATCAGGAGGACAAAAACAAAGAGTTGCAATTGCAAGAGCTTTGATTAAAAAACCATTGATTCTTATTTTAGATGAAGCAACTTCTGCATTAGATTCTAAACTGGAAAGTTTAATTAATGAAACCTTAAAAGAACTTACATCACAAGGTAAAATGACTATAATATCAATTGCTCATAGATTATCAACGATTTCAAAATCAGAAAATGTTATTGTTCTTGGTAAACAAGGTAAAGTTGTTGAACAAGGAAGATTTGTTGAATTATTTAGTAATCCACAATCAGAATTATCAAAATTATTAGATGAATCATCACAACAAGAAGAAGTTGAAGTTCAAGAAGAAAATGTTATTGAAGAAATAAATGAAACTTCAGAAGCTGAACAACATCAAACTGCACAATTAGATATTGTGAGATCAATGATTGATGATTTACCAGATGAATTAAGATTTCAACTTTTACAACAATTTAATAAAGAAATAACCGAAGATTCAAGAGTTGAATCTGAATCTGAACTTGAGCCTGAACTTGAGCCTGAACAAAAATCTGGTCCTCTCAAGTCTGAGACAATAACCAATCAATTGTAAATAGATATTTATTAGACTAGGAATAAATTTTCAGAAATAAAATAAGAAATAGACTGAACTAAAGATAAAACGAGAGGAAAGATTCAAGCGAGAGGGAAGAGCAAAACGAGAGAAAAATGGTATTAAACAGACCTGTGAAATCGAATTGACTCTTAAACTGAACAGAACAAAATTTAATCAGATAGCGTATACTTATTCTACTCTACTAGATTTTTAGTTCACTACTTCTCTCCAAAGCGATTGAACTCCTACGCTCCATTTGTATCTGAAAAGTTTTACTTTCACCTGTTTGTTCACTTGCTCATTAAACTCTTCTGTTTTTTTCTGTTTTTTTGCTTTTTCTGTTTCTTCTGGTTTCTTCTGGTAATTTTTCTACTGTGATAATTTTTCTACTAGGGCTAATTTTTCATATGTATTCATTATACTCTATGTATTTCAATTGGATCAATTGAATAATGATTTTCAACTCTCATCCTTAGGTCATAACTTTCAAAGCATTAATTTAGATTTGAAAAGTTTAGTTTTCTAAAGAAGTAGCTTCAGTTGATTTACCGTTGTCGTATTTGATGACTTTAACTTCAGAAATTCCTCTTCTTTCAGCAACAGCCTTATATTCAGCCTTTAAAGCATTTCTGACAGTACGGGCAGAGATGGCCATGTATTTATTCAATGAAATTCCAGCTTGTTTATAGGCAGACATTTTAACTAGTTAGTGGTTAATTTAAAGTGTTGAGAAGTTGATTTTGTTCGGGTCTCGGACACCTCCATTGGTCGAGAGGTGTGCACAAAATTACGCTGGTGGCCGCAATGCGCGTATACGAGGGCACGGCCCACGATTTAAGACTACTGCAGTTTAACAGGAAAATAGTGTTGAAAATGTCAATTACTTGTTATAATCGTTTAGTGTGGGCTTAGTGCCTGTTTTGGTTTCTGTTTCTGGTGTTTTCGTAATTTAATTGTGTATTTTGTATCTAATTACATGTCTAATTCTTGTTCTGTCTCTTAGAATTAATCCAATTAATAAAATCAAAGAAAAATGATGCTTGAATTTTATTCTTATGATCAGTAGACCATTGCTTAAGAGATTTGGCGTAAATATCAACAATGTGGTCCATAAATTTATCATCTATTTGAACAAGATTTTTGGAAACTAAAGTACAACTTTGACTACAGGCTGCAAAATGAGCTTTACTTGCATTTTTGGAACCTGCTCTTGTTTGAATCCATTGAAGAAGTTCAACGAGTGAATTCTTATATTCTTTTAACTTTTTGGAGTCAGTGAAAATAACATTTACTTCTTCTGTTCTTAATTTAGTTCTACCAATTTTTGCCTTGAGAAGTTTATGGGCTTTAAGTCCTAATTCTTTGCTATAAGTAGATCCAATAAGTACTAAAATTGGTTTGAGCATAGTCAAATTCAAGTATGAATTTGGATTGACTTTAGTGAAAGATTCTAATAAATCTAAAACTCTATTCTTAAAGAAAATCATTTGTTCTTTAGCTTCTTTTGCTTCATTCTTTTGTTTATTACCTGAATTCAAATTAACCAAGATATCTCTTCTTTCTTTGAAAATACGTGAAAGTTCTCCATCCATAGCCATCATTTGCTCGTCATCCATTGATTCTGACTCGTATGAACCATCATCGAATGAATCAATATCATCAAATTTGACCTCACCACTTGATTCTGTTGGAATTCCTAATGCTTTGGCTAATTTGATATTTGTATCTTTTTCAACGTCATTAACGTTCTTTTCCTTCTTTTCACTTCCATCTTTATCTTCTCCTTCTTCTTCTTCATCTTCTTCGTCTTCGTCTTCTTCGTCACTTTCTTCATCACTTCCATCTGCTACAAATTCGTCTTCACCTTCGAAAAGTTCATGTTGTCCCTCTTTACTTTCTTTGGTCTCTAAAATATCATACAATAACTGTAAAGATTCTAAATTCAATCTTACTTTTCCCTCTTCGTCTTTTGAACATAAGAAAGTTTCCCATAATATGAGAGATAATTTCTTTGATAATTTAGACTTACGTGATACAAGTGATAAGACTACTTCAGTTAAAACAACACTGAAATCAAAATCTTGTTCCTTTTCAACGAAAACGTTCTCATAGCAGGCTCTTAATTCACCAAGCAAGGTGATTGTCTCATCATCATCTCCTGAATATAATTGAAACAACATCATAGAAAATAATACCTCAAAGCAAACCAATTGATCCTTTTTACTTGGACTGGATTTACTAAGCTCTTGTATGCCTGAAATTAATGCAAGATAATCTTCTTTGACTGAATTTAACTCTTCACTTAGATCTAAAATTGGTTCAAATTTACTAGACCCTTCGAATTTTTGAAATTGTTTGAGACAGTAGGATACATATGTGGAATCTTTTCTCTTTTCAGTAAGAAGATTTGAAAGGAAAGCATTTTGCTTTTCTTTTGCCCATTGCTGTACATGACTTGAAACATTTTGGCCTTCTTTCTGTTTAAAGTAAGCATGTCTTATAAGAAATTTTAGAATATTGTCTAACCATCTGTAGCCGACTTCAACTTCAAGTGAACTTCTATAGAGGGTTGAAAATCTATCAATGACCCATTTTTGAAAATTATCTCTTGAATTCTTCGTTCCCAAATCTTCACCTTCTTCTTCTGATTGTAAAGACTCTTCGAATTTATCAAACAAAGTTTCTTGTATAACTTCAAGTATCAATTCAGCTTCGGTGTTATTAATCTCTTTCTTCCCAACTGTACCTAAAATACCTATAAGGGAATCAACAACTTTGGATTTGGTAAGAGTATCGAAATTCCAACCACCACCATTTTCTTTGCTGATTAAACACGAAAGAATCGATGGGGCCTTCAAAAAATCTTTGGTACATACTTCCGTGATGGTGTTTAATACTTTTGATGATAATTTATTTAAAAAACGATCAGTTTGTGCTGATTGATTTATAAGACATCTCATAAGATTTGGAGTAAATAAGTAAGCAACTTGAGATGAATCTATAATTTGTAAGAATTTCAAGAAAATCTCGAACCCCCAGTACTTTCTTTGATGGGTTGATTTATCGGAAAATAAAGACTGGTCGATAACAGCTAACCAGAATTCTTTCAAATTTATAGAGTCAAGAGTCTTAACTTTTTGTTTTTTTGAGGTTGATTTAGATGATTTCTTACGTTTCTTGGATTCGCTTACTTCTTCTTCTTCCTCTGCTTCCTCTGAATCTTCACTGGCGGTGAATCTGGCAATAATTAAATCCCAAACAAATGGAATTCTGGGGGTCCATACACCTTTCTTAGACATATTTTTCTTTTTAGAGCCTTTAGACTTCTCTTCGTCTTCATCGGCCTCTTCTTCCTTGACAATATCACCATCCTTTAACGCAGTAGCTAAAGAGGGTAAATTACCTCTGGAGAATGGGTCACCATTCTTCCAATTAGGTTTAGGATTTTCAATATCCACAACAAGCACGGTTTTCAAAGATTTAGGAATCGATAAATATACGGCCACACCTTCAGATGAAAGGTTGATACCACAATCATTGATTTTTTGTAAGATTTGTAAAATAACTTTTTGGTCTATGTGTTCTACTTTTAAGTAGCTTGAAATGAATTGACATAATGTGAAAATAGATGTTTCTCTCAACCAAGGTTTGGCAACTGCCAATTCAATAAGTAAGTTAACAAAGTCGATCAAGATAGTTGTATCGGCGTTTTTCTCATCATAAAGAACTTGTGAGTTTACTAATGCTTGTAATCCAAATAATCTTCCGAATAATAAAGATCTTGCTTCTTTTCCCTTCATGGAATTCTTTACTTGACTAGCATCGCTAATTTTCTTCAAGTAAGTAGCAACACTAAGCTCATAGTCTTCCTTATGTATAAGTTCTCTAACTAATTCCGTCAAGGCCATGGAAAATCCAAATCTAGCTGACTGTCTAGTAGAAGTTAACCCAGCTACTAATCTTTTTAAAGCATAGTCATATTCTGCAGTTTTATCAGCAGCAATAAGCTCTTTAAGTAAAGCAGTAGCTGCGTCGATTCTCTCTGCTGGAAGCTCTGAACCTAATCGGTAATAATGGTCTCTCAGAACTGACATTGACTTGATAATTTTCACAGTATAGTAAGTTTAATTTAGTTAGCGCATCTCATCTCGAGATTTTTTTTCACTGATATTACAGCCTGAAAAATAGATAAGTGAACATAGAAAAATAGATAGTGAAAAATAGATAGTGAACGTAGAAAACGAATCTTGTGAAAATTCTACAATTTAAAGGTATTTGGCAACAATGTTGAATTCGTGCAATTTATGTAGTATCCCGATCTTAAACCAGCGTTAAAAATAGTATTATATAGAAAAAAGCAAGAAAAACCTCTAAACCCATGTTGAAATGAAGTGTTTAATCGTTATGGTCATAAGATCACCGTCTGATTTAAGCAGAGTAGGTTTGTTTTGGGAATGGGAAGGATGGACCAACTTCTTGAATTGATAAAGCAGCAGCCCATTGACCAACATCAACAGCTTGTTCAAGTGATTTTCCTTCAACTAAAGAAGCAACAAAACCTGAAGCAAAAGCATCACCAGCACCATTAGTATCAGTGACCTTATCAGCAGCTAACTTTCTAACGTTATATTGTTTAACTTCAAATTCTTCACTAGCTTGATTATAAGTAACAGTAACAGTTGGTTCAGTACCTTGAGTGAAAACAACAGTTCTATTTCTTTTAGTATTAGCTTTTGGAAGTTTTGCAACAGCCTTTGCAATAGCAACAACATCAGAAGAATCAACATCTAATCCATGAGATTCAGCGTAAGCAGCAGCTTCAGATTCGTTAGCGATAACGTAATCAACATAAGGTAATGAAGCATCTAATGGATCCTTGAAAAATTGAGGAATGAAAGGAGCTGAAAAGTTAAGACAGAATACTTTGTTGGTTTCAGCAGCATGTTTACCTAATTTTTCAATAGCTGGAGGACTAACAGTTAAGTGGAATCCACCAATATAGAAAACTTTAGCATTTTCAACAAATTTCCAATTTTCTGGTTTATCTAAATGGTCGGCAGTAAAATGATTGGCAGCAGCTAAGTCAGTGACTAAAGATCTATTTGGAGGAGTAATTAAAGCAGCACATTTACCAGTAGTAACATCAACGATTTGATATTGAGTTTTTAAACCATATTTTTTATTAGCTTCATTTAATTTATCAGCATAAACGTCTTTACCAACAGCACCGAAGTAAACAACAGAATCTTCTGGTAAAATATATTGAGCACCTCTAGCGGTGTTTTGAGCAGCACCACCAGCGACTAAAATCAAACCAGATTTATCAATAATTTCTTTATAAATTGGCATATGTTTTTCTTCAGCTAAAATAGCATCATTGGCTTTTAAATCATATTTGGCCAAATATTCTGGCTCAACGTCGACTTGTAAATCTAACAATGGGTTACCTAAACAAACTAATGGATATGACATCTTTAAAGGAGTAGTTGAAAAACTTCTTAAAAGTGATTTAACGAGGAAACTTTTCATGCTCGTGGTGAAAATCGAAGCGGACACGACTGGATCCACAGTTTTGTATTACTGATTTATTGATGGAAGCCGTAAGTGAAAGAAGCCGCTTGTGAAATCAAGTAAATCAATGGGTTTGGAAATTTGAAAAATTGGTTGAAGTGAATAGTTGCTGTTTTAGGCAGGAAATGTAAGGTGATCTTTTTACGATGCGAGTGAAAAAAATAGCTTCTCTACCACTCCCACAAAGCCAATACTACGTGGCTCTTGAAAATAAGACATTATGTACTTTGATACCAATTGAATAAGTGTGTAAAGTTTCATTAGTCTTTTTCAATTGTTTTAGTGACATTCTTGTAATAGTCATATAATTCAGGAGTACTGTACCCTAACGGGCGGTTGGTGTAGTGGTTAACATTTCTGCCTTCCAAGCAGGAGACATGGGTTCGATTCCCGTACCGCTCATTTTTTTTTTGAATTAAACTTGCCGCTATACATGTGTTTACTCACAATTACTCATTCCTTATCCTAAATCCTATTTTTATCTTATTACCTTATTCCGGTTCGTTTTTCTGCTGACTAGTTCTAGCAAAATGAACCATAAATTCTAATTGCGCAATTCCAATAATTACTACATTATGAAAAATGAAAGGTCAGGGTTCCCCCAATTGGACCCCTTAAGGCAACCTGATACGTCACTGACATCGTTACCCGTCCGTCAACGGTCTAAGCGCCGACTGTCGGCACAAAGTCAAGTGCAATTGCTGCCGACTTCCAATCCATGGTCTACTTATAAACTACTTAAGGCGTGCAGTTTCTGTCGACGAAGGAAGATCAAATGTGTCATAACTCATCTGAATTCCAAGTGTGAACACTGTCAGAATCATGGCTTAGATTGCCAATTTGATCATATAAAGTTCAACTTCAAAAAAAAGCCGTCAGAAGAAAAGAGCCCTAAACTTACAGAGCCTATATCGGAGATTACAGAAGATTACCGTAATCTTTACACTGAAGTGATTGAAGATTATACTCCATTTATTGGGGATCAAGAGTTGAAAAATTTGGATTTCGTGGGAGAGATGTGTATTTCAATTGCTGCCGGACAGCTGATTGTCTCAAAACTGGTATTTCTGTCTTTATCAAACGAAACGTGGACTCCATCAAGACTATCATGTTTCTTTCTTCTTCCTCTACGTGTCCCAGTTCCGGGAGATGTAATTATTGATGCTCTTTGTGGTTTCAATGATCTTTACTCTAAGGATAAGGGTAGTATTTCGGACAATCTACTTTCAGCTGCCTTAACGATAGATGCATGGACAGGTTTATTTCAGAACCGACCATTGGTCACAGATCCTTCTCTTTTAGATGAGTTCTATAATTCTATCACGAAAAAAGACTCTGAGTCGTTTCATCATTTCTTTCTTTATGTTGGTTACTTTCTCTATAAACTCACGTGGCTCAAAGATAGCGACGATATTGATCACGATATTAAACGGAAACAATTAGTAAAGCTAGAATTTGATATGCTTCTTTGGCCTGCTCGACTTACTAGTCAATTATCTGTTGTCACCGATGACCTTGAAGCATCCCGTGAAGCATTTATGCTTCATATAATTCACAATTGTTTACTTACTTATTATTATACGGTAAATGTGACTACAATTGGTAAATTTACTTCAATATCTCCGTTCCCCGGACTTTACAATTTTATAGCAGGAATGGCAAGAAGTAATTTTAGAATGGATACAGAGATAGTCAATCAATGGACTCTTCTTCTTGATTGTCAAATGATTGTAGCTAGAAGTTTATACGAGCTCAATACTTTTATGGATTTTGACGAATTGAAGCATTGTTTAGCCAATTTTCAAATGCAAGAAATCGTCAAGGAAAGACCTTCACTTGAGAAAATTCAAAATCAAGTTCAACAACTTTTGAAGAAAGAGAAAGTTTACGATGACCCTCGTGCCGATAGTGATGGAACAATGGTATTTTGGGTGTTTAGAGATGTTCGATCTATGTCTCTACAAATGTATATTGATCTGATGTAGTTACAAAGACAATAAAAGTTTCTTCCTCCTTCACCGGATCCTGTAGTTGACATTACAACCTTTTATTATATCATTCAGAAACTTTTCAGGTCCTTTTAAAATGGTTAGAAAATGGTTGGTAAATTTGCAGCCGCCCAATGCGGAAGGTTGTCCGCGCCAGTACCCCACAAAACTGTCACGGCGCATTGATACTATTTAGGAAGCCAACCCTTGACGGGTTGGCATCGTTGAATTACATTAATAGTTCAAATCCCTGATATTTGATAAATTTTTTAAGTTAAGAATTCTAAACTACTTTTCTTAAATATTTCACCAAATTACTATGCAATTGACCTTCACCGATTGGAAATATAGACAGGCTGGAACCAAAGAATGGTTTGATGGTCGGAAAGCATCAACTACTGAAATTTATGCTGATTTACTTGAAAACAAGCAAATTCCTGACCCATTCATTGATACTAATGAACGAGATGTTCAATGGGTTTCTGAGAAGGACTGGGAGTATAAGGTGAGTTTTTCTCTCGATAAAATAGTTCTGGAAAACCATGAACATCATCAATTGATTTTTGAAGGTTTAGATACTTTTGCTACCGTTCTGCTCAATGGCACTGAAATTTTGAAAACTGATAACATGTTTGTGGAATATGTTAAAGACGTTAAATCATTATTGAAATTCGATGGTACTGAAAATGAATTAAAATTATACTTTGAAAGTGCTTTAAATAAGGCAAGAAATTTAGAGAAAGAAAAAGGTAAGTATCTCTGCTTCAATGGTGAAACATCCAGAGTCCAAATTCGTAAAGCCCAGTATCACTTTGGTTGGGATTGGGGTCCAACACTTCTCACATGTGGTCCTCATCAACCAGTTAAACTCAATTCGTTCAACTCTAGAATCACCGATGTCTATGTCAAATGTGATGTAGATAAAAACTTAAAAGCTGAAGTTGATATCCGGACAGAGACGCTTTTCGGATCGGGAAAATCATTGAAAATCCAAGTTTTGACACCTTCTGGAAGGAACATATACGAGGATTCAGTTTCCATAAAGGATTCTGTCACTTCTACTTCCTTTTCAATTACAAAACCTGAATTATGGTATCCTTTAGGACATGGAAACCCCGATCAACATACTGTTATCGTTCAATTAGTTGATGGCTCTGAAATCATTGAAAAAGTCGCCAAAAAAGTCGGTTTTAGAAGAGTTGAGTTGACTCAAGAATCATTTAAAGAACAAGAGGGTACTAGTTTCTACTTTACAGTAAATAATATCCCTATTTACTCTACTGGCTCAAATTGGATTCCAGGCCATTCTATGAAAACTCTCATGACAGACCAGGACTATACTGATTGGCTTCAATTGACGGTAGATGGTAATCAAAATATGATTAGACTTTGGGGTGGTGGTTATTACGAAGAAGATATCTTTTATGAAGAATGTGATCGTTTAGGAATTCTTGTTTGGCATGATTTCATGTTTGCTTGTGGTCAATATCCTGGATATCCTGAGTTTATTGAAAATGTCAGGAAAGAAATTTCTCATCAACTTAAGAGATTGAGAAATCATGCTTGTTTAGCTCTTTACTGTGGGAATAATGAAGATTATCAAGTTGCAGAAGAATTCAAATTAGATTGGGATCCAAAAGATGATTCTGGTGATTATAGCTCAACTAATTTCCCTGCAAGGACAATTTACGAGAATACCATCCCAACATTAGCTAAAGAATTAGACCCATCTGTTCCATATCACCCGGGTTCTCCTTGGGGAGGTAAACATACTACAGATCCTACAATTGGTGATATTCACCAGTGGAATGTTTGGCATGGATCCCAAGAAAAGTATCAAAATTGGTATAAGCTTGGAGGTAGATTTGTATCTGAATTTGGAATGGAAGCTTTACCAAACATTAAAACTTATAAGGATTGTATTACTGATCCAACTGAATTTTATCCACAAAGTGAAACAGTTGATCATCATAATAAATCAGATGGATTTGAAAGACGTTTAGCACTTTATGTTATTGAAAATATCAAAGTTGAAGGATTAGATTTAGATTCTTGGATTTACGCTACTCAATTAATGCAGGCAGAATGTTTAGGTTATGCTTATCGTTGTTGGAGAAGAGAATGGAGAGGTGATGGTAAAAGATACACAGGAGGTGCAATTGTTTGGCAAATTAATGATTGTTGGCCTGTAGCTTCATGGGCATTGATTGATTTTTATAAAAGACCAAAATTAGGTTACTATTCTGTTAAGAGAGAAAGTCATCCTCTTGGAATTGGTATGTACAGAAATGAAACCAAACATACTCATGAACAAGCTAAACCAGTTGCAGATGGTGGACAACCTCATGATTACAGCCCAGTTGATTATAAAGTTGACATTTGGGGTGTCAATGGAACTACTGAAGACAAGAAGGCTGTTTTGAAAGTAGATGTCTATAATGTGACTACAGGAGAGAAGGTCAATTCATTCGCTGATAAAGATGTAATTCTAAAAGCTAATGGTACAACTGAGTACGTCAAAGATATGAAAATCAGCAATAAAGAGCCAGTGGTCGTTTATAGTCGATTCGTTGATCCTAAATCCAAAGAAATCATTGCTAGTGCTGGAGATTGGCCACAACCATTGAAATATCTTAAATTCCCAGGTAGAAAAGTTGAATTTGAAGTATCAAATGGTTCAATAAAAGTCTGGAGTAACAAGCCAATATTGGGTGTTGAAATTATCGTTGAAAGAGACGTTTTCTTGCAAGATAACGGATTCGACCTTTTCCCAGGTGACGTTAAAGTCGTTGAAGCTAAAGACTTGAAAACTAGTGATAAGGTCTCGTTGAGATACTACCAAAAAACATAGTTTGTAGATTTTTAAAAATTTGAAATAAAAAAACACACAATATCAACTCGAAAAACTGCCGTAGCAATCAGCTCACTTTTAAGCCATGTAATCAATATTCGTCAAGCTATGGTTTTCAATGGCGAAGTTCAGAATTTGCAGCCTCTATTTTTGCAGCTTCCACGCATCGCAATGACTCAGGTTTGATAGCCGGATTTGGAATGAATTTTCACTATAATTTGACTCTTATCTATAACTACAATACAAACACAACATGTCCTACACCATCGTCATCAAACTTGGGTCGTCGTCACTAGTCGATGAAGTTACTAGAGAGCCTCGTATAGCCAATATGTCTAATATAGTTGAAACGGCTGTTAAACTTCGCCGAGCAGGACACAGAATAGTAATTGTTTCATCTGGAGCTATCGCCTTTGGGATGAAAAGAGTTGGACTTTATACAAAACCTTCTAAGCTAGCGGCTGTTCAGGCGTTGGCTTCTGTTGGTCAAGGAAGACTCATTGGACTTTTCGATGATTTGTTCAGACAAATGAATCAAACTATAGCTCAAATTCTTATCACCAGAAATGATATTATGGATTTCACTCAATACAAGAATGCCACTAACACCATTAATGAATTGATTGCCATGGATATAATCCCCATTGTAAATGAAAACGATACTTTATCCGTTGCAGAAATTAAATTCGGTGATAATGATACTCTTTCTGCTATTACAGCAGGAATGATTCATGCAGATTATCTTTTCCTTATGACAGATGTCGAGTGTCTTTATTCGGATAATCCTCGGACAAATCCAGAGGCAAAACCAATCTTGGTGGTTGATCGAATTGATGATTTGGCAGTGAAGACTGATTCAGAAGATGCTGGTGCTGGATCAAAAGTTGGAACTGGGGGTATGACAACCAAACTTATTGCTGCAGAATTAGCAACTAACGCTGGAGTTACCACCATCATATCACTCTCCACCATGCCTCAAAGTATTTTGGATATTGTTGCAAGTATTCAACAAGCTGATGATACGCATATGTCTGTAGATGAACAAACAAAGCATATTGAAGAACAAGTAAAACGGGGACGAGTCCCATTACATACGAGATTCTTGGGACTCTCTCGTGATAACAAATTGAATTCAGATAAAAAATTTTGGTTACTACATGGATTAAAAACTAAAGGTTCATTAATTATCGATAAAGGGTGCTTTGAAGCACTCACTAGAAGAAATAGAGCAGGATTACTTCCTGCGGGGATAGTTGGTGTTGAAGGGACTTTCCACGAAAGTGAATGTGTTTCGATAAAACTCGTTTCTGCCAGAGACTCTCCATTATCAGAAGCCGTAGAGGTTGGACACTGTCGTGTCAATTATAGCTCGACTGAAATTAACATGATTAAAGGATTGAAAAGTAGTGAAATCGAAGCAGTGCTAGGATTCGCCGATAGTGAATATATCGCTCATAGAGATAATTTGGCGTTTCCTCCTGCTATAACCAATAATTAACCATGTCTAACCCGGATAGACTATATAGCATATTTAATGATGATAGACTGATATTTTGATGTAGAAAAAAATCGCCATTGACTATCGATCGTTTGATGCCTAATCTATACGATCCTCCTCTAGTCAGTGAAGTCGCTCCTTGCTCTACTTCTCTTTATCTTACCCTTTTATTCCTCTTTTATTATTCTTACTTCTGTTACTTCGTCCTCTATTTTGCAGCTTATCGCGAAAAGTCGATTACCTACTACTTTTCCTTTCTCTACATCATACATGGATATTGACGTCAGCCCGACCAGGTTCCTGCTTCGGCCGCTCATATCGGGAGCCGAACTTGAAGGGGTGTCTATCTCTGCATTATCTGCTCATAATTCAAACATATACGTTGGAACCAGTTCAGGACAGATACTTCATTTTCATAAATTCGACGATGCACCTGATCACATTCTTATATCTCAATTAGAGATCGGCTCTGAAAGAGTTCCCGTGACCAAGATGCTTGTTCTTCCGTCAATTGAGAGATTAGTTCTTATATGCGGTGAAATTCTATATACTTATTGTATTCCCGAATTATCATCATGTCGCATTGGAAAGATTAAAGATGTAGTTGACATTCTGCCACTTGTGCAACTTAATTCTTCTTCGAAAACACCAGCATCCGTCCAACCTAATGAAAAACTCATAGTGTTTTCTTCACTGAAAGTTCGACTCATTCAATTCAATAATGAACTGATAAAACTTTTGAAAGATATTGCATATTCAGGTGCAATTAAAGGTATTTCATGCTCGACGGGAACTTCTACTAATTACAGTAATCTTTGCCTTGTTGCCAATAAGAATAATTATGAAATTGTTGATCTACAACAAACAAGAAAAATCCCGTTATTCGACTATAAAAATGACGATAATGCAACTACTCCTTACCTCATACCATTCTCAGATGGTTCTTCAAATGAAAATCTTCTTACGGTGAAATCAGACGATTCAACCTCAATTGCTATGTTCATAAACTCTCTTGGTGATGTTACCAGAGGTACGATCTCATGGATCGATTTGGGTTATCCTGAAAATGGTCTTATTGTATCTGGACCTTACTCCATTGGAGTTTTTTCACCTCCATCTGCATCTTTTCCCAGCCTTGTTTTCAGCTCTTTACAATCATTGGAAGTTCTGAAGGTGTTCCCATTAAGCTCAAATCTTCATATAACTCAAATAGATAATGGCTTTCCTTACGAGAACTCTCGTTTAAAGTCTATGCTTGGGGGAGTTGATGATATATATGACTTTCAAATGTCAACCTCGATTCTTGCATATGATGATATAACCATCTACTTGTTCTACGAGGAACAGCAACTCATCATCTTATACGACAAGATTTTGGAAATTGTGGATAATGAAACTCCGTCTTTCAGCGAATTGACATCACTATTATCTTCTTTAGAGGAATTAATTGGTTCAAGTGAAGGCCTTATCAAAGCATTTGTACTTCAATTGCATATTGTGCTTCTATTGGCTGTTGGTGATTTTGACTCCTTGAAATCAAAACTATCTAAATCATTCGTGGATCCACAGTCACTTCTTTACTTATATGAAAAGTATGATGATGTACATACATTTAGAGGCATTGTCCGTATTATGAACCTAATCAAGCCGCATATTGAATTAAATCATGAATTCTTGACCTTTATTGTTGATATGTCCTATAAACACAAGAATGAACTTGACCCTCGAATCACAACACGTGTACGAGAGCTCAACTACCAATTAAAGATTCACAACAGCCAAGACTTGATAGACACTATTGAAGAAGACTCGAAATTTTGGCTCTCTGTTGATTTAGACTCTGATCCCATCGTAACTTCCATTCGAGACAATAAGTATTACGTGGGACTTTTATATGCATACATTCTTCGTCAAAAATCAAACTGTGAAACCCCACTGACGCTCGAGATTTGTAATCTAGCCCTTGATCTCTTGAAATCAGATAAAGTAGATTCTAAGTATCCTGTTCGAAATACCAAGTCGATACAGTTGCCGAGTGAAGAGTTCAATTTGGTGAATTTAGTGTTTTCTCAGTTAGAAAATGATTTTGAGAGCCCCGAAACATATACCAAATACCTATTAGAAATGCTTAAAATTGCTCCCGAAGAAGGGATTCAGTACTTGAAAACACATAAGAAAGGTAAGAATAGCCATACTCATAGCAGTATACTCAAAGAAATTGGTAATTCGAGAACAGATTTCTCGGTCATAAAACTAGAGTATATGGAGACACAGTTCATGGAAGAAATGGATTTTCAAAATTTCAAAAGGGAACTTCTTGATGAATTGATACAAGAACATTTGAAATTTTTGAACTCCAATAAGTATCTCAATGAATCTTCAAGGAATAATTTCAATATTTTAATGGAAACATACAAGTTAGAGCATTCTCTACATGATTATCAGTGGCCCAAAATTACTTGGCCGGAGTATATTCATATAAATGGAATACGAAGCGAATGTGGTGAGTTTATCAAGATATATCTAAAAGTCTATGAATTGCTATTGATAAAGCGACTCTTAGGCTCAATTGATCTACTGCAATTCCAACAATCTATTCAAGATGAATGCTTTTTCTACCTAAACTTTCTCGTTCAATCAGAGCCAATAAATGTTTTGTTTGACTTTGGAGATTACTCTAGCGTCGAGCATTATGTTTTGTATGGAAACTTACCGTTCCCGTTTGCAAGTGACTATTTTAAGGACTATAAAGAACAAATTGACAAATTATACAAGAAGCGTCATTTTTCCGATATTAAATCAGACTTACAAACATTATTCACTCGGTATATGGGTGTTCAAGATAATCTCAGCAGGTCAGTGACTACGAAACATTTCTTATTGGAATACGGTCATGATTATTTTACAATTTCTGAAATGTTGCAACTAATACCTGAATTTATCCCGTTGGTTTACGTGCAAGAATACCTTGATCAAGAGTTAATAATTTCAGATATTCAAAAACGAGATTCCGTTATTCATAAAGTTTTAACGAGATCAGACGCTAAAACAAATCAGAGATTATGCAAAGATTTTGGTATTAAATAAATGTATACAGTATATAATATTTACGAATTAATGATTAGAGAAACCCTAATAATTTTAGTAAGTAATCAATAACAATTCCAAGCCAAAGGATATGGCCAGTATTGATATTTCCAGTAAATGCTTTCCAACAACTTTTTGGATCATCTAAATTAACATTTTTAATTTGATTAAATAATCTTGAAAACCCCCATGCTGCAGTCAAGTAAAAGAAAGGTCCCATGGTATTCATAAGACCAGCAGTCGCAAATGCAGCAGCTTGCGCTGTTGCTAGTCCATACATAATTGGTTTGGATTTGTCTCCCCATGCTAAAGCAGTTGATTTAATTCCGGCATGTATATCGAAGTTCTTATCTTGATGAGCATATATAGTATCATAGATCATACACCAGATAAAATTAGAAAGGAATAGAGGGCCAGCAACTGACAAAATAACAGGTGCACCAACAGCAGGAAATCCGAGTAAACATCCCCAACTAAAACATATGGAAAGCCAAGCTTGAGGATAGTAGGTGAATCTTTTAAACAATGGATAAGCAGCAACAAAAGGAAGAGATAATGCACCTAAATAGAAACATTCAAATGGTAAAGATAAAAGAACTAATGATGCTGTTAAGCATTGAGCTATGAGAAATACAGATGCCTGTTTTACAGATACTCTTCCACTGGTTATAGGTCTTTCCATAGTTCTAGCTACTTGATTATCGAGATTTCTATCTAGTATATCATTAATAGTACAACCAGCACCTCTCATGATAAGAGCACCAATTGAAAACAACGAAATGGCCGATAAAGTGACTGTCAATGGTGCTGCAACTGCGTAGGCTGCCATTGTAATACCCCAAAATGACGGTATAAGTAAAAGTAAAGTACCCACTGGTTTTTCAAGTCTCATAAGCTCAGCATATGGGATCCATTTTTGTGGAAGTTTAGAAATATAAGGACCTAACGCAGCCAATCTGGCTAATTTGGCGGCTTCTAGTTCTTCCAGTGAAAAACGAGACTCGGCACTTGCATCGTCAGTGGAATTAACTGGTTTTTTGCCGGAAGCTGGGGACTCGACAGTATATTTGAGTGTGAATGAAGAGTGAAGCGATCGGAGCTGTAAACTCGTCAGTGGTTTGAAGAGGGACTTGCTACTCTGTTTAAGCCATTGCTGGTGAATACGAGGAAGGAACATGTTCTACTGGAGCAATGGAGATTTTGACAATTTTCAGTCGCGTTTTCATTGAGCGACACTGGACTGGCCAGAAGTCGAGTATGAATTTTTAACTGAAATTGAAAGAACTCGGTAAATGGAGTTGTTCTACTCAGTTCTCGGGGAATTAAGTGTAATGATAAAATCAGAAACCCTTTAGTTGACTAGACGCAGAAAAGTACATTATTTCTGTCCAGTCAATCATTGAAAGGTTGAATGATGTAAAGAGTGTATGAGTAAAGAGCTATGAATCCGTACTCCGACAGCTTCACTACTTTTGTGTTGGCCCTCTTGAATCTTGGCCAAAAACATATGTTTTGTGCAATTGTACGTCTGTAAGTTTGCGTGATTTTAACACATCTCTGGATTTCTCCATACCTCTATCTCACCCAGATCGCCTAGTGCTCCGTCAATGACTATTGTGGGCAATTATTGGAGTTCACCTTCATCGTAAGTCTCGAAGTCTTGAACCCCTTGCGATTGCTGTTCTCGAAGAACCTTATGACCATCAATCAAAGCCTGTAGTTCGGACAATTCTTCTGCTTGTACGATATTATTCTCCTGGGCCACAAACGTTTGTCGACACATAGGACACAATCCTTTGGATGTATCTTGTTCAAGCCATTTGATTATACAGTGTAAGTGGAAATTGTGAGTACATCCACCTCCTAACACTAAAGGGCACTCATCACCAGGATATTTACAATTAGGACAAGTACCATCGTATGAAACTCGACAAATCCCACATAATTCATCAGCGTATGCATCATTAGAGTCATGCGATAGATTCCAGTGCCATGTGGACACCGCGTGCCACTCAACGATGTTGACTTTCATGGATATGACTGTAGGTTATGGTAGTGTACTACTTGTTATAAATCAGTATATCAAGTATATTGTGCTATTCATTTTGTACCGCGTTCACACACGACGTATATTTGCAACCAAATCTACAACTATACTACGAATAATAAGCAAAATTACATTGGATTGAAAAAACGATAAGCGAAAGGTGTTTTTCAAACGTTTATGAATTGTTTTGTTGTTTCTTTGAATTTTGTATAATTTTCAGAAATGTGTAGTTTGGCTGCAAAAATCACTTAATTTCAAAAAACTTATTGAGCCTTAATTGACCTCTATGGATATTTACAAGTTTTCGCAGACAAACCATATTATGCATTCTTTCTATAAACCAAACCTTTGAACATATCAAATGAATTACCATCTGGTTGCAATTCATAGCGTTGTTTTGTAATAACTTCTTCTACTACCAATAATCCATAATCGGGAGTAATACCCTTGATAACACATTTCTTACTAGTTCCATTACCATCAACATCCACCAGAACTTGCTGGGATGTATGGAACCATCTCTTGTAGTATAATGGTAAAAATGGGCTGAGTCCTGATCTTTTGAAAACACTATAAAATTGATCTAACATAAACATGACATTAGCTAATAAAGCTTCGTGTCTATATTCTGGAAGTCTTCTCAATCCTTTAGCAACTCTTATCTCATTTAATTTTTCTAATACAATATTAAGAGAAGTCGTTGGTGCTAAATTCGATACATTAACTCCAAATCCAAGCACCAAATAAAATTCACCATTTAAAAATTGTGAATTGATAAGAGCACCAGAAATTTTAGCATATTTCTGATCGTCACCGTCAACAGTACTTGTGACTTCTTCATTGTCTTTTAATGTTTCAAAATACTCTGGCTTCAAAGCATAAATATCATTGGGCCATTTCAATTTAATAGGCATATCTTCATAACCAACTCCTTGACCGGGAGTTTCACTACCATAGCTGAAGATAGCTTCAATAATCGCTAAAACAGAAAGATATTGTAATGTTACAATGGAAGAAGCTTGATTTGCTCCGCTAGGAACTCTGAATAATAACGACAGCGCCATAACTCCCTTAGGATTGACCCAAACATTTCCACCTCTACCACGTCCTGCAACTTGTGTAGTGGCAGTCAAAGTGAATCCATGAGGAAGACGACGAAGCCATCTAGGATTAGCGTCCAACAAAGTATTTGTTGATGCAACAACTTCGGCATATCCCAAAACAGATCCGAACTCACCAATTGAGCCATGTTCACCAGATCTTTGATAAAGACCTTGAAGTTGTTTGAAATAATCTCCCATATCAAAATAAGGTGTTAATTTCCTATCAGGAAAATTGCCATTTTCGAAAACTTGTATATGCTTTGGAGCAGTATCTGGGTCTTGTTCTTCACCTTCTTCATGCATCAAGCGTTCATTTTCATCATGAAATACTAAAGTATCATGTTTATCTTCAACAGAATTACCATTTACAAAATCGAGATTTGCATGAAGATCTTTCATTAATTCTGTTGTTCTATTAGGTAAAATTGAAGATAAATAAACTGTTGTAAGTTTAGGTACAGAAGCATCAATACTTTCATTGGTTCTAAGTCCAATTTTAGTTAAGCAACCTCTAAGGAAATGTCTTCTATTGAGGTCAACTGTTGGATCCAGTAAAACCAGAATGACTTTTTTGAAATTGAGCTCATCCGGGTTGGCCTTCATCAATGAAGCAGTAAATTCTGGATGGGATCCTGAGAGAAGAACATCACCTTTACCAAACTTAGTATAAATCACTGCAGCCATACTACCATTTGATTCAACTGATAATGGTTCAGTAAATTCTGCCAAAACTTCAACACCATTATACTTTTTTGGGTCAATGAAAACTCCACCTCCGTTATAGTAATTGAAGACAGTACTCGGACAACCAGGAAGTGCAACTGGATTCACTTTTAAAGGAGTTGCTCTTGCCCCTTCGTGACATTCATATTCAAAACCTTTATAAGCACATCCAGCTTTTGTTCCTGGGTAAAATTTCAATTCTCTAGATCCACTAACTTCAAGAGATGTTCCTGCTTCAAATTCAACTCTATTACTAGCATAGTAAGCACCAGCACAAAATCCAAGATACTTACCACCTTTTCTAACGAAACTTTTGATTTTATCATTTCCTTTACCATTGAGAGTATTACAGTAAGGAAGATCAGCTCCACCAGGCATTACCAAAAGCGAAGTCTTATTCATCCATGGGTCGTTCAAGAGGACTGATTCCGAGATTGCAACAACAGCATAATAAGGAGAAAGATGAAGACGTAAAGATTCCAAGCAATGTTTGACACTTTCTGCAGTGGTTCCAGGACCAGAATACACTAAAACGTTCATAATAACTAGTAGTAAGTAGCTATTAAATATCAGATGTTGGGGTTCTGAATTTTTCACCCAACGCGAAGATGACTCTTGAGTCAATGGCGACTCAATCTGAAAAATAGCGACTCAATTCTTTCATATAGAAGTTTTGACTCAACTTAATTAGTGACTCAATCCGGCTATTATGGAACAAAGTCCGATCATCAAACTAAATCCCAAATCTGGGTTCGTGGTCAAGTCTAAGGTTATAGATTCACCAAATTCTTTCAAGTATGGCATCGGGACCAAAATTTTCATCAATATATGCCATGATACCCAAGTTCCTAAACCTAGCATTGATTTCGACCCAGCTGTGGTTTTTCCTTTAATCATAAACAATGAATGGGAAATACCTCTTATAGTAAGTCAGGAGAAACAGTCCATAGATAAAAAAGGTATTTCATGTTTCGTATATGATTGTTGTATCAACAATAAAAGTTTTCAATGGTGTCAAGTAAATAATGATTTGAGGTCCATATTAATAGAATGGTGTATTGAGTCGATTGAGCTTCTATTTGAATTAACGCTTGATAGAGAATACTCTGTTCCAAAAATGCTAAGCAAAGGTAATTTATCAGAAACTGAAATTAAACAGAATGAACTAAGTGAAGATGGATTTCAAAAGAAACTTCAAGACTTAAAGAAAAATGATATCTTAGGCTTAATTGAAGAAATAAAACCCGAGGAAGAGGAAAGCAAAGAATCACTCCCTGATTTGATGAATATCGACAGTAATGGAGGTACTAAAAAGCCTTTGATTGAAGAGATACAGCCTACTAAACGTGGTTCTCTGAGACCACTCGTGGAGGAAATTCAAAAGGACCATAATACAAATAAAACTAAACCAATAGAGGACCGATTGGAGAAAATAAGTCTTGAATCATCTACTATACAATTTACACTTAGTTATCCGAAATCAAATATTCTCAAACTACAATCAGAGAATCTTGATGCAAAACAACTTAAAGTAAGCTACAATTCCAATACGCAATCGGTAATCTTCGAAAATTCAAATCCATCGCTTCATTTCAGTAATGAGTCAAATATTCTTAATATTCCATTTACCCCAGAAAAGCCTAGCGGCTTCCGTTGTGTCTATGTTAAGCCGGAATCTTGTCTTTACTGTTTTGGGTAATTGCGTGCGAAATTCCGCCAGTTAGCGCTTGCAAATCCCGATTTTAAAGGTGTAACGACATTTAACTGGGATTCACTTACTTCTTTTATACATTTCATGCATGTTTACGGTAAGGTAAAATTGTAGATGTAGTGTTTGTTTTATCTGAAGTCAATCGCTTTTTAACTTGAATATAAATCACCTTTACCCAAAGGCATCTTGTATTAGGTTGGGACACACTGTATGCGATAGTACGGGAAAGAGTGTAACTTTCATTCTATTTTTCATTTGAAGCAATGAAGATGGAGAGTTTGCTGCATTACGGGATAGGGTTATTGAACCTTATTTACATTGATACTTACTTGTGCTTTTTGTACTATAACATCCAGTTCCCACCTGCCCTCAATCGGTCTATTCACACAATAATCGCTGAACTGAACTCAATTGGCTTTAGACTAATTGATACGGGCATATATTTCTTGATGTGTATAATTCTAGTTTATGGTCCAAGCTTAATTTGTGAACGAATAATTCGTAGCTTGGCGAATGGGGATTATGGTTCCAGGGATTGGTTACTAGAAGACACCATTAATATGATCATTATGGTGGCCTACATAAGGGCAGTTATCGTTCTAGAGAGGTATTTGCAATCGCGACCCGTTGAAGCAAGAAAAGACAAATAACCCCAGGAGCCATCATTTTGTGATCTTTGTTCAACGATTAGATTGTTCTACGGCATGAAAGCATTTTAATAATGATTTTAAGCTAATAAACATTTTTTTGGTAAATATTCGACGTTTAAAATGCACACATACTGTACAATAAATTCCTTTTAATGTCGCACCTTCAAATTCAGGATGTCGCAGATATGCTTTTACAGTATAAATAGATCTGTATAGATCTAATATCGCATACTCATCTCAAAGGATTTAGAGTATGAGCGAGAATCAGCCACTTCTAGTGTCTGATACTAGAGATATCACATCCAAGACGGAAATTTTATTCGTATCCAGATCTTCTGGTCCGTTAATAGTCAGTTTTGCACTTCAATTTTTCTTATCTTTTACTTCCATATACGCAACAGGCCGTTTGGGATCTCGTGAGCTAGCTGCCGCTTCTTTAGCTGTATGTACTTTCAATGTTACGGGTTTAGCGGTATACCAGGGAATGGCCACTTCTCTCGACTCTTTGTGTTCACAAGCATATGGTTCAGGTAAGCTTCACAATGTTGGACTTTACTTTCAAAGATGTTCATTTATAATGATTGTAATTACGATATTCCCCTTATCTTTCATTTGGTGGTTTTCTGGAACTTTTCTTCTGTATGTCTCAAATGATACCGAGCTAGTACGCATGTCCCAATCCTATTTGAGAGTTTGTATTATCGCAGCTCCTGGTCTTCTTTTCTTTGAAACTGGTAAAAGGTTTCTTCAAGCTCAGCATCTCTTCGATGTAAGTACTCAAATTTTAATGTTAGTAGCACCAATTAATTTATTTCTTAATTGGATCATGGTGTGGCATCCAGTTTATGGCCTTGGTTTTATTGGTGCTCCAATAGCTATGGGTATAGTATATTGGCTTATAAGTTTATTATTATTATCATATGTATATTTCGTTGATGGTTTAAAATGCTGGGGTGGTTTGGATTGGAGTGCAACTCTTAGTAATTGGACTCCACTTTTAAAATTGGCATTACCAGGGGTTATCATGGTAGAAGCAGAGTACCTTGCATTTGAAATTTTAACTATGCTTGCTGCTACTTTCGGAACTGAATATTTAGCAGCACAGTCAATTGCATCAAATGTCGGATCATTGACTTTCCAACTCCCATTCGCGGTATCTGTTGTAATATCTACTAGAATTGGGCATTTTGTTGGTATGGAAGACATAGGTGCTGGTAAATTGTTAATGAGATTATCGATCTTATTTGCTGGAATGATTTCCTTAACTAATTTTTCCATTATTTTCTTTGGTAGAAATTTATGGATTTCTTTATTCACTAGCGATGAGACAGTTCATAAGTTTAGTGAGAAGATTCTTATATTAGCTGCTATCAATCAGATATGTGATGCTATCAATGTGATAGCAGCAGGTATTCTTCGTGGACAAGGAAGGCAACGAATTGGTTCAATATGGAATTTAGTTTCCTATTATTTGGTGGCTTTACCAGTAGGTTATTTTGTGGCATTTTCTTTAGACTATAAATTAGTAGGTCTATGGGTGGGACTTATGGTTGGTGTTTTATTCTTAGCAGTATCAGAACTGCTTTGTGTCTATGTGAGTAATTGGCCTCGTATTCTTGAAACTTCAAAGGAGATTCATGATCATTAGAGAATTTCCGTTCAATACAGTATATATTTGAATAGATGGTTGCAAAAAAGTCGTGCGTAGAGCGCATCATCGCAGGTAATTTTTTTAAAACTTCAAGCATTAACCTCATCTCAAGTACTTTATAATGGCCAGAAAGTTTAACAAGAAAACTGCGATAACGTATAGTGTCGTTCATAGAGCTCATGATGATGCTTTATACTTTGATAATGATGCATCTGAACATGTTTTAGTTCCTATTGAAAAAAAGAAGAAATCCGCTTCGCAAGCTTTACCAAGAAAAGAGAAACATGATCCTACTAAAAAGATTTATACTACTGAAGAATTAGAACAGAAACTTAAACCAGAAGAGATAAAGGCCATACGACAGAATGAAGGTTTGGCCGCTCAATATGGAATTTATTTTGATGATTCTAATTATGATTATATGAAACATTTAAAACCAATAGGAGAAACTAATGATGCAGTTTTCATTGATGCCAAAAAAGATAAACCTGTAGCTAAGAAAACCAATATTGAAGATTTGATCAAAGATCAAATGCCTTCTGAAAAGAAGAGATTCGTCGCTCATGATGATTTTGAAAATATTCCAAAAGAATTTAGAGGATTTAATCCTGATCTTGATCCTCGTTTAAGAGAAGTGTTGGAAGCTTTAGACGATGAAGCATATATAGAAGATCCTGTAGATAATTCAGAGAACGGAGAAGATGACGATGTATTTGCTACATTACTTGGATCTGGTGAATTGGAAGATGAAGATGAATTTTATTATGGATCAGACGCTGATCAATACTACGATGATGATTATGATGAATGGGATCTTGATAATTATCAAGATGAGTATGATGAAAAATATGATTCCGAAAATTTCGAAGAGCATGAAATGCCATATAATGAAGGTGAAGCCCCAGAAGATGAAGTAAAACCAAAATTGGTTAGTAGCGGATGGGAAAAAGATTTCAATAAATTTAAAGCCGAAACCAAAAATAAACAAAACGATTGGGATTCTGATGATGAGTTCGAAGAAGAAGATGCATTACCAGAATTGCCAACCATAACCAATTCTAAAAAACAATCGAAAACAAAACTTCGAAAGAAGAAAGGAGCCATGACAGATACTACATCATTTTCAATGACTTCATCAGCATTATTCCGTACAGAAGGATTAACTTTACTTGATGATAGATATGAACAATTAAACAAGAAATTTGAACAAGAATATGAACAAGAAGAAAATTATGAATCTTTTGATATGAAGAAAGAAAGAAATGATTTAGAAGGTATGTTAGATGATTTCTTAGATAATTATGAACTTGCAAATGGTGGTAGAACATTAGCTAAGAAAAATGAAGAAGCAAATAGAGTCCAAAAGGCTGCTGACTCTGTATCAAAAGGTAAATTAGCACAAAAAAGAAAGAAACAATCAGGTCTCAATAATCTGTTTGCTAATATGAAAATATAGATTAAATATAGATTTAAAATGTATAGTTAAAAATAAGTTAGTTTGCACACGACCATTTATCACAGAAAAAAATCATTTTTTTGGGAGAGGGAAAGAAGGATGAAAGCCCAACGGGAGGAATTACTAAAATTTAAGTAAAATCATTTTGATTAACCGTACGATATTCACTAAAGTTGATAATAATATCAAATTATAGATTCTTTTTTTTATTTTCATTGCTATTAATTCTTGCGGTAAGTTTTTTCCAACGATCAATGACTCCGTATCATTCAGTAACTTCAGTTTCTAAAGTATATACTGATGTTTTAGCATCTAAACCACAATCATATTGGGATTATGAAAATATCAATATAAAATGGAATTCACAGGATAATTATGAAATAATTAAAAAACTCGGAAGAGGTAAATATTCAGAAGTTTTCTTGGGAGTTGAATTAATTAAAGGTGAAAAAGTTGTCATTAAAGTTTTAAAACCAGTTAAAAGAAAGAAAATCAAAAGAGAAATATCAATTTTAAAAAATTTAGTTGGTGGTCCAAATATTATAAGTTTAAATGATGTTGTGAGAGAACCACAACTGAAAACTCCTGCTCTTATATTTGAACATATCAATAATCTTGATTTCAGAAGTTTATATCCAAATTTCACTGATTATGATATTAGATTTTATATGTATGAATTACTTAAAGCACTTGATTATTCTCATTCAATGGGTATTATGCATCGTGATGTTAAACCTCATAATGTTATGATTGATCATCAACAAAAAAAACTAAGATTAATTGATTGGGGGTTAGCCGAATATTATCATCCAGGTACTGAATATAATCTGAGAGTTGCATCTCGTTACTTTAAAGGTCCTGAACTTTTAGTAGATTTTAGGCTTTATGATTATTCTTTAGATTTATGGTCTTATGGTTGTATGTTTGCTTCAATGGTTTTCAAAAAAGAACCATTTTTTCATGGGAAATCAAATACTGATCAACTTGTACAAATTGTTAGAGTTTTAGGATCTGATGATTTACATAAATATCTACAAGAATATAACTTAAAATTAAGTGATGAATATGAAGATTTAGGTTATTATAACAGACGCCCCTGGAAAAGATTTGTCAATGAAAATAATCAACAGTTAGTATCTGATGAATTTCTTGATTTAATTGATAACTTATTACGATATGATCATCAAGAAAGATTAACTGCAAAAGAAGCCATGTCCCATCCTTATTTTTATCCTATTACTAAAGGATAAGTGTATGTTTAAATTTTTTGTGAATTAGTATGTAAGTGAATTTTTGTTTAGTTAATACTAGATGTCGTTTACGGTTATAGCTTTTAAATGTACTTTAGAAATGTATCTTTTTGTAAATTTAGAAAATTTCCCCAGGTTCTACAGAATTCTATATGATGCCGCACCTTCGAGATATAAAGAGTTAATTTTTCACTTTTTTCATTCAACAATTTTTTTTAACATGTCCAAAGTTTATTTTGATATCACAGCTGATAGTGTACCTCAAGGAAGAGTTGTATTCCAATTATATGATGATATAGTTCCTAAAACAGCCGAAAATTTTAGAGCTTTATGTACCGGTGAAAAGGGTAAATCTGAAAAATCTGGTAAACCTCTTCATTATAAAGGATCTATATTTCATAGAGTAATTCAAGACTTTATGTGTCAAGGTGGTGATTTTACTCATGGTTCAGGAATTGGAGGAGAATCTATTTATGGTGAAAAATTCGAAGATGAAAACTTTGAAAAAATTCATGACAAACCTTTCTTATTATCTATGGCTAATGCTGGTGCAAATACTAATGGTTCTCAATTTTTCATTAC
Source organism: Metschnikowia sp. yHQL527 (assembly GCA_030578455.1). Classification (NCBI taxonomy): domain Eukaryota; kingdom Fungi; phylum Ascomycota; class Pichiomycetes; order Serinales; family Metschnikowiaceae; genus Metschnikowia; species Metschnikowia sp. yHQL527. The sequence goes on along the minus strand of JAJMRR010000003.1, from coordinate 15,132 downwards.
TACTGTTCCAACTCCACATTTAAATGGTAAACATGTAGTATTTGGTGAAGTAATTGAAGGTAAATCAATTGTTCGCAAGCTTGAAAGATGTGATAAAGGTGAAGGTGATAAACCAAAAGAAGATTGGATCATCGCTGATTGTGGTGAACTCCCTGCTGATTACAAACCAAAAGTTGGAGGTACAGATGATGGAACTGGTGATATATATGAAGAATTTATTACCGACGATGATAACATAGATATCAATCAACCAGAAACTGTCTTTAAAGCCGTATCTACATTGAAAGAAATTGGAACTAAATTATTAAAACTGGGAGATCTTGATAAATCATTTGCAAAATATTCTAAAGGTCTGAGATTTCTTGAAGATTACTTCCCAGAAGATTTATCTAAAGAAGATTTGACTACTTTATACAGTCTTAAATTGTCATTATATTTAAATGCTGCATTAGTAGCTATTAAACTTAATAATGGAAAAGCTGCTATTAGGGCAGCAAATTCTGCTTTAGAAGTTGAAGAAATTGATGATAAATCTAAATCTAAAGCTCATTACCGTAAAGGTATGGGATACTTCTTAGCTAAGAATGAAGAAGAAGCTCAAAAATCTTTTGAAGAAGCATTGAAATATGCTCCTGGTGATGGTGCTATCTTGAAGAGTTTGGCAGAAGTCAAAGCAAGCGCAAAGGCTCGTCTTGCAAAACAGAAAAAGGCTATGTCTAAATTTTTCAATTAGATAGGATATTCACCAATTTTTTTCTCGTTTACAATAGTTATAGAATTTAATTATATCCGATAAAAACTACCCAATTTGTAGATCTTTAGATAGTTTGAGGTTTTCCATTCTTTTTCAAAAATAGGTACATTACAGAAATCAGAAGCCGGAAGTCGGACTTGTCACTAATGTTTCCGAATCAAGCACTTGGTGTACGTATCTACGTTTACCCAACATCTTAAATGACTTATCACAGTAAATCAATTTCAATTGTCAAATTAATTTCAATCAACCATTGTCACGGAAACAATACTAAATATAGTGATTAGCCCGCGTCTGTCATAAGAATAACGGACTTTTGTACACCATCTCCACCTTTTTGTGGGGGGAAAATGCAGCAATTGAGGTTTTTTTTCCGATAAATAATCAATAATTTGCTATATTCATTTAAATACCCTTTACTTTTCCGAACTCTCCTCCTTTAAAATACCTCTTTTATTCCCCAAATTATCCCGTTATGTCGTACAATTACCAGCTTCGGACTTGATCTCCGGGACTTGCCCAGATAATGTAAGCTTTCTAAGGTATTATTTTCATTAGATAACGCACGATCCATCGCAAAAACATTCACACATTTGAGAGATTATCGGAGTTTTAAATTGTGGGGCAATTGTCAAGAAATGACAGTATTTTGGGGCTAGAAGAGGAGGTTTTGTTTAAATCTGGGGCAAAGTAGTGATACCGTTCTTAAAACCGATATTCATATGATATAAATATATGTAGAAGATTAGAGAAATACAGTAATAATTACAATTATTAAAGATTAAATATGTTAGAAACTCTTAGCCCTCATCGTATTGCAAGTCCTACTCCTGATGATAAACTTATTGGTCAATTGAAGGCTACACGTCTTTCAATCCCAGAGAAAACTGCTGCTACTGCTGATTTGGCTGATATAGTCAATCCACCTATCACGGCTGACCCTGTACAAGATGATATTCCTAAGGAAAAAATATACGGATTAGCTAAGGCTACTCCTGAGATCTTGAATGGTGATTTATTACCACTTTGTGAGGATTGGTTGCAAAAATTTAATTTTGTGATAAAGTCAAATGATTACACTGGCCTTTCAAAATTAATGATGCCCCATAGCTCTTGGAAAGATCAGCTCGGTTTCACTTGGGAACATCATCAATATCATGGACTAGAGAAAATTCAATTGATGCTTTCTAGTCAGCAAGAAAAGTTTAAGGTTCGTAATTTCACTCTTGATAAAGACGCCGATAAAAGATTTGATAATAGTATATCTATCTACACCGCTCATAAAGAAACTGAGACTGCTCCACCAATTCAATGGGTTCAATTCGTTTGCGATTTCGAGAACGAGTATGGTTTTGGTAAAGCGTACGTTAGATTAGTTGCAGTTGAAAAGACTTTGAAATGTTACACAATGTATACTGGCTTGGAACATATTAAAGGTAATGAAGAATCTAAGGGTCTTAAAAGACCTTTGGGTGTTAACCATGGTCAACATAAAGGGAGATTGGCTTGGATTGAAAGAAGACAAAAGGATTTTGTTTGGGGTGGTGAAAAACAACCCACAGTATTAATTGTTGGTGGTGGTCAAGGGGGTTTAAATACTGCAGCAAGATTAAAAGTAATGGGAATTGATTGTTTGATTGTCGAAAAAAATAAAAGAATCGGTGACAATTGGAGAAATCGTTATAAGTTTTTAGTACTTCATGATCCTGTCTGGTATGATCACTTGGCTTATATCAACTTTCCAGATTCTTGGCCAGTATTTACCCCCAAAGATAAACTAGGTGATTGGTTTGATTCTTATGCCGACAGTATGGAATTAAGTTATTGGACTAATAAAACAGTAGCAGGAGCTACTTTCGACGAATCTACTGGTATTTGGTCAGTTAAAATTATTGATAATGATACTGCTGAAGTTACAAATTTAAAACCACAACATGTAGTTATGTCAACAGGTCATTCAGGTGAACCAAATATACCTCATTTCAAAGATGAAAATATTTTCAAAGGTAAAATTGTTCATTCATCTCAACATTCTACGGGAAAGATGTTTAAAGGTGAAAATGCAATTGTACTTGGATGTTGTAATTCGGGTCATGATATTGCACAAGATTTCTATGAACAAGGAGCTAAACCTATAATTGTTCAGAGATCAACCACTTGTGTAATTAATTCAGAGACAGGTTTGGGGGTAATCTGTGAAGGTTTGTATGAAGAAAATGGACCACCAGTGGAAGTTGCTGATTTGACCTTAAATTCAATGCCTTATAATTTGCTTAGTTTATCTATGCAACAACAACATAGACGAATTTGTGAAATTGAGAAACCATTACACGATTCATTAAGAAAAGCAGGCTTTGTTATGGATTCTGGTTATGGCGGTACCGGATTATTCGGTAAATACTACAGAAGAGGTGGCGGTTACTATATTGATGTAGGATGCTCCAAATTAATTGCTGAAAATAAAGTTGCTATCAAGCAAGGTGTTTCAATTGATCGCTTCACTGAAAACGGTGTAGTTTTCACTGATGGAACTGAAGTGAATGATTTAGCCATCGTTGTATTAGCTACTGGCTACTCAAATATGCGTGATACTGCCAGAAGGATTTTTGGTGGTAATGTTGCTGAAAGATTGAATCCAGTATGGGGATTGAATGATGAAGGAGAATTTAAAGTTATGTGGGGTGATTCTGGACATCCTAACTTCTACTATATGGGAGGTAACTTGGCTCTATCCCGTTTCTACTCTAAGAAGTTAGCTTTGAAAATTATCGCTAAAATTAGAGGATTTGATAAGTAATCATATTTTAAATTATGAACGAATGAATGTTTTATTTAGACGATGTAGATCGAAGTCTTTTGTGAACGACATCATTATGTTTGAAGTCTCACTTAGCTTTGAATACTGAATACCGAATAGTCTTTTAATTGCCCTTAATACCAGTTTTGGTAAATCGGTAAATGTACTCATGCACAATTTCCTTTTCCGGAGATCTGCAACATAAGTCACAACCTAAGTTACATTTAAAACTGGTGCGATTTGGAGAGTCAACTATAATTTGAAAGCTGATTGTTCACTCAATCAAATTAAAATAATTGATATCTGTATTAGTACCTCTTACCCTGCTTAGATGAGCATTGTCTGACTTCTTTTTCATAATCATGTCTCCCCTACCTCTAAAATTTAAAAAGGAAATGCACTCACAACTGTAACAATGCATTTCGTCCAGGTGGCAATCAGTTTTCGGTCATTTGGACACTAACTTCATATATGCATAAAACAATGTTAACAGGGTCGGTGCTCGTGATTATGCTCCCTAAGTTATTCTCGTTCGTGGTGGGTAAAAGTTTAACTTTCATTCATATCTTCCAATATTTGAAAAGAAACAACCCACTTTTAATGTCAAGCACAAATACATGATAGTTACTTTTGGAGTCATTTTCTGAATATCCATGTTGGTTGTAGGTTACAGTTGCAAAAACATTGGCGAAAAATTACGGAGCTCTATGGATATTGTATGTGTGCATCTTCACTATCATTAGCTATGCAATATATATATATATATTGCAGAAAAAGAGCTGGAAAAGAAGAATGTTTAAATAAAACGACTCAAGCTTAAATTCGATACTTTCAGCTTGTTATTGATTCAAAATCAAGTGTCTATATTCAATATATATTTTGTCCTATTACTTGTAATTAGTGTTAATCGGACATGTAGTAAATTCTTCTCACGAGAATTCAAGATGTAAGCATGAATACATACGGGGGAAACCAAGTTTACCTGAACAAGAAGTCGTCCATCTTCTGGTTGTACCTATGACCCTTAATACCATTTTCTTTGACAATACTTTGAATTTCGGACATTTCAGAATCTGATAACTCAACAGTATCATTATAGTTTCTATCAATCTTTTCTTTGGTACTTCCACTCGGAATGGCAAAAATCTTCGGAAGATTTTTGACTCCTTCAAATTCTTCACTTTCGGAGAGTTTCCTAATCCAAGATAATGCTAAAGACTCTAAAGTAACTCCTACATCGTTGTGAGCAAAATCGTATAGCTTCTTAGCTACCTTGATATTATGGAGATAATTATTCTTTGAAAATCTTTCAAAATGAGTTCTCATATCTCCAGCTTGCATCGATTGAAGGAAAGTATCAGCGTTCTCAACGGTATGATCAGTAAGTAAACCTTTACAAAGTGGAGAATAAGCAACAAGAGGTATTTGGTGCTCGGCCAATTCTGCTAAAATACCGTTCTCCACGATATCTTGAGTGAATATAGAAAGTTCTAATTCAACACAAGAGATAGGAAACACATTTCTAGCTTTTCTAATTGATTCAATACTGACTTCAGAAAGGGAAATACCATCTATTTTACCTGACTTAACGTAATCTGCAATATATCCTACACTTTCATCTATTGGAGTTTTAGGGTCTACTCTTGCAGATTCAAAAATAATCTTTGGTCTTTTACTTGAATCGGTCGGGAAATAGCTTATGATATTCTCTATACTTTTAGAGATCCCAGCTTTAGTCCCATCAGGCAGAAGGTTTGGTTTTGTGGCACCTTTGACAGAGATGACCAAGTTTTTATTTATTTCATCATCATTGGCTGCCAAAAAAGATTTCAATAATTTTAAATTGGCATACTTAGGGCCATAAAATTCACCTCCATTGATAAAGGTGATATTATGTTGATTAGTTACATACTTCAAAGTTTCGATACTTGACTCAATTGGTCGTGGACTAGGAGTCCAGGTCATACTCATGGTACCAAAGCCAAATTTGCCTGTAAGTGGTACTGTACGAAATGGAATTTTCATTGGGTTTAACGTAAAAACTTTATGGGCTATGTTTAACTGAATCGAAGTGATCTAATCGAATTTTGTACATTTTTATACCCCAGATTATGGTTGCTGTGATACATATATGTTACAAAAGAGGAAACTTCCGGAGGTTACGCGAATAAAGTTTTGGCCGAAGAGAGGCATCGGATCAAAAAAAGCAAGTTAACAGTAAAGTTTCTGATTTTCTTAAAGATGTAATACCGTCAATGTGAGCATTGCTATCTACATGTGCCTTGCTGAAAGCAATCTATTTATCTCACCTACTTTTATCGAAAAATGTTCATATTTTATTTACGTAATTTAAATCATTTCATGAGAAATGACGTAGATCGGAAAAGACATAATTTGAGATAATCTATGTATTTTGAAACAGTGGCTTTTCAACAAAAAGCATCTACTGAGGAATCTCTAACAACAATTTTCCAGTTGTTTTACCAGATTCAAGTTCTTCTGCTGCCTTTACATATTCTTCTAAAGAAAATATTTGAGGAGAGACGGTTTTAAGCACGCCAGATACGAAAAGATCTATGACTTCGTTAAAGTATTGATCAGCTTCTTTCTTGTTGGTAATGTAGGAGTTAAGTGAAGGGTAAAGAACTCTGAGATTCTTAGGAGTTAAGATATTGAGACTCACTGGATCTATAGCTCCACTTGAAGCACCATAACAAACAAGTGTACCAAGTCTAGCAGCTGCTTTGAGACTGATTTCCCAAGATGCTTTTCCCACAGAATCGTAAATAACACCGGCACCTGCACCTCCAGTGATTTCATTGACTCTTGCTGCAACATCTTCCGTTTTATAGTTGATGGTATACTTTGCACCTAAAGACTTTGCAATTTCTAATTTGTCCTCGGTAGAAGCAATGGCGATGACCTTAGCTCCAAAGTGATTCAAGATTTGAACCATGAATTGACCAGTAGAACCTGCTGCGGCCCAAACGAGAGCAAAATCATTGACTTTAGGATTATAAGTATCCTTAGCTATAGTATAAGCAGTACAAGCCAGACCGATACCAGCGAAATCAAGAACCTTTTTATCATTAATTTCAACAGGAAGTTTAGACTTGTATGGGACAAGATCTGGGACTTTTGTGTATTGACTGAAGGTACTACCATAGTAATAGACAAGTGTATCACCAACGTTGACTGAAGTAACAGCATCACCAATAGCCACAACTTCTCCAAGTCCTTCGCAGCCTACAACGCATGGCGTAGGTGGAGCTAAGTAGAAGGAACCGTCTCTTAAACGTTTATCAATAAAATTGAGTAAACCGTATTTGTTCTTAACTATGATATCAATAGGAGAAGTTACTTGAGGAGTATCAACCTCAGAAACATGAATATGATCAAAGGTTGTACTTTGCTTTTCAGAGACAATTGCAATAGACTTTTTTGGTATAAAGGACATTTTCTTTTTGGTTTAGCTTGAAAGTGTTTCGAAATTTTGCAACTTTTATACCAAAGCATTTATACCCGGCATTTTTTAACTCCGTTATTCCGCCAATTGAACTCACTTTTTTCATGTCGCTACTCGGACAAAAAAAATATCTCCGGACATACGCTGAGAGTATAACATTGAGAGTATAAAAGAAGCTAGGAAGCTCAATGGTGGGCTATATGTAATCTAAATATATTGTAAGCTCGTATATCAAGCGTTTAGCATCAATAAATCCTTTGCGATTGCCAAGAGCTTTATCAGGAATACTCGCTGTCAGTGCAGATGTATGTGTCTATTCCCGTCCAAGATGCTTAACCTGGTTCAATTCACAAAGACTGAAGCGAGTACAATAACGGTGAACACTTGTAGACTACTCACCAGGTAGGAGAGTAAATCTCGAGTCAATATTGTATAATTTAGTGACATGTGAGTGCTTTAGAAAGGAGATAAGTTTTACGAATTTTCTCCAAGTGGCGACAGAATTGCTTGCTTTTTAACATTCATTTACTAGACCAATGTTAAGGTAAGTAACTTTTGAATTATTCAGTTTACTGAGTGGGATCGCGCTTATAATTAACTCGGTTATAAGTAAGCTGATTTCCTACCGTATTTGATGGAACCAAAGCTTAAAAATTTATGCTAAGGAAAATATACTAAAAATGGCGATATTCATTGAGTCATATATATAGTCTTAGTCATGATTTTCGTAAATAACTGAGACTTAGAACGTAAAGGTTTTAGTGATGTTTTCAACAAATGTAGGCCCAGTAGGATTCCAGTTGAATTCCTTTCGAGTCCAGTCCGCAGAAGCAGTACTATTTGTAGACAAGAGAAATGCCACAATGAGTGGTAATTGTTTCTTGAAATCTTCGGCAGATAATTCTTTTATTACTGCACCAATTTTCTTAGCTACAGCTTCAGCAACTTCCTTTGTTGGTACTCCATTTTCTCCAACTGCATGTACCACACATGACTTAGCAGGTGGATTCTCGATGATTTTTATCAATAAATCAGCAACGTCTGATACGTGAGCACTTGCTATATTGACACCATCAACATAAGGTACTGTTTTACTTTCTTCGGAAAAACTTCCAAGTGCATGAATAAGATCTGAATCATTTGGACCATGGACAGCGGGTGCAAATCTTGCGACTACTGCCTTAACACCCTTATCTCCATAAGTAAGGAAATCTTCAGCATTCTTGTGTCTACCGCCAATTCCAAGGTAAGTAGAAGGAATTCCATCTTCGTTACTGATTCCATCAACTTGTTTAATTCCTATTATACCACTAGAGTAAATAATTGGTTTACCAGTTCCTAAGCATGCTTCTGCTAAAGCTTGGGTAGCATTTCTATCAACAGAAAGAGAATTCTCAATGTTTTGGAAATCACGGATGAACCCTAAGTGAATAACTGCATCAGCGTCCTTAGCACCTTTTGCAAGGACATCTAAATCGGTAAGATCTCCTTGAAGTACTTTGGAACCATTACCTTCTAACTTTTTAGCAGATTCATCAGATCTTGCCAAGGAAATAACTTCGTGCTTGTGTTGAACTAACTGCTTAATGGTTTCTGTTCCGATAAGGCCAGAACCCCCTGTAATGAAAACTTTCATAATTGATTGGTATTATTAATATTTCTTGGGTTAATTCCAATTTATATTGTTGCAACATATGATTTTGACGGAATTTGCGGAGTTGTGCGGAGATAACGGAATTAATAAGCCCTACTATTTCAACCACTTACATTCAAAACCATACAATGATTGGGCTCTAGTGAATATTTCGCTTTGTAATACAATGTGCTTTGTAATCCAATTTGCGTAGTATATTTACTGCTTCAAGTATTTCGTAATGAAATTACTAATCTGCGTATTACTACTAACTACATCTACTGACCATAGTATGGTTTTCATCTATAAATAATTGATTTCGTCTTGATGATGTCAACAGAATTTTGAAACGTACTCACAAATTCGGAAGAATACCGAACGGCATGTATTAAGCCAAGTATTATTTCGTACTGCAACATAAGAAAATCGGAAGCGAAGATCACCCATCAGATGATTATCGGAAGAAAATTAGTTTTGTAAGAGCGGTACTATTAGAGCCATCTCTCTGGCATATTTGAACAAAAGGAAGGCTATAATAGATGAACAATCGAGATCATTCCTATTTATCTCATTTGCTTTTTGTACTATTTACGAATATTTTGCAACTTTTCGAGAAATCGAGAAAACTTAAAGTTGAATGATTAATGAGTCTGTTTCGATGCAATGTTTGAATATTCAAGCTCAGCAAAAAAGGTATCACGGATTAAATTCTTATTAACTTTGATACAACATATATTTATCGAAATGTATATAGACTATGGACTAATTTGCATACTTAGATCTTGCACGTAATTTCGGACCATTGAGGTAGAAAAAAATAGGAATTGGCATCATAAGCACACATATTGTAGCTAACACCGTGGTTCCCCATGCGACTGGAAAGTTATGGATAGCTAAATCATTAAACAAAAAGCGGCCAATAATTGGAAAGAAAGCAGCAAGATTAGATCTCAACAAATTATTACTTGCGAAGACTGATGCAAGATATCTTGGGAAACTAAATGCAATATAGCTAAATAATGTTTGAAAAATTATAAAGCCTCCACCACCAAAGAAAGCGGTACCAATTAAACAAACGATCCAGTGGACATTTGGTGATGCGGTCCAAGCAAAAATGTATAACCCAATAGGCATTAGAATACTACCAAAAATTGCCATAGGAATGAAAACTTCAGGAGGAGGCATATTCCCTTTGGCCATTGGAGTACTGAATGTTCTGTAGATGACTGCAATGTAAAGTAAACTACCCGTGAGGACACCAACAATTATAGTCACATAAGTAACACCCGTTTCTACTAAAGTAAAATGATACGTATTCTGAAAGACTAACGGAAAGGCCTCAAACCATAAATACAAAAGAGCATAGATTAAAGCAGTGTAAACATCAATAAGGAGGACAACTGGCTCTTTGAAAATTATTTCAACGGGTCTCCAAATAATATCAAGAGCAACCTCTTTTCCACTCATATGAGCAATTTCTAATTCACCTTCACTAACAATATTTTGATTACCAGTTCTGGCCCTAAGAGCTTTTGCCTTACGGTAAAGACGAGTCTTACCATAAGTTTCAGGTAAAAGGAAGCTAAGATAAAGTGCACATATACCAGAGATAATGCAAACAAACCAGAAAGGACTTCTCCAATTCCATCGATTGACCAATACAGAACCAATCAATGGTCCAAGGGAAGGACCACATACATTCGAAATACCCCAAGCAGCAAGACCAACTGGAACATATGGGGGTGTAATGACATCTCCAACGGATGCAGCACCAGTTGCTAGAGTAGCACTAGCAAAAAACCCGCTAAGAAACCGCAAGATACATAATGCAGTAATACTTTTGACAAGAGCAGTTGGAAACTGTAAAATAAAAAACAAGAATACAGTAACAACGAAAATGGTGGTTTTCCCGGCTTTAGCATGTTCAGATAAAGGGCTCAATATATTTGTACCAAGACCGTAACCGACAACGAAAAGAGACAAAGGTAGTGTTGCTACAGTTTGATTAACGTTAAATTCCACCATTAATTCTTCAATACCGGGGGTATATATTGCTGCTGCCATGTATACCGAAATAGTCAAGAAAGCGATACTAGCTATAATGATGACTTTATACAATAATGGCCAGTTATGAGGATTATCAGGGTCATTGTCGTCGTCCCAAGTAACAATTATATAGCCTTTAGAAACTTTCTCCTCACCGTTAGCGTTAAGAGTGCTTGCAATGTCGTTCTCTAATGCTTTTTCACTACCACTGACGGTGCTTTCACAGGATTGGGGGCCACTCTTCAGTCCATCAGCAACAATGTTAGCACTTTCTCCATAGTACTTTTCAGGCACGATATAGTCCGGGTCTTCTTCTTTATGGCGGTTATATTTATGATGTGAGAGGTGGTAAATAATTCTACCCCAAAAACTGTCTCTAAAGAAGTCTTTTATAAGCCCTGACATTACCAAAATTTGAAAAAATGAAGAATAATTGAATTGCAAGAAAGATAAAGGAAATGTAAACTAAATTTATAGGCGTAATCTCAGTGGCTAATGTTAACGTTGCTTACAAATTGGATTGTTCATGAGAGAATATTGAAAAAGCACGAATGAGTCTTAATATTCGGCTCTTACTGAAAACGGTAATGCAACGGTAACCCCTTTTGGGTCATATTTAAAATTTTTTCAAAATCAAGTCAAAAGCTGGTCATGAATTGAATTGAAAGCTGCAGCTACTTCATGTAGTGGTCGTTTTTGCTAAAACATTTCAGAAACTAGAGTAAAAGCCCAATAAAAATATTATGTCAATATTATATCTTTCCCAATTAGGTAAGGCCGAAGAGCGTAATGTCCGCTATCAGCCTTGCGGCTTAAAATTCTTCAATTGTTTCCACAGTCTCTTGAATTACGTGTTTAACAAGCAATATTGGTTTTTTTCTGGGCATTGAGTGGTTTCATACCATCGAACGGTACTTTTTCTTCCGATCAATATACAGGTCTTTAAAAGATATTTGCCATCAAGCTTAAATAACCCACTGTCTGTTCGCGCTTGAGCAAGTTAATTTCCAAGACAGATGAATTCACGGTTGGTGGAACTAAGAATGTCATCTTTTCAAAAATTTGGTAATTCATTCTTCTTAATACCAGGTTCCTGGTTTTATCAATATAATTTGCATGCAAAACTGTCTCAATATACCTTGAACCGGCTTAAACCTTTTAGCTATATTTCGTTTTACTCAGCTTTCTAAATCTGACTGCATTTTACGTATTCCTCCTTCGAGCAAGGATATCAATTTAATTACCATCTATTCACGATCAAATCCATCAGGATACTTTCCAACATGTAAACTCAATCTTAATATTTGAATTTCGAAGCTTTGTATGAATATTCCGTTGAGCCCAAAGTGATCACCTCTGTGTGAAATGAAATGACTAAAATGAAGAGGTTTTTGTCAAGAACATTCATTGTAGAAATAACAACGATATCTCGTAGTGACCATTGACTTAGTTCACAACTTGTGCTAATAAAAAAGATTGCAGCATAAGTATTTCCCACATGGTCACCCACTGCGGTACTCAGACCTACTGTTAGATGCTTATTTTCCTGCTGATCGGACGGGAAGCGAAGCTTTCATCGACATATGGCCGCAACCGAAACACCATTTGAGGACGTTCCTCATAAGTTCACGATATAAGTACGGTTAATTTTCTCTTCGGTATCATCAGACAAGTCGAAGAAATATGAAAGTCTATTTTTATATGAACGTCGATAGATTAAATGACTTTTCGACACGATGATGAGTTTATTCATCGAGGTTTTGAAAGATCAAGTGCCTTTCTATATAAACCCGATCTCGGAACATTTTTTTTTTTTTAATACGATATATATTGATGGTACATGAGCTAATTTAATATGATTGGGCTGAATACACTGTCCGGTTAATATGGACATGCTAAAAACGAACAAACAACACAGTAAAGTAGTAAACAAGTTTATCAAAGCCACACCAGAATTCAATAAACATAAGAATCAATTCAACGTTAGTTGAATCCAAAAAAGCTTCCAAAACACTCCACTTTGTATTTGAGTCATTAAAACCGACCACAACTATGTGCTATATAAGAAGTATTAAATTAAAATCAAAATTGACAATCAAGTAAATATCAATGAATTATCTTTTAAGGGATTTGGGTGCAATTTTCTAAGATTCAAGTTCATATAATAAAGATGTAAACACTTGTATTTCCACGTAAGTGAATGAACCACAAGTAATGTTTCAATCATATGGTGAATGTAATTGATGTATACAACTATGAATGCACCCAAGCATCGTAATATAGAAACCTTCGTTCCATGGCCGTCTCAAGCAACATTTATTATCCTAAATTAAAGTATATTCCATTGGTACCTTCGTGTCAGTCAACCAATATGAATTGTGACAATTATTGCAGACTTGTAACGACAGCAAAATGAGATATGTCAATTACTTATTACACATTTAATTATTGAAACAAGGATCATATTGGTGTATCTATTTTACTAAGCTATTTAAGAAATAAACTGACTCATAGCATCAGATAATGATTTTTCAAAACTTATGTACTCAAATCCTAAACTTTCCCGACTCATAGAATCATCAATAACTGCATATTTATTCTTGTTGAAGGATCCAGGTTTACCAACTGGGATTGATGAGCAAGACTCTGGGGCTACCTTGTGCAAAGTATCGAGAATTCTTTGAGAATCATATACCCCTTCACTTATGATAATGGTTTGACCGGTGATTTTCTCATTTTCAACAGCTGCAATGTGTGCTTTGGCTACATCACGAACATCTACCCAATAACCGTAAAAATCGGGTATTTCCTTTTCTTCCCTTAACCTGACAAAAACATGAATCATATCTGCAGAGGCGTTCAAAGTTCCGTTGGCATCTTCTGTAAATAATTGGGGACCGAACACATAAGCTGGGTTGAAAATAGTAAGAGAGAAACTAGGATTTTCAGATTCAACAAATTTTAAGGCGGCTCTCTCTGCATCTTGCTTCGAGGCAATGTAACCAAAGTTTCCATTTTCCAAAGCCTGCTCGTGTGTCACGTTGCTCCAAGTTTGTTCATTAATTTTGTAGTCGCTATCTTTCATTGAGTCCCAAACGAAACGAGTGGCCAAAGAAGAGGTAAACGCAACATGGGTGATTTGAGGTCCATACTTCTTGACTGCTTTCAATGCATTGACAGTGCCATTAATAGCAGGATCAATAAGTTGAGTCTGGATATCATTAACCTCAAAAGCCACGGGAGAAGCGGTATGTAGAAATACAGTCACTTCTGGGTGTTTCTTCAAAGCTTCATCGAAGGCACCTTCTGCAGCAAGCTCTTCAATAACCTCGTAATTGAACTTGTCAGAATTGAATTGCTTTTTGATCTTTTCTCCTTTTGCAGCGGTTCTCACTGAGCCCACGACATTGTAGCCCTTTTTGAGGGCAAGGTCGATAATATGTAAAGCGATAAAACCCGACGCGCCAGAGACGAAAATGGTAGTAGTCATGATGAAAACGGGTTATGATTTTGATGTAAAAGAGAAAATAAGCTTGCATAAATATGACTGCAAATGCAACTATAAACGTAACTTCCAAGAAATTTCACTTTGTAACTCCGTCTTAAAGATTTCGCTCTTGCTTCATTAGGTCTTTTCCCGATCCGGCTGTAGATAGATTTTGCAACTCCGAGCGGACTTAACGTTTCTCCGTCATAATCTTTGCAAGGTAAAGGATTCTAAATAAGGTGACTTTCAATGTAGGTTCGAAAACTTTTGTGTTATAATGTTGAAACACATCATTTGATTTTTCCTCAGTTGATGATAGTTTCAGCGTGACTATTTGTTCAAGATATTTGAGTGTTGACGAGGGATATTTATATGGTGGGCCTACTAGTTTAAAAGCTGAGTATTCAATCAAGTAAGTATGATATTTTGTCAAGAAGATGTTTTCTTCATTGATGTCTCCATGAATGATTCCAAATCGTTCACCTATCCATTTCAAATTTGCGACTCTATCATTCGCCCAAAAACTGTGTTCGACCAACAGATTGATCACTATATGGATATGGAGATACGAAGGTGGTGTATGAAATATTTCCGGATCATCCGTAATTACCGTGTCATCGTAAGCATCTACTGTTGGTGATAAATCTTCACTAACATCACAGTCAATGGCCTCCTCTTTGTAGGACATCATTACGAATTTCCCTTTCAAAATGGGCCTTTCGCCTTCATACAAGTATACGTATCCGTGATGATATAATGTATGAGAGCAGTTGTCTCTGACATTAGTCTCAAAGTTTCGGCTTATTCTTCTGAGGCACATGACTTCGGTTGTGAAAATGAAAGGTTTTCGCTTTTCTTTTTGAATATATCAATGCCGCTCTAGGCTGTTTTACAAGAGTTTGAAATGCACATATATTATTAAGGTTTCTCTGTGTTCCATGTAAATTGG